>JACSVZ010000014.1:21421031-22021031 GCA_014706295.1 Lycocorax pyrrhopterus obiensis | reverse complement strand
AAAATTCTGCGTGGAAGAAGCTTGGTTTTGGGTATGCCTTGGATCAGCTGTTTAAGGCAGAATATTTACAACTAGCAACAATGTTAAGTAAGTCTCCAAAATTATTTTCTTCTAGCTCACAATATGAGGAATTATGTTAGATTTAGTTTTATGAAGCTTGAAGTCTTTCAGAATTGCTTTGTATTGGCCATAAGTCATAAAGACAGTAGGTCTTGTTTTAAAAAAAATAGTTTTGAGCTACTCTGACTTTTTTTATTACTTATGTACTTATTTTAATATGGAGCTTTGTGGGAAAAGGAGAACAGAAGCATATGGCTAAGATTATCTGACTTTGAACAGTCAGATGTGCTTGGATAAAAAATTCTAATTGCCCATTAGAGATGCCACTCAGAAAACTGGGAGGATGGAGGAAATCTAAGTCAGTGGTCAGATCTGTGATGCACTGTGATTCAGTTAATAGTCTATGGCATGTTAACAAATTAATAAAAATTGTCTATTGAATGAACACCTCTCTGCAGAGATAAAGAACTTCCACAGGTTTTCTTGACAAAAACAAGACTGAAAAAATAAAGCTATGAGTGCAGTAATAATCAGCCTTTACATGTTATTCCCCTTCCTCTGTATCTTGTGGATGCTGAACATATGAGTATTTATTCTGTAATTATATGCTTTTGAAGGAGTGTACCTAGGTACCTGAGGATATGCTCACAATTCCATGCACTCACCTGTCTTTTCCTAACAGCTTTGTATGCAAGAGAAGAGCATACTACGTGTGTACAAAGAAATGTGTGCAACCGGAGTAATGGAAGAGACACTGGAAGTAAATGCCCTTAAAGACTGGATGAATAGAGATAGAAGCAGGGTCTGTGAATTTCAGACTTAAGGGAATACCCAAGTATCAGTCAGTATCCCTGTCTGATGTCCATCAGATAGGGATAGAAATCACTCTGTGTTTTGTGTGCTGCTCAGAGCAAAAGCATCCAAGTAGTTTTGGTGGAGGTTAATTTCCAGATTTCTAGTGGTTGTCGCAAGATGATATCTTGCAGTCTCTAGAATTAACACAGCATTCAGTTTTGATCCTTGCTGTACAAAAAAAGATGTGGACAGGCTGGAGAGGGTCCACAGAAGGGCCACAAAGACAATCAAAGGCCTGGGAAGCCTGACATGTGAGGAACAACTAAGAAAACTGTGTTTGTTCAGCTTTGAGAAATGAAGTTTTAGGGAAGACCTTAATTCCATGTTTCAGCCTCTAAAAAGTGGCTACAGAGAAGATGGAGACTCCATTTTTACAAGAAGTCACATGCAAAAGATGAGAAATGATAGGTAAAAATTACTGCTGGGGAGATTCAACTGGACACAGGAAGAAAATGTTTCACAATGAGAACAACCTGATTAACAACTTCCTTGGACTGATCTCCCCAGGGAAGTGTTGGATTCTGCAGCATTCAGATTAAACTGGACAGGGTGCTAGGCCATCTCGTTCAGACTGTGCTTTTGTGAAGAAAGGTGGACCATATGGTCCTTGAGGTCTCCTTCCAGCCTGGTGATTGTGATTCTTTCCCCATTCTCTCCAAACGGAAGTTAATGAAGCATGCTAGACTGCAAAAATATTTCTCCATTTCAAATCCATTCAGGATTTCAATGGATGTTTATTCTGTGAGAAAGTGATATCAAACTGAATGCTAACATTTGTTACATTATCTCAGTTGTGCTCCCTTTGTCAAGCAAGATGCTTCCTACCAGTCTTTTTTGGATGCAGGATGGGACAGGGGAAAAAAAGTAAATCCTACTTTTTCTCAGTATTCCTTATTGTGTTTACTTACTTCTAGTATTTTTGTGCCTTGACTTTATTTTCATCCTTCACCTTCAGTGGTAGGAAGGTAATATGTAAGACATGCAGAGGAAAGCAAGTAGGCGTGGGAGATTTTAGGTTGCATGTGTCACCACATTAGTATCTAACATGAGAAATTGGGAGTTTTGTTAGGATTTTTTTTCCTTTATGTTTATCAGATTTCAAAATCTGTCTTATTTTTGATCATTAAACAACAACAAAAAAAATTTCAGGGAATGGTGTAAATGTCAAATTAAATATCCTTGGTTGATCTTCAGTGGTTTTGTCCCTAGCTCCTACAGTCACCATGGAGATTATATTGTATCTTTTGTCATGTTTCTGAAAGTCAGCAATGAAGATGAGATTATACAATTAGTATTTCTGCTTCATCATTTAATGAAACTGTGTTAAAGAAAGTTTTTAATCTCTTCCTGCTTCTAAGTCTTGAACTTCTCTGGGTACTCTGTGTATATAGATGTGCCTGTATACCCATATATACCTACACAGTAATGCATATAGCAACCAATTTCAAATTGCTGCATTAAAAAATTGGAAAAAATCATTAGTGGAGTTGGGTTTTCAGTCATTGTTTCAAGAGATGTATTTCAGTGGACTTTTTTTTTTTCAGCAAATTCCTGGGTGGCTCCCTATCCTTCCATCTTGTATCTAAACACGGTAGAAAAAGACAGAATTCTGTAGGAAACCAAACTGATCATCCACTCCTGGCTTCTTTTGGAAGTTTTAACCTGCCCCCAGTAAATAAGCTTCACCCATATGAGGAAATCAATTCAAGAGAGAACATATTTTGAACACTTACCTCCAGTCAGCTGTTGAAAACAAGTTTTGTTAGATGAAGTTTTTAAACTGTATTCTAATTATTTTTAAACTGATTATTGCTGAAGCCTTAGGCTGCAACCTGCAAATTTTCACCTTGAAAAATTGAGCTAATCTTGAACTCTTACTTAATTTTGTGAAGGAAGCCTCTAAGACAAATGCAGACTGAAAGATTAAGAAGCTGCAACTGTCAACAGAAGCTGCAATATATCCAAATAAAAACAGCTACAGATAAAGAATTCTATAAAGAACTAGTAGGCCCCAGATCAAAAATCGTATGGGACCAAAGGGCATATGCAGGGTACATGCAAAAGAGCATGTGGAGAATGAGTTCATAGGTTGTAAAGGTATAAAAGCCCAGGGATTTCTTTGTTTTAGGTCTCTCTCAGGAGGCACCCAGCTCAAGCTGTCCTTATTGTGGTACCAATTCAGTTACTAAATTATTTTTGCCTGGAATCAAACATGGACTCTGCTGTGGGAAAACTAGGGTGAAGAAGTTTCTTTAACAAAACTTCTTCTCTTTAAGAGAGGTCTCAGTGATTTACTTTGTCTCTCAGTGCTGCTGTGACAGCAAGGCATGAATTAGATCAATCCCAGAAGTACCATCTGGGGTTGAAACAAAAAGGGTTGCTGTACAATGGGGTTGGTTGAATTTCAAGATACTGTATATTCATGTCAATGAGGAGTCAGAGACCATGGATCTATGAAGTAAAGTTCCTGTAAAAACAGTTGATGTACTTGCCTTGTCCAGGTGTGGTGAGACAACATGATATGGCATTATCCATTCACTGATGGCTGGAGGTTATTGCAGTCCTCAGAAACAAGTGTAGGTAATTAGCGTTAAGATTTGTACCCTTAAAAAGTCAGAATTGCTGACCACCTGTCTTGTTGTGAATGACTTGTCAATCCCATGCAGGCTGTGAGTCACTCATCCGTACCCAAGTCCCTAAGACACCAGTAGCACTTGGACAGGCAACCAACAGCACATGAACAGATAGATATGACAAAATATGCCAGGTCTAGCTTGCAAGGAATTTCTGGAGCCCATCTTTTTCAATCTCCTAGAACAGAAGTTGGTCTCTAAGTCTTACTGCTCAGCATGTTGTCCTGGGGAGTCTTGAGTTTTCCCCTACAGTATTTAATTACTTTGCTGTGTTCTAGCAAGTAACAAGCAGCATCATTCTTTCCCAACTATTCCATGTATATACTGATCTATAAAGGAATAAAAGTGTGTTTCATTTCATATACTTAGTAAATTCTGTATTAATTAAGGCAGAATTCTAAAACTTTATCCTGAAATGTAAGCCTGACTTTGCTCATTTCTGGAAATATTCAAGGTCAAGTTGGACAGGGCTCTGAGCAACCTGATCTAGTTCAAGATGTCTTTGCTCATTGCAGCAGAGTTGAACTGGATGACCTTTTAAAGGTCTTTTCCAATTCAAACAAAAATATAATTCTATGGAGTACGAAATGAGAAATAAAAGAAATTTTACAGGATGACTGTGACTTTTTTCTGAGGTAAGAAACATGGATCAAGTATTGTTTTTAAATTGTCATTATGCCTGACATGAGACGAAGTCTTCCAGGTTCCAGAAGGATGGAAGGGTTGGACTGTCAAGTCAAGGAGCTGTAGGACGGTTGGTGTTGGAAGACACCTTAAAGGTTGCCTAGTTACAGACCTCTGCTGTGGGCAGAGACTCTTTCCACTAGACCAGGTTGTTCAAAGCCCCATCCAGTCTGGCCTTGAACACTTCCAGGAATGGGGCATCCATAACTTCTCTGGGCAACCTGTTCCTGTGCCTCAGTACCCTCATGATAAAGAACTTCTTCCTAATATCTAATCTAAACCTACTCTCTTTCAGTTTAAAGCTATTCCCCCTTGTCCTGTCACTGCATGCCCTTGTCAAAAGTCCCTCTACCAGCTGTCTTGTAGGGTTCCTTCAGGTACTGCAAGGTGCTATAAGGTCTCCCCAGAGCCTTCTCTTCTTCAGGCTAAACAATCCCAACTCTCTCAGCCTGTCCTCACAGCAGAGGTGCTCCATTCCTCTGATCATCTTGGTGTCCTTCCTCTGGACTCACTATGTCCATGGTCGTCTTAGACTGGGGGCCCCAGAACTGGATGCAGTAATCCAATTGGGGTGTCATGAGAGCAGAGGGGAGAGGCAGAAATGCTTCCCCTGACATGGGCCGCTTCTGGGCAAGCTTCTTTTGATGCAGCCCAGGGTGTGAGCACAATGCTAGAACTTGAGAGTGTACTAATACAACTTCAGTGTACTAATACAACTTCAGTACTTCTTGCTTCTAGGAAAATCCCAAACTGTGCAGCTGTGTTTTGCAGGGGTTTTTGTTGAGCATTATTTTGATAACTAAATGATTTTCCAAGGCATTTGAATACTTCTGTTTGTTTCATTGTAAGTAGCTGGTATTTGTTTTGCTTCACAGCTTTGATTAGGGTTATAAAAATAAGTAGTTTGACAGGAAGACTTAGAGCAAACTGAGTTTAAAAAGCCAGATGGTAATTTTTTAAGAGCCATCTTTTAAGAGCTCAAGAGCAGGCAATTTCAAAGTATTGTAATTCAAGGAAGTGGGGCAGAAGGCCAGCTTGGCTGAGCAGGAATCATTTTCTAGAACTTAAATAAAAATGGGAGGTGTATGGACATTGAAAGCAAGGACAGATGACACAGGAGGGCTGCAGAGATGCTGGTTGCCACTGCAGGGAAGAGATTTGTGTGGTTAAAGCTTGATGAGCATCCAAGCTGGACAGCACTGTGGTGGACAACAAAATGGCTTTTTAAAAAGGTCAGAAGCAAAAGGATGTTCAGAGAGAATATCGGTCCATTACTTGATGAGGTCAGTCACCTCACAAATAGGGATGTGGACAGAGTAGAGATGTTTAGTGCCTTTTTTACCTCTATCTTTAACACCAGTGATGGGCCCAGGGATGGAGCCCTGTAGTCTTGTGACTTGAAGGCTTTATAAACTCTGAAGGTGTTCAAGATTTACTGCTCCAACTGAATGAAGTCAATGGGCCCTGATGGAATTCATCCCAGTGTACTGAAAGAGCTGGCTGATCATATCATGGGTCCTCTCCATGTTATTTTTCAATGATGTTGGGAGTCTGGAAAGGTACCGGTTGAGTGGAAGCTGGCAAATGTTGTCCCAGTTTTCAGGAAGACTTAGAAGGAAGGCTCTGGTAATTACAGGCCAGTAAGTTTCACTGCAGTGCCTGGTAAAATTATGGAGAAGGTTATTCTGTGAGCAAGGGAAAAACACCTGAGAGACAATGCCGTCATTGGTCATAGCCAGCATTGGTCCATGAGGGGAAAGTCCTGCTTAACCAACTTAAGTTTGGAGTTGGACTCCATGATCCTTATAGGTCCCTTTCAACTTGAAATGCTGTATGACCACAATGCTTCCTTCACTAGGTTCTGCATCTATAGTAGATGAGTTATAATACCTGGGCCTATTGTGCGTTGTTGTGATCTTTGAATAGTAACCTGGAAAAACACATTAAAGTCATATTGAACTTCTACCATTTAAGATAGTTTTGATCATATACAACTTTGTTTACCTGTGCACACATTATGAAGCTAAGTAAGTATGAAAACAAAGTAGTATGCGAAAACATGCGCTTCTTTTCTGTACTTAATGAAAGAAATACTACTATATTTCAGGAACAGTCTGTATCCTCTGAATACAGTGGCTGAAATGCAGCTTTTGCTGGGCTTATATTCTTAACACATGTATCAACTTAGCAGAAATTCTGGAGTGATACCTAGCAAAAGCTGGTAAAATAGTCAAGCAATAGATTATGGATTCCGAATTTGAAAGTTTAATATGGTACATTACTTCTCTAGTTAGCCAGGTTATGTAAGCCTTTGTTAAGTGGAAGGCTCTGGAAGACTATTGATAAATGACATTGTGTTTTAGAATATGAATAGATGACTGTTAAATGCTGCAATTCTCTGAAACAGTAACTGTCTGTATTAATATTAATGTCTGAACAAAATTAAAATTCCATTTACTTTTACTGAATCCTAAAATTCCTTGACTGTTTATTGAAAGTAGTGCAGGATAAGCTGTACCACAGAACTCAGTTGATGTCTTTTTTTTAAAGGTTGTAAATATTGTAAGCAGCATATCAAGTTTTCAGTTTCTTTAGCAGTGCTTCCTTTAAAACAACTAGATTGGTTCCTACAGATATAATGAAAAGAAGTTTATTAGAATAGGAAAATGTGTTCTTGTAATTGTCTTTTGTTTTCTTAGCCTCCTCCAGGAAATGTGAAAATGCCTAATGTACCCAGTACCCAGCCAGCAATAATGAAACCAACAGAAGAACCATCTTCCTACACACAAATAGCAAAGGTTTGTCTGCAACTTTTAGGCACTAGGTTCCTTTTAATTGCAATTATTTAAATACACTTCTAGAATAATGTATTTTGTAAATAAGCATTGCTTTTCTAATTAAAATTAATACTGCCTTTAAGTAATTGGCTAATATGTGAATGTGTGCTATATTGGGTCAGTCTTCATAACTGGAGATGCTTAATTATAGTGAAAACACTTGGAATATTTATGCCATATTCATACTTCTTATCAATCTCTGGTGATATTTGTTTTGTTCAGGAGCATGCCTTGGCCCAGGCAGAACTGCTAAAGCGTCAAGAAGAACTGGAAAGAAAAGCAGCTGAACTAGATCGCAGAGAAAGGGAAATGCAGAGTCTCAATCAGCAAGGGGGTATGCATGAAAAATATACTTTAAATTTCAGAAATTTCACTTTTTCTTAGAAACTTTTTCTAATAAACATTTCTAACATATCACAATGTTAGAAACATTGTGAAGCAGATTGAAGAAGGATTTGTGTAATGACTTCAGGAAAAGGAAGTTTATCTCCCTTGAGAAAATGCATACAGTGAAAATAACTTGGGCTATCCTTTCAGGTTTTCACTGAAAAAATTTAAATATGGCTTCTGTAGCATGTTATTCTCTTATATCGGCTATTTTTGTTCTAGATTAGTATCTGAGTAATACTACTGAATATAAATGGAGCATTTTGAGATGAAGTAAAACTAACTTCCTAAAGTAACATCTCTTTGATTTCTCATCTGTCAGTATAGCTGTAGGAGACCTTTTCTAGTTTGAAACATTTTTGTATCTTTTGCTGTGTTACAAACGTAATATTCTACACAAATAGCAGAATGATCTATTCTATTATTAATCTTTTATTAGTTTTTTGTATGCTGCAAACTCTGTGCTCTGCAAAACCAGCAGTTTTTTACAGCAATTTCACAAATATGAGAAGACTTACGTCCTCTTAACTGAAGATGCTTTGCTACAAGTACATCTGTGGGAATATTCGTTTTCAAAAGGAAGAGCTTAAGACTGAAGTTCAGAAAAAACTCCTAAAACCCAACAAAGCAAACCATCATGTGCAAGGTTGACTTTATCTGGTCTTTTCATTTTTATCTATGGTTCGGTTTCATTTTCACACGTGCTGGTCTTTTTTTTGAATATGCAGTGTTACAATTCCAAATTGCATAATTGCTTAGTAATTCAAGTTGTCAGGGAATTTTGTAGAATAGAATAAAATACTTTCAGTTGGAAGGGACATACAATGAATCACAGAATAGTTAGGGTTGGAAGGGGACTCTGGAGATATTTTTGTCCAACCGCCTGCCAAGGCAGGGTCACCTGGAGCAGGTGGTACAGGAATGCATCCAGGTGGGTTTTGAAGGTCTCCAGAGAGGGACAGTCCACGAAGCCTGTTCCAGTGCTCTGCCACCCTCAGCGTAAAGGAATTCTTCGTCATGTTGAATGAAACTTCTTGTGTTTTAGTTTATTGCCATTGCTTCTTGTCCAGTATCTTGGCACCACTGAAAAGAATCTGGCATCAACCTCTTCGCACCCCCTTTGAGATATTTATATGCATTGATGAGATCCCCTCTCAGTCTTCTCTTCTCTAGCCTAAACAGGCCCAGCTCTCTCAGTCTCTCCTCATAAGAGAGATGCTCCAGACCCCTCATCATCCTTGTGATGCTTTGCTGGACACTCTCCAGAAGCTCCATTTCTCTCTTGTGCTGAGGAGCCCAGAACTGCACACAGCACTCCAGGTGTGGCCTCACCAGGGCCCGGTAGAGGGGGAGGATCAGCTCCCTTGACCTGCTGGCCACACTCTTCCCGACGCACCCCAGGATCCCGCTGGGCCTCCTGGCCACGAGGACACACTGCTGCCGGCTCATTGTCACCTTGTGATCCACCAGGACTCCCAGGTCCTTCTCTGCAGAGCTGCTCTTTAGTGGGGCAGCCCCAGCCTGTGCTGGTACTTGGGGTTATTCCTCCCCGGGGCAGGACCCTGCACTTGCCCTTGTTGAACCTTACTGGGGTTCTCTCTGTCCAACTCTCCAGCCTACCACGGTCCAGCCGGAGGGCAGCAGAGCCTTCAGGTGTCTCAGCCACTCCCCCACTTTGTATCATCAGCAAACCTGCTGAGGGAACCTTGTACCCCTTCATCCAGGCCAGTGAGAAACAAGTTGAGTGAGACTGGACCCAGCATTGATCCCTGGGGAACACCACTGACTGCAGGCCTCCAGGTGGATTCTATTCCCCTGACCCTCTGAGCTCTGCCATTCAGCCAGTCCTTGATCCGCCTCACTGTCCATTCATCTAAACCACATTTCCTGAGCTTACCTGTGAGGATGTTATGGGACACGGTGTCCAAAGCCTTGCGGAAGTGAAGGCAGACAACACCCACTGCTCTCCCCTCATCAACCCAACCTGCCAAGCCGTCACAGAAGGCTGTCAGATGGGTCAAGCATGATTTTCCCTTGGGAAAATGCTGACTGCTCCTGATGACCTTCTTTTTGTCTACATGTTTGGTGATGACCTCCAGGATGTTCTGTTCCATCACCTTTCCAGGGATGGAGGTGAGGCTGACTGGCCAGTAGTTTCCTGGATCCCCCTCCCTCTTGCCAGTTTTCAAGATGGGAGTAACATTGGCTTTTCTTCAGTCATCAGGCCCTGTTCCTGTTTTCTATGATTTTTCAAAGCTGATGGAGAGTGGCTCAGCTACAGCATCTGCCAGCTCCCTCAGCACCCATGGGTGCAACTCATCAGGGCCTGTGGATTTATGTGTGTTAAGAAGTCTGCCTACTTGATCTCCAACCAAACCCTTTACGACTGGGGAGGAGTCTTCCTTTCTCCAGCCTTTCTCTCTTTGCCTCAAGGTCTGGGATTCCTGAGGGCTGGCCAGAGCAGCTAACACTGAAGAAAAGAAGGTGTTAAGTAATTCTGCCTTCTCTCTGTCTTCCTTCACCAGGACACCCATCTGATTCAGCAGTGACCCCACGTTTTCCCTAGTTTTCTTTTTGCTGCTAATGTTGTTGTAGAAGCCCTGTTTGTTGTCCTGGATATCGCTTGACAGACTTAATTCCAAGTGGGCCTTGGCCTTTCTTGTCGCACCCCTGCATACCCTGACACTGTTGCTATAGTCCTCCGATGTGACCTGCTCCTTTTCCCACATCCCATAAATTTACCAGAAGCTCCCTGCTTATCTACGCAAGTCTCCTTCCCCCTCTCCCTGATTTCTTTCTCATGGGAATGCACTGGACTTGAGGAAGCGATGCTTGAATATTGACCAGGTTTCTTGGACCCAGTTCTCCTCTAGAGCCCTAACCCATGAGATTCCTCTAAGCAGGTCTTTGAAGAGGCTGAAGTTAGCCCTTTGGAAGTTTAGGGTTCTAGTCCTGCTTGCTGCTTTACTTCCTCTACACAGGATCTTGAGTTCCACCATCTCATGGTTGCTATAGTCAAGGCTGGCCCCAGCCTCACATTTTCAACCAGTTCCTTCTGGTTTGATCGTCCAGCAGCACAACTTTCTTCATTGGCTCTTCTACCACATGCATCAAAAAATTATCTTCAGTGATCTGCAGGAATTTCCTGGACCATGTGTTCTGGGCCATGTTGTCCTGTCAACAAATACCAGGGTTGTTGAAGTCCCCAGGAGAACCAGGGCCTGTGACCATAAGGCTATTGCCAGCTTTCCATAGAAAGCCTCATCAGCTTCCTCCTCCTCATCAGATGGCCTATAGTAAGCACCCACAACAGTATCACCCATATTAGCCTGTCCCCTAATTCTCACCCATAAACTGTCAGCTCCTGCCCCTGAGTAGAGCTTGATACATTCCAGTTGCTTTCTCATATGAGGAGTAACTCCACCACCTTGCCTCTCTGACCTGTCCTTTCTAAAAAATTCATAGCCATGCATGACATTATTCCAGTCATGTGAGCTATCCTACCATATCTCTGTAATTGCAATGAGATGATGGCCTTGCCAACTGCACATAGATTTCCAGTTCTTCTTGTTTATTCCCCATGCTGCTATGTGTTTGTGTACAGGCACTTCAGAGAAGTTCCCTAGATGGAGTGTAAGAGGATTAATCATAACCATGAACACTCTTATTGTTGTTAGCCCTGTGATCCTCGTCTTGAGAAGCAGTTAGGGAACATCTTTTGCTGCACTGGTTGACAGGACCTACTCCCTAGAAGGAAGCAATGGAATGATCATAGCCACTTTGGACCCCACCCCTGAGTCCTGTAGTTTAAAGTCCATCTCACCAAATTGGCCAGCATGTTGCCAAAGATTCTCTTGCCCTTTTTTAAACAGGTGGATCGCATTCCTCCCTAACAGGCTACAATCATTTAAGCACAAGCCAAATTTATATGTTATAAAAGCCAAAACCTTGATGGCAGCCAGGAAGCCAGATGCTGATCTGAGCAGTGTGGCTGCTTCTGGCTGTCCCTGTTTCTCTGACCAGGAAGATAGATGAGAAATGACGTGGGCACCAGTGTTTGTCACTTGCCTTGCCAGGGCTTTATAGTCTTCCTTGATCCTAACTATTTTTTGGCTTGTAGCATCATTTGTACCCGCATGAGAAAGTAATAGCGGGTAGTGGTCCATGCTCTCGACGAGTTGGGGTATCCTCTAGGCAGCATCATAGATCTTAGTCCCTGGTAGGCAGCATACCTCTTGTGACTCTCGATCGGTCTGGTAGATGGTGTCTCAGTGACCCTAAGGGAGGCACCCACCACAATTACTCAGTGTTTCTTTTTACAGTAACAACCATGTGGTGCTGGTCCAGATTCTCCTTGTTGGACTTGTTAATGGACATCTAAAGCCTTTAAAGCATCGTATCTGTTTTGGTGTGGGTGTTGGAGGGTAGATGTTGGACTTGAGCTCTATTTTTGTGGGTCACAAGGATCCAAGGTGTCTCACACTCAGTGATATCCATTGTAGGTGTATGGTTCTGAAGCCATGTCTCAGTCTCTGTTTCAGTCCCTCTAAACTGCACAGCCTGTTGCAATCTGTCCACCCTCTGCAACAGGTCATTAAAGAATGCACATTTCATGCAGGTACAGCCTTTTCTCCAGGAAAAGTATCTGTGCATCCATTGCAAGCCACCACCTGTACTCATGTCTCTTTCCTGGATGTGTCAGTCAGGCTTCTCAGGAGCTGTCTGAGTAGATACACTCGTTTTGGTTCTGAGACAAGTGCCCACCATTATGGCAGAGACCTAGAGCAGTTAGCACTTACCTGAGGCACTGACCTACCTGCGGATTGCAGCACCCTCCCTGCTCGCCCTGCTGCACAAACTGTCATGCCACATCTTTTTGATGCACCATACCCTGGTCACTCATGCTCCCTGAAGCTAATTAAATCTCCCACACTGCTCCTGGTAATGCTCACTCCACTCCTGACTGCTTAGTGAGAGCTTCTGGGTCCTGACAGGGCTTTGGGCTGCTGCTCAGGTGTCCCTGAGCTCGAGAAACCTCTGGACAGCTTGATCTAATGCTCGCCACCTGTCGTGATCTCCGCTGTGGCTTGGCGGTGCCGGAGCATGAGGTGCCATGACCTTCCTAAAAGTGTCTCCAAGGTGAAGCTGCACGGCAGGACCACCACACGCTCACACACGCGTGCACACGCCGACACACGGATAGCTCCTTAAAATGGGTCGATGGCAAAGAGGCAGGAAGGGTCTTTGTATAGAGTCCCACGGGAGGGGTTTATTGCAGCCACACACGTGAAGGGTTCCAGGGACAAAGAACACAGGAGGGTCCAGGTTTAAGTACAGGAGCGGACTGAGCATCAGGGACCAATGATCTGAGGGCACAGGGGTGGTACACAGGCGGGACTAGGGTAAGGGAGCCAATGGGGAAGCTCTGAGGGAGTGGAGAGGGGGCAAGCGCTAGTGGCAGGAACATGGAGTGGAGAAGCTTCTAGGGCAGGGACATACAAGGTAACAAAGGTCAGAGAGGCCAGTGGACCAACCAGGGAAGCAGAACTGGAGTTCATTAACAGAACAGAGCATCCTGGGGGAAGCCTCTTTTGTCACCCTAACATGGGGAGGATCTTTGGTACTAGGGACTGTCCTGCCAGTGGACTCTCTTTGTCCCTTGTATCGTAGGCTCACTGGCCACCACAGCCACCAAACTTACTTCGATCACTGCTGCCACCTTCTTGACTCACAATGACCATATAGTCCAACTACCTGCCCACATCAGTACCAACAAGTTAAAGCATGTTATTAAGGGCGTTGATCATGTGCCCTAAAACAGTGACAGGCTCATGACATTGACCACTCCTCTATGAAACCCATTCCAGTGTTTGATGATTTTCTTGGTAAAGCAGTGCTTCCTGATGTCCGTCGTGAACCTACTCTGGCACAGCTTTGAACTATTCCATGTATCGCATTACTGGATCCCAGGGACCTGCACACTCATTTGGACTCCTTTGAAAACACCATAAAGTGGTCTTTATGGGAGAACAGGGTCTTCTGCAATTCTCTGGCTATTTGCCTTCAATTGCCTTAAGATACTGGCTACATGTCTAGGACACTGTTGTCGTATGTTGTCGTAATTGACTACAGTGAAAGATCTTCAAGCTGGTACATCACCTCAACTCAATGCCTTTGGCCTTCTCTGCTCAGGTTCTGTGCAGCGTTGCATTTGAGCTAATGAAAGTGTGCTGCTTCCTATTTCAACTAATCCATTTGGTCACATGGTGATTAATGTAGCTCTTACATCCAGAGTTTGAAATGCCATGGCAAAGGTTTATTGCAGTGATTGTCTCAGCTAAATTTCTGAGTCTGCGCTTGGTATGACTTGGGTTCAGCAGAATGTATACTCTAGCCTTTGATCAGATAATACAGGAAACCCAAGTGTCTGATCCTGTGTCCTTAGCAGTGTCCTCACTGTCACACAACTGTATCAAAATATAGTGATGCTGTAGGGCATATTCTTGTTACAAAAACGTAGTTACAGACCACTTCAGTAACTGTCTTTCTTGAGACTTATTGCCTTTAGGTAAGTTTTGACAGAAAACCATATTGGAAACTAAATCAAATTGTTAGAGATACTCTGACATTAAAAATACCAGGATTCTGAAAATGAAGAATGCTTTTCAGTCCCTCATCTTTGTATTCAACAGACTATGTGAGTACGGTGGGACTTCAGGGAAATATTTAAGTCAAGGAATTCTCAGAAATTGTCTTTCTGTCCATATCTGTTTGTTTTGGGAAAAATTTTTTCTTTGTAGGAGCTTCCAGGTGCCTGCTTAGTCTTTTATGTAGGTAAAATACTGTGTTTTCCTTGACCTGGCTGCACTTAATTGTATTGCAACTTCTGAAGTTTATGTTGAGGATTGCTCTTAAAACTCTTGGGTTTTGGTAGCCCAAGTTATCCATACACCTGAGAAACTCATACGTTAAACAGTTCGAACAAGTTCAAATGTATATCTTTGTAGTATACGGAGACTGAAATGACATTATAAAGGCCTTTTTTTTTTATTTTCTGTTTTGCAGGTAGAAAAAATAACTGGCCACCTCTTCCTGAGAATTTTCCTGTAGGTCCTTGTTTTTACCAGGATTTTTCAGTAGACATTCCTGTAGAATTCCAGAAGACAGTAAAGATTATGTACTATTTGTGGATGTGTAAGTATTTTTTTTTTAAGAAAAATAAAGTGTCTATTCAAACCTGGTGTTACATACCTGCTACTTTGGCTTTTGGAACATCTGTAATGAAAAATTATTTTAAATCCAGAAGCCAGATGTTGAAGCAAAATCTTATGGTTAGCTTCAGTTTTGAAAGGATTGAATTACATCATAAAAGCTTCCACAGAAACAAAGGAGGATTATCGTAGGGCAATTTGGTTCTAATTTATTGCGATTGTCTGGTTTAAGTTTCTCCTGTTGTAAAATGAACTTTGACCATTTATTAACTTAGAAATAACATTACTGTTTTTAAAATCAGCTTATATATTAAGAAATAAATCTCAAAATTAGTGTTAATAGACTTTTGAGTTCAAGATGTATAATATGCATTTGCTTTAATATACATAGTTTTCTATAGTTTAATATGGTTTTAATCTTTGGCAGGGGCTTAATATCGTTTTACCCTATTTTGAGAAATAATGTCCGTTAGCTGAAGAATCAGTCCATGTCAAAACTATCCTTTGCAGGCAAAGAATGCTCTTCACCGTCTTTCTAGGATTAATTTTGCCCTCATTGGGGGGCTGTGTTTTGACTGGAGAAATGGTGGATTAAACAAGTGTGCAGATGCCACACTTGTTTCTTCTGCCTTGTCCAGTGTGATTGATAAAAGCCTAATAAATACTCTGACTCTGATGAAATTGCGAGATTTAGGTACTTCGATGCCTTTAATATATTTTTAGCCTTCTAAGAAAATGTGGATTTCGGATGTTTTCTGTACTACTTGTCATAGTTTAAGATGTAGTTAGGAAATCTTCATTATTTTACATGTTGCTCTGGTAATCTTTTGCTGTGATTGAACTACGTAATTGAAACGCATGAAATGAGCAGACAGCATTGAATCAAATCAATTCCACTTCATCATAATCTACAGCTTTCTATATTCATTGCTAGATCGTTAATCTTCAAATAAGCAACTACAGAGCATATGACTAGTCACTCTCATAAAGTTGACAGGTAATTTAGATTTATATGAAATCCAAGGTGAAATACTCAGAATTTTAGGATGGTTACTAATTCTGGCCATTTGCAGGACTGAGTTCTGAAAGTGCCTATGTTTCAAACATGAGGTGAAGTTGGGCAGTTAGAATTGGAGTATTAGTCCTGTTCTTAATTTTTCTTCTTATGGCAACAAGTAAAGGGAGTTACACTATTTCAAAATATAGAGGAGCTGTGCTTTTATACTGACGTGACAACTAATCTAGGTAGACTGAGATTTCAACTAAGTCTTCTTGCACTCTTTGTTATTTAGCTCTAGTACTCTCTGACATATATTACTCAGGAAGGCAGGAAAAGGGCATAGTAAAGGAAAAGAAAGACAAAATCTATTTCACAGTTTAAAAAAAAAAAGATAAAAATGATGGGGTATAGAATCCCATGCCTTAGGGTTGGCTGTTGAATCCATCCTTGGGACTTTTCTTTCCTAGGATTGTACCTACATGATTTGGCTAATTTTTCATTGACCATTTTTCCTCTGGGGAGGTACTTATTCCCATAGTAGATCTGCTTCTGCTTGCCACTCTACATTTTATTTCCTCTTCCAGAACTTCCTGTGTCTTGTAAGGTCTAGGGGTTCTGTGAACATTATCCCGTTTGAATAAATCTAGTACTGCATTCTCAGTGCTTAATACAGTAGGTCCTTTTCCATTTCAGCAGCTTTGGCAACAAACTTTCTGGTTTACTTTTCTCTGTTTCCACAGTTAGTATTAATTTTATATCATCATTCTTGGTTTTTTTTATCTCCGAGGAAACTTCTTCACCTGTTTAAGATCCATATGCTCTTTCTTGCATGAGAAAACATGTATCCCTGTTTGTATCCCTATTTCATTAATTCATCCCTCTTTTCTCCTTTTGTATCAGAAGTCAGATTTTTCTGATACTTTGATGGGGTTTTATCTTTGCACATTTTTCCCCCAGGGGAGAGACTTTTTTTAAATAGACTGAGTGCTCACATGTTTTTGTGAACTATAACAATCAATTAGCACTGGCTTTTCACAGTTGTCGTTGGAGCTTTTCTCTTCTATCTTGGCTTTGTGGCCATTGCTGCTTTAAGGGCTTGCACATGAAAATGATAGTTTTCCTAGGTCATTAGCACTGAGCACAGCTTTTTAGATCTTTTCATGCTATTGTTATGTCCAGTGTCAAGTACAATGTCTCTTGACTTGTGCTAACAGTCAAAAACAGGCTCAAAAGCATGTGTTTTCCAGCTACTTTCCCCACAGGCTGATAGCATGCACTAAATAAACACTACTGATTTTCAAAGATTGTTTCTTATTTGAAGTTACAAACTGAAGAGATTCTGGTAGAAAAATAATACCCTGAAGTTCCAACGTTTTTTCTTTTTCTGTTTAGGAGAGTTTCATCTCATCCTCTGTCTGAGGAAATGATAGATGGTGTGTGTGTGTATAAATATATGTATATATATATGTATTTATATCCGTCTGTGTAGATGTTTGTTCCAAGCCTGTTCTAATGGGTTGCTGTCTTTTAGAATTAGAAGATGTTTCTTGGTATATAATTTAATTCTCCCCTCCTGTTCTATCCACTGTTGTTATGGAAAACACATTTATCCCCATTAGTCATCTCCTTTTGCCTTAATTGGCATAGTTCACTCAGCCTTTCTTTGTGAGTGATGTTTTCTAGAGGTCTGACTGGTTGCTGTCATACAGATTCACTGTTGGTCCACTCCATATTATTATGTGGTTTTTTAGTGTGTAGCATAGGAAATTTTTTTAAAGTACCTTGACATTTTAGATAGCACATGTTTATGTGCTGATTCAAGACTGTTTAATGCTTATGTTATGTGCTGATTTAAGTCTTTTTTAGAATCTACTTTTTCCCTATGGAAGATATTTCTCTTTTTTGTAAGGCACGTTAGCTTGTCTCTCCCAAGTGAGCAGAACAGACTAGGAGCAAAAGCCTCAACAACATCTGAAGCTACTTGGTGCTCCAAGGTTATGTGTGATCAAACTTCACTAGTCCAGTCCTCACTTGCCTTCTGTGAGTTGCCTTCTGGCAATGAAACTCTCCATTATTTAGGCATCCCATTTGCCTTTAGGCAGTTCCAATCCAGAGTGACAGTTGTGTGTCCTAATGTGGACTTAGGTTTCCTGAGAATACAATCAATGAAACATTACAGAAATTAAACTTAGTACAGAAATCTATTTTCATACAGTCTCAAATGGAATGACAAAATCATCTCAACAACGTACATGCCAAATAGCTTCGGTACAACTTGTGGTCTTTATCTACAGCTCACTTCCTGACATTTAGGGATGATAAAGTGTAGGTAATTAAGACAAGAAATATATCTAAGGAGAATACTTCTGTTCAGGGAAGTTTATACCAAAGAAAGAAGAATACTTATTAAACTAATGTCATTTCCCATTGTTGCCTCTTATTCTGACATGGACGCCTTTTTTTTCAACCTCAGCTGCTTCCACACACAAACTAGGAGGAGGTTTTCTTGAATCACACTCTATTGTTATAGCTGTGAAGTTGTCATACAGAAATTGCATGTTGCAGACTTCTGCCAAAGACTTCGGTGATTTCAGCTTCCAGGTGGTCATTATTTTTTAATAGCTTGTACTATGGTTTAATTTGCTGAGGCACGTAGGTGGAAGGTACTTAAAACTGTTACCCTGAACCTACAAACACCTGTCTGTTCATACAAGAGCAAAGCTTGCCTGGATCCCATAGTGAAGGTGTTGGCTCAAAGGATGAATGACTCCCTGTACCTTGCAGCAAGCAGGCAGAATGAAGGGCAAGTGCAGTGAAATGAGAATTGTCAGTCAAGACAGACTGCTGTCTTCCTCCATAGTTTGCTAATACTTGTTTTGTAAAGCTGAGACTCTCTCTTACAGTAGTGAAGCAGACCCCTGTGTTGCTGGTTTTAGTATCAGTAGTGGGTGTGATGCTTCACCCTCTTTTGCACCAATGGTATTCTTTCAAAACTTGTCCTATTACCATAATTGAAGTTAAAAAAAAAAGTCGTTTTGGAAAGTTCAAGCTCCACCAGAATTTGAATGTTTCTAGTAAAGTAGAGGGTCTCTGTGTTTTCCAGTATTGAGTAGAAAAAGAGAGAATACCTGTTTCTTGTACTTAACAAAGGAAGGAACTGGGATTTGTATTTCTTTTGTTTCATGAGGCATAAACACCCCAATTCTGAAATTAGCTGCTTTGCTGACCCCTTGGGGCAGTGCTAAGACACGTAGGTAGAATAACTGCCTTTTATTTAAAAGAACAAAATGCTTTGATTCTGGTGACTCTTACAGGAAAATACGATTTTTCTGAGGACATGTTTTCAGTTTCATCAGTCCTTCATGCAATGATCTGTGCATCTTGCTTTTAAGAGTTTTTTCCCACTGTGTCGATTTAGGGCTTAAGTCATAGTTGAAACAGCAACAAAGAGCTTGAGGATTCTCTTTTTCAGAATCTTTATTTTCTTGCCTGTTCTGTTAACCTTACCATCCAGTAGAATGACTAAAATGTTTCTCTGAACTTAAATTAAAAAGAAAAAATCATTGCTGTCAGGAGCAGTCTGTGCAGTTATAAATACCCTACTTTATCCTGATCCATAAGGAAAGAAATTGTCCTCTGAGGCAGCAAAATCCCTCCTGAATCACTGGTTATTGCTGAACAAAGAGAGAAATTCATGTTCATCTTTGAAGTCTAGCAGAACTAACTTCTGTGCCAGATAGCATGAAGGTAGTAGTTGTAATGTTTCTTAATATTGCCTTACTCTGTTCTAAGAAATAAACTTAATTGAAATAAAATGTGAAGTCATAATTCAAATGCATTTTCTTTAGTAGAAATTGAATAGTTAACATGTAACAAGGTCTGCCAATGGGAACATTATAGTATTGAGCTAACCACAGACCACCAAAAAGGCGGATGTTCTAAGAAAGACCAGTGTTCTAAGAAATATTTGAATACACAAAATATATTAAAGCATCTAGAGCAGCTTCTTGCAGATCGTGTTTTACTGGGGAACATTCTTAGTAAGTGGAGTTTTTTGTTTTATTATATGAAAGACATAGAGCTTCACGTTGAAAGATTATTTGGGAAATTTTTGTTTACAAATTTGAGTGTGTACAGTGCTTATTTTGTGATGCACTTTGTCATTTATAAGCTTTCTCTCAAAAAATCTTCAGTAGTCTCATAAATATTTGTATTCAGTTATTACTGTAGAAAAAAAATGCCAATTATTGCAGCTGTAGAAACCTCTTCTTGCTTAAGTTAATTTTAGAAAGTGTTTTATTTTTATGACAGGATCTTTTCCATTGCCAGGTAGCTGGTGGTACTTGAATTTTCATGAGTACTTTCACTTGTGAATACAGGGTTTACCTGAAATTTAGAAAACTATAAAAATCAATTTATTACAGAAGGCATTGAGAGGGTATTGGTGTTGTCAGCATGCTGATGTTTTATTTAAAATGCTCCATTTGGGTATAACTTTAGCAGTTGTAGTAATTTATTGTTTAAACATAGCTTAATTAAGACTATTTTGCTTTTGCTTCTACAGTTGATACAGTGACACTGTTTCTTAATATCTTTGGATGTTTGGCCTGGTTTTACATTGATGCTACACGAGGGGTTGATTTTGGATTAAGTATTCTCTGGTTCTTGCTTTTTACCCCTTGTTCCTTTGTCTGCTGGTACAGACCACTTTATGGAGCTTTCAGGTAACAACTTCAGCTTGACTTAGGATATTTAAAAACTTGTCAAAATGCATTAACATTCCAGAATTTGCTTGATGATCGTGATGATAATCCTTTAAAGTGCTTTCATTAGAAACAAATAGTATGTTTGCCATTAATTCAGTTGTTGAATTTGAAATATAGATGCCAATAGTTAGTAATATTGTGGAATATCCTTTAAAATATTTATAGTTTTTACCGCAGACAAAATATTGTAGGAAATACTTAACTTTGTTAATAAGGGCTGGTAACAGTTGAAAAGAAAATTCTCATTAAATCTCTGCCTCTTCACACCAAGAATTCGAGTAGATTAGTAGTCAAGAGTGTCTTAAATTTTTTGCTTCTTGAATGACCTTCATAAATAGCTACTCTTAAAATTTTGCATTTTTAAGTGATAGACACCTACAGTACTTGAAATAGCCTGAGATTCTTAAGAATTAGTAGAGCAGCTATATAGTAAACAAACTAGTATTTTTCCTAGTCTTAGTAGTCTTTGCAAACTTCAGAAGCATGAGGTGTGTGATTAAGAGTAGAATGGTGTGTTTGCATGCAAAATTAAACTTTTTTTTGGTGAAGATCAGCATGTAGAGATTTAAAATCCTGTACTCCTAAAGTATTTTTTTTTACATTCAAGTGATTCAGGATGTTCTCAGTTAAAATACTCTTATTCTTGCATAAAAAGATTGATGCCTAGAAGTTGCAATTAAGTGTAACACTTAGACTACAGGAAGTGTTTCTTTTTGCTAACTGAGGAGGTATTGCTGTACCCACAAATCTCTGAGGAATCATATAGTTTAACTTGCATTTCCTGTCTAGTAAATCCATAGCTTTTCTTAATGAAAATTGCTGGTTGAGAAGGGAAAACTACTACTTGCATATTGAACTTCCAGTCGGTTGCCCAGCTGAAAATGAAATAGTTATTGAACTGAACTGGTTGTATGGAAATCACAAACTCCCTTCTGCAGGAAGAGCTATTAAGGGCAAAATCTGTTTCTCTAACTTAACTAAAAGATTTCTACTTTCTTAAGAACTCTAGTAGCAAACATATCATATGATCATTAGTTTTGGTAGTAGTAAGTTGAGTCTTTGTTAAAATTTTGCCTGGACATTTATATTTGGCTGGGAGTTTTTTTGATTTTCAGTCTTTGTAAGGCTGGCATTTTAGTAATTTAAACAGCAAATGTATTTTGTACATTTCACTTTAAAATAAGAGCTGCTTCAGTATTCTGGTGTGCCCTATGTGTCAGTAACTCGATATGAGGTTTTATTTCCTTTCACAAGTTAAATACTTTCTTCCCATCTTGCCAGCACTGTGAATTTCACTCTGAAAGTGGAGCAGAATTCTTTATATGAAGTTAAATGGTTAGTTGAAGAGCCCGTGCTGTGGGCTGAGCAGAGCTATTCTCATCTTTCTTAGAGAAGCATGTGGCAAGAACACTATATTAAAGAAGAAAGAGCAGCTCTTGTAAATAAACACTCTAAAAAGCCACAGAATTGCTGATACTTCAGGTCACTGTTGATTAATGAAAGTACTTTTCCTCTAGTTAATGCAGAAAAAAGTTAGATTGGTACTACAGAATTTGAATAAAAATAATGAATTTTCTGGCTGCTTTAATCTTTTCCCCCCCACCTCTTTCAGGAGTGACAGTTCATTCAGGTTCTTTGTGTTCTTCTTTGTATATATCTGTCAGTTTGCTGTACATGTACTTCAAGCTGCAGGATTTCAAAGATGGGGAAACTGGTGAGTATTCTGTTTGCTGTAGCATTGTACTGTCTGTAAGACAAACACTCATATTTGAAGTAACAACCGCAATATAGTCTTTGTGTTTTCAAAGGAATAATCCTGTGTTCACTGGAATGCTACATTTAACTCTCAAAAGAAAGCATTTTTTGAGTGCTCTTAACTAGAAGTGCGTGAAATTTATCCAAAGAATGTGAGGTACTTCTGTTACTATGTTGGTCAAAATTTTATCCTTCAATTTAAACCACTTTGAACTACTCTTTTATACACTACCTCCTCTATTTTGGTGGTGTAAGGAGTTACTACTCATTCTGTATTTAAGGTAAAGGAAAACAAATAAAAATTTAGCCATCAATAATACACTGTTTGGATATTCTTTTGTGTTGTTGGTTGTTTCTAATGATATTAATGGACTTGCTCCTTATTGAAATTTATGCCTAAAATTTGTAGAAAGAGTTAACAGGGCTTCTGGGTGAATATAGTGGTATATCTGTGATATTATTTGAAGAGTTCATTTGTCTGAGTCACCTCTGTATTCTGTAATAAGTTGATTTTTCTTTTAAATGTTTGGAAATATGTAAGCTTTTACATGAAGCTTGCATGTATATTATCTTTTATTTGAGTCTTTGAGGTCTAATACTTAGATTTTACAAGGAGAAGCTGTGGGGAATCAGTCACCGTCCTTGGAATAAAGGAATTAACTAAAAGCAGTGTTGTAGTAGCCAGCTGGTAACATGAAGAGTCATGAGTGGCAGTGCTGTCGTTGGGTAATGACACTTCCCTGTATCAGTGCATTTTGCTGCAAACCTTCAAATAAATGCAAGGCAGACAAAACAGTATTGCTTTAGAACTGTTACGTAAGGAAAGATCCTGCTTTATTATTTTTGCTCTGGAATCCTCTATTTTGCTTGTTCATCCAAGCCTGTGAAACGTGCTTTTAAGCATACTTGCGGAAGGAGTATGGAAAGTAGCCAGATCATCAGAAAATCCTAATTACAGTTTGGATTTTGGGGTTTTGTGGTAGATTACAGTAGGACAGCAGATATCAAAATGGTGCGAAATAGGTAGGGGAAAGTTTTAAGGTTTGGGTTTACATAATTTTTTGCCTTTTTTTTTTCTAACGTGGAAAAATATTTTTCATCTTAATGCATGGGGTTTTGTTCTTAAGGCAACCTGCTTTTTTAGTTTTCAAGTCTGAAACTGTTGGTGTCTGTTGGTGTTTCAGTTTTGAAGAATGGGGAAATGCTTGAAGTAGATACTGATATAGCAGTTTTTTCTATTAGTTCACATGATGCTCTCTACTTAAAAAACTGTATTAACCTCAGTTGAGAAAGCATCACTGTGTGGATACAATTAAATGAGTCTTCCCACACAGAAGCTGTGTATGTGTGGTATGTTTCTGTTCTGTATTTATAGAAGTTAGAAACTCTATTTTTAGGGATATTTTCTCTTCTACTAATTCATGTAGTCTTGAATCAATCTGAAATGACAGTATAACAAAAAAACCTCAAGAAGTTGATAAGCAGCTCTCTAATTTCTCCACAATTTTGCTCAAGGATAATATTTGCAACACTTTTTTATATAGTTTCACTGCGTTTTTTGTGAAAAAATGGAAACTAAGCTTTAAAAGCATATCATAGAACCAAAACATGCTAATGTAAAATTCCCATTATTTTTCTTCAAAAATACTCAAAATGGTTGAGAACCAGAAGGTTATAAATTTTTCTTTGGCGAGGGTACATTTGGTTAAATGGTTCATGTGCTGTACTAGTAAAGTTTGTTCTTTCTCTTTCCTTCAGTGGGTGGATTTCATCTCTTACTGGACTTAATAAGAGTATTCCCGTTGGCATTATGATGATAATCATAGCTGCACTTTTCACAGCATCTGCTGTTATCTCACTAGTTATGTTTAAAAAAGTAAGTTACATATTATTCCCCTCTTTTGTTTCCTGTGTTTGATTTGGATTTTGCTTTCTGTCTTGAGAGAGGTACTCTTTCACAAAGTAGTGGGGATTAAATTATATTCAAGGTGAGCCTTACCTATTAACAGCTGTGCAGTTTTGCTTATACTCTTGTGGAGTTACAAAATGCTGTTTGTACAATGCGGGTATTTTCTGCAAATGAGGAAAGATAGTTCTGAATAAGAGAACGTGGTAGGTAACCCCACCATGAAGGAGTAGGTGAATGCACTGGACACTACAGTTGTAGCTGTAGATGCCAGGTTGTTCATCAGGCGCAGGGAAGTTTGACTCAAGTGATTGCTGAGTTTCAGCTCTTACCAAAATCATTCCCATTAAAATCAATAGAGATGCTCAGCACCTCAGAAAAGGATTTTTATTTCTCTCTCTCTCTATTGTTTAAATATTTTATTGCCAGCTAATGATGCAGGAGCATGAAAACTCAAAGAAATATATTCTTTCTCTATGGTTACTTTTGGTGAATTTCCACCCAGAAGATCCAAGCATTATATATATTGATGTGGTAGTAAGTCATTGAGGTAAATGTAGCTGAGAATTCTGATGATGATGTGCTGGCTGAATTCTAATAATTCAACCTCAGTTACAGTTAGGTTTAAAGATTTTACACATACACAAATTCTTCTGACCTGTTTACAGTGAACTAGAAATTTTAAGTGTGTGCCTGGTGATGTCCTTTTTCGTTTTCTGTAGAAATACTCAGTGTATGGTGGAGTATGTTTTTACACTTTCCTTACTGTATGCATCTGGATTATTTTCAAAAATCTGCATATTCATATATGACTTGTATCTTTATGGATGAGAACTAGTCACATTTATAAGAGAGAAAAAAGTTACAATAATTTTCCCTGCTACACTGGAATGAAAATGTCTTCGCAATATTATTTTACAACCTTTTTGTGACTTAACTGAGTCACAAATAGCATTTGAATTTTAATACTCAGGTAATTGAAGTTACTCAGGATTTTTTGTTTGTCTGTTTTTGTTGGTTTTTATTTTGTTATATGCCATATTGTTAAGAGTGTAAGTCATATTGTTCATTCCTGTAGTTATTATGGAGAGCTGTTGGTCATCACACTAGTTTAGCAAGTGCGTACCTGTATAATTTGGATATTTTGAAATTTTTAATATTCAGTCAGAGTGTAGCTTGCTCTTGTAACCGGTCAGAGTAATTAAAATGTTCCTAAATATTGTTGTAGAGAAAAGTTCACCTAATATACATCACACATTTTAGTAAACACGATGAGACCCCTCTGAACTTGCAAATAATTACAGGTATCCCCTACAGTCAAAGTGCAGGGACAGTCAAAATACAGGGACAGTCAAAAATTCAAAGGTTCATGGGAAAAAATTCCATGTTCTCATTTATGGATTTTCTCAAACATGTGAACAAATCACATTTCCCCACCTCACGGCTCGACTTTGTGTTTGAGACTTTGCTGTTGGTCTACTAAGAAACGGGAAGTGCGGCACCATTTTCTCACTGCTTTTCCCTCTGTAGGTGCACGGGCTCTACCGCACAACTGGTGCGAGCTTTGAGAAAGCGCAGCAGGAGTTTGCCACGGGAGTGATGTCCAACAAAACTGTACAAACTGCTGCGGCCAACGCCGCCTCGACAGCGGCCACCAGTGCAGCTCAGAACGCCTTCAAGGGTAACCGAATGTAGGGAAACAAAGTCACCGTGGTTCTCTTCAACTGTTCTTTATTTTCCAGTCACTTACTGTATTCCCTAAATGCCTAGATCAAAATTCACACAGCACGTTTGTATCTTCTGCAGCTGTGCATGGGTTAAATGGGAAATGTTTGGTTTATTTTATTATAAATTTATTTATTTTAAGAAGAAAACCATTCTTTTCCCTTCTTTAACATGTTGAATTCTGCAATGTAAAGCTTTCCATATTTTATGGAGGATAAATAATTTCAACAATTGGCCTGAGAATGAACTGTGGTATATAACAATCAAATCAAGGTATTAAGAATATGGAAGGTTTTTTAGCAGTTCATTCCAGTATGGGTTTTTTTGACTTCAGGAAAGCACTTCAGATCAATTATTTTTCTTTGCAACAACTGATTTCCCTATTTCTACCATAAGAAGTGGGGTAGACTGAGAGATATTGAAAGTTAGGTTTGACTACTGCTTTTGCAATTTCAGCAGCTGCTGGGGGTCAAATACAAGTAAGGCAGAGAGTATAAATTCTTTTCTTGTTGTTTTTTTTTTTTGTTGTTTTTTGGTTTTTTTAGGATTAAGTCTTTTGATATAAACCTGTAAGTTTGCATGAATACTGTTGAGTTACCTGATCTTGTTTCAGTAGTGTTTTGGTCCAGAATTTACCTGCGCTACTTGATAGCATTTGTTTGTATGTATTTCCATGGAGTATTCTCTACCTGTGAAAAATTACTATGGGGCATAAACATTCTCTGTAATAGAATAGTACAGTTTAAGGAAGTTAACTGGTGATTGCAATCACAGAGCTAAATGATGATATATTTGCTATTTTTAACTTCAGTATTCACATATCCCCTGTCCCTCTTCTACGTGCAGTGGTATTTTTGTTTTATTTGGGATTTTTTTGGTTAGTTTTTTGTTTGGGTTTCTTTTCAAGAATAGGTTTATGTTTAACGGTGGTACTAAATCTCTAGGCTGGACAGTCACTCTGTTTACTGCCTGTCCAAAACACTATATATACAGTATTTAATTTTCTAACAGGAATACTGTCTAAAACCAGGCTCTTTAAGCAATGGCATTTAACAGATACTTGAAAGAATTTTAATGTTAACTCAGCCATCTCTGTGATGTGGTTTAAGCTACAGGAAAAAAGCTTTTAAACTATTTTGATTTGGCAAAGGGAGAAATGTTCATCTTTAATAAAGTTAAATTTTAACTCATTGAAATGGAGGCCCGAGAGGTTAGATGGGTGTTGTGAAACTAACATAATGGTACATACCATCACAATATTCTAAAATATAATATAATCAGGTCTTAGTATAGTGTGAGTTTCTCTCCTTTGAAGACCTTATGTTCTTGGATTGCCTCATGAGACTTACATACAATACTTAGGCAGTCTTTCAAACTCTTCTAAAAAATGGAAAGATGACATCCCACAACCTGTGTAAGTACACACCATGGCTGAAATTAATTCAACTCTTGATGTGAATCATCTTTAATAACACGGGACAAAATTCTGAGACCCCTCTGTGTTCTGAATGTGGACTGAATTTCATAGATTCTTTTTCACTACACTGTATTCATAATAACAGAAGCTCATTTAAAAAAATACTCCCCTAGCTTAATGCCTGAATCAGTAATATACTGTTAGCATGAATTCTCCTATTAGTCTCCTTTTTTTACTAATTTCTTTAAATCCGACTTGAATTTGAATAAGTTGTCATAGTTTCATCTATGCTGAAGTTCACATTAATGAATATACTTGCTTAAATATTCTATTTAACACAGCTGTTAAAATGTCATAATAGTGGACATGCTAACATTGACCTTAAATTTGTGTGGAATGTTTTTAAAGCTTTCCAGATGAAATTTACTGTTCTCTGCTGAGATTGGGGACCATCATGCTAGCAGCTGTATATCAAGATTGTTCTTTTCCTATTTTAAACTTAACTTGAGGGTTATATCTAGGAACTCTGCTATGGTTTACTTTTAAATCTAAATTTAGGGAAGTTTTTTGGTATCTCTTGGATAGGAATCCCAGGGACATCATCCTTACAATTTAACTGAAGTTGAAGATTGCATAATAATATACATTACCAGAAAAAAACCCAAACACATTAGGAATAAAACCTGAATTTGACAGGTAGATTTTTTTCTCAAATGTTTGACGGTTCCTTGAGAAAACATATGTAATGTTCTGTGTATAAGAATTGTTGATTTGTAATATCATGGTTTGAATGTACAGATTTAAGCCTTCTGAGTGAAAATCAGGGTTGTGTCATGTGAGTTCTTTAAACCAGAAATCTCTTGACACTTTGCAGCCCAAAAGGGAGGGAAAAGGGGTTTTTTTGACAACAGAAGGCTGAGATTTGTTAAAATATTTTGTACCTAACAAAAATTAGATTTTACGGTCTCTTATTAATCAGAGTATGGCGCCCACTTGAGTTGTCATTTTGTAGCATTGTGACAAACTGAGTACAAGGTATGAAGTTTAAACACTGGAATGTCAGTAGTCATTGATCTGTAATTTAGGAGTTGTTTTTATTTATCTGAGGATGTTTGTATATTTTGTAAATTACTAACAATGTTCTGCCATCCTGGTGAATGTCATGGTTCTGTACAAATGCACTTCTTCTGTCCCTCTGTTGCATGTCTGGGTAGTTCAAGAAGTTTTGTATATTTATTGTATTAACACAGTGTCATAGAATAAAAAAAGACTTTTTTCCTAGGTGTTCGCTCTGTATAGTTTTGACCAATAATGGGGATTTTTCTTCTAACAGTCAGGGTGATGTGCAGGGAGGATGATCTATATAAAAGTCTGACTAGCTTTTTATAATTCTGTATATAGATGCTGTATTTCTGCTGAAATGGTGAAGCAAAATGTCCACTATCAATAAATCTGATTAAAGAAAATCAGTCTACTCAACTGTTACGAAGAAAATTCTTAAAATACTTGCAGCTTACCTTCTTGTGCTGTAAACTCACAAGAGTTAAAATTAAACATGCTCTGTCATGACTGAATGGAATTCTACAGGTATTAAGTGAATCTTAAAACATTATTGAAAGTAAAATGAAGTTGCTGAAAAAAGCATTGCTTTGGTAGTGTTTATTTTTCTAATTTCTGCCAATGAATCAACATTTCTGTGTCACTGCTGTGTCCTGCTTTTTCATTTTGGGTGGTTTTTTTTTTTTTAGGCACTATCACAGTCTGTTGATTTTTTTTCATATAATGTCAGTTGTAGCACCTGCTCTCTACTACTCACCTTACTACTAGGTGTCCTTTGAAGGGCTGAATGACTTCATCTAGACCACTGTGATGTAGATAAGTTTGCAAATGCATGATCCAGAGAACAGTGCTCTGAGGTACAGTCAGGATTATTTTGGGAGATGGCAGACGTGTTTTTGAAGACACTTCTACATGAATGCATCAATTAGTATTGAAATTCTTCATCAGATTAATCTGTCTTTGTAATTTACAGATCTAGGATGGTGATGACAGCAGACTGAAGCAAGAGGTTTTGTACTTTCTTGTAAGTGTAAGCACAGTTGTGCCATATGATCCACTCACGTTTTATGTTTAGAATTAGTACACAATTTTACTACTTTTGTGGGAGATAATTCCTCTGGTTTGCTGAGGTTACTTTCCTCAAGAAGTTGTAAGCATGGAGTTGGAAAAGCGTGCACACGTTGAGAGAAAAACATGGGTTAAGAGAACTGTGATTAAAAATACTCAGTGATACTTCTGGAAAGATATTTCTGTCAAGGAAAAGGCACACACCCTGGAGCATTCTGGTTATGAATCCATAGTAGGGCACAGTAGGTCAGATGATTAAAACAATTAGGTTTGACTCAGTTACATTAAAACATGTATGAATTAGTCTGTCATTTTTTTCTACAAATTAATTTTATGTCTGCAAGTAGCTTTCATTCTCGTAATTAGAAAAATCCAGAAGATTTACAAAGGAAGTAATGCAAATCTCTTAGCTCAGCAGCAAAAGCCAGTGAAGCTTTATACAAGAATTAAACTAAATACTGTGTCATGTGATACTGAGGGGAAAAGAAAAAAGGTGTTGATAAGGAAGTATGACTTGTGGCTCATGCTGCCATACATTTTATTTTGGAAAAAATAATTGTCCAGCAGTTTAACTGAAGTATATACAGCTCAACTAAAATGTGCTTTTTGTTGGATGAAAGTGATTACGTTGAACAGTTGTGCTTTCAGTGCATCTGTTTTATTGTCTCTCAATATACTTGGAGCTTCCTTTTGACTAAGTAATATTACTTAATAAGAGTGTGTGTGTGTGTATTTATATATATATTTATGTATTTTATATATATATATATATATAAAAAATAAGTGTACCATCCTGCTTTTAGTGTGTGCTCCTTCATGTTCCTGTTATGTTACACTCAGATGTGAAGGAAAAGACTTCAATACAGAGGAGCTGCTCTTTAGAGTGTTGAGAATATCAGGTTTTACCTCTTTATATCCATGTTTCAGGAAGGGAAACTTCCAGCTGGAGAGATGAAAAATGTTTGGGACTGATTTTTATTGATAAAGTTTGAGGCTGTATTAGCAAAAAGAGGGCTGGTGCAGGCCTGGAACACAGGCTGGCCTCAGTTATTTGTGACCCTGCACTCAGCTTTTTTGCTCTGCGACTCTGTACAGCTGGAGTTGGGTAGGCTACACTGACTGGAGCCCAGACCACTGTACAGAACAGCTGCTTCTGACCAGTGGTGCCTCTGTGGCATCACCTGCTCTGCCACTGTTTCAGCTGACGATGCTGAAAAGTAGATTTTATCATGTTTATAGCCTAATTAAACAATTACATATGTCTGAGCAGTGGTCATTGCACACATGCCAAAGCATGGTTGCTGTTTTTCAGTGCAGAACTGTTGTCTTTGTTGTGCCTGTATTTTTTTAGAGGAATGCATGATATTCTTTTTAGAGGAGTGCATGATGTTTTAAAAGAAAAAATGCATATCCTGGATTGGACAGTGGGATGACACTGTAGATACGGTAAGAGAACAATTGGAAGTAGTCAGAATACAGAATCACAGAATCAATTAGGTTGGAAAAGACCTAAACCACTCCTGAGATCATTGACTCCAGCCTACGACCTATGTCATTAAATTTGGAGTTCTTTTTCCTTTACCTTGGTCAGACCAAGTTACTGGTCCCACCACATATGAGTTGTACCTTACGCCAGTTACGGATATTGATTCCTATGCTCTCAGAATTTCACCGATACGAAGATATTCCAAATAAAAGGCATCTGTTTGAAAACAAGCTTTCAGTGAATTGCAGAAGAAGACAACATCTTTATGTTCCTGTCACTCTGATACTGATAACAGACATTCACTTTGTGATTGCACCACTATTCTAAACCCAGATGGAGCTTGGAGAATAAGTTACTAGAATACAGAAATCTGTAACAATACACAATTGGAGACTGGAACTCTGTTCTCTCTATTGCCAACTCCATTAACTTTACTGAAAAAGGAAGGTAATTTTAGCTATTCAAATCGATACTTCATAATGTCTTTAAGCAATATTTTATATTTGTAGAATAAATGTTCTGTCTATACCTGTTTTGAAATTTGTATATTGACTGTGGTAGTGGTACATTCAGTGGTACCTGTCCCCTAACTTGTGAACCGTAGGTTTCTAAATATTCCAAGTTTTAACCAAGAGCTACTTCTTGGAAGTTTAAGAACTGTTAGAAGTGTAATTAAACTATATGTAATTAATTATATATAAATTTAATAGAAGTGGGCCATCACAACTGAGAAGTAAGTGACATGCTGACTTTTCTTTAAACTGCTAAAAGCCTTGTTCCCAGTTCTGCCATAGACTGGCTTTGTAACCTTTCTCTAGTGTTTGTCTTGTCACAGCTGAAAGTTAAAACACACTGTGGCAAACACCATTTTAAAAGTCTGTGTGTGATGAAGCAATATTTGTTTTACAACTGTTACTACCCCTTTTCATAAGAAAGGAAATGCAGTGCTTTAGTTGCAAAATAAAACACATTTGTCAGACCTATATTCAATTAGAAAGTCTCTTTAATGCAACTGTATTGTATAACACATAGTTACAATTTCAGATCACATACTTCTGATCAGTAAGCAGTAATAATTGTTAAAGTGAGATAGGAATCTGAAATACATCATTGGACTGGGATCTTAAATGCTATTAAAGCTACAACTGAAGTTCAGCTTGGCTCAACTTGTCCAATATGCTTGTATTAAGGTAGTCAGACTCCTGTTAAAAGTTCAAAAACTCACATTTAATTGAAATTTAGACTAAAAAGAAGACATTAGGTACATCATTCATGCTAACAAATGTACATAGTGGTGAGTCAAGAACAGAAAAAACAGATAAAAATACCACAAATAAACCATGGCTCAAAACCTACTCTAGCTGGATCACTGCAGCCGCCCTTCCTATACCGAGGAGCTGTGTATGCGTTGCTGCCATGCTCTGCGTTTGCTGGACTCGGCCCTTTCCTTGAGGTGTAGGCACCAGTACCCATGGCTTTCAAGGAAGGCCTGAACTCCTCTCCATTTCCACTAGGAAATGGGAAACTTCAGTGGGGGAAGGGGGGAGGATGCGTAAAAATGAAAAATGGAAATGATTTAGCTGAAAAAAAAGTCTCAGAATCCAGAGAACTTTATTGAGTAAAATAGATACAAAGGTGATATAGGCAACCCAGAAATAGCTCAGTAGCAATGTTTTTTGCAGTGCCGCATTACAAATAAAGCACACTAAGAAACCTTGCTGAGCCTTTTCAGCTTTTAGAGTGTTATTGGCCAGAGATGGACACAGCTTCACACTGGAAGTGTATTACATAGATCTGAGTAATTCAAATCAATCTAGAAGATATTTTTGTTAAATCTTCAAGGTGTTGTTACTACTGTTGTATTGATCTTCAACATCAGTGATTTTACTGCATTACTCTATATACACACACCACCAAACTCCAGCCACTTCTTACCTGGGAAATCCCTTTTCAATTCATTTGTTTAAAAGCAAAAACTAAAATTTAAAAAAAACAACAACCAAAAAAACCCCACAAAACCCATTCCTTGTATTGCACATCTCACACAAGTCTGTGTATATATATATATATATTTAAATATGCTACAATTAAAAAAAGATCTATGGCACTTTATTGAATATAAGTTTAAGAAGTTGATGAAACCACAGATGTTTGAAGAAATCTTCAATACCACAAAAAAAAAGTTAAACTGAAGTAATTGGCACACAGGTTTTAAAGAATCCACAGCAAATTCTTCTAGATCCTATGCAGTGCATGTACATTAAGAAGCAGTTACACTCTACAGCCCCCTCATGAAATCAATTAAAGTAGCTTTAAGCTGATTTTTCTTTTTGTTTTTTCCCAAAGTGCCTTTGAAAGCTACTGCTGAGGTGAACTTCAGGAGCAACTTAAACAGCTGTGAAATTTAATGAGTGCACCCTGCACCTGAAAACCTCATCCAGGAAAAAAAAAATTAAAAATCCGCAATATATACCACCTTATCACTTGCTAGAAAAACAGAACCCTGAGAAAAGAAATTCTGATTGTTTTTCCTCTATATTTCTTCCCAGCCTGTCTTCTATCTGTGCTATGTGATGAACATGGATATTCTTGCAAGTTAGTTGATTATGCTGTTGCAGAGCAAGCTGATAATATACCAGCAACAAGCAGAAAAGCTGGCTCTTCTTGGTTACGAATGCAAACAAAAGCAAAACAGGCCACTGAAAATATCTCCTTTGTACTTACAAAAACCAAACCAAACAAAATGTGCTGTTGAGATTTTTTTAAGCATCATGTGGATCACAGCAGATGTCAGCTAGTAACCTGAATGAAGGTTGCTCATTGTTTACTTCTCAGCCAGAGCAGTGTATGCCCTGTCTACCTTTGTAAGAACTGACCTGATTCTGACTAATCAAGTGCTCAAGCCAAAGCAGCATTTGTCACCCTGATATTGTGTCAAGACTTTTTGGCAGTGGTGACCTGGACATTGGATTGCTATCCACCCAAGGAAGCTAAAACTGTACATCTACTTAGTAATTAATTTTTAGCTGGTTTATATGGTACTCATACAACTGCTTGCCCCCTGTTTCCCAACTGCAGGGCCCCTGAGGGCAGGGCAGAGCTGAGCTGGTGGCCTAGGTCCAGTGCATGCTTCAGCAGGGGCTCAGGAGGGATGCCTGGAGGAAGCCTTGCTGGACCTCAGGTACAAGCCCAGTGCATGTCCTTCAGGTGTGGGGGGTGTGTATGGGGCAAAGCCAACAAGACAAGCACAGGTGTGGACAGGGTGTGTGGGCTGTGATTTTCATTCTCAAGCACCACTTTGTGCTGGTAATTTTGCTTTATTAAAATCTTGATTTGTGCAGGCAGTTGGTCCCAGACTGTAACTTTTGGAGGGGATTTAAATTCAATATTTAAAAGATAAGTGAGTTACCCGTTTTAACATAGAAGATGGTGGATGTGGGTTGCAGGAGCAGGTGAATGCAAGAAGAGGCTAGATTAAAACAATCCCTTTTTGAATGCAGGCAGAAGTTGACCTTGTTGCACTGTGTCTCAAAGGTCACCTGTGTTTCTGTCCATGTGCGGGCTGCAGATGCCATGGGGTGGGCACAGAGGTGCAGGCTGGGAGCTGCTCTGTGTCCATGGTGGGCAGCAGGTGCTGGATGGGGGCCCCTGCTCCGCGACTGTTCACCCATCCTCGAGGCTGACCTGGGCCCGCTGTCGGGACTGCTGAACAGCTCTTGTGAAGGACTTCAGCAGTGCCTTGAAAGCAGCTACCTACCTGGACAGTAACAATGATTTTTTAATCACTAATGGCACATTGTAAAGGACTGACTAGGCAAAACTAAGAATCTCTGCTCCATGTAACACAGTGAAGCAACACTGTCATTGGATGATATTAAATTACCAAGAAGTAAGAAGAGGAATCTAAAATTCACCTAGTATTTCATTAGAACTACTTCTCAGATGAATTATCCCCAATGCTCCATGGCACAGTTGTATAATTCCTTTGTTTTTTCAAATACCTTACAAACTTGATATCAGAAGTAGTTCTAGTAAGTGAGACAACACCACAAATAACACAACCAGCTGGCTTTGAGAAAAAAATGTGATTTGTGGTAAGATCTGTTTAATTTCTGCTGTATTAGTTGTAAAAAGGTCTACTACTACACATACAAAAAAAAAAAAAGGAAAAAAATCTTCCCAGCCACATAGAATTTGTCAAAGTTTCCTGAAAAATTTAAATTTCCTGAAGTCTCATGTGCATCTGGGTCATGAGACAGACTGATCTGTAGACTGGGAATGATGTTTCACTGACATGAAAAAGTAATACTGTTGAAGTACAATGTGAAATCCACAGTTGTAGGAGAGGCTGCAGCCCAGGTAAGGCTGGTGCTGTGGGGAGCTGTTGTCTGCTTGGGATTTCAGAAGTTTTAGTAAGACTGTAGAAATATTTCAGTCTTATCTGAATTAGGTTAGAGCCAGTCTAACAATAGCTTCTCTTTCTAGTCAGTGGAAAAAATATTTACCTGCTAAGTAACAAGTGGCACACACCTTGTGCACTTCAGTTTCAAGAGAGAGAAACCTGGCAGAAACTTATATAAATGCCTAAAGATTGGTGTAAACGTCAGCTTTGCTCTCTCCAACATAGAGTTAATATCCAAGAAGGCACTATACTTCTAGGAAGTTCAGTACCAAAAAGCACCTCCATGAAAATGGTACCAAACCAGGTGATGATGGTGCAGAAATATTCACCAGTGAGGGGAGCCCTTGGAAACAAATCCTCGTTAAAATAAGCTTCTCTTTTGCTCAAGAAAAGAAAAAAAATGTGCTGGCTTTTATTATTTTAAACCCAAATTCTTCAAAGTGACCAAGGTGGGTTAGGCAATCCGATCAATCATAATTTGTCAGTTTTAACAACAACATTCCTGCTATATACATGTGATTACTCACATCCCCAGTCGGATTAATATATTCCACTGTGTCCTGATCACAGAATGAAACTAAAAATATCCCCAAGTATTTACATTCTGCTTTCTTGGGATCCTTTCTCTGATCCTCATTGCCCAGCACATAAGAAAGACCCTTTCAGTAGTTCAGGGCTGGAATGCATGGGGCTCAATCACACAAATGGTAAAAACAGGTAAATGGATCTGCTTGTCCAGTCAATGGAAAGTAGATAAAGATCCAGGTGCTGGTACTTTTCCCCGCTGGAGTTAAAGGAGGCAGATAAGGTTTTTTCCTTCTTCTATTTCTTCCTGCACTTTGTCACTGGATGTGGCTATTTCAGCTTGCGCCGAGAAGACTGCACAGATGAATGTCAGGACAGTGCCGCCGATAGCTGTGTAGAAAGCCCAGCCCAAGGAGCAGTCTCCTAGTTTGTAAGCAGAAGCATAAGGTCCACAATAGCTTATTGCCTTCTGGCATCCCCAACCTGCAGGGTAAAGTATCAAGCCTAAGATAAGGAAGAGCCCTAGAAATAAAAACAGAAAGAAGTTTAACAAACAATCAGTTTGACACGAAATGCAGCACATCTAGTAATGGTTATCATGGACACTAATACTTGTAATTACCAGGATTAGGAGAAAAGTGCCATCTCATCCATCCAACCTTCCTTTACTGATGGTTCCCTAGTATATGCCAAGCAGTCTTTTAACTAAATTTGAAGCTACCCTGTGATTTATGTTGTGAAAGGATAGTAGAAGAATAATACTGCCAGTTCAGTAGGCTGCTCTCATAAGAGAGGGATTCTGGAGTCAGCCTCAAACAAACAGATCCAAGTATCCACAGCCAGTGCGTACGTAACCCTGGGATCCCCCAAACAGGCAACTGACTACTTCAGAAGGAAAGCACTTTTCTAGTGATGGCAGGAGCAAAAGCCTCAACTGCCCATCTTGCTAAACTGCCCAAACACTGTGCTGTGCCTCAGGCTGGAAGTGAAAAGCTCAGAGTAGATGTTTTGCCCATGTGATTGTCTCTCATATTCATAGGTTTCTCTATGAAGCCATCTAAGCAGTGAGGGGCTTCATGAAGGAAATTGAAAGACACATTAGTGTCCCTGCACGCATGTGTCTTTGCACAAAGAAAGGAGACTGAATCAAAATGTCTAATATGCTAGTGGCTACAATGCTTTCGTGTGGGTACTAAAAGAATCACAATGAATTCAACGCATACCTCCCTCCTACAAGGAATGTAGGAAGGAGCTAAACATAGGTATCACAGGTATCAAAATTTGTTTTCAGTTTACCTTAAAATTTTACTTAAAAGAACAGGAAAATGATGAAAAACAGCTTTTGTTTAAACACAACCAGTTTATCCAGAAAATTACTATAGCCTTCCAGATCCCATAAATATTTCTGATTAACTTTTCCTGCACTTTAGAGCCCTTTATTTAACCTGGTATCCTGATGAAAACAGCTGCTAAAAGTGCTGTCACCTTCTAGAAGTAGGCTAAAAGTTGTGCACTAAAACCAGTCTTTTTTTCTTTCCTATAATCAAGAGATTACAAAGAACAGGTTTAAAGACTTTACATCTCCTTCCATTAAGTTAGACTAGCAGTTAGACTTCTCTGCAGTATGGTAGGGTTCCTTAATTGTTTGTTTAAAGAAATTCAGCCAGATGCATGAAATTTTCCTCACCAACAGTGAAAAGGTGGGTCCTAGCTAGTAAGCAGTTGATTTACACAAAATGCAAAAACCATCATCCAGCTGTCTAAAATGAATGTCTGTGAATGCCAGACATTTCACAAAAGAAAGTCCTTCCTCCAGCATTTTTCTAATGATGACACAACACCATGGGCATGAATGACCTAAATGTCATTACTCTTTGGGGCGGCAAAATCCATTAGTGAGTGATATCCGTTCTCTGTGGAGGGATTTTATCACTGCTTACATTTAAGAACCAATGAAAAATTTTATGCAGTGTTTCCTGGCTGGTTGGCCAAATACATTAAGTATAAAGTATTGCTTTATCTTGGACAGACCTGGATAAGCTGTGCATTCATCCTGCTGAGCCCTGCAGCCATTTCAGACTAAACACCAGCAGTTCCTTCTCCTCTATTCATCACTAGTTTCCTGTTCTGCGCAGCCAGCATGACCACACTATGTATCTTCCTGACTGCACATTGGTATGGGCCAGTTGCTGCTCTCTCTAATGATCACAAGCCCTTTGGTAGGTAAAAATCACCATCACTGAATTAAGAAGCCGGATCTGAAATGCCAGCGTAGCTGCTGCCAACACATAAGTTTTTTAAGTTTACCACTCCATCACTCACAAACCTAGACAGCTTGTGTTTAACAGCAAACCTGGCTTGTGGCTGAGTGTCACAAGCAGGACCAAGAAGACACATCCATCACTTTTTATCAGAACTAGAGCACTGAGCAATTCCTGAAAGCTATTGGTCCATGGAATGTATGCCCCAAGCTGAAAAGCCATTACCCAGAGCTCAGGCTTCCAAAAGGCACAGCATTGTTGCCAAATGTAGTCATCAGGACTTTACTGACTTACACCTTTTTTTAAAAAGTACAGAAAATTCCTGGATATACAAATCTAATAAATACTATAAAAGACCATCATTTGATAAACTTCAGCTGTTTTCTCACAGATGAGAACAAAATCTGGAGGAAAGCCTTAACTATGGATTTGAATACAGTCACGTATGTACCTGATTTCAGATAGCTAACTTTGTAACTCCTATACTGGACCAGCAAAATAAAACAACAACAACAAAAAGTAGTATTTTGACTACCAAACCTCCTTGCTACTACTCCATTTCAGTGCAGACAGAAAGCTTCTCATGAGCCTCTTAGCCTTATTTCTAATATTTAACATAATTTCTTATTTCATTAATAACTGGTTCCTGCTTGACAGGGAAAGTAAATAAAGATGATTCCATTAAGTCAGTTCAACATACCCACAGCAGAAAGGCACTCCTTTGATTCATGCTAATAGCAAGTGGAGAGGCGCAGACCCCTCATCACATACTCAGCTCAAATCTCCACTATCCAGAGCAATGGCTGAGCTGTGCAGGGTCCCTTCCTGACTCTCTGAATCCGCCCAGAAGGGAGTGTTCAATTAAAGAGGAGCTTTGCCTCCTGCTGCCCTCAGAAGAGACAGTCACAGAGCCCATCTCAATGACTCCTATAGCTTGAACAAAACAGGCAGATAATGCTCCCACCAACAGTGCAAACCATTGCCTAAATTGCCTAAAATAGAAGCCAGCAAACCAAAGCACTTAACTGTTCAACTACTGCAGCCAGACACCCCTCAAAAAGAACTCCCTTTGCTCCTGGGAACATGGATGCAGAGGGACGAGAAGCAAAAAACTATCTTCTGTTGACAGTTTGCCGTGAGACATATCTGGCAGGAGGACAGTAAATATTAATAGAGATTTCTTTTTCTTAATAAATCAGTTTTTGCTCATGCCTATGTCTTTGAAGAGAAGCCAATATTCAAGAAAAAGAACAGAGAATAAAAATTGAGTGCTCTGTCTGAAGAAGTTTTCTGCAATAAATATTTTCAGTTCTTTGTGCTGCTGAACAGTAAATTATTTTTAATTCACAGCCAATCTACCTGTGGAATTATTGCTCTTTGTTCACCTTGCTGGGAGAAACAAATTCACTCTGAAAACATTACAAGCTGTTTTCCACTGTGCTCCTCTACAGGCTCACAGGTCTCATGCTTGCTGTGTTCTAGATTTAACTCCCTCTCTGGGCACAGCTGCACTGCTGAGAGTGCAGCTTCTGCTGTACACATACTGTTGTTCCTACTTTTTAATTAGCACTATCCCACTTACTGAAATCAGTATGATAATTTTACAAAATTACATTTTCCTTTTTGTTAGTTGTTGCCAATTCTCAGTTACCTTTCCTCTTAAGAATCCTCAAAACAGAGGTATGAAAGAATGTCACACAATGTTGCCAGATGCCTAGGAATGACAACAGAAAACTATTCAAATGACTTTTTTATCCAGAGACCTCATCTATAACTCTTTAGTGTAAGTTCTGTCAGCAGAGAACATTTTTACATTTTTCACTGAAGGCAATTTGGCCACATAACCTTTTATTATCAGGCCCTAATTACTCACTTTCAAAAAGAAGCTATGAGATTTAGATTTTAATATTATTATTAGATTACTACATATCTCCTGATTACAACAGCCTATTAAACATCAGGCATTCTTTACTTAAATGGTGTAAAAGCAACTCCTTTCTCCTAAAACACCAAAGCAAAACCTTACAGCACACTGAGAACATCAATATCAATATAGCAGACTGCGTGACTGTGCAACAATGTTTCAGAAGACAGTTCATTAATGCTTTCCCTATAGGAGAAGACTTTTTGTATTTGTGCACCAAGAACTTTTCCCCTTTCAAGGGCCTGCAGCTGCAGCAAGCTATTGCTCCTCCTGGTTTTTATACACTGCGGCAGTGCTGCCAGGTCAACGTTGTGGAAAACCAACAGACCAGCCTTTCGTTGTGGGCGGTTTTATGTCACGTTATGTGCTGGGGTCAGATCTGAGGAAAACCTTTTTTCTTCCTTGGAAGCAACCCTTGAGACAGAAGGTAGACAGAGGCTTGTTTAGCCAAGTGAAGGCATGCTATTTAGTTTTGACAGTCTCCTGTGCAGCTGCTGTTGTGCCATATTAAACAAGAGCATATACTAACAAAGCCAATTTCCATTGCAAAGCCTGAAACTATCTACTCATTTCCTAGCAAAATAGTAAAAGAAGCTTTTAAATACTGCTGAAGAAACAGGAAATTAAGCAGCCGTGATCAATGAGGTGGCACTGCACAACTGAGCAGCATCATTTTGAGAGGAAGAAAAAAAGGGTAAAAGGGCAGGGAGGGACTAGCTTTGCAGTGCAGTGCAGATGGGCTGCATCCCCAGTGGCATCGGTCCTGATTGTTTTCATCTTCTGCAAAACCACAGGAGATTAAGAATCAGTCCAGGGACACTGCATCAGCCAGGCACCCTGCCTTTATTGCTCACATTTCCACATGTGTCAATATGCTACCTGAACCATTTAATGTGTTAAATTTCTGTCCAATGTACTACTCTAGCTTAAGTCAAGGAGGCTTTCCCATAAGCAAATTTTCCCTGACAAACCCAGCAAGGATGCTACCAGGTTACCACTCGTGCACTTTTCATCACTTTGCCCCCTGACAGACAGGTGAAGGGACAGCCTCCTACTTGGCAGCTGCACAACAGACACCTTCAGCCCGTGAAGTGATTCAGTAATACCATTATAATCAGATGAGAGCTCAAGAGGTGGGCTCAGGCCAGCTGACATGGTGCTTCTAGCACTCCACACTGGCTATAGGAAAAGGATGAGATGCTGAATGGAGCACTGCTTACAGTACGCACAGCACAGGGCCCCAGACCTGCCTCTGCAGTTGCTCTTCAGCCCCTTGGATGGCTGCCAGACCCACCAAATGCAAGCAGCTGACCAGAGGCAAGTAGGTCTTTGTCCAGAAAGAAGGGGGAGACTTTGCATGCCCTAGTGCCTTGGAAATGGCCTCTGGCCCACTTGGAAATGCTGCGTAAGAAACAAAAGAAAAATTCACAACGTTAAGTAGATCAGTGCTTTAAAAGCCTACCTGGACACCGCAATTGGTGCAGGATGACACAGGCCGATGTGTTTTGGGGTAAGTTGGAAGCATGGCTGTTGAGGCGGGGAGGGCTGCCAGCAGGCAATGCTCTGAGGCAAAGTCCGTACCTTCATACCTACAATCACTGCAGATGACTGCTCACATATATAGATTTCAGTGTACTTGGGATAACCTAAGCTGAGGCAGGAGAATTAGTAGTTTAAAACTATAACCAGATGATGGCTCAAAACTTGCACAGATTTTTTTCCCTTTAGAATTGTCTCAGGGTACTATAAGGGCATGCAGTTACCAGAAGAAAAAGTTGTTCCCTAACCACTGCCTTCCCCAGGCTGAGGAAGAGGATAAGGTCCCTACGCTCATGTTTCTTTTCCCATGTATTATGCAAATCGAAGATACTTATTCATAACCAAACCTATGCACACATCTGATGACATTAGTGCTGTTGTGATCTGGAAACAGAGATAGGAACACAGTGCAGGGGACTACTGGTAGGACACTCAAATATTATGTTTTACTACCCCCCCAAAAAAGCCACAAAACGGCTCAGTTTATTAGCTTGATGTGGGGAATTTGGGGGTTGTTTTTATATTGGGATGATCTTACTGCTTAGACTTCTCTGAAGCAAAGTGTGAGCCTGTAGACTGCTGTTTTTAAGAGAGGGGAGGGCAAATTCACCATTAGTTTTTAATAATTTTTATGTATGTGGTGAGAGTACCCATTAGTTGGGAGGGAAGAAAATGTGTAGACTCAAAGTAAAATCAGTCCCAAGCCCTGAAATGACACTGCTGCCTCTTTGCCGGCTGTCAGCCGTGTGAAGTCACCACACTCTGGGAGCTCCCATGTAGTGGCTGTCAACCCAGCAACTAAGTCAAGATAAAGAACCTTACAGGGGAAATCCCAAATGTTCACAAATTTCAGCAGTACAGAGGTAAACAAAGACTCTCCACTCACAGGGCCATTGATCAGGCACAGCCGCCTCTCACATTTTACCTTAAAACCCAATAAAGCATTGAGTGTTTTTAATCTAGGATGACCCAATAAAAGACTCAGTCAGCGCTGCTAAATGAGAAAGTCAGTTGTGGGTGGTAAATTCAGGAGGTTCCTGAATCAGGGAAGGAAAGGCCATACCAAATATTCCGTCCATGAAAGAATATTTGAAAGAAGCAGAGGGGAAGACCCAGTATATTTCCTACCACTCACCATAACCTTTTCCACTGCTGTTCAACCAGTGAGTGCCATGCCCTCCAAACCACCAATCACTTATGCTGGATTAGCAGAAAGGGAATGAAATATGACCATAGCTCAGTAAGGGAGGCCAAAACAACAACCTGCCTTAGCTTAAGCAGAGGTAAAAGGGCTGCAGGTCACTTCTTTCATGGCCTTACCTTAATATTGATCCTGTAGTACAAACAAAACCTCACTTTGGGGGTCGGGGAGAGGAGGTGCAGAGGAACTAGGACTCAGCCTGAAGGAAAAGGCAAATGGAGGTGCAAGAAGGGGAGAATTTCATGTGGCTTCATAAGCTGTGCAGCAGCAGAGTGCAGGGCAAGGAAGAAAAACTCAAATCCACGTATTTCCTCACCACCACATCAGGAACACCAAAGACAGGAGCTAAGCAAAAGTTAGCCCTTTCTCAAAAGAGCTCCTTTCATCTTTTTTCCTTGTGTTTGAGTGAGAACACAGCATTTGCTAAGTTTAAATATTTTCCTTGTGTTTGCAATCTATATACAAACAGCAGCATCTGTTTTGGCTCTGAAGGCCTGGAACCAAAAATCTGACAGAAACAGCCCTTGTGCCCTCCTGACATCCCCATGGCCTCGCCTCCTGAGGTCACCAGCACTCTTTCCCACATCACCAGGGCAGTGCTCAGCATCTCACCTGTGCTGGTAGAAGTAAGAGACCTCAGTGTGCACATGTGCCACAGTAAAATGTTTCTCAGCGGGTAGCATGAGAGTCTCTCTCACACTAAGCACTGTTTGTTGGAAGAGATTTATGCTTGCCAAGATAATCAGCTGCCAAACTTGATCACTGAAAACCTGACATTTTTGTTTATTTTTCTATTCATTTTAATCTGCTGCATGTCTACTAGTTTCCAAGTGCCCACCTTGAGAGCGCAGGAGATGAGTTAACCACTGAATCTAACAAAACACTGAAATCTTCATTTTATTTCTTTGAAGTTACTAATGCTCTCCCTCAGGCTCAATAGCAATTTAGCACTTGAACTTAGTTTTCCTTCCCTGGCATATTCCAAGACAGCAGTCCCCTTTGCCTGAACTTTCAGCAGCCAAGTGTGTATTAGATATCATGCTGGCATTGAGCCATATAGGTTACAGGAAGCACTATACCGCAGACAGCAAAAGCAGCTCAGACTGTCAGGATTTCCATCAGAAATCCCTCTGCCCTCCCTTTTTACTTTCTTCCCACCCCAAGTATTCAGAATTCTGGCATCAGAAAAGAAAAACCCTGAGCTGAATCCAAAGAGGAAATATGCTTTTTGAAAAATGCATGCTCTGCATTTTAGAAAGACAAACAAGAAGCTTCCTTGCCTTCAAGGGCAAAACCACTCTTGCTCTGCTCTCCTACTGCTTGGGCTCCCTGGCCATGCAACAGCTTCCGTTGTCTGCAGGCAATGTGAGCTCACAAGGTGCTTTCTTCCTTACTCACCAGTTTGTCTCTTTCTCTTTCAGACAAAATAATGCCTTTGTACAGGGTGATGCCACCTATAAACGAATATCCTAAACTATGTTCCAACTACCATAACTTTTTGCGTTACGCTCTGAACATGGAAGAGTTCTAGAAGCCTCGTGCTCCTTCTGTCTCAACTTGTGTCTCCAGCTTTTTCTCCCCTCTATGATGAAAGGCCTGGCTGACCTCCCGCTTCCTCCTCTTCAACTCCCACTGGCCTCCTTACCTTCCAGCAGCCAAGAGTCTGCAGTCCCATGGCTGCACACAGTACAAGCCCACCCTGTGTGGCTGGATCCTACTTCACCCACCCCGACAAGCAGCTCCAGATCCTTGTCCCCTTCAGATGGCTCCTATCACACTCTGCTCAGGCCATCTTCCTAATCACCCAGCCTCCCAAAATGAAAACAATGCCAAACAAGTATAACAGGCTGAACAACTTCTCAGCCCAAGAGACATAAAACAATCTCTTTCAGCAGCAAAGATAGACTGTTACATACACAGCTGGCTTGAAACTCAATTTCAACTCTTCATTTTAGAAAACTGCAGAGAAGTTTCCTTGCATTTGAGGGTAAAGCTGCACTCCTGGAAATGAACTATTGCCAGGTACTGCAACAACTTCCAATGGAGGAACCCTCTGAGACACCGAGAACGGAAAAGGAGAAGACATGGAAAGTTCATAGAGGGAAATCATGAAAAGGTCAGAAGAAAGAATGCAGGAGAGCTTGTGAGATACCTGAGAAGAGGAAGTACTGTGGAAGAGCTATCATTGCTTGGGACTGAGCAGGACAAGTGTCAGGGGAAAAAACAAGCCTCTCTGACCCTGGAAAAGAAGAAGCTGAGTCATTCCCCAGCAATGCTGGAGGAGAAACTGCTGGGGTGACAGAGGGAGGCCCAAAGCTGCAGCAGCTGGGCCCAAGCAGACAGACTTCAACTAAGTGTCCAAGGGAGCTTAATGCTCTCTGGCTTGCCTGCAGCAGCCTTTGGAAACACAAACCTCTGCTTCAGCTAACTGCACACCTACCTGTTAAAGATGCAGCTGCCAGTGACACAGCCAGCTAAGCCACACGACAGCAAAATGCAGCCATGCATCCACCTGAATAAACCAGAGACGCTCCTTGGTGTGCACCTGGGACACAGCTGGTCTTCTGACTGATGCAACCCGATTTTTACATGCTTTTTTTCCCTATGCTTCTGTCAGGAAACAGTTTAATCAAGCCCCATTTGAGCCAGCAGACAGTGGACTGTGAACAGAGGAAGGGATGAGAAGGGGGTGACCCATGAGAGGCCTTCCAGATGAAGCCATCAGCATCCTGGAAAGACTTTAGAGAAGAGGAACTATTTTATCCTCTTTTGGTAAATGTGCCTGGCAAGGCAGCCCTGCTCCAGCACGGCAAAACAGCAGTGAAAGAAACTGAACTCCCACACCCATTAGCCTTCCTGACATGTCAGCTCCCTTTCCCCACTGCTCTCCCCAAAGCCTTTGCAGGCTCAAAGCTCCCCACAAAAAACCACAGGGGCTTGCTCAAGTTCTGTGGTTGAGATAATACTGGTGTAGCTAATTTAGCTTCCTCCTCGAGGTGTGCAGTCAGGGTTCTGCTGGTGCATTGTGGCTCAGCTGCAAGTCAGGCAGCGCTGGCTGTGGCGAAGGGGTTCTGTCTGCCCAGCCACGGCAGAGGCCAATAAAAGAAGCCAAGTTGTTGATTATGAACTTCATAGAGGAAACTACCAGAGACGGAAGCCGAACCTGGTTTAGGCTCTGTCCTAAGCTCTCTCCGCCCTCCTTTGAGGCTAGGTTATGTTTATATTATATTACTTAGCAACACAGTGCAGTACACAAGCCCAAATAAGACCTGTGAATTCATATGCAACTACACTATAGACATACCAAGGTATGTCAGTAGGGGATCACCAATTATTTACTTCCTATAGCTACATGATTACTGTGAAAATTTACTTTGCATTGATTCTTGTCAGTTAGCATGTAATAATATCCTTCCTCCTCTAGCCTCTGCATTTCAAGTGATTCACAGACTAAAAGTAGAATACTTCCCCTAAAAAGACACACAAGTGAAAGTCTTCTTGCTGCTGCATAGTAATTATCTATTCACTTAACACATCTCTGTTCTCTGCACTCTCTAATGCAGAGAAAAGTTGCTTATTCAGATGGAACAATCCTTAAACATCTCCAAAACCAGGGCCACTCATTACTGTTTCTACAGCTGCAGAATGAAAGGCACTGCAGTCTGAAAGTAAGTGGTAGTTCTTGCTCTGTAACAAAGGAATTACAGGAGTTTAAACAAGAGCCATATTTTCTTCCTTTATGGCTTTGTATTTCTCATTTTCTGCCCCAAAAATAATAATAAAAAAATCCCTATAGTCCAGATATGTGTATGGCTTCCTCCTGTTGATCTAAATGAGAGTTGCACGTTTGTCCAAGGGCCATAACAGAAAAGATGTTGCTTTCTGTTCTGTAATTTCACCGTAGGCATCATCCACAACCAATCTTGCTAGACTGGAAAGATATATCCGGTGTCTGTTATTGTTTTGTCATGATGAATTCCAGGAATAAATTATGTTGTTGTATGTTTTTAATTATATTAAATCTCTACTGCAAAGATATAGAGATTTTAAATGAGATTAAGTCTGCAAGATCCTGAGTTCCTGTAGATGACTCTACCATGTGTGCATCTCATCTTTGAAAAGAAGATGTTTGACATACTTGCAAATATTGGACTGATACAGGCTGATTAACAAAATTATTTTGTGAATTCTTCTCCTACACTTATTAAAAACATAATTGTTCACATTTGAAAGAATGATGTTGTGCTTAAAATTATTAAGGCAGGGTTATATCTTGTTCTCTGGTAATGGCATTAGTTTATCTATCAATCTCTGTATGGATTAGCCATGCTGACAATGGTCCCTCAAGCAACTTGCTTAAGCAGTTTTCAAAACTCAGGAGCTGAGAAAGTTGAAATTAGCAGCCATCATTAGTCATAAGGAAAATAATTGCAACTAAGTAAGCAGATGCTGTAATGCTACTGGCACAAAAGTAGCAGTGGACCCAATAAAACTAATCTCGAGAAAATGAGTTGTGAGTCACGAGACGCCTGGCTGTAAATATTGGCAGGCATACTTCTCATAGCAACGTTTCAGTAAGGTGACCTCTCTCCTACCCAGTTTCATGCTGTGTCATTTGTCTGAATTGTAGGAAGGAAAGTGCTTCCATGCTCAGTACAACTCAAGAAGGACTGATCTATGCCCTAACATGTAAGAAATGCTTTGTCAACTGTATTGTTCAATGTTTTAGGCTGCAAGTCCCATTATGGGTACAGCTGGATTGATAATAAAACATAAAACTGTCTTACCATGTATTTTCTCACAAAAACATGGTCTCCAGAATGCTATTCTAAGATACCAGTACCTACTATCTGCTAATCCTAGGTGACAGACTAGGTATTTTGAGATGGTATCCGAATTGTAAGTGAAGTTACCTTTTCAAAAGACCCAAATCTGACATACCAAAGATTCTTTTATGCTGCTAAGCAATCTCTCCCATACAAATACCCTTCCAAAAGAAAACAAGCAACAAGTGCATCTCCTGGAAAAATAGTCATGGATTATTTCTGAAGTATAGAGTAAGAAAGCAAGAAACGAACAACTTCCCCTGACTTAATCTGCACTGCCAAGCTGCTGCCTTGTCACACTGCTTCTGGCAAATTCTGTACACCAGGAGTGACTACAGCAAAACCTGTCATGTTCATCTAAAGCACCCTGACATGCTAATTGTATGCCATCATATGAACAGAGGCATCTTTAGCCAATCTAGGGACCTAATTCTGCTCCAGAAGCACAAACTTCCCATTGTGGGTGACATGAAATAAGTGTTATGCTTCTATACTGAAGACGAATGAAGTAGACAATGGTGAGAGCCACTGAGGTAGAGCTTCAGGAGCCAGCAGCAGCCAGTCCCTGGCATGTAACGCTGGCTCTGGATGGTTGCAGCAGGCAGCAAAGTCAGTTTTCACCTACCTCCCCATGCATGTTTAGAATAAGATTACGTTAGGTCTCAACTAAGCAAATGAAACCATCCAGCTTCAGATAAAGGTCTGAGTATCTATCATTACATCTTCTGTTTAGGTATAGCCATCACAGACATGTTTGACCACCTCACTGGAGGTAAGAAGGGGGAAAGCTGGATTCATATTTAGAGCAAAACAAGTTAAAACCTAATTTTTGTTGTATTTAAATAATTTTGTGAATTGAAACCATCTGCTTAAGAGCACTACCAGGAGAGAAAGAGGAGGTGGCCCTGCTCATTCCCTCCCTCCTCACAGGTCTCTGAGGGCTCCCAGAGGCAGGGCAGAAGACCACTCTCCTCCTCCAGATAACCACAAACACAGAGAGCACAAATGATGAAAACCTGTGTATAAGGCAGGTTTTCCTCATGGCTCACTGGCAAGTACAGAAAAATGACCATTTCTCTAACTAAGGCTGTTCAGGGTTGGTTTACTAAGTCATTTAATCTCTGTAAAATCTATGGGTTTAAGCAGAAACACCAAGTCTCTAGAACAAAAGCATCTTTTCAGGCAAAGCACAGCTGATCCTTGGACAGTGGAAAGATAAGCTCACTGGGCTGTGTAACTGTAGCTGAACAATAAGCTGGCTAAAGGAAAAGTTTGTCTCAAGGTATCACTTGTCAAGCTCACAGCTTTGAAGGAGGCTGCTTAGCATGAAATGCTGGAGGAACTGGGTGTGTGACTTCAACCAGTTCTTAGCCCTGGGGTGGTATTTACTCTCACCACAGTCATGAAGCCTCTGAGACACTGAGGGAACAGCCTTCGGTCCATGGAAAAATTACTAAAGTAGTGAGAGGGAGATAGACTGCCTTAATATGAGTATTAACTTTGTTCTCTGCTGGTAGCAAAGGAGAGAAGTTTTTGTAACTGAAAGAAACTCAAACAGAGGAAAAAAAATGAACAGCAAACAAAAGCAACACTGGTCAGTTCATTTTGGCACACATCAGGCTGCAATTCTGCTGCCAATGTCAATGTATTACATGCTGTGTAGCTATGAATTTCAGTTATGTTTGAATAAACACCAGCGTATAGAATCGCTTTGGGTCTGCCTAATGCAGTCTCCCTGCAGGCAGGTCAGAATTGCTATATTTCTTCATCTGAATTACCCCAAAATAAAAAATTTTAGTTGCTCTGAAAGTGCACGTACCTGCAATCCCTTGTAGCAGCCCACAGACATTAAAAATGCTTTTCTTCATAATACTCTGCACACACATAGTAAAGACAGACACAAATGCCACGGTGCAGAGAATCATGATTCCCATGGCGAGGAAAATAGCGGTTGCCTGCCAGAACCCACTGGCAATCTCACTGAAGTTTTCAGCATAGGGACCACAAAGCGTGTCTCGTCTAGAGAACTGCATGTGGGAGATCCTGGTGCAGCGCCCGTAGATGCCCAGCGTTGGGTGGTAGGGCTCCTGCGACCCCCCCGTTCTGTTGTCCACATCCTCGGAGCTTGAAGGCTTTGCTTTGCCAATCAGCCAGTCTGCACTCATAAAGGCAATGAGCTCTGCGAAAGCCACCACGATACTCAGGAGAGTCCACAGCATAGACCGACACGTTACAATGACATGACACATATTGATGTCCAGGGCTTGTGATCAGTGCAGCACTCTTAAAATCCAGGCACAAGAGAGAAAAAATTAAATTAAAAAAGGAAAAAAGGACCCTAAGAAAATCACTGTGGCTGCTCTGCCTATTTTCTCAACTCTCTCACGAAGGCCAAGATGAAGCTTCTCAGGAGAAAAAGTGAACAGCCCCAAGTTTTGCAAGCAGTGCAATCATTCGTTCTCTCTGTGTAGTTCCTCCTTTTTTCTTTCGGGGATGCTGAGCTATGAAGTATGCTTTTCTTTCTTAATATTCATACTGGCACATGACACTGCAGGCTGGTGGGGGAGGCTACAAGGACTGCCCACTGTTTGACATCACACACCTACAAGAAAAGAGAAAAGACATCAGCAGTAAGAAAAAAGTCATCTCCACCCCCACAACAAACCAAGATTTGGCGCAGACTCACATCAACATACAAAGCTCTAACAAGGGCTGGTCAAGCAGAGCCTGCTGGAAACCTCCCTGATTTGTTACAGGGGAGTCATTAATCTCCCCCTCACTGCTGCCAATACTTACAGTATCTGCTGTGCCCTATCCCATGGTGGGTGTTTGTCAAACACTTTGCAAGCAAAGGTCTGAGTAACACACCCAGCAGTCCCACCCACTCCTACCACCACACCCCCATCATCTTCTTCTGGTCCGAATTACCAAGGGTGCTGGCAGTCACCCAGCAAAATGTTCGGACACGTTTAAGCAGTTTCACAGATGTGCAGCTCCTGCCTTCACTTTGGGGAGGCAGCCCGCCTTCAGGACAGAGGCTGAACACAGCTCCACATGCCATGGGCGCCCAGGTGCAAGGGGCAGTGAAGAAACCTTGTTCCAACCTTCCGGGTTTCTGCTGACTGCAGCTTAGCCAACCCCGCCTCAAGAGGAGGTGAACAAGATTACAGTTGCAGACAGCTCACCCTGTGATGTGGTGACCCCTTTGAAGCCTGGATTTTGCAAGGAGCGGTGCCTCCCTGGGTTTGGGATCAAGGTTTGCACCAGTGTTTCAGGAAAACAATCTGCCTGCAGGTATGTCACACACCTCATCCTGAACTGCTGCCAACACCGGCAGCCTCTCGTGACTTATGCCATTGTAAACAGGAATCTGTGGAAAAGCGCCCCAGCCACTGCCAAATGGCCAAAAGCCCCAGTGAGAGGGGTTGCTGGTCAGCCTTGAGCTTCCTAACTCCCCTCAATTCCCCTCTTCCACAGCCCTGTGTATGCTGCGACTGCAGCAAAATGTTCCCCAGGGCTTTCCCCAAGCCATAGCACTGCCTTTCAACAGTGGCTGATGAGATTCCCAGAGTTACACTTATCTTAGTACAAGAGGCAGAGACCACTACACTTCCAACTCCTATCCAAATATCGGCCTCAAAATAACAAACAGGTCATCGCATACGCCTCTGCTCTTGAACTGAAACAGTGTTGCTTGAAGGCAGAGTGGGAGCAGGAAATGCCCTCATGTTACCCCCTCCACGATGAAAATGTAGCACTTCCAAGTCTTCCTCACAAAACCCCACATACTGACATTGAACTGGAGGCAGGAGTCAAGAACCAGATCTGGACCTCACTGCTGGGCTGCTACAGTCACCAGATGCCAGAAAAACAGTCATCTCCACTATTTCTTTTAGATTTGTCATGGGGTTGGTATTTAATTTCTTAGGAGTTCTGAGTTGGGTGGTTAAGTATTAGTCCCACTGAATGCAAAATGAAACACACACACCAGCTTCACACATTCAAAATTTCATCCAGCAGTTTCTACTCCCTCCTGTACTAGCTGTAGTGAATCATCTAGATCTGCAGATTCCTTTGGTATAAGAGGCTTAAAGCTGATGTGCCAGCAACAGAATTTGTCTCCTGTAGCTCAGTGTTACGGCATTGCCTTAAAAAAGGGCTTTTAGACATAATGAGAAAACAGTTCCACTAATTTTCCTTTTTGGGGGGGGGGGGGGGCCAGTGAGCATTAAGTTTTCAAGCAACCTGACGTACTAATGACTCGAATACACCCTTTGTAATAACAGAGAGCTGAAGTGTCAGCCTGCCAAAGAAACTTAATTGCTCAGTAGCTCCACTTTAAATAATGATTGGAATGTAGGAAATGTCCACTACAAATCTACATTCTTCTGATGTCATCTGTGTGATTAAAGAGAATTTAATTGAAAATATCTTTTTTTTTTTTGAAAGATGCTCCAAAAAACTCTCAAATCTGTATTTTTCTGCAAGAATTGCACCCATATAAACTCCTCATCTCTGTAATTCAAGGATTTTCAGTGAGGTGGAAGGGACATAAGAGCTGAACACCCATAATGGCTGTTACTGCTGACTCTGTGCCACTGAATATAAAACACCATTTATGGAACACAGATGAAAACAAAGTTCATATTTACTTAGGTAGGTGGAAGTTCCAGATGAACACCGGCAGCCATAAAAACGTATCACTGATAACAAACATGCAATGCTATACTAGAAGAAAAGACCAAATTATGGAGTTCTTTCCCAACTGAAATATAAGCACAATAAATTGCGGGAAGATTTTAAGACTGTACCTCCAGAAAAGTCACTGCATGAGCAAAATTGCCTGTCTAAAGCTGACACGGAGGTCATGTCAAATCTCAGGAGTTCACTTCCCTGTTGTGCAACTAAGGGAAACTTTGCAGCATCTAAAGGTTAGGTAGTAGATATCATTGAGAACTACAGTTCAACTGAAAATACTCTGGTTTTGAATAAAACCTGTACAAATCAGCTTTTCCTAGGTAATGAGTACTTTATTTCGGTGCAAAACATACCAAGAGCCAATACACATGCCAATGTACCATTTTCCATGGGAGAACTTCTGCATAAGCTTTTCCTTGCACTAGTGAGGCGCTGAAATGAGAGCACCATTCACCTACAAGCCCTTTTCGTCAGTCAGACAAAAACATATACAGTAGGATGGCGAGCCCAGAGGAGGGGCAGAGGCATTTCTTTCTGAGACTTAGTAAGGAAAGATTGTAGATGAAGTACTGAAGATAAGTTCCAGTTCAGTCACATTTATGTAGTTAACCTTTTCCTCCCAACAACCTCTTCCCTCTTCTCTGTCCAACAACCTCCTCCCCGCTATGGCTTTCCCAATGAACATAACCATGTCTCATGCAGCTCCAACAATATGTTTGTGCCATACATGGAAGCCTTCCCAGCTACAGGCTGTGCTAAACAACTGTGCTTCATGAAGCTTCACTCTGTTCACCCCCCCCTTTTTTTTTTATTGTTTTTGTTCAGCAGAAACTCAAACCAGGCCCTTGCAAGGCTGAAAACTAGCTGTTTATTCTTCCTCTCAGTTTCCCATCCCTCAACAAGTTTTTTCCATGACAGAACCGTATGTTCTTCACAGCACGCCACTCAGTATCCACTTCTGACTGACTGTCAAAATATTTGCTTTGACAACCCAAATTCAAAATACACAATGGTTCTTTAACCCTTTTGGTATTAACTCATTCAAAGTAATTCTCACTGAAGAAGCAGATTACAAAAAGTAGCCTCACCCCTTACTCATTTGGGCCTCCCCCTATTTTTACTGTTGCATTCAATAACACTGGTGTGGAAGGAGGTCATCCATGCTGGGAAACAGCCCTGCACAGCAAGTGCCCACTTGAGCCACACACCACGGCAGCACGAGGGTCTTGGCAGTGCCATTCTGGCCCACCATATAATCCACATTCCTTGTCTGGACAGCACAGCTCTTGGATGGGTCAAAACTAAACCTCCAGCCTCATTTACCGGGCTACCAGAACCCTGCTCATGGTCATGCTCTGCATTAAGTGAAGTCTAACATGGTGAAAAGATGTCAACAAAAACATCAGATCCTCAAAACATCTAAAGAGAGTAAGAGTTCTCAAATGCAAAATTCTTTCGGTTGTTTTAATCTAACAAATCAAACCAACTTAAAACATTGCTAAAAGTGTCTTTCTCTTCAGATTCAATTTTGACAGCCAGATATACTGCCTCCAGTCATACTTTCACATCTCTAGCTAGGACTATTCAACTGTTGCCTTTTACTACACAATATGTCTATATTCAAAGTATAAAAACAACATCTATTTTTCTGAACTAGATAAAGAAACAAATTTGCCTCCATTTTGCTTACACTGCCAAAACCAGAAAGTGAGAAGCTGATCCAAATTATAATATTTGAATTAAGGTTTTGATTTTAAAGATGTTGAGCTGCAGGGTTTTGCTTTGGCATACCAGGCAGATAGAAAGGAACAGCTGCAAAGTTCAAATCTGAGTCAATCACATACCACAGCTGTTTATTTTAAAAAGGTGTCCGACAAGCAGTGTACAAGAGAACCACAAGTACCTTGCAGAACAATGTTATGACCAATCCTTCATGCTCCCCTTATGATTTGACTGAAGTCAGAGGCTTATGATTCAGCTTTTGCGCTTTCCGGCTCGGTTCTGTCAGCTCAAGAGTGAGAATAAATCATCTTTAGATAAGTGGCTTTTGGCTTGGCTTAAGCAAACAGCTGAATGGAAGGCCACACAGACTGCTGAAGCCATCCTAGTTTGTAAAATAAATCCAAGCACAGTTAGACATTTTCTTCTAAAGTTTGTTGGGGTCCAAAGTACAACTACATGGAGGAGTTTCTAAACCTTGTTTACAATACACAAGCTTGAGCATCTCATAACCCAAAATGTGCAAATCTTGGAAGCTTGGGTACTGCTTTCTCTGGAATGTTGTTCATTAGCAGTTATAAACTCTCTCAATATGCTTTGAACTATGAGAGTGGAAGCGGCTCCTATTTGTGTTGGTGTTGACTCACTATTTAAAACAAACAGAATGAGGCTCACACACTAAGACTCAATTACCTCAAGCTGACCCCCACCCAGGTTGACAGGAGCTCCCACTTTAAGAAGCTTCCATCCTTAGGTGTTATTGGACAAGCAAACTATTAAATTGCGAGCTCACCCTGCCTGGCAGAGTGAGGCAGCCATCAAACCACTGAGGTAAGAGGGACTGCACTTAAGACAATGTAGTATGAGCACTAGAGATTGTTCATTTTCTGGATAAGTGATAAATGTCGGTAAATAAACTTCTCCTCCCACTCAGTCCTCTCACCATTCTTACAGGAACTGATGTTCAGGAGGAGATGGCAGGTTTCTGCCGACATCCAATCAGTCTTCAAAGCACTGGAGTGGATACTAAGCAGCATTTCTCAGGAGATAGAAAGGTGCACCTCTGCATTTCTACACCACACACTTAGAGATGACTTGGAAACATAAGAAAAGGTACATTCATCACATTCCTCTGTCACAAGAGAACAGGGACAAGGATTAGTACTCAAGGAAAGACCAGCTGTCCCAAAAGGTTTGGTGCAGGCTCTCTGTGCAGACCACAAGGAGCTCTGCTGGCACTGGTTTCTGATAAGCACTGCATACTCATCACAGGAAGCACCTGGACCAAAAAGAGGGAAGGACACTTCATTGTGTCTTTGTTTTGTTTTTTAAATGTAACACATTTCAAAGTCATCAAAAATACTCAGTGCCATAACAAAACAAGAGAAGGTGCTTTAAAGCTGAAGTGGTCGCACAACTTCAGACAAATAGCAGAGAACAAGCAAAGGATTCTCCACTCACCTATGTATTTTCATCAAATTATTGCCTACCTAAACAACATTCCAGAGCAGAGCTTTTTACTTGAAGAACAAAGAGCAAAGTTTTGATTACTCTTCACTTTTGAATTAAAGAGAGTGAACATTTTCATATCTCATGAATATTTGACCATTCTAAACCTGCACAGGTGTATTAATTGAGTGCATTATTGTGGCAGATGGTTGAAAACACATCAGACTAAACAGATGAATTTCACTGGTAGTGGAAGGAATGAAGACTTATGATGATGTTCCTGCTGGCACAATGTAAGATATGAAATGGAAAACTAAAATATTTTTCAAAATAGCCAAAACTCACTGAAGCATCCTAATCAAATCCCTATTTCTTTGTCTGTCCTTTGAACTGCCCTGTTTACTTCAGCCTCTCCCTACCAAAGGAATGTAGACGTAAAATTTAAACAAAACTATCCCTCATGTGCCCAAATATTATGTACAACAATAAGTGAAAAATAAATATATAAAACAAAAGAAAATAATTCTGCCAGTGACTGTTGGTCTCCTGAAGTTGGACATGATGTTTATTCCATTCCATCTTGCAAATGCTATGGAATATGCCATCTAATTACAGGTGGATTTGTTTCTAGAATATGTCACTGTAAAAGAAACAAATATAAAACTTCTTTCCAACTTTAAAAAAAAGAGCAGTTGAAATGTACTATTCTTTTTCTGACCTCATTAAAAGCCATGGCAAAACTCCCACTGACTTTAATGGGGCCAATACATCACTGAAAAATCACTGCAAGAATGAAAGTTTCCAAATTTTCAGACCAACTGCAGGGGAGGTTTAAACACAGAATTCATTTCCCTCTTCCCTTATCCAGACAAAACTTTGCTTATTGCCCCCCCACTAAGAGGAGATCAAGCTAACTCAGATTTCCAGCATTGCCTCTGAAGCACAAATTCTCAAGCTGGAGATTTGTTCCATTGCTCTGTATTTATTGACTTACAAAATTCCTTAAATCTGCAGCCATTACATTGTGTTTTGAAAATTTACTTGAAATCTTCTGTAATTCCAAAATTTATTAAAGCCTAGAATGTTAAGAAAAGCTAATGTGTAGTATTTCTATTGTTGCTTCTCAGGAGAAAATTACACATCACATCAAAAATCATCACTAAGGGAGCAATCTTGGCTACAATTAGTGATAGTCTAACTGCTCAGGAATTTACCAACTGGGAGCAGAATCATGAGTTTCCTTTCCTACTTTGATTTCTCACTAGCTCACTGAAGTCTCAATCTTCAAAAGTCTCAGCTGAAGCCCCCTTTTTTGTTTACCTACATTATCACACCTGTCAAGCAGACTCGAATATCCATTGTGTTGTGGTTACTTCTTACAACTCTTAACTACAGCTTCTAAAGGAGTCTGATCAGAAAAAAAAGAGAGGTTAGGAGGAAAATGGGAAGTCAGAAGGAAGGAACTACTAATATCTGGTAGTAACAAATCCTTGCTATTTTTATACTAAGGATTTTTACTTTAAAAGGAAGCCAGACTATGGCTATTCAAATATTTAATAGTGTGTGCATAAGCTAGAGCATCAGAACAAAAACACTCGGAATCTGTGCTTGTTGTAAAAAACAGTTCACTCCCATGAGTTCATTGTGACAGATTTGGAACTACTCTTAATAATTTATTAATATTGTATTAAGATATTTATTATACTAATATATTGGTTATTGTTTAATATGAGACTAGAGAGAAAAACAGACAGGAAAGGAAAGAATGACTCAGTTGTGACACTTCTCAGCAAACTCTAGGGAATTGCTTACTAAAAAGACAATACCAGCTCAGGAAAAGCCTAACAAACACAGCAGATCAAAGATCTGAGGATTGTTTAGGAAGGAACAGCCTCTCAAACTGGAGGGAAGAGAAGCTGTTTCAGACAACCAAGCTTAAGAGAAAGGACCTGTGGGATGTGCCTATTGAAGTTAGGCCAACATGGGATACCATACTGGGCTCCTCATTTGCCTTTAGACAAAGCAGACAGCCCTGCAAACAGCCTTGGTTCCTTGAATCAAGGAAACACCACTTCAGTTAATTCCCGAAAGGAAACCATTGCAGTATCTCCTTTCACATTTGCAGCTGTTAGCAGAGCAACCAACCACAAAGGTTATGGCTCTCCAGCCTGTCTGAACAGCCAAGGGTGGGTCATTCTTCAGCTGAGACAACACCTAAGGCTGTAGACCTGAGGACTGACCTTTGAGAGCAGGAAGGACCCAGAGGTGTTTGCACTGTTACTCACTGCAAATGCCCGTAAACAATCTTGTACATCAGTCCTTCCAGAATGCCACTAGAGAGAAAGACACCTCACAGGTATTGACTTCTCCCCAGGTTCATGACGTGTAACACTCATACAGCAAGGAAAGAACAAACTTTCGGCACAACAGGATCTTTGCGCTTTGGATCCAAGACACACAGCTCAAACAAACTACCTGCTATGATACCAGTGAGTGTTGAAGCGGAGAACATTTCTTGTCTCAGAATGTATGTAAACATTCTTCTTCTTAATGCAAACTGAAAGTAAAACATTCTTCAGAAACAATCAATACAGACAAGCAGCTCAGCACAGTAATGCATAAAACTTGTGTACATTACAGGAACACCCTTACTGTGACTTTTCATTGTACTTGAGCTGAGGAGAACCAGTGGTAGCTCAAGTAACTGAAAAGGGTTGTCATGGATCAGAGCTGTCATGTTTCTATACTGGCAAGGATGTCTGAAGTATCTGGGCACCACATATAACAGTAAACTTGAAAAGAGTGCACAAGAAACCTTTTATCCAGGAAAAGGCAATGTACTCAGAAACTGGCATATCTCTGTGCACATCTACTGAATATGAGCTTTGGTTGTTATTAATGGATAACCTCGTGACCGTGGCCAAAGAGAGAAGAACTGAAATGAGATATTTTCAATACTGCATATTTCATTTATCAATAATTACAGGAATGTTGTGTTCAGTTGGGATCTCTAAAATGGAAGCTCACCGCAAAGAGCTTGGAAAAATCTAGACTAATAACTGAAATTCTGGAAATCCCATTTTAGAGCAAGAAGCAAAAATAAACAGATGATTTATTTCAGCAACTGCGTTTAATTCTAAAGCCAAGACTGGAGATACTTCAAGAAGCTGAGCCATGTGCACAATTCTGGCTTGTTTTAATTCAGTTTGACTTGCTAGACCAGATAATGTTAACAGGCCTTTTCTGTCCTTAAAATGTATACAACCATGAAAATGAATAACTAACGAATGTTTGTAGAGGGGGCAAAAAAGTGCATCTTTCTCAGCTTCACTTTCTCTGAAAATGCTGTGCTGCCTCTCTCTGTCTCTGGTATCAAGTGGTTTGTGTCACAGAAGCACTTAATGGTGCAAACTGAAACTTGACCTGTGTGGGGATATGCATATAGGTCTGGTAATGATCCACCTTACTGCCATATAAATACATAGGCAAAACAAAAGGAAGAAGGCATAAATCACCATCCCAGTCCTCCAGATGAGATGTTCCTCACTCATGTAACAAAATCTGTAGCAATACTGGGAACCGAACCTAAATGCTGCCACTAGAAACCCTGAAACTTTAGGGATTTAATATACTCTGCGGTGTCATGCACCGTGCCAAACACTTTTCAAACACAAACTTCAGCTATTCCTGTGTCACTTTGAATCTCTGGCCCTGACACACCACATGCAGACGTACCTTTCCTTCTCCACTAAGGCGGACTGTGGACATGGTCACATCTCCAACAGTGACTTTGATTTTCTGCTCACTGAGAAATGGCTTAGTTATTAAACTGTGGTTTTTTTCCTACAGTATTCACTGCTGAAATAGGCAATTCCCACAGCAACATTGCACAACAGATGCAAAGAAATTCACCTGCAAAGAAACAAACTTACCTCTATGACTAGCTTTTTCTACTTGTGCTTAGAGAGGAACATAAATTTACTTGTAACATCTTTAGGGGATGATTTCCCACATATGTACCTCATTGAAGAGGATGAAGCTACAGATATTCACAGGTCCCATTAGGTTGTAGGGAGTGGACTTCCTTCACAGCAGACCACCTTTTTATGTACTGGGTTGGTGAGTTGCTTCCAGTTTTCAGCGACATTAATCCTTTTGAAAGCAAATGCAGTCTACAGACTAGTGGGAGGGTAACATCTGATTGTACTATTGCCAAAAGGTGGAAAGTTCTTCATTATGTCTTTCCCATTGGGAAATGCAAATGAATCAAAATCAAACCTGCATATCTGAAGATCTCCCAAGGCATAGACAGATAACTATCACTAAGAAAAAAGTCCCTGCATACTACAAGCTTTATGGAAATCTGTCTGGTCTGTAGGTTTCAAATATTTAACTGAATTCTGAAAATTATCTTTACATATAAGACTATCTATTAAATCTCCTTGTTGCATTTCAAGTTCTATGTAAGCATAGAACTTCATGGCAAAATTGAAAGTACGGTACAAGAAACAGTTTCATTAACTGTCCATCATGGAAACTACTGTTTAAAACCAGTTCTAAACAGTGCACTCACTGCATGCTGTATGTTGAAAATGACTATTACTAGCATTAACTGGTTCTTCAAAACAAACAGTTGCAAATTATAAATTTTATTGTCTGTTTCCTAATAAATGCTCTCCTAAAAACCAACTCATTTCATCAGAGGCAAAAATAATTCGATTTGAATAAATCATTAATAGCATGTAAAAGGTTGGAAAAAAATATGGTCATTCAGACTAGACATGTGCTTAAACTTATCAGAATTTTACTCAGAATTTTGTACCATGAATACCAAACCTGGAACAAACTTCCTAGTTTATGTAGTTGAGTATTTACTTTTATCTCAGGTGAATAGGACATGCTCTTTTGCCAGTCTTTGTCTATTTGATTATGTTAAGATTGCAGAATTAAAAGTTCAGCTAATGCAATCAAATAAACAAAACTATTTTAGCCAAACCAGAATACTGAACAAACCACATTTTCTCTGGTTTTTGGTTTGCTTGTTTTTTTTTCAAGATACTTAGCCCAATGTTCTCTCACTTTTGAGCAACAGAGTTATGATATGTCCAAAGCATCAAAGGAGAGAAAATAAAGGAAACAAATCAAAATAGGCTACTTAAACACAGAGAAGACAAAAACATGCAGGCAGAAAGACCAACACTATAATCTATAAAACAGGCTTTGGGGGGATTTTTGAATTTTTTTTCTAGTGAAGCATTGCCTAATGTACTGAAATGTTTTCCAATGACTGCTACCCATTATTAAGCTTCAGATCTCCAACAATGTGTGAAATCTTGCTCTGCTATCTGACACAGCTGAAGTTCTGTCTTGTATGTATATGTGTGTGTGTATATATATATATATATATATACGTAACAAAAAATCTTGGAAACATTCTATCCTCACAAAATAACTACATTCTTCCCGAATAAAAGTTAAATCAGAAGATCTATCTATTTTGACAGATAAAAATTAAGGATGGCAAAATTCTTATTTTATTTAGCGCTAACCAGTAAAAATACTTATATAAAAGGTAAACTTCAAAAATTATCATCTCAAAGCTCTAAGAAAAAAACCTAAACTGTAACAAATTCCACAATCCACTGAATAAACCAAACAGGAAGTAAAACAGCTTCAGTGCACATCCAGTGCCCTGCAAGTCTCCAAGCACCGTTAGATGAGCAGTGTCTACAACACTTGCAGATCATCAACTTGGCATCTCTTGTGCCAAAATGGCACAACAGGCTTCCCTTTTTATCTCTGTCAGAGAATACAATTCTACAGGAAACTGGAAATAAAATTCATTAATCTGTGTTCAGTGAATGCCATCTTTAGAAAAAGTAAGGGATTGTTTCTTTTGGGATGTTGTTTACCTTTTACAATTTAATTCATCCATCTGGTGTTTCGCATAGGATAAATTCCAAGAATACACTGGTTGGTGTACACTGCATTTACTTTACTAGGGTAAACCAGAACTTACCACGGTAAAAACCAAAACCCAAACAAGGTTGAATGAAGCATCTGAGCCCTTGCTTGTGTAATCACTTTTTCCCTGAGCTGTCACAATGGCAAGAGTAACAGAAAAGAAGCTCTCAAAACTTTTTTGTGCAGCCTGGTCTATTTGCAGCACAGCCAGAACAAAAGATTTAACTGGACTGACTCATCATTTGGATAATGATCTCATCTCAATTGAGCTGTGAAAATACCAATTTGCTTGAGATGACATAACTGCTGTTGCAAAATCTAGATTCCTCAGTAGCTCTCCTAGAAAGAAGGCTTTGTTGTAAGACAGCAGTGAGAGACACTTCAAGCAGATGGTCCTGGGGATGTGCCCAAAGGCCAGTTGGTGCATGTGCACAGCCAGGTCAGAGCTGCCAGCAGTGCTGCAGCAGCCTCCTGGCAGCAGGCTGTCTTCTCACACCTGCAATTTGTGCTTTGTGCCCTTGCAGGTTCTCGTAGGGCTGAGATCCACATCAGCTGCTCGCCTTTGTGTTTGGAAAAACTCAGCATGTACCAGTCTTTGATGGTGAAGCTGTCACCACTGCCTTTGTTGCTGGTGTCATCTGCACTGCAGGTGATGCCTGTTTTGCAGCATTATTTTACAATGCTGTCTGAGTAATTCTGGATAGAGCACAAGAAAAAATTGCTTATCTTTCACCAAAATTCACAGAAAATTCCATTTTCTCTGGACTGGAAGAGACATACACAAATTGGTGCAGGAGATGCCACAATTGGTGGCAGTTGTGTTCCTCTGTGTTCAAGGTGTGTGCCATTGGTTTCAAGAACACACATTTGTTTACTGTGCATGTTTTTCCCAAAAAAGGAAAGAACAGCTTTGTTGCTTTTTTACTACAATCAATATCTGCTATCCTGTTTAGGGAAAGTGAACACAGAAAGCAGAAGATACTAGATGGCAAAGTTATCATTTTTTGTTCTTCTTTCTTAGTGTGGTGCTGCCAAACACTTATTTTTGTACAGTTTCAAAACCAAACTTAGGGCGATTCCTGCCCTGTAAGCAATATTGGTATTTGCTCATCATGATCATGACCTTGGCAGTGTGATTTAAGAGTCCTTGCAGCTGTATTGAACTCTCCAATGCTTTTACAAAATACATAGAGTTACAAAAGAAGAGCATCAGTATTCACTGCAGGGTGTTTAACAAATGATCAGAAAAATTCTAAAGCATTTAGCAGAGTCTTAGTCCTTTTACCTAGGATATGCCCAGTAGCTTGTCTCCCAACTGCAGGCTGAAATGAGAAACTGCAGAAATTGTACAGTAGCATTGCACTGGAACTGAATACCACTTGCAGGATGTGCACACCCCGATTCTCTGTATTCCACAGACACTATCTTGTATGCAGGAGGGCTTAAAACAGTTGACACTGCAACAAAATACGCTGAAAAAACAAAAATGTACATAGCTCCTTTCCCCAAATGTGGAAAAACTTCTGTGTACCAGATTTTGGCTTTTTTATGACCTGTTACAACAAGATCATATACAAATGGTCTAGTTGGTTGGTTTGTAAACAAACAAACAAACATGGCAGGTTAGGTTAGATCAGATGTGTGCATCTGAAATGTAAAATTAGCATGCTGGTCACAGTCATACCTAGTAAAACAATCCTCTCCCTTGTTTTCAAACTCATATTTTTGTTTAAGGGTTCGGGGTTTTTTTCACAGGAAGCTATAAAAAGAAACAATAAGCAGAAAGTACTTAAACCACAAGCAAATGCAAGGAAGAGATAAGGTGAAATACTAAAAATAAATCTGGAGCAGTTGCAAGTGGTGAGGAAGCAAAGCAACAGTAAAACATCCATGTCTTTATGCAAATACAGTTAAAAAGAAAATAAATAAATAGGAATCAGCTGGTGAGAGGAAGAGCATGGTGGAACAAAGCACACTATGGGCATGAAAACACAGGCTGTTATAATAACCTGTACAGGAAAGCTGCATGCACAAGGGAAGGTCAGTGCAGTATTACTGTAAGCAGAGACAATAACAGTGTGCTACAATATGAAGAGGAACAACAGGAATGTTGGACATTCTGCTGTACCTGTGTGGAGACTGATAGCTTGTTCATACTCCAAGACCCTGGCTGCTGACAGCCAACTCAGAAAGCCTGTGCCATTCCCCAAGAAAACCCAGCGGGCCAACTCAGCAGCACCGCCACATCTTGACAACACTGGAGTAAAAATAAAGTCTGCCTGAGCTAGGGAAGGTCTGACACAAGAAGGTGTCCATGCATCTTACAGATTCTTTTCAGCACTCACCAGCACAAAAAATGACATTACCAGAAGTCTTGTAATACAAACATTAAATGATGACCTAGGAAAAGTGATGCTGAATTTTATAAGAAGCTGTAAAAGAATGGAAGATAATTTAAATGTGTGCGAAAGAATGGTCAGTTACTGCTTAACCTTTAAAAACTCTTGGGGAAGTTGTAAAAAGAAGTTTAATATAAAAACCTGAAATTTATCAAACAGCAGTAGCATTTCAAGATTGAAGAATGTAGCGCTGGAGGGTAAAAGAATCAACCCTTACTCAACTAAGACCAAACAGGAAACCTATGAACTCTTATAAGCAATTCCCTTAAATCCATGAAGAACAGGAGATTATGGAAGTAAGTCTAACCTTTTAATGGACTGCTTCTTTAGAATGACATGCTAAACCCCAAAGTTTAAAACGCTATTTCTTTGGGAGGAGAAGACCAAGAAGGGTCTTCAAGCAGGCAGTGATCCCTCTGTGCAATTTAAATTATATTTTGCCTCCTGAAAATACTATGAAAAAATGCACAGAAGAATGCTGCTGAAAACAACTTGAGTTATGCTAAATCTGGATACATCATCCCTCTAGCAAAGTCCAAATAATCCAGTTTCCTAAGGGTAGGCTACCATCAAAGTCTTGTAACTGAGGGAACACAGCTTTCAAGATCTCTATACAGCTGCTAGGGTTAACACAAGTTTCCCTTCACTCTGCAGAGTCATGCCCTGAAGATCATGATGAGCAAATACTAACATTGCTCAGAAGGCTGGAATTACCCTAATCTTGGTTTTGAAACCATCCAAAACCAAGTGTCTAGCAGCACGGCACTGAGAAAAATAATGATGACTTGTCCATTCCCTCATTTGCTTTCTAAGACAGCAGAGGAAAAAAGCATTCATTTAGGTTTGTTGGCAGTGTACTTATGTACACTTATCACTCATGAACAAGCAATTCCTTTATAAGACAAATGAAGGATGCAAACAATTAACAGAGAAAACCTCAATTTGCCTTTTCTTCCTCTCTGTCTTGGTAGACATAAGTTGTGTTTGCATTAATAGTGAAAAACTGGGGATACTGCACATTTTTGAAAAGCATGTGATTGTAAGAATACACCATACCTTGGCTGATTAAGTGAGGTGGCATACAAAGAACATAGTTTTAAAAAATATTCATATTTAGTTTGATAAAATTAAGCATTAGCATAGAGCAGATTTTTAAGTCTGACAATACTAAAACACATCTAAATTAATTCAAAGTCATGCTCCACCACAGTTTCTCAGGGAGAAACTGTTATTCCAACACACATAAACTGTTATGGATGCTGTCAAACTGATGCTCTGTAAAAACTAGACAGAAAAAGGAGAATACATCCCACCCACTTTTTCCCCCTGCCATGAAAGCAAGAAATTGAGGCCCATTTGTTTCCAACAACAAAATTCAGGCAATGCTCTCTGAGGTGGAGTGATGGGGTTGTGTATTTTGCTTTACTTTGAAAAAATCTGTTAGATATACTCTGCAGATGTATAGATATATTCATGCGTAACATTATTTAGCTCCTAGTTAAAAAATTGTGGCTTAAAGCACAAAACAAATACAGACTATGACACTGATCTTTGAGCTGGTAAAACGCTTTCATGTGCGCACCAGAATATTAAGACACAAATCCCTCTGGTTAGTGACATTGTCTGAATTCAGTTCCCAGAAGAAAGTAATACACAACACCAAGGCTGTAGACATATCAGACTTCTCAACTACAGCAAAACTTTTGAAAGGGTAAATATGTTTGCATAGATTTTTTTTTCTCCTGCAGAAAAAGATTTCATAGGATGTTGTAAATGCTCAGTATAATTCAAAAATTTTAACTTAATCGCCAACAGTTTATGAACTCATCATTTCCATGAGGCTTGCCTTGCTATTTGATCACAGGAATTAAAGCTTCTTTGGACACTTAACATGCATCTACAACTGTAATCTTAGAAACAAAATAACAAAGTGACTCAGTTACTATGTTTTCACTAAGATCGGCTGGTATTCAGGAAGTGAGACTCTGATTATTAATCATCTGAGAGAGCCCTTGCAATGATGAGTGACCTTTTAAAAGTTCAGAAGAATAAACATGCAACGTGAAATCACTGGGAAACAGCTTCTTAAAGAAAACATGCAATGGAGAAACTTAGTTGAGAATGAATGCATATCTGACACATCCTGACTTCAGTGTTTTGAACCCAACAAGGCTGAGCACCAGCCCTCTCCAGAAAGCAGGGCTGCTTGTTCTTTCTCTTCACAGTTAAAACTCATGCTTACATCATATTCACATTGCCCACATATGCTGCTAACAACAGAAGACTACCTATGTCAAAAAAATTCTTGTGCCGTGTTGCCATATTGTGAGCTCAGACAGTAGTTTACACTAAGTCCACCAAGCAGCTATCAAAAAATACAAACAATTAGGGGCTTTCCAAAACTGCATTTCAAAAAGACAATTAAAAAACCAGAGTAAGCTAAAACTGACTAAATCAAAGGCAACCCTTACAATCTTTCACTGCATGGCAGACGTGATCTTTAGTAGAGAAATTCAAGAGGCATTCATGTAGAGGAATTCAATTTATTGAAATGGAAGTCAGTAATTGGATCTGCCTAGAGTAATCGCATATCATAAACACAATGAACTTGAAGCCTTGGTGTATATCAAGGGCTATGAATTAACTAACACCAATGACATTAACTGAGGAAAAGGAAAAAGACTCATAGGATACTGATGCACTTTGAAACAGCTATGCTGCTTTCTCAGCTAGAAATAGTACATGAGAAGGAGATAATCTTTTGCTATATCTCAAGAATGTATGTATGTGCTCAGATGTCCAGAGAATTGCAGACAGAGAGATCTGGAATGTTTCTGACAATGGAAAAAAAAGAGGGGGGTGGGAGCGGGGTGGGAAGCAGGTCTGACAGGGAGATGGGATCAGAATGAACCCTACATCAAAACTGTTCCACTTTCTCCCTGTCAGAAAGGGGATGGTGAATGAAGTTTTGTTTTTATATTTTAAAAACAATTGGAGCAGACACAGCAGAACTCTACTTAGTTATTTCCTAAAAGTACAACATAAAGTCACATGAAATCAAAAAAGACAACATTCAATCAGGGCAGGCAGCAAGAAAGAGAAGTTAGGTATATAAATACAGACTGAAGAACAGCTAGCAGTACTATAGAAAAGGAAGTAAATGTAAAATGGGTCACAACTGAGTAGGAGTCAAAAGAATGACAAGACGACAAAAGCAAAACCAGAATGTTCTAATTCAAAGATGTGTTAGTACTCCTACCAAAACACAGAAAGCAGTGATTACATGCACTTTCAATGCATCCAGCTTTTTGCTTTACATTTCAGCAAAATATGTAGACATGGCAAGAGAGATCAGAGGACAGCAACAATAGCCAGAGGTCTTAAAAATGTGACAGGAGGGAAGACAAAAGAAGCCTGAATTCATATGAAGTAGTAGATATGATATTAACTGAAGTGACATAACTAGGACTCTAGAAACAGAGTTCTAGTTCACAATCAGTGCATAAACCCTTCATAGATAAATGTTTTGTCCAACAAACAATTTTGACCTTAAACACAAAACAGAAGCCTATTAGGGAAGTTGTAAAAACAACTCCAGCACTGAACAGAGCCATAAGAAAACATAATAAAACAGAAAAAATTCTGGTTAGGGTTACCACCAAAAAAAATCTGTATAAAGATTTTCTCTACCTTTCTTCCAGTTTCAAGTTTCAGCAAGAGCTATGAAAGCAGCTGGGACTAGGGCAAGCTTGAGCGGCTGGACAGAAATGCGGTAAGAATTTCAGGGTGAACTGAAAAGAGCTTTCTTTTACAGTGCAATCAGTCAAACTCGAGATTCATGCCCTTCACATGGCCAGTCTATAAATTACAGGACAATAAATCAACCAAATCAAAACAGGATGTGCAGGGCAGTTGCTGTGTTTCTTGAACACCTCCTCTGGGATGCAGATGCGAGACACCCAAGGGGGTTTGCAGTAACTTCCAGCCCAGGTGATGCATATGCTCAAAATGGTCCAGAACTAATTATAAAACTAGATCCCAAAACAAAATCTACTGCTTGGCTTCCTGTCGACATTTGCAGTGTGCTGCAGGAACCTGCAAGAAAACCTTTGTACGCCATCACAATCCAAGGTTACTTTTTTCTGAAGTTTTAGTTACGTTAGCCCAGAGCTTCTCCACATTCCCTTCGGTAACAGCTAAGGCTGCATAAAGTAACTATGTAAGCGTTAGAAAAATGTTCAATTGACACAGTTGCTTGTTTGAGAATTTCAAGTTGGGTAAGGGCATCCCCTTACAAGAAAGGGGAATGAAAGTTGTTGCAGTTCAGCCTCAAACTCCATCACAGGTTCCCTTTATCCACCAAAACGTAAGTTCTGCCTTAGTACAGAGATTGTTCAACACTTTCCACTCTTAAAATGTATTTTCATTGCTTACAACTTTGCCAAAATAGCAGTTTGGGCTGAGACTTTCCACACCAGATGCCTGCCTGAGGCAGAATTTTTTTGCACAAGTTTCAGCCAAACAGTTTAGATATTCTAGAAAATGAAGATACATTTTTCAGTGTTAAAAGCTTTTGGTGACCTTTTCTTCAAGAAAAAAAGCTTTGTAAGAGTGGATAAAATCTTCTACTCCACCAGATGGTTCATGCCACTGAGGGGTGCACATCTACCCTGATTTGGCAGCTGGAAGCCTTTCATAAGTTTGCCCAGTGACTTGAATCTCCATAGTCTGCATCCTCACTTTGGACACCTTTCTGTCAAGCTGGAGTCCTGACCAGACCAGCAGAGCAGTCACCCTCCCTAGGGGACAACATGTGATTTCAATCAGCTGTGCACCACGTCAGATCAGAGCTGAAATCAAAGCTGATGACAGAGCGTGCTTTTCCCTTTCCTGCCAGTGACTGAGCTATGCAAAGGGCCATGCTGTGGGGATGCTTTAGAAGGAAACAGTGAAAGAACTTTAAAAACGAACCCCAAAAAAACAACCCACCAAGCACACAAAAAAAATAACAACAACCACACCACATCTGGAGACTGGGTGGGCTGAGGGAATGAAGTGAGCTGGAAGAATATTGAGAGTCTGGTTCAGAGAGACAGAATTTTCTGATGAAGAAACAGATAAGGTCTCTCCAGGAGGCACCCCAACCAGCTTACTCAGGGATAGCAAAGGGGTGTTAACAGTGACAGATGAAAAGCACCTAGAAGTGTACAGAATTTATTTTGCACCAAGTACCCTCAAGTCTGGCATTTCCTTATATTTTAAAACTCTTCATGACAGCATTCTTAAAACTCCCTTGTTCCTTGTTCTGAATCAGTACTTTACAATGTCCACATACACATTGTGAAGAGTGAACTTAGATGCTACAGCAAAGCTAGCCTAGCAGGGATTCCTTGGAGACCAAACATCATCCTTTTCTTCCCATTCCCTGAAATGTTTTCCTCCTTCTCTTTACCATTATGGTAGCCACTGGATTCCCCCATGAGGTGACTGAATCTGACAGCCCAGCAAAAAGTTAATCCAGAAGAGAAGGGTACGAGAGAAAACCAGGAAGGAAGCACACATGCATTTTCTCAGTGAGCAAGCTGAACTGGCTCCCAGGGAAGATGAAAAGCACCCCAGCTGGCAGTAGGAAGGCGGCAGGACCACATCCCAGGGGGCAGTGGGGAGGAAAGCAAGACCAAGACCTCTCCCTTCTTTTCAGATAAAGGCCTTCACCATCACAAGTTGAAGGACATTATTACAAAAGTTACAGTGTGACATAATTGCTTAAATCTCTCCACTGATTGGGGCCCCTAGAAAAAGAAGCTTCTTTCAGAAAACATGTCAAAACTATTGATATTTCTTCATTCACAGTCACAAGTCAAGTCACATGCTGGAATTATTTCACTTTAGCAATGCTTCAGTGACTCACAGGCTGGTGTGCAGGATATTAACCACGAAGAACTCATCTTTATTGTTTAGCTTGTATCTATGTGGTTGAAAACAATATAGTTTCATGCAGTCGTTCTTATTTTTCTGTAGTTCAGTCACACTGGTCCAATTGTATCCAAGGGCAGCCCACCCACTTCAAGATTAAAACGAGAAAAATAATTCTTCTGTTTTCATTGAAAGTTCTTCCTCCTTTACCCAACATTACAACTGCACCCATTCTCAAACACTGCACTCACTCCACACAAAGTTTTGAAGAGTTCTCTTCCTATTTTTTCGTGCATAACAGCCTGCCAATCCCACCACAATGCCATATCCTGGTAATCCTTGCAGTTTTAATTAATTAATTAATTAATTAATTAGCATTTAAACCCACCTCAAAAAAGGGATCGAGTGATCCAGCTGCCAGCTGCAACACTTGTGTTTGAAAAGTGCAGGAGCGCGTGGCCTGAGAAGCAGCACTTCTGCCCCTGCACTGAACAGCCCAGCCTTTGTTTGGCTCTGACACTGAGCAGGTGGGCTGCTGTGAGCAGCCAGAGTCACACAAGAAGCCTGTGGTCCCCAAGACACCCCTCGGAGAGTGCTAGGCAAGACCCCCCAAAGTTTCAGAGAGACCTGGGGAGAACAGCTTTCTTCATGCCATGGGCTTGGGGCAAGGATGCTAATTGTAATCGTGAAGCTGCTGATTATCCTGAGCATGCAGAAAGACGTGCACAATTTAGCTTTCCAAATGAGTCCCTGCAGGTCAATCCTTATTTCACAGACAGACAAGTCTGGCTGTGGCCTCTCCCTGCCCCACAGTCCTTCTGGACAGAGCTGGGTCTGCATCATAGATCTGCAGCATGAAGTGTCCTGAAGCGGGGAAGGGCTTGCCACACCACTCTCCAGCTACAGACTAGCACCATTCATCACACCAGCTGACAGGTTAGACTTGTGCACTTGGGAAAAAAAGGAAAAGCAACAAAAACCCCACCACACACTGAGCAGTCTGCAGCAAGAATCAAAGATTATTGCATCACATTCCTCTTGTGCTGTGTTCAGGGCTTTTTTGGCCTGAGGTCTTTTCCTGACCTCATCTACCATGACTATCCTCCAAGTCCTGTCTCAGAGCTCATTTCCTCATGGGAACTCAACAGTTAGGAACTACAGCTACAGATGCACATTAAAAAAACTAAATATGCACACACTGTCCAAGTAAGCTCTCAAAGAATGGGCTTCCAGTTGGTTTACTTATCCAGTTCCAGCAATCTACTTTGTTCCAGCCTGTTGTTCTTATCTTCAATATATTGATTTTATTGCAGGATGCTTTTGAAATCAGAACATCAGATATGACTTCCCAGCATAGGATTAATGACAGGAGGCCTTTGCTGGAGGTTTCTCTGGGCTCCTCGGAGATGGAATACACTTTTTGAGAAACTCCATCTCTTTCTAGACTGTCAGGTGCTGAGTGCCTTTAACATTACATGCTTAATTGAAAACACCTTTACACTCACTCATGTGAGTTGGGTATACTAATCCTGAACACCAAATGTGTCCTCGCAGAGTTTTAAATAATCAGTGTTAACATATATATTAAACATTCTAACTGCAATAAATATTTAGTTTTAAAATGTTGCAAGTGTGTATCACATAGAAAAATAAGGTACATCTGTAAGACGTCTATAGGTACACCCAGTAAAGAAAGAAACAAGACTCAGCTCCCACCAATTAATAATAAGCACACTAATAAATTTTTAGTAAAAAAAAAAAAATTACATTTTCCTTTTTCCCTTCAGGAAGAGCAGATACCAACTTCAGTAATTTGGTTTCTAGATAACAGACAGGAAAGAATTTCTCTGAGAGAGATGAAAGGATTTAGGTAACACTGTATATACAATTGGAACTCCCAAATGTTTGTATCACTGGCAGTTCCTGGGGGTGCTGGAGAAAGATTAGGCTTGATTAAATTGCAGACTGTGCAGGTTTATTTATGGATTCAGTTGTGAAACACACAATAAAAATCTATTTGAGAAAAAACTCAGAATTTTTTTTGTAAAACATCTGAACTAAGTTTCCCAGCCATTTTCAACCCAAAACCCCACAGTGTTAATGTGAGCTGAGAAATAAATGAAGTCCCTTGAAAGTGTTAGATGGAGAAGTAAAGAGATAAGAAAAAATTACTTCAGTTCAAGAGTCTGAAGTAGATATTTCACCGCCTATTTGGACAAAATGGAGATTTCAGATGTGTTTTGTCACATGGTTCCAGTTCCACATGGTAATGCTCTATTCAGTTCAACTGCCATTTATTTTCAGCACTAATTACTCATTAGCAGATGCATTTTGTCATGACAAGATTTTGCTATTGTGAAAATATTTCCTTGGTAGTTTGGAAGTCCTACCATATTCTAAATCAGATGCCCAGAAGGCTGATTCAAGAACCGAAATTCTAAGGAAATAACCCTCAGCAACATATTTCAACAAAAAAATTGGAGGTCAGAGGGGGAAGGACACGTAAATTTAGCAGAATGTTCCTTTTGGTCCATGCTTTTCTTGAGAATTGTCCAGGACAACCAGACAACCAAGTATTCATATTCTTCATGGGGAAAATGAATGTACTCATTACTGACAAAATAGGTTTTAAACCTAACCTAACAATATTCAATATAGATTTGAAAGCTGTGTAAGAGTTTACAGTCAATCCTGAAAAAGCTGGATTTAACCGGTTCAACCCACTCCCCAGAACACTTTATGGCGAGGAGCACATTCAGCCTTTTTTTACATTTCAAACCTGTCAAATAAGTATCTGACATGGATTTGAGTTTAACCCACTTACTACACCATGCTGCTGAGACAAAAAAGTAGTTTCTGTTCCTAAAAGAGTTCAGACAGTCCAAAAGCAAGCATTTCTTTTCAGGAAGCTGGATTTAGATGCATTACACAAGATCCTCAAAATGTAGGTAAAAGAATAGCAAGCTTTTGCTGCTAACTTGGCATGTGAGAACAACAAAAACCCCAAAACAATTAAAATTACAAGTCAGAGCATGAAATATTCCCTCCTTTGATATTATTTTGCGTTGTCTCGTGTCTAGGCTTTGAAAATGTCCTACATTGCCTGTGTGCTAGAGAAATTGCCTTTCCCACAGCTATAAGCACTTGTTTATGAGAAATACACTGCTGAGTTAGCCTTCACCCCTCAGGTCTAATCATAAATTATACTGCCAGGCAGATTTTGTAAAAGCTTTTAGCACTGATTGAGCCATGGACATTGAAAATAGAATACCAAAATGGAAAAAAGCGGTTATTGATGGAATATTCTCTTACTTAAGCCACATGTTAAGGTTCTCTAGCACAAATCCTGTTTTAGTCACACAGGCAAAAGACAGAAGTCAGCCCTTCAGGGCCTTTCACAGTGTAACAGAGGCTGAAGAATTGAATTAGCAAAAGAACCTTGAAAGCAACAAAGGGGCTTGCGTAGGGTAGAGCTAATTGGCAAGAAGAGTGCATAGTAAATGCCAATATGGGAAATGCTCCGAGGTGGGTGAAGCTGCCATTTGATGCCCAAAGTCCCAGGCTACTGCATTAGCATGCGCAAACAGAGTAAGGGCCTAAGTGAAAGTCAGCATTTTCACAGTCTGTTTGGGGTATTTCCTCAGCCAGCCACCTCATTCTCCTTAACAGAAGCCTCTGACAGGAAAGAAAGTAAAATATCCTTCTTTACTTTCATTTTTGTAATACAAACATTATTCACATAGTAGACTAGAAGAATATGCTGCTTTTTAAATTCTCCTTACTTACATAATAAATACACAAATGTGCCTGGGTTTTGTGTCCACAGCAATGAATCCCTGTTCTGCAGGACTAAAGACTACAGTGGGCTACTTAAAAAAAACCCAAAACACAAACAACCCTTTGAGAGAAAGGTGCTTCTTGCTATGAGGAGCTCTGCAAGTTGAATTTCAATGCTTCTAACATCCGCTTTCTGAAAAACACCATTCACAAAGCTGAAAACAATCCATTATTCTTCAACTGCAGCCCTCAGCTAAAGCTGACAAACGTTTGAAAAAAATTTGAAAATAATATTCAAAATGTATTAAATTCCAAGAGTTCTGCACTACTAACATTAGAACATATGGAGAAAATACACTCTCTAATCCCACAGAGTTAAAAGAAAATCACATAGGAAAAATATGTACAGCAGTTTGAAAAAAATTTCTTCTCTAGTTTAGTAACTTGTACTCAGCTATGAGACACCTTACTAAAGAACCTTTTAATGACCTTTAAGTTCAACATTAATTCACTCTGTTGGTAGCTGTCCTCAAAAAAAAAAATTAAGCTTCTCAGGTGTGGATTGAATTGATTTTCCTGTTCTGTTTCATTGCCATTTTAATTCATACTTTTCAATTTCAGTCTAGCTTCTTTCTATAGAGTTAATATAACATTTGGCAAAGAAAAAAGGAAGGATACTTGTATTTACCTCTCCATCCTCTGTCACTCACCTCTCCCCCATGAAAGAACAATCTACAGGCTCTCCATTTGTCACTGTTGTTGCTATCATCCTAAGAACAAGGGAAAACTTTTTATATCTTTTAAGACAATCTTTTGGCAAGTCAAAGATAAGTCCTTACACAAGAAGCTGATGCCTGAAGTCAGATTTCTGTTTTAAGTAGGAAGTTTCTGTTTAAGTAGGAAGGATGCAAGCTTAATTTAAATTTTCCTTACGCTGTTTCACAAGTTGATGAAAGTTGCATTTAAAGCCTAAAAGTCAGTCCTGACAAAAGGAAGAGATTTGCCATGCTCATCAAAGCTTTAAATTGCCTCCTTCAATAGCTAGTATGAGAACATTTTAACAAACAAATAAAGCAGAATAATGCAGACCCAGTTCAGAGGTCCTTTAAGAAACAAGACCATACAAGTTATCATACGCTTCTGTAGGGATGTATTTGATCTTGGTCTACCAGTATAATCATAAAATGGACCACTGAACCACAGTGGTAGCAAGACAAAGCAAGTAGTTAATGTTTTGCCAATGCATGCTCTTAACACTTTGTGCCACAGACACCCATCTGTCTCACTATCAACACATCTCCAGGAAGAAACAAACTTCCACTGCACTATCTCCTCTTTCAAAGAGACCCTGCATTAACTTCCAGAAAACCAGTGATAAACTTTCTCAATCTCTACGCAAAGGTGTCAGTTCTTTGTAATCATGTACCTTTTCCTCCAAACAAAAGCTCTGCTGCTACTGGCAGACCTGACTTTTTGCAAAACTCATTGCATGAATGCTGTCAGGCTGGAGCAGCTGCAGAAGCTCACCCTGTCACTCAGCCTGCCTGTCCTGTTGGCTGTTCTTCCCTTCCACTGTTGAGATCCGTAACATCTAACCACAAATAAAAGAAGCAAATGTCTCCATTTTGGCTGGCATTGGAAGAACAAAGGAAAACTATGACAAAGTAATTAGGAAAATAAGACAAATTGAGGAAACTTGTTATGCTTTATCTGAAGATGGGAGAATGTACGGTGAAAACAGAAAGCATTAAAGTGGATGAAATAATGTAATATAAAGTTATTAATGGCCTGAAAATGATCATGAAGATGGCACATGTAATCACCTAGCCTTACAACATGTTCAATTTTTTTTTTATTATTATTTTTAAGAAAGATAATCAGTGTGGTTCCATGTTTGTGACCCACAATCTTACTGAATAATGCTCTGCATAATTATTTTTCTCCTGTGCAAATATTTACATTGTATTAGTGGAAGAGAAACCCATACTCTTCCATCCCTGGATTAAAGCATCACCACCAAGTTACACAAGAAGTCATGGCTAACTGGAAACAGCTGCTAAGCCACTTGCATCTCAGTTGTTTTGTAATACCCACTAGTAACTCAGAAGGATCATATCTTACATCTGCTTCTCTTCTCTTCTACATCAAAGTCTTAATAGATAGCTTGTAAGAGAAGTTGTCATTGAAGCTAGGTCTTGAGGAGAGGCACAGAAAGTCATGCTGCAGCTGCTGCAGATGTTCCTCTGTATCTTTACTAATAGCTACCTGCTGAGTTTTAACATTTTTGGAGCCAGGGTTTCCAGATGTCTCCTCCAAAATTAATGCAAACAACCAGGAAGTTTACAGAAGTACGATGATCTAAAAATTTCTCTTTTCTCACAATTTTATTTCTGATATCTGCAGAGGAACTGTACACAACAAAACAGATTTTCTGCCCTAATATAAATATGCACAACAACAGCATACCAAATAAAAGAGCTGCAGAAGATCCCAGATCATAAATCACCACTTTCACATACCAAAGACAGTCCTTGATGCTCAGCAGCACTGGTACAAGCCACTGCATTGCCTCCTCCTAGTGCTGTTCATATGTTATCAGCATGCCAAAATGAGGAGCTAAGGCTTGGCCTGACATTAATGCCCATCAGCTTCAAGGAGACATTATCCATAAGGCCTGACAGTATAAATGAGATACAGAACTCCACACACTAAAATTTAATGAAAATTCACCCCACCATAAACTTGAACAACATTATTCTGTCCATTCTATCCTACACTGCCCTCAAGCAAACTCATCCAGTTTGTTTTCCAAAAAAGTAATTTAAACAAAAAAGAGACATTAAGATATGATTCACACCCCCAAACTTTCAAGCCATGTTTTGTTATAAAATGAAACCCTGCCAAGTCCCTTTATCTATTATTTATCTAATATTTTCCCACTCCTATTGAAGAATTAATGTGCAGACACTCTTTCTTAAAAAAAATTAATTAAAATAAAACCAAACAAAACAGACTGTACTGAGGAATCCAACTTCAGTGTATGCTGCTTTTATTCAAGGACTCAAATTGTTTCCAGCCAGCAACCCACAATGGCCCTGGATACAACAGGCACTTATATTTCAGTGAAAATTTTGCAAAGATGTACACACACAAAACAGGTGTGTGTATTTACAGACTTTCTTACCTCCCACCAGAAATGTTTCTTTAAACAAAGAACTACTGGTTTTTTCCTAATGGAATGAACACTTCTAAAGCCCTGAAAATCTAGCTGCAATTAGGCAATATAAATCAAACCACAGTAACAAAACACACAGATGACCCAGTTTCCTAACCAACATAGCAGGAAGGTTTTTTCTAAGTATTTCTAGTGATTTTTAGCATTAGTATGCAATGTATTTTTGTCTGTTAGACAGCTATTGTCCCTTCCTGGAAACAATGTTTAATTCTGCATTGAAAAAAATAAAAAAGAAAAAAAAAATCCCCCCAAAACAAAACCCAACCCTAAAGTACGTAAAACAAAGCAAAACATAGGAAACTCTTCATGCAGTACAGCTAAAAGATATAGTCTATATGGGGAAGAGAAATCATTTGAACTTTTCTCCATCACAAGAGTTAATCATATTAAACAAAGACAAGATTTTCAAAATCTTTACCTAGTATGAGTGAACAAGGACACAACTCTTGACTTTTGGCTGAAATGTGTCCAGCTTTGTTTGCTGTTTCAGAACAAACTAATCTGTCCAGTTTGTGCCAGCAATTCCATTCTTGTCAAAGTCTGTAATACAGACCTATGAAAAATACTGATTTCGTAAAGTTTCAGGTTTTAAGAAAGTTCACAGAAAATTCTTCATCAGCTTGTTATCAGGTAGCATCAGATGGTAAATGGCAAGTTGAAACAATTGCAAACTATTCTGGAGAATACTTGACTAAGTTAGAAAGAGATTTGATAAAAGCATATTTCAAAACAGTGTTGGCCCAATATCCTTTTCCAAACAAGCATGGTATACTTGTTACTGACCAACATTCAAACTGTTGCTATAGGAGCTTACCTGTCAGCCTCCCATCTGCTGTGCACCTCTCTATTTTCTTTCCTTTTCTGAGCTAAAAGTCATCTTGAAGATGTGAGGAGGATAGCCGTAAGACTTCAAACCTGAGAACAACAGACTCTGCAAACAGCAAGTGTTTTCTTATTAACCCTGGGATAAGAAAAACCAACAAACCCATAACTCACTTTCAGGAAGAACATCTTATAATTTACAGATCAAACTTCACTGTCCCCACTTCAGTCGTACATCACCACAGCCAAAGTGGTTGCTCTCACTAAAGATACAGTAGTACCCTCTTTTTAGAGAGAGAATTACGAATTGTCTCTCAGACCTAAAATTAATGTTTGAGTACTAATTATTTTTTATAACATGTAAATGTCAGCTTAGAACAACAAAGAACGGCATGAAACAACTCTGCATTTCCAAGGTGGCAGCTACGGGTAAACAAAATAACTGTGCTAGAATACTGCAGTGACAGGAGCTACATAATTTATAGTTTCTACAACACTGCAAACTCCAGAGTATGTTCCTACAATGGCTGAAAAGAAGGAGAAGTTAAGCAGCACGAAATTATTTTCTCTGAATATAGCTGTAGGAAGGCTTTCCACTCAGCAAAGAAAGGACTGGAATCTGATCTTGATTCACTAATATTCAATATACTGCATACAACTTACCAAATGTCTGCGTGATTTAGCATCTCAAGTTTTTATTTTTTCCTCCTGCAAAACTATATCTCCCCTTAGCCTTTTCTACTTTAGAAAGGACAAGTCACCTACCAAGAATTGCTGTGTACCAAAAGCTGAGCTCTGCCTTGGAACGAAGGGGCACAGTTCAATTTACCCTTTGAAAGGAGCACGCAGGCTATTCTGCTCAGCTATAACTAACAGATATAACTACTCTCCAGAAGTAAGTAACACTAATGGTAACATTTAAGAACTAAAGGTAGTAATAATGATCTGGGACAATGCCTCTTATTTTATGAAAATCATAAAGCCAGTATGTTAATCAGTATAGCTGCTGTCAACCCTTATTGTGTAAGCCATCACGCACAAGTCAGCAAAATGCTTTAGCAACTGGAAAACTCTGTCTAGATCTTTATCAAGAGCTGATCAGAATAATAAGATCACAAAGACTTGTGCATCCATTTAATTAAAATAATATGTTCCTTACTGCAACATGTAGTTCATCACACTTCAGCAAACTGACTCCATTCCATCTCTGTTTAAATAACTTTGCTATGGCAAAAACATCTATTCTGTTATAATAAATTCAGATCAAATGATAAATATTTTACTCAACAGACTTTGTTCTAGACTATGTAATGCCAATATCAGACTGTTAAGGCTTTGAGAGACAGAGTTGAGTCTGCCTAGGTCTTTTTCTTGATCCTCACGTCACAGAATCTTAACAACTTAAGCTGGGAGTTGCAAACGATTTATAAATTAAAAAGTAGGAGAATATGAGCCATTCACAAAAGATACAACACATTTTTTCCATCTTAATACTCTCATGTTTTAAAGATGAACACTGCTTTTGTTCCAAAAATAATTAGGGTAATGACAAAAGGTTCAACGTTTTATCTACTGTTCTCTATCTCTTGCTCTCTTCTTCTCCAAGACTTCTGAAACATCCATGGCTAGTATCTGTTACATTTCTCTCTGAGCCTCTTTTAACCCTGTGATTTACAAACTCCAGAGGTGAAAAAAAAGGTCTCAAATATAACGAGGTGAAGGAAATAAAGCTACTTAATAGTGTTCTAGGAACAATCTTTTTGTAGGAGTTTTCAAATAACATGCCAAATTCTGCGAAGTTCTAGAAGACCCTTTCAGCATGAGGTGTTTCAACAAATACTCCACTGTTAAAGGTGTAGTAACTCTCACTGAAGCCAACTGGAGTTTTACACCTACGTTCAGTGAACACTGGACAGATGTGTACCCGTGTTACTGCAGATACGGAGATACTCTTCCTTGTTCAAACTTAATTGCATGCACACAAACACCGTATGAATAGCTCTTGAAAAAGCCACAGCTGTTTCTCACTTCAAGGATTAAATCCAGGTGGATCATGTAACAGCTCTTACAGTTGTGCTGATTATTCCAAGTTTGAACATTGCCAACATTTTAAAAATGTCTAAAAAACTGGGTGGATTAGGCCACCCTGGTTGGAAAATCTGACAAAATACATAACTTCATATAATTCTCAGTGATTTAGGCATGCTGCAAATTGCTGGATCTATACAATAGACACTGCATCATTGCACTCTTTGCCAGTTAGGAAATGGGACTAACATACACAAACAGCTGAGAATATGGAACTGATCTATAGATTAAACTCAAGTGGAAAATGGTCTCATTTTCTCTTCACCCAAGAGTCTGCTATTCTGACTTCTGTTTCTTGTGGACAAGATTGTAAATATTCATAGGAATATCGAAAGTCCAGTTTTATGGACCTATTTTGGAAAGTGATCCTCTTATTAAATACATTATGTTTTATAATACATTAGCTTCCAATGAATCAAACTGTAAAGTTCTGTGTCACATTATTTAATATATAATGTTTTGCAAATATGAAGTCAAACTTACATAGTCCCTTTGTGAAGTATGGGTATAATCACTTAAATCAATACTTATTATTTCATCAGCTGGCACAGAAAACAAAGTTCCATCCTCAAAATACCACTGCACAGTTCCCAGTGTTATTAACTTCCTTTTTATTAGCATGGATAATACCACAAAAATATGCTGCTAGCTGAACCTACAAGCATGATCCTGTAAAGAAATATGCAACTATAGCCGATACCTATCGAAACCAAGTGAGCTCAAATGATTTCCAGCTCTTGTGATTTTATCATGAGTCATATCTAGTGTTTTCCTTGAGTCACACATTTAGGAGCCTCAACCATGGTGCCCCATAATTACATTTTACAATTTCATTACTGTGGTGAGACAGAGAGGAATCTGTCAGTTTACATATATGCATCAAGACACTAAGCATGCAGGCGACACCCTTGGTCACATGCCAGACTATTTTGTATCAAATTTTGGTGAAACAAAACCAAGACACAGTTACAAAAGTGCTTTTCATCTGTTAATGGTAATTTTTGAGTGAATGTGCACCAAGATCCACATACATGAATTCCAATGTGTCTTCTTTGCTGTGTGAAAATTTCACCAATGAAAGAACTCTCATTTTTTTCCTTACAGAGAAAAACAAGTATTTATTTATTGAACAGCTTTTGATAGCAATGGTATGCCATTCCACCCACATATAAGCTGGAGCAAGCCAAAAACTGCAGGGACATAGATGAAGCTAAATCTTATGGTTGGGTTATTTTTTCTTTTACCAACCAAATAAAATTAATGAGTAGTATCAGTAAGTAGACAATACTGACTGTGCCTTGGTTGTAAAAAGCTCTTACTCTGTTCTGTGATTTCAAAGCCATTCAAGGGCTTTCAAGGTGTAAGTGGGCAGGTAAGAATCAACACTTTATAAATCAGAAGGTAAGAGGGAAAAAATACAAGTGAAGAGATACTTATATATTTTAAAATTCAACTGTTCTGAATATCCTTGAAACTCTTACTAAGTTTTTGAAAAGCCATAAACAAATTGCCTTTCAATACCCACATGAACATCTGCAACTCCAAACCATTGTTGAGAGCAGATCCTGCTATTGCAGCACTGACCAAAACAATGTAAGTCAGTAGATGAACAAGAAAAAAAACTTCTCCTGTCCTCATTTCCAACACTGAAAGTACTAAAACTTTCTCTCAGGTTGCATCCAGCAGGATGAAATTCCGAATCAGCCATGGATTAAGTAGACGAACTAACACATCTCTATCACATCAAATTGTTACAATATTTTATACTTTAACTAACTTGCCATTTAATATGGAAAACCAAAAGGACCCCAAAATAAACTCTCTCCACAAGACACATTCAAGCAAGCACGGATATAAGTGTTCAACAGAACTTAATGCGGCATGGGAAATCTGTGACAAAACCAAGGATGAGCTTCTAGAATATGCTGTCTTTTACCAAAATAAGTAAGAATGCGCTCTGGCTGCTACTCTTACAAACATCCCCATCTGGCCTCAGCAAACAGGAGAAAAGTGATGCAATTTTCATGGCACCCACAGCCTCAAACCCAGACACTCAGCACCTAGGTGTTAGCAAGCTCTTACACAAGGCTTCTCAAATTACTGCTTCCCACCAAGACCTGAAACTGGCTCCCTTTAACATCTGTTAATCTAATTGGTTCCTATGAGCCCGTAACAATTAAACCTGTTGTTGCAAGGAGCAACAGGGAAAGGGGTTTTTATATATCCACAGCTGGGCTGTCAGCAGAACAAATGGACTGCATCTTACTCAAAGGCTCTCACCAAAATTCAGTTACTGAACTGTGAGAACAAGAACAAACCTCAGATGAAGCTGACGGCCTCAGCAAGTGGGCTGAGCTCAACACACTGATCAGCTGCTCTGTCACAACAGCAAACATAAAGGGGGACAAAGGCTGCCCAATTTCTCTAGTCATCAAATACAACAGAGTTAGCGAAAAATATGATTAGTCATGGCAAAGACGGATTGAAGAACTCATTCAAAGAGTAAACAGAATTTTTGCATGATATATTATGAAGCTGACAATTTTTGGTTAGCCTGTAATAAGAAGGGAACAAAATAGAATCAAAGTACTTGTTTAGATTCAAAATATTTTTTCAAATGGGAAGTAAAGCAACACCTGAAGAAACTGAGCTCTTTACTTATGCAAAACACTTCAGTGGATTTCAAGTAGAAATAACTTTTTTTTTCCCCTAAAGAAGAAGTGAAAATGGAACAAAGTAATACCCAGCTCAGTATCAGCCCTGGTCCCTTTTCCACAGACACTTCAGAACATCTCTGTGTGCTCACAGCAGATTGTCACCCTCAAAAGGAATTTTCATACATCTAAGCAATATGAATAAGGGCTTGCAGAGTAGGAGCTGTAATATCCTCAGTATCATCAACCTACAGAAGAAAAGGAATAAAAACTTTGTTGTAAGTTTTGCAGACGTCTAAGCACGAACATCTTAACACTCTGAGAAAGCAAGTGAGCCCTGTGGTTTTCTTCCAGTGCACCACATTAATAAAGCTTATTTCTTGTCCTTTCTACAGTCTAGTTTTAAAATGACTTAATGAAACCTTTCTCAAAAGTGTTTTTGCTCTGTGCTCTCTGCTATACTTTCTACCCTAGTATTCAGCAGCTGGGCACAATGCTGAACTGAGGTGACACCATCACAACCCTTAGAAGTTCCTGAGAAGCTCCTTCAACAGTCTAGCACTTTATGTGCCTCACACTTGGACACCTGACAGTTTATTAGCTCCCATCTTTGGGTGTGGGAAGAACAACAACAGTTATTTATTTTGTGGCAGACAGAGAATTAAGCTTTTAACCTTTGTTTCTCTGCTCTCTAGCTACTGGCTTTTATTTCTTTAACTCTTTTGCTTGCTATTCATCCCTTTCTTAATCTGTTCCTCTAATTTTCATCAATCTTTGTGAAACTCCACTAAGTCAACTTTAAAAACAGAAATGCTTTTAACAGATAAGTTGAGATTTAGTACTCAGAAATGAATGCAGAAACTTTTCACTTTTCCAGAGTATTATTGAAGAAGATCTATGTATCTGAAAACCCTTTTTTTTCCCCCCCTTTCTGGATGTTTCCTTAGACCATGATAAACACAGACAACTACTACATTCCATAACCTCAGCAAAGAAACAATTTCTTTTCTCTGATGATTGCAATGCACTTCAAACATATCATAATTACACTTCAGTCATTTTGAATAGAACTCAGGCAACATCAGAAGGTTGCTCATGGTATGTAGACCTATTTGATGCTTTAATAGGTAAAAATATTAAAAGTGTGCCAACGTAACCAGATTACTTCTAAGGATACTCAAATACATGGAAACACACAAACCTCCTGACAGGCTTTCCGTAGGTTTAATGTTTTGAGCTGTGCCTCCAGACACATTTGGAAAAAAGAACATAGCAGTCATTCAGACTGTCACAAAATATGCTGAAAGATATGATTTTGCACCACTAATCCTAATTCCTATTTTATCACTGTTAGCTGAGCACCATCCTAAAACAGAAGTGATGAATTTTTGAAATAATTTGGTGAAATGTAGCACAAATTAAAGTGTGCTATTACTGTTCACGGATTTTCTTTAATAAGAAGAAATTATACACATAGATTGGTGATCGAAAGAAGTAAAAATAAATGGGATAAAGACTTTCCAAGTGAGAGTCATGAGATCTGGTCCATTTTCTTTTGATTCACTTAGATTATTTCACATGCAGACAAAGCAGCATCCCCTCTATATTACACAAGCATTAGTATGCTAGTAGTAACTCTGAGGAAGAGTCCCTCCAGCTGCCAGGAAAATAATCATTCAAAAAAATACAGTAACAAATAAAAAGAACTCAATAACCATCCATGAGAATGCCAGGGAGGCAGACCTAGAAAATGCTTTAATTGCATTAAGTATAATGTTGCCTTGACATATGCCCATGCAAGAGTATTTTATTATCATACTTCTAACAGATTTGACAGTTTCAGGAAGAAATGTGAATAGTAGCCAATTTCCACAGAGAAATATGCTCAACACAATCTGGAAAACTAGTTGGATTTCAAGGCATGTTTTCAACCTCCCTAGTATAGAGTTTCTTTTTGTTCTTCTCAGATTCAACTTTTCCAATACATGAAAAAAAAAATTATCTGCAGGGAAAGATTTTTTCCTCATTTAATAAAATCCATAAATCTTCAGAGACTATAAATTTTTTCACTGTCTACTGCATTAAATTTTACCCCCAAAAGAATCTTTATGAAAATATTTAACTTCCTGCATGATTTCTGTAAGAAGTGGATTGAAAAAACATCCGATAAAGGACAATGGCAGCCTTCAACAAGTAGACAAAACTGTTTTGCTTCAGGAAAAAACAAATTTAAAGAGATATAAAAAGTGTAAAATCAAAGAAAATAATGAGCTTACATTTGGTATAGCAATTTTTTTCAATTACAGCAATATAGAATTTTATGAGACTTTTGAACTATATTTCATCAGAATAACATTTTAATATTTGGAAACAATAAAATACTAATTTTAAAGGTGTTTTTCATGGGCATCTTGAAGTATTTTAGGAGGCATATATAGCATAAGATTGAACCACCTTTGGGTCAGATATATTACCTCACCTCCTCCCATCCATTCCATGGCACTGAAAGTCGGTAATATTCTCTCACTGCTGTATAGTCCTTGTCCCAAGTCCTTCTGCATTACCTAGCAGGGATCTGTGACTGCTGTTCTGAGAGAAGAACTGTACCTATGCAGAACTGCAGCAGCATGATTAGACCACAGCACTCAACTCTCGGGGATACCTTACTACATATATTAGTAGACGTCCTTGATTAAGTCATATCTCTATTATCTCATGCTGATTTAAAAATCAGTAAAGGAATTCTGGTGGTCCCCTGGTATTAGTAACAAGTTCAGCCAGCAACCTTTGCTCATCAGGCTGACCAGTTCTCAGATTGTAACTATCACTGAATGTTTTTTCCATGGTCTGCCTGCATAAATTATCAGGAAAAAAATATATTGTATTCTTATGCTTTGATTCCACAATTTTAGACTCAAAAATTTGAACAGCCATCAGCAAGTTATTTTCCAGCTTGCTTAGAGGCTGTAATACCTTCCTCCATTTAATAGCTTTGGGAAGTAACCTAAGAGCTCCAACAACTTAAGCTAGAAAGGACCAGAAGGATGTAAGAGAATTCCTCTATGGGACACTGAAGAAAAATGATTAGACAGCCTCAAGAAATGTAAAAGAAATTCTTTATTTCAAGCAGTTCAGTTCTAGTTGGTAATAAAGTACTTGGCTCCACCACTGAGCTCTGTGCACTTACTTTCTTCATAAAGTAAGTCTAGTCAGCCAGAGTTGAAAGCAGGTTTCAATGATAACGTTGGTGAGTCCTGACGCAATGCATATAGACTTCTCCTTTCACTGACAGTTTCTTTTTAAGAATATCTCTTTTCCCAGACATTATGATGGCCCCATTTAAAAAAAAAATTATTTGTATGCACAAGGGTAACACAACTGCTTATCTTCAGACACATGTTGAGCATGCAACTCACAGATCCCACACTCTGGAAACAAGTCAGTGTGCTGCAGTATGTGGTAGAAGAAAGGAGGGGGGGTGGGCAGGGAAGAAAGGTAAAACGTAGTCTATTTAGCACATCTGAAAATGAGCTCAAGCTCTTTCTAGTTCCAGCAGCTGCCTATAATGGAAAAAACGAAGAGTCGCCGTTGCCAAAGAAGTGGGCAGTAAGAAATAACAGATGTGAAACTTCAGCAACATCATTGGCTAGGTCAATTTCACAGACAGCTTGAGAGCCAGGGTCCCTGCTGGGCTGCAGCATTCTCAAAGGCACGCTTGCTTTTTTGTTGCTGAATTCCTCTTTTTGCATTTTTGCAAGAGGAATTGTTGTTCCTCTTGCTTAGCTGAATTCACTCGGCAACCTCACCCATGAATGCAACTGACAGGAAATATTCATGTCCTCGCAAGTGTGTGCCGACTGTGTGTAAAGGCTCCTTGATTAAAGTTAGTCACTGCATTTTCCAAAATCATATTAATATTTCATGTCTCTCTTCCTTAGTCCTATTCACCCCTTTTTTGTTTCATGGAAACTTACGGTGAATGGGGAAGAAAAGACAGGTCCTTCAACACAAGATCTTATTACATGAGGCTCACAAAGAAAATAAGATCAAAGAAGCCAACCTAATCTGTTGTATACATTTTTAAGAGAAAGGGCAGTGGGTGAAAAACGCCCTTCAAAGAGTCAACTCCAATTACACAAGTAATTTTCAAGGATGAATCAAGTTTCTTGACAGGGTTTAAAGGGGAAATTATGAATAAAAGGTCTACAGAAATTATCACATCAAGAGCAATTCCTGCCACTCAATTTGCAGGGTTAAGTGGACTTTAGTGTAAATTAACATTAAATAAAAGGTTATATTTAGGCGTCAGAAATACGCCTTGAAATCATAATGTGGATAACAAAGATGACTATTACTTTAGGGAAAAAAAAAGCAATTAAAAAGCTGGATTAGAAAAATACACTTCTAGTGAAGAACACGTAATATCAGCAACTAATACCAGCAGGCTGATATTAGTTGTGGCTGTGTAGCTGGGCTGTCACATCCATTGCAAGACACTCTTCTGCTGTGTTCAGAATATGGTTGTAAAATGCAGCTCTTAATAAGCCTAGGTTTCCATGCTATGTCTCATCTGGTATATTTATTACCTGTTGGTGAAAGAAACAGTATTACTCTCCCCACCTACTTCCAGCTGCTTATTATGCCTTTGTCCCTTTTGTTACATCTAGTAATTTCTCATCCACAGGACCCGCCAGGCCAGCATATTTTCCTGATTTAGTTTTCCTTTCCAGGCAGTTGGGGCTTTTTCTCTGAATCAGCTGCTTACCCTGAACTCACCTTGGGACTGGGGGCTGATGCAAGAGAGGGAAAGAACAGGCTGAAGTATCCCTTTTGGCATCAGCCTGCAGTTGCACAAGACCAAATGCAATATTAAACCATACTCTGGAAACTATTACTAGCTTTCTTCTTGTAGAATAAATATTCAAGTGTCTTCAGGATTCCACATAATACAGTGAGTTTCTGAGAGCTAATGAGAAACTCTGCAAGTAAAAATTGTAATACTACAGCAAGTGAAGGACTCCACAGGCACCAAAGCACAGTGACATGAACTGAGGCTCAACACGTGGACAAAAGGCCTTGCAATCTAAGTCAACAAGAGGAGTAAGAAATTCATTAACTTTCCTAATATCACTTAGCAGGTTAATAACAGACGCAGAAGTCAAACACAGGAGTCGGGACTGGCAGCTCTATGCACTACACCACACTTCTTCCACAGCAGCAATTGCTATTTACTCACTGCTTGTGGTATGGCATGTCCATGTCAAGAACCACACTATATTCCAGAAATAATAACACTAAAATTAACCATTGTATTTGCTACTCCATAAGCAAATTATCAGTTCAATGCGGTTTACACCACCTGAAAGTTCCCAGTGCCTTCCCAAGGAAAGAACTTGAAACCATAATATTTTTCTGACTCAGTAACACATCCTTTCTCCCCTCTAATGATAGACAAAAGGAAAGAAAATGGAAAAAAAATTCCACTGTTATTTTTTGTTTCTATTAAATGGAAGTGAGGTGCAATTTGGGATTAGTACATTTAGATCATCTTAAAGTTCTCCAAAGAAGGACTAAACCAAGACAAACTACATGAAAAATAAAACAGAAAAGGCAAAGCACAGACACAGAAAGGAGATTTAACAAAACCAAGTAAACCAAACAACACTGGTCACATATCCATTTTTTGCTTCTAAACGTAAAACCCCACTCTGTCTCTGTGCTGTTATGTACATAGTACAAAACTGTATTGACATAAACAGAACCATGTATCCCAAACCAAACACAAATCCCCAGAACCAATTGCCTCTCCCCATCTGTATTCTGCTGTTAACTACATGGATTTAACACACAGAGAGAGACCCTTTTGGTCACCTCAAAACTATTAACAAGTTTCCTATTTCAGGCTCAAGATATGGCAGGACTTAACCAGAAACGCATAATATAGTTCCTGAAGTCACAAAATACCACCATGAAGCAAACTTCAGCACATAGATAAGATGACAGTTAGAACATCTTGAGTAAACCACGGCTTTCCTTCCTCTGATGGTTATCACATCACAAGGAAAGACCTAAAGAAAGACACTCTTCTTACTCTCCTTCATCTTGATTTCTCCCAGTTGTTTCCAAGGCCTAAAGCACAGCAAGGATCCTATCTAGGAAAGTTAGGTAAGTGTTATTACCTGAAGAGGAACAGGACTAGCTAGACAAAACATTTATTTTCATGCAACACAGAAGAATATATGTCACATCAGCTGGTAGGTTCCAGAGTAGCTGGGATGACAGAAGTCCGTGGTCCAAGAATTGCACCTTTCATCAACCTCTGTCAAAAATACCAGCAAGTGGCCAGTGAAACTTCAGCTATTAAAAGAGGGGACCAAACCTCCACATCTTCAATGACATCATGATCACCCATCAGAGTCCTGAGGCTAACACTCCCCAAGCACATTAACACCTGCTGTTTTCCAGAGATGTCCAACACCAGCATCTGGCACAGCATATGCTTTTGCTAAGTCATCTCACCGGAGCGTGGACCACCATCAGCTGCGATCTGAGGCACTGGAAGGACCTTAGCACCCCTGTGTTAAGCAATCACTTCTTGGTTAATTTTATATCAAAAACTAACATAACTGGTGCTTTCTTACCTAATGCAATTTCAGAGTCTATATTTCATGCTTATTAGAAAAGGCATTGTAAGCTTCTATGCCACTTATATCGCAACAAAAGGAGCACACGCAAGTGAGGAAGTGTGTGAATGCTCTTATAATGTTGTTGAAACCTTGGGGAGAAAAACAAGAGGAAAGAGTAAGCAAAATACCAAAGATTTTCATTAAGAGACTAGCAGAAGGTAATTTGATCCTTTAAAGTTTTATCTTTGTTGTTTAGTTATTGCTTCCAGTTACAATCTTATTAATTACTTTGCTACAAGTGAAGACTTTTATGTAAATAAGTGCTTAACTATTTTCAAATGTTTCCCCAAGAGAAATTATGCAATGCCTTTGAATAAAATGCAGACAACTCGACTTTGCTGGGCTCATCAGCACATCTAGAGAGAGACTATATTATTTACATATGTAAATATGTACATTATTTACATATGAAGGAAAGTTATAAGTTATGAAGGAAAAGTTATAATTTCAATTTTCTTTTCATCATATTAGATCTTCACAGAGTGAATCTTATCAATTGTGCAATTTTATCAACACCACTACACTTAACCCTGTACACTGGCTTCCCACTTTCTGCTGCTAACAGTCACTCAAGTTGTTTTTAAAGTTTGGTTATTAATGCAAATGCTAGTGTTTCTGTTCTGTTGCTAAGTGTCATAGGGCTCCCTTCTTAGCTGATCTGAGGCACAGTATTATAAAGTAAGTTATATTATCTGTACTACCCAAAAAAGCAATTTTAATTTAATAAGAGTCTCTTTAATTCTTAACTATCAGGTTCTTAAACAGCATCATAAAAGATGATGAAAGAAAGAATACCTGCATTTTTTCTTGAGTAAAGATATATGAACTGTCTAAAATGCTTTCATTCCATTCGTGCACTGATGATAACATGGATACAGCAGTTTAGTCCTGACAATTGTTAGGCAGTGGCGGATAGGAGGACAGGGATAGATTAAAATGTAGGCAAAAGAGAATTACCCAAAACTAACTGTTAAATTTTAAATTCACTTATCTATTTTTCCCAGTAAAATACAAGCAGAAATACAGAGGACATAGTAAATATAGACCTACATGAACGCAAATATTCTAAACTGATAGATTCCTTCAAAGTTTTAACTGAATGCTATTTTTAGAAATGAAGAACAAACATAATTTTCAGAGGCCATTAAAGTAAAAAATAATTAAAAAACAAGGCAAAGGTTTCTCACTGCATTGGTCACCAAAGTCAACAGCACATGGAACAAAATACATGAGTTCTAAACATTTGCTGTCAACAGCACTGAAATCAAGCAAAATCGCTTAAATATGAAATTTTTCATGTAAACTGGCTCTGCCATGGAAACCAGCGAACTAGAAATATTACATTACTCCAAATAACTATCTCTTGGCAAAAAAATGCAGTTGATTTTTGAAACTATTATTATACTCTTCTTCCATTGGCCTCTTTTCCCAGGCAGCTAGCAACAGGACAAGAGGAAATGGCTTCAAACTGCACCAAGGGAAGGTTCGGGTTGTACATCAGGAAGGATTTTTTCACTTAAAGGGTGGTTAAGCATCGGAAAGGGGTTCTGCAGGGAGGTGATAGTGTCACCATCCCTGGAAGTGTTCAAGAAAAAACTGGATGTGGCAGTTCATATCCTTAGCTGATATGGTGGCGTTTGGTCAAAGGTTGGACTCAATGATCTTGGAGGTCTTTTCCAACCTTAATGATTTGATGATTCTCTTCTGTTCTATGATTATTAAATACAAGTAATGCTGAGTTTATCTCTGCATTTATAAGGCTCTCTTTGACAGCCTACACCTACAGACAGGGAAGCGCAAATAATATATTTATAAAAGGATTACAGAACTCACTTTTTAAAGTATTTGAAATTTTTAAAGTTCTTCCTTAGATCCTTCTTGCATTCTTCTCTAGTCAAAATGATACATATTTGGCACACACAATGCAAGAATCAGCAATAAGCATAGGAGATCAGGAACACAATTTAACTTTACAAAGGATACCACCGTTTGCAGAGGGGGAGTTAAAAACCATGAACAAAATTTGCAGTTTAAAGAAAGAAAAAACTCAGCTTGCAGTAATTTATTAACTTACTTCAGGTGTCCATGTATTCTAGAATGATATCTCATTTTATAATTGCTCAATGTATAAAATTGCAATATTCTGAAAAGTCAATTCAGGCATCATTATTTTAAAAAAATGGGTCAAGTTACCACTTCAATAAGTACAGGTTGAACTGTTACTTGAAATATTTTAAGTTTTCTCAAAGTCAGGGTGATGTGAGGAGGAAGCCTCACTTATGAAAAGCAGTTAATGCGACTACCTCCTCCTCTCCTTCTTAAAATCTCTGCTTAAAAAAGTTGTCTGAATGCTCTGAACAAGAACTTGCTGCTTAGAAGAAAACATCCAAAAGGTATAATCTACTGAACATCTTTCACCCTTCATACAGTAGTAAAACTTCAGAGTCAGACAGCATGTGAAAACACAGAAAATATAATCAAAATTTCATTTACTCACCACTGTTCCAAATCCTTAGGTCTTAGTCAACCACTTCAGATGCCTGGCAATACCTAGAGAAATAATTGATGTAAAATGTAAGAAAGGTACACAGCCAAAAACATCAAAACAATACTCATGATTAGAGCTGGTGGCTGGAATGGTAAAAATGTTGCTTGTAAGAGATTATATGCACATGGGTAACATTTCACTACCAGGCCCCTTCTGCTTGGCTAGAAACGCAGCATTCTAGACATCACTCCAACCATGAAGGCACTATGAAAAAGCACAAACCCCAGACTTCATGAGAGTAGACTTTAGACTCTTCAGGGATCTCTTTGGTGAAGTACCATGGGATAAAGACCTGGATGGGAGAAAGGCCCAAGAAAACTCACTAATATTCAAGGATCACCTCCTCCAAGCTCAGAAGCGATGCATCCCAACAACAAGGAAGTCAGGCAGAAATGCCAGGAGGCCTGCATGGATGAGCAAGGAGCTTGTGGACAGACGAGCAGAAAAGGGCAGAGGCAAGGAGAGGTAGCTTGAAAGGAATGCAGAGAGAATGCCTGAGAAGCCAGGGATAAGGCTAGGAAAGCGAAAGCCCTGATAGAATTAAACCTGACCAGCGACATCAAGGACAACAAGAAAAGCTTCTACAGGTATTTTGGTCATAAAAGCAAGACTAGGGAAAATGTTGACCCTTTCTGGAAGGAAACAGGAGGTGTGGTAACCTGGGACATACAGAAGGCTGAGGTACTCTATGACTTTTTTGCCTCAGTTTTCACTGGCAAGTGCTCCAGCTACACTGCCTGAATCACAGAAGGCTAAGAAAGACACGGAACTACTGGAGAGGGTCCAGTGAAGGACTACAAAGATCATCATAGGATCATAATATCCTGAGTTGGAAGGAACCCACAAGTAGAGTCCAGCTCCTGGCTCTGCACAGGATAACCCCCCAAATCACTCCATATGCCTGAGAGCATTGTTCAAACACTTCTTGAACTCTGTCAGGCTTGCTGTTGTTACCACTTCTCTGGGGAGACTGTTCCACTGCCCAACCAGCCTTGGAGTGAAGAACCTTTTCCTGATATCCAGGAAACACAGCTTCACGCCCTCTTCCTATGTCATATCAATGATTAGCAGAGAAAAGAGATCAACACTTGCCCATTTCAGCTTGTGAGGAAGCTATAGACTGCAGGGTTATGATTAGGGGTCTGGAGTATTTCTCTTCTGAGGAAAGACTGAGAGAGAAACTACCCACCGCAGGACAAGATCAGGTTTGCTACCATCCTCAGGAACTGAAGGTGCACAAGTCCATGGGACCTAATGGTGCACAAGTCCATGAGACCTGATGAGATGCATTCTGAGAAAACAGGTCACTATCCACCATATTTGAGAAGTTGCGGCAGTCTGGTGAAGTTCCCATTGACTGGAAGAGGGGAATTATAACTTCCATTTTTAAAAAGGGGAAAAAGAGTAAGACTACAGGCCAGTCATTCTCACCTCTGTGCCCACCAAGACCATGGAGCGGATCTTCCTGGAGACTATGCTAAGGCACATGGAAAATAAGGAGGTGACTGGTGACAGCCAGTATGGTTTCAGGAAGGGCAAATTACGCCCAGTGAATCTGGTGGCCTTCTATGATGGGATTACAGTGCTGTAGATGAGGGAAGAGCAACTGATGTCACGTACTTGGACATGTGCAAAGCATTTGACACTGTCCTGCAGAACATCCTTGTCTCTAGATTGGAGAGAAATGGATTTGACAGATGGACCACTCAGTGGGTAAGGAATTGGCTGGATGGTTGCAGTCAAAGAGCTGCAGTCAATGATCAAGTGGAGACCAGTGCTGGTGGTGTTCCTCAGATGTTGGTGTTGGGACCACAACTGTCTAACATCTTTGCCAGGCACATGGACAGTGAGATTGAGCACACTCTCAGCAAATTTGGTGATGACACCAGGCTGCATAGTGTGGTCAAGACACCAGAGGGAAGGGATGCCATCCAGAGGTAACTCGACAGGCTTGAAAGGTGGGCCTGTGCAAACCTCACCACCCCCAACAAGGCCAAGTGTAAAGGTCTTGTACATGGGACAGAGCAATCCCAAGCACAAGTATAGTCTGGGTGGAGAGTGGATTAAGAGAAGTCTTGAGGAGAATGAACTGGGGCTGTTGGTGGGCTTCATATGATCTGGCACTTGAAGCCCAGAAAGCCAATCATATCCTGGACTGCATCCAAAGCAGTGTGGCCAGAAGAGGGAAGTTACACTGCCCTACCTACTCTGTTCTTGTGAAGCCCCACCTGCAATTCTGTATCCAGCTCTGGTGTCCCCAGCACCAGTTCTGCTGAACTGAATCCAGAGGAGGGCTGGAGCACATTTACTGTGAGGACAGCCTTGGAGTTCTTCAGCCTGGAGAAGAGAAGACTCCAGGGTGTTTCCTACAGGCCACCTGATAAGGAGGACGAAGAAGGTGAGGCCTTCTACAGACAGCTGGGAGTAGCCTCAATGTCTCAGACCCTGGTTCTTGTGGGGTACTTTAATTACCTTGACACCTGTTGGAGAAGCATCACAGCAAAGCACAAAATAGCTCAGGAGATTCCTGGAAAACAATGATGACAAGTGCCTGTCACAGGTAGTGGGGGATCCCACAAGGAATGGTGTGCTGCTCAACCACATACTAACAAGCAGGGAAAGCTTTGTTGCAGGTGTGAAGGCTGGGGGCAGCCTTGGCTGCAGTGACCATGAGATTGTGAAGTTCAGTATCTGGTGAGGAGGAAGCAGAGTAGCAAGTAAGATTGCAACCATGGATTTTGGGAGTCTTATTGGAAGAATCCCATGAGAAGAGGCTTTGCAGGAAAAAGAGGTCAAAGACAGTTGGTCTTCCTCCAGGCTCAAGAATGATGCAGCCTGATGAGCAAGAAATTGGGCAAATGGGGCTAGGGATCTGCATGGACAAACAAGGAACTCCTGTCATTCCTCAAGCATAAGAAGGAAATACACAGGAGATGGAAGCGGGATCTGGCCATTCGTAAAGAATATAGAGAGGCTGTCAGAGTAACTCAAAATGAGACAAGGAAGGCCAAGGCCCATTTGGAATTAAATCTGACCAAGGATATCAAAGACAACAAGAAGGGCTTCTTCAAATACATCAATAACAAAAGAAAAATAAGAATAATGTGGTCCTGTTACTAAATGGAGGGAGGGACCCTGGTAAAAGAGAATGAAGAGAAGCCAGATTTACTGAATGTCTTCTTCGCTACAGTCTTCACTGACAAGACCAGCCCTTCAGAATTCTCTAACCCAGGAGACCAGGGTAAAGCAATATTGGAGTGAAGACTTTCCCTTGCTCAAGGAAGACAGGGTTAGGGACCACGTAGGCAAACTTGACATCCACAAGTCCATACATCCTGACAGAATGCGTCCACGAGTGCTGAGAGAGCTGGCAGACGCGACTGCTAGGCTGCTCACAATGGAAGAAAGCATATGTCAATCTAGGGTTCAACAAGGGAAAGAATGAGGACCCAGGGAACTACCAGCCAGTCAGCCTCCTGGAAAGGTGATGGAGCACCTCATTCAGAAGGCTATCTCTGTTCTCATGGGTGATCAGGAATAGTCAGCATGGATTCACTCAGCTAAACCCTCCTTGACCAACCTGATTGCCATTTTTATGAAACCACCACCTGGATGGATGAGGGGAGAGCAGTGGATATTGTCTACTTCGACTTCAGTAGATATCCTCAGACAAACTCAGGGATGTGGGCTGGATGAGTGGACAGTGAGGTGGATTGAGAACTGTCTGAACAGCAGATCCCAGAGGGCCAAAATCAGTGGCACAGGGTCTGGTTGGAGGCCTGTCCCTAGTGGTGTCTCCCAAGGCTCAATGCTTAACTGTTTAACTTGTTCATCCGTGACTTGGATGAAGGGACAGGTGTCTGCTCAGCAAATTCACTGATGATACAAATTGGGAGGAGTGGCCAATACCCCCAAGTGCTGGATAGGCTGAGGGAGCTGGGCCTGTTCAGCCTTAAGAAGAGATGACTGAGAGGGGACCTCATCAATGTCTATCAGTATCCGAAGGGGAAGTACCAAGAGGATGGACCAGGCTCTTTTCAGTGGTGCCAAGCAATAGAACAAGAGGCAATGGGCAGAAACTGATGCACAGAAAATTCCACCTGAACACGAGGAAGACTTCTTTACTCTGTGGCTGACTGAGCACTGAAAGAGACTGCTCAGAGAGGTTGTGGAGTCTCCCTCACTGGAGATATTTAAGAACTGCCTGGACACAGTCTTGTGCCATGTGCTCTAGGACGCCCCTGCTTGAGCAGGGAGGTTGGACCACAGGACCCACTGTAGTTGGTTCCTTCCAACATGACCCATTCTGTGATTCTGTGACTTCCTAGCAGCCTTCCAGTACCTGAAGAGGGCCTAAAAAAAGCGAGAGAGTGACTTTTTACAAGAGGATGTAGTGATAGAACATGGGGTAGTGGCTTTAGACTGAAAGAGGGCAGGTTTAGATTAGTTGTAAGGAAGAAATTCACTGTGAGGGTGGTGAGGCACCAAAACAGGTTGCCCAGAGAAGCTGTGGATGCCCCATCCCTGAAGTTTCCAAGGCCAAGTTGGATGGGGCTTCGAGAAAGCTTGCCTAGTAGATGTCCCTGCCTGTAACAGGGGGCTGGAAGATCCTTTCCTTTGAGATCCCTTCCAACCCAAACCATTCTCTCATTCTGTGATTCTGTGAAGCAGTAACACATAAATTAAGCATGCACAAAATCACATCTTTTTCTCTTCCTCTATTTTACTAATAAAGTATACCAAGATCCGAAAATACATTTAAGACCATTTGCATATTCTGTGGCAATTTAAAATAACACTTTAAAATCAGGTATGGCTTAGGAAGAACTCCAGAAGTTCCTAAACCACTGCAGTAAAAACCTGAACTACACAGCATGGTCATCCCAAAAATGCACCTCTAAACTTCTGCCACCTAATTTCATGGAATTAAGCAAGGACAAACACTAATTCCCATACCTGAGATGCACTAATCCCTTACACAGACTGGGCACTGGCTACCCAGGCCACACTTCCTGAACCGGAGCTAGTGGTCTGGGGAGAAAGTGGTCTAAACATGAGCCAACAGTTAGCCTTGGCAACAAGGAAGGCCAAGAATATCCTGGGATATGTTTTCAGGCTAAGATCCCACTAATAAGCTATTTTTCACCTTCAGCCAGCACTTCGGGAATACACATCTTGAATGGGTAACCCAGTTTTGAATCCCCACTACCAAAAAGTAACAAATTAAGGTGATAAAAGTAAGGTTAGGTTGATTCGGCAATACTGAAATACAGTACAGTATTTCACACAGTAATAGCAAATCCTGCATTTTTATACATTCATCAGGACAAGATATACGAAGAACCTCCCCTTATATAAAAGAACAAAGTGAGTCAGAAGGTCAGTTCACTCTTACAAAGAGAGATAATTTGGCCTGGATGAAGATGGTTTAACAACAGAATAGCTGGTGCAGAACTTCCAATAAAATGTGCTTCTGAGGACAAAGGAAAGTGTACTAGGAGCACTGCAAAGTCAAGCACAGCTTAAAATGGCCTCTGAATTCCTGGCACATAGACTATTCCTTCAGGGAAAAAAAAGGAAACAACACCAAAAACCCCCAGCTGACCGGACCAAGTAGCTGTAATTACTTCAACTTTTCTGTCTCAAACAGTTAGCATGGCAATGAAAATACAGCAATGTTAGGAGAGGAAGAGACTATTTTCAACAACAAAAAAGACCAAATTGTTTTCTTGAAACTCAAGTAACAAAAAATGCAGGATCAATTTTAAGTATATGTAAACAAACCTAATTGTCTGAATAATCCATTAGGTGATGCTTTTAAGGAAAATGTCCTTGCTTGGAGTCTGAGCTCCCTAAACAAGAGTAGTGCAGGGTAAGACAGGATCAGCCCACAGAGGAAGCTCTAGAACACAGAGCCATCCACCTGCCAAAGGCACAGCAGTGGTCTTCCTCACACGCACACAAAAACTAAAAAAAACCCTAAAACTTGGAGAAAAGAGGAAAATAAGTACTATATTTAAAAAGTCTCCTTTTTGTCACCACATTTGTGGCATAGCTAACAAGAAGAAAGTCCACACACTTTCCACTACCCCATCACCACACAGGCAGCGTACCCCTTCCTTATGCTGCAGAAGGTCAAATCCTCCCAATCAAATCAGAATGGGAAAAACACATGTATGCTCTCATTCTTTCTCTCAGGAGCTCTTACAAATTTTGCAATAGCTCAGACAGATTTCTAGAACAGTTGGCAAAAATACATAAAATCTGTTTCTTCCTTTCTACCCAGCTAGCTGTAAGTCGGGTTGCATCAGCCCCACCCCTCCAAAAAGGTGGAAACACTGCATTCTTCGTACTTCATCTTTCTGATTTGCAAGGGATAATTGTTTCAGCACAACTAAGGGAGAAAGAGTCTCTATAACAAGCAGAGCCTTTGATTCAAAGTTTTCTTATTTACAGTCAACAGGAGAATCAAATAGACTGGACACTGCTAAGAGAACACAATGGGTTTGGTAACATTCCCATGTCACATACCCTGTCTTTGTACACAATAGGAAGTGGGTATACTTAGGCTCCCCAGCACAAACACAATAAAAAAGAATGCAGATGTATCTGCTGTATCTTAAAACATCCTTTTCAAGTAGCTTTTTCTTCAGATACACTACTGTGCGATACTTCCATGTATTATATAACAGCAAGTACTGAAATCAAAGAAATATTTACTTACTTCAAGAAGGTTTGTATGACCAATTATGTCACTATGAATAGAAATAATGCATTCAATGGGTTCTTTGTCTTTTGCTATCAATGCAGAACAACATAAAATGAAATGAAAAAAAAACCCCTAGTATTTCATAGGCGTCATTAAGGCTAACTTCAGAAATAACAGCAAAACAAGAAGGGGAAAGTACTTTCTTTAGGAATGTATTGATAGTAGGTTAAAAAAGCCCCTCACAAATAAAATCTCCCTCTAAATTAATTACAATGCTAAACACCATAGGAAGCTAACAGCTCAATATATACAACAGATATTTTTAACGTTTCTTCTCAGGCTCAGTATTCTCTGTTTCACACAAACATACAAAAGAAAAAAATTCCAGTTTTTCTTTTTGTATTATCTACCTATTTGTTCAATCTAGAAGATCATGCTACATATCTATATGTATGTAATTTAAAGCAAATTCAAGACAGACATATACAGCAACTTAATTTACAAGCTATTTCAGTGAGAACAGAAGAAAAAAAAAATTATACTACAAAAATATTTTCCCCAAATGCACCTGTCCTGAAGTTTGCACTTAATAAAAGCCAGATGTACTTCTAATACATTGATCCCTGCTCTTAATGCCAGTTTTCCCACTGCACCACCTCAACCAAGGAAGCAGCACAGCATAGTTTTATACATCATTAAAATGTTTAAACCAAATAATACATTTTTATAATTCTAGCAATTCTCACAAAACTAAGCAGAATAAATACAGAAGCATTAAGAGACCTGCACTGCAAATGAAAGACCCCTCTTAGCCTGTTAACTAACACAATCACACCCGCGTGGTAAATGAATCAAATTACATTTCTTAAACAAGCCAGTCATTACCCACTAAAGCAAAAATATGCAAATTTAGTTTTAGTAAAGTTATTCTCTAAAATTTACTTTAGCTTCTAAGGTTTGTTTTAGCTAAGCATAAATCTTTACTTGAAGTTAGTAATACAGAACATCAGCCATGAACCCAATCCCGCATTCACTGAAATCAGTGGGAGCTCTTATCTTTAGCATTATCCATGAGGATAAAATGACATAAGTTGTTTACTTTAAAAGCAGTGTAAAAGCACTTAACAAGTTCACTTTACAACATGCTTCTTGAGTCACGTCTCTGTGTCACAGGGACTACAAAGCAAAATGGCAAGTCCCCCTTCCACAGCTGCACCATGAGTTACACCACAGCCAGTGCTTCAGTCTTGCTCCGTGCAACCCTCTGCCAACTCAAGGCAGCCCAAGTTTTGCAGCAGTTTCTCTGCTATGTACATCTACAGACAATAAAATTCCTTGGCTCCATTTTGGCCATAAAGCTGCTCTAGGTGGCCACCACAGAGTAGAACCAAACAAGAAGTGATTCAGAAAGCAGCTTCGCCCTGGGGCCAGCACTGCTCAGCAACCCGTTGCCTGTGCGCAGATGATGAGAGGAACAGGTCCCGTGGGCAGCCCAGTGACCGTCGGACACAGGCAGGCTCCAGGTCAACATCACAGCAGCAGGGGACTGGAACAGGCACATTGGCAACACAGCTCCAACATGGACTGATGGCACCAGGCTGGGCTGAAACAGACTTCTGGGCCCCCATGTCCGAGCATGGGCAGGACCCAGAGGAGGCTGAGGCCCATGAGTGCCCTGGAGCCCTGACATGGGGTTGCTAATCAAATGCTCCAACCAGTGGCAGGCTCCTCAACAATGAGCTAGAATCACCTGGCAAGCTCAGGCTATTCTTCTTAAATGTCAGCTGGCTTAATAAATAACAACTTTTGATGAGTATTATTAGCATTTGAATTATTGCTCCCAGATTACCACACAGCGGCCTGCAAAGCCCGAAGTTTACAAACAAAGCCGTCTTTCTGGCAGAAGTGGAAGAGAATGTCTCCAAGGGAGGCAACTCAGTTATCTTTTCCTGAAGGTCTAGAGATGGCAACTGTGGAGTTTTGTTACGTCATAAGCAATTAATGAATTATTTTATTTAATCAGTACATCTCGAGACTGTTGCTGAAAGCTGCGGAGCTATCCCATCATGGTATACTGGAGAAAAAAGACTTCTATCTTACCCACCCACACATGTTCTTTAAACCAACAGCTGCAGGGTTTGTTTGGTGATGCGACTATTACAAATCAATGAAAGAATCCTTAAAATGTCCAAATTGCCTGATAACATTCCTGCATTTTCCAGTAATGCTGCATTATGAACAGAATTAGGACTGACTTAGCAACCTGTTTGTTTTGTTGTTTCACCCAAAATAAAAACAACAAAAAAAATTGCTTAAGCACAATCTTTCTCTCCCTCCCAAATAAAAACAGACCTGCTATAACACTTGAACTTTCTTTACATTTGAGACAAGATATCTAACAAAGCAACCAAACAAAGAACTAGGGCCCAACTTACCAAGACACTACCAAGCTGTTAAGAGTCCTTGAAATAGAAATTCAAACTTCTCTATGGTGTCAGGAAAACAAAATTGTTTACTCTGTGCATATATTCTACATTGAACTAACTTCCATGCCTTCTTCACAGCTTTCATCTACATTGAAGGAATAAAAATATACACATGAACAGTAGTTTATCAAATTAAAGCACCCAGAGGTACAACCTGTGACCTTCTACCACTGAAAAGCTGCTTTCTAATCTTGAAAGATTTCAGTGATTCATGCAATGATTTTGTTAAATGACAAAATTTTGAGCTTAGGCCATTCAATTTGACCTCAAAGCAAACTTCTTTCTACCAATAGATATCTAGACATTATCCACCTAACAGGCCTATCAAGCTCTCAAGACCTTAATTCAAAGTTAAAAATATTACATAGAGCATATTAAATTGTATTCGGCTCTTCTACAGCTCATGTTTCCAAAACCTTCTTCAGTCTCGTAAAAAACCAAAACCCAAACCCAGTGTAAGAAAAACTAAATAAAGATGAGACTCTAAGCAACATTACATGTGCCTTTGTTAAGCATTTCAGTAAAATCACGTTATAGAAATGAAAATCCTTACTCAAGTCCCATCTGCCGAGTTTTCCAGCTCTGGAGAACACCCTGCAGTTTCTGCAGACTTCCGAAAGTCCTAAGCCATCTCCACCCAGCATGATTTTCCAGCTGGAGCTTACAAACCCACAAAGAGGCACTCCTCTGATGCTAACCCAAGGAAGAGGAAATGAGCTAGCCACTCCTTGGTAAGAGTTAAAGTGCATATTTAATCTGCATGTGGAAGAATTAACTAGCTCCGGGGATGGTGGGAATTGAACAGCAACTAAAAAATATATTAATTGTGGTTTTGTACGCCGCAGTGATGCTTTTCTATGCCTTTTTAATTTTTGTCATTTTAAGCTTTTTCTGAAGCAAATTTACTTAAACACTGCTAGAGAAACAATCTTTTCAGAAATGTTCTCGCAATACAAGAAACAAAAAATCCAGGTTTAGTTTTTCCTGAAGTCAATAATGTCCTCTTCAAAGACTGTCACAGTATGCATCTTGTAAGAAGTTCTAAATATCCTTTAAACTCCTCTAAATATTTTTAAAATTATTATTTAACATCCATTTCTGAGTAAAACAGATATAAGTTCTTGACCATCTGAAAAAGCAAGATTCTGACAATAACCATTCAAGAAATAGAGCAGAGGTAAGAAAGCTTTCTAGTTCTATGTCAGAGGCTGATGACAGGATGAAACAAATTCACAAAATTAATGAATTAATGAAACATAATATGGGGAACCACACAAGCATAACAAGGGAACAAACTCCCTTACAAAGGCCCTCTCATCTAAAGATCTTTTTAAAAGTATATTAGCATACCTCCCACTCACCTCTCAGAAAAAACATATGAAACAGCTTGAAGCTGTCCCAAACCCCTCTGTTAAAACCAAGACATGCAATCTAAACCCATTTAAAATATTCTCAAAGTATTACTCATCAAAAATGCAGTTTCTCATTTGAGTTCTACTAGCACCATACAGACCTACGACCTGCATCCCATGCTTTCGATTATTAAAGGCAGAAGACAACTACATTTATTAAGTTTTGATAATGCACACAATGTCTACATCAACCACATTCACAAAGTCAGGTTTAAAGAACATTAAATACTTAGCCATTTATGTCATTCTAGACAAAGACTAAAAAACAAGATACGGGGGTATAAAGATGTTTATTTTGAATGTTATCTCTTTTTTTTTTCTGCAAAGCGTATAAACAAAACAATATCCATGAAAGAAAGTTATTTTGAAAGAAAACATGAAAACTTAAGGTCAAGCAGACCTCCCCAAAAACAAAGAAAAGGAAGAAATTGGTCACTTCACAGAGCACAAGCAAAACAGCCCCAGGAAATCCATATGAAAGATTTGTTTAAAAAATATATAAACTCTGCTATAACCTTCACAAATCTCTCCAAAAGTCAAGCTAAGAGACAACATGTCTCTGGAACATAACAAACATTTCTGAAAGTTCCTTCTGTTCTCTCCATCTCTCAAAACACTGTGTTTTGCTATCTTAGTAGGAATTAACATTTTAATTAGCTTTGGCCATTTGCTTCACACCAGAATAAACATAATGATGAAGGTGAAGGTGAGAAGTTAAGGAACAGCCAACGAGGCAGTTAGACGGAAAACTCTGTGGGAGGCAGGAAAATGCATCACTACTAATCTCCTCATGCCCCACTTCAAATTTTGGGGGCAACTCTGTTAGTTTCAAGCCAAAAACCACACGCAGCTGAGTTCATAGCCTTTTTAACCTTTCAATATAATATAACGCTAAACATCTAAAGGAGTTTAAAAACTTTCAAGGAACTACTATAAACCCTGGAATATGACATAATCTTGTCTGCTTAATCAAGTTCATCAGATTTAAGAAGCAATAAATTTGTTAGATTCTCTCTTCACACACCCACTCCCTTTTTTATTTTGAAGATTCAGGAAGGCAAATTATTTCCAGGCTACATGGGATCAAGCAACTGAAAATAATCACATATGTGTAAGCTACACATTTTAACAACAGTTTCAATTCGACAGCAGCACAAAATGCAGATTCCTATGAGTAGGTACTATTTTTCTAGACCTATACATACCTCAGAGAGGGCAATCACACAAGGAACAAGTATCAACAGCTCTTTTTCCATGAGCTTTCTTATCAAGTAGGAAAAATATTTCCAAGAACAAGAATCCAACAATTCCTTAGGTCTCAGTGACCATCTAATGCACGGATCCATAATAAGAACTCTGTAAAGTTGAAGTTCCAAGTTCCAGAGTCCCCAGATAGTAACACTTTCTCCCCAAAAACTAGCTTTCTGTAGTTGTATGAGCTGTCTTTGAAGTGATTTTTCCAATGAAGGCTAAGATTTAGCACACAACATGAGTAGGTTTTCGGACATAATTGCTTTCTTATGGTTTTCCAGGAATTGAACATTGACTTTAAATCTCTTAGAAGCAAAGCTGACTGGTTTAAGTAATTGTTTCTGAAAGAAATTATATGCAGCTACTTCTCAATATCCTTTACAGCATCAAAAGAGCTCTCAAATAAATGAAAATTGCACATATATATGCAATCTCTCTTTCATATTCATCCACATAATATAGTCCAGCTCCATTCAGGTGGTCCCCTAAGGTTTTGGCTCTCTAGAAAGAGTTAAATATCTGAAACAGACCCTTGTCTTGTTCATATATTAGTACCATTTTCAAAGGACTGTTCAGAGAATGAAGACTAAGAACAATGCAAATTCTCCACTCCATGCTCAACTAACAAAGCATCCAATCAGTTCCCACTGAGCTCCAGTTCATTTCGTGTCCACATGTAAGTGATTAACAGTACATTGTTTGAAACTTAATTCCACATCTGTTCTTCTGTGGGACTTGGAAAACAGATGAAGTTTTCTGACAATTGTTTTCAGAGTAGATAATCGCAAGCATGTGTAATAGTATCCCAAAGAGCAAAACACCATGAGTCTAAGAAGCTTTTTTTGCTGAATGTTTTTGTTGCTTTTCTAAGTAAGATAAAAAAATAAGATGCTCTCAGATGGAAACGATTAATACATGCTTAAGAAATCGTCCTCTTTAACTAAAAAGGCAAAGCAAAATCCAGACTTTCTTCCTAAAGGTCATAATTTCACATCCCAGTATTTTACCCAGACACCAAAAATTCATTTTATGGCCTATCAGGTAACTTTTAAAAGTTATGCAGAAGTGGCAAATTCCTGCAGAACTACAACACACAAAATACATTGTTTTGTCATGGAGCACTGTAGTAGTGAGAGAATGTTTCAGGCTATAACAGTATGACGGTCAGCATCTTTTGAACAGATCACAGATTTAAGTGATATGGATGTATTTTCGATCACTAGAAAATGCGGATAAGCACAGAAAGGAAGACTAGATAGCAACTCTTCACTATATTTGCCAATACAAATGCAGACACCATTAAAGCATACTGGGAAATGTTAGGCTCAAGAAAGCACTTTTTCCATGCAAGAGGCAGTTATATTGAAGAAATCTGCCACAGTTCGCTCTGGATGCTTAATGCCACATTTGCTAGAGAAATAAAAGAACAAATTACAGAAGAAACGATCCACTGATTAGCCATTAAACGTAACAAGTGCTTCCTCCAGTAAGTCCTCAAGATGAAGAGCAGTAGAAACTATGAAAACATCAGTTCATATTTGCTCTGTTATTTAGGCCACTGGCTATTACCAGATACTTCTAACTATATTATTTATGGTCTTACGGTATCACCTTGGACCTTCATCTGACCTCCACATATAACAAGCGCAAGAGTTACATTATCTACATTGTTTGAGAAAAATTCAGAGGGCGGGCTCAGGGTAGATGAAAGACACTATTTAAAAAAAAAAAATTTAATTCTGGGATTAAGGTAAACCACCAAGATTAGCTCAATTGGTTAGAGCACAGTGCTAACATGAAGGTTGTGCAGTTGACCCCCTTATGGGCCATTTACTTAAGAGCTGGACTCAATCCTTGTGGGTCCCTTGCAACTCAGAATATTCTGTGATTTTTGAACTATTAGTTAGCTATACATGAGAATGCATCAAAGAAGGGCCAAAATTTCAGTTCAGTCACACCAAACTGATGACTCAGTCAAATAAACCAGATACTGCTGCCAAGTGCTACCATGGTACTGCGAACTTCCAAATACTTGGTGTTTTCTTAAATTGGCACGTCTGAGTTATGGAATTACCTCACATTGGAAAAGGTGTCTTCAAACTTTTCTCCACAATCATTAAGATTAAAAATACGGATGAAAACAGAAGCCCAAAAAAAAAAATCCCAACCTACCAAACAAAATCACAACATTTTTAATGTAAAATAAGAGGCATCATTATTTTTAGTTCTGTTACACACACATATATGCACACACACACTGCCCAGTACTGGTGCCAGTTGAAACCAGGTTAAACCTGGGTAGTCCCACGTGGCCAGTGTGTTATAGCAGATGAAGAACAAGAATGAGAAACAGAGAAATTTCCTCAAATGAAAACAGAGAAAAGATGCAGAAGAAATGGAGTTAAAATAACAGAATTCATATAATTTATGTAAAAAGAAACTATTCAGATAAGGAAAAAAAAGGTCTATCTTCTACAGAAAAGGACAATGATGGGTTCTAAAAGTATTCTGCTCAACAAAATTGGTGACATTACTTAATTAAGACATCCATTTAAAATGCATACGATAACCAATTCCATAAATCAAAAGGCACAGAGAGGATGCACTGCATATTTTAATTATAAATTTTCATTTTCATTATGTAACTTAGAGAGTATCAGAAAGGCAAGATTTATAATGCAGAGCTTGTGGTTAGACAGCATTGTGCTTTCAAAGAAATGTTCCTAACATATCTGAATTCAAGTCACTGCAACATTAAAAGGATAAGCAATATGGCTTGGCTAAACATTAAAATACAACAAATATCCTTATTTTTACAGAAAAAGTGAGCAGGTTATGCAGATATGATTACCATGCCCATCAACAAATTGTAAACAATAATGACTTTGAGTTTTATTCTATGATTTTAAATGTCTTTATGTAAAGAATCACTGAAGGCTTTCTGAGGCAAGTGAAGATCAGAGAAGTCATTAACTGTCTGCAGAGAGTATCAAGTGAACAAACAAAAATTCCCTCCTGCACATACAATCGTGCTGATGTCAGCACAGCACCACAGCTAAGCATCCATGCTGCTGAGTTATCCACCACTCCCATGCAAGTCCACTTACTTCAGCAGTTGGGAAATGTCCCAAGGAAGGGACTTGACTCTTCTTCCATGTGCTGTGGGCACCGAAAGAGAGGAACTTCTGTTTTTTTAGCTTGAGTACCCTCTGCCAACACCATTTCCTAAAATACTACAGCATACATATAACATATACATGCTTATGTAAAAAAAAAACCAACAGAAAAGAAGCACCTCATCCCCATATTTATACACAAAAGACTACAAGCATATCTACTTTAAAGACTGCTGTAGGACTTTTCTCCACTGTGACCAAAAAGCTAAACGAAATTCAATACACATACGAGTCCCATGGGTCTCTTCCACTTTGTCCTTCTGTAATTGTACTAAAAGCTTGTCTGGAGTCTCTCCCTCAGGCATCTGGAGTTGACACTTCTCCTATTTATCTAGCTAAAGAAAGGTCCCCTGCTTCTTCCCTGCCAATACCATGAAGAATTTAATGTATCAGCAGGGACTCGAAGCTTGAAACTCGATCCAGTATTTTCATAAAACGATTCACAGACTTGCACTGAGTTTTTTGACTTCAGAGCAAAGGGTTTCCGTACAGCAATTTGGGGCTAGATTAAACCACTCATGTTTCCATCAGTGGGGGAGGGAGGAAGAGCACCATAACATGCAGCCACCAAATTGATTTTAACATCCTGAGAGAGAAAAGAAATTCCTATTAAAGTCCCTTCATACCGTCTTAAAAAATCACAGCAGCTATTTAATGACTCCTATGAAGTAAGACGGGATGAACACAAAACAATAAAGAGCAAACTGAGGAAATAAAATAAAATGGGAACCAAGAAAAAAGTTTGTTTTTACTTTACAGGAGGGAAGACAGTGGTTTGGAACTTAATTTTACTCCATACCAATACCTGGATAACAATGAAGAAAAATTAATGGAGAATTTGTATCAAAGAAGCATTGATGTGCAAAGCTGAACCAATTCCCCTTTTCGTAACTACAGAAGATGACAGGTACTCAACACAGAAGGACATGCTATTCTATCACATATACTGAGGAACTTGTCAAATGCTCAACACCACCTTCACTCCCGTTATAACAATAAGTAAACTGAGCAACAGCAAGGCTAGTTCTTCTAATTCTCTTTTTTTGAGAATGGACTACTACTTTGAAAAATTGGTTGCTTGTGCAAAATGGCATCTTGAGTTTCTTTGCAACTCAAAATGTCTTCCATTAACACATCAGGAAAATGTCCAAGTGTACAAAACATGGAATCTACTTATATTAAAAAGCCTTATCCCAAGCTTTCTGAAACACACCACAAATTTACAGGAGTTTCGTCCAGTTATTTAAAGAAATAGAAAATGATAGCTCTCAAAGATGGGGTTCTTTTTGGTCACCAGAAATCAGACAGAACTGCTATTTGTCTATACAGAGTCTTAAATAACATGAAGTCCCAAAAAATACTAAACATCTTTTTAATTGCCAGGGCGCCCACCATTATGGTCCTAAAAGCTGTTTTCATCTTCCAAATTATGAATCAAGGTCACTAACATATCTCAGAGATTTGGGATTCATAAATTTCATTTTTTGATTTGAAAGGAACGAACAGGTTGTTATAGTGACTAACCCAGAAGCACAGCAGAAAATAAATTCATCACATGACAAAATTCTTGGTTTACATATAATGATGCATGCACAAAAATCACAGAATCACAAAATAGTTAGATATGGAAGGCAGCCCCAGAGATCATCTTGTCCAACCCCCTGCCAAATTAGGGCCACCCTCAACGTAAAGTTCTTCTTCATATTGAGGTGGAGCTTCTTGTGTTTATTGCCATTGTTCCTTGTCCAGTATCTGGGCACCACTGAAGAGTCTGGCACCATCCTCCTGGCACCCACCCTTGAGATATTTATTTGCATTGAGGAGATCCCCTCTTAGTCTCGTCTTCCCCAGACTAAACAGGCTCAGCTCCTTGTAGGAGAGATGCTCCAGGCCCCTCAACATCTTTGTGGCCTCTACTGGAGGATGAGGATTGAGGAGGGACATCGGAAACATGAGCTGCATGTAGCAGGAAGGCAGTTTTCACTAACAGAATCTATGTGTCTTTTCAAGTCATACACAGGACAGTCTTCACAAACACTGAATGCCCAGAAAGGATACCAATATGTTATATAAACACTGCCAAGTTTCTGCAACTTTTTCCTGTTTTCTGGAAACAAAGTTCATCCAGATAATGCCATTCAGGATTCTGCATCCAGGTGAAGAGTTCAAGCTTCCAAAATTGCAAGTCATCTAGAGGAAACGCTACTTTAAAAAATTCAGTCATTTAACAGTATCTGTCCTTCCTTTGTCTTCTGAATACTGTATATTTGCAATATTTCAGCACTTATGGGGGGCTTATAAAAAAGAGGGAGAGTGACTTTTTACACAGGCACATAGTGATAGGACAAGGGGAATGGTATTAAACTAAAAGAGAAGAAGTTTAGATTAGATGTTATAAAGAAATTCTTTCCTGTGAAGGTGGTGAGGCACTGGAACAGGTTGCCTAGAGAGGTTGCGAATGTCCCATTCCTAGAAGTGTTCAGGGATGGTGCTTTCAGCAACCTGATCTAGTGGAAAGTGTCCCTGACCAGGGCAGGGGGGTTGGAAGTAGATGATTTTTAAAGGACCCTTCCAACCCAAATAATTCTATGATACTCCTGCTAAAAATACCTCAGATACTAAAAGTGATTTTAGAGAGAAGCTAGTTATAAGTACACAGACGAGAGATTATATTTAACTCAAAATTCAACTGAACTTTAAAAAGAGGCACAGAAACTAAATACTGTTAATGTCTAGGTGTATATTCCAGACATTTGTAAGATTCCTCCCTCATACTAGTGTGAATTAATATCTTTTACATCAGGTTACATATAGTACATGTATAATTATCTGCAACACATGTTCTTCTAAAAGGCTGTATGTCTGAAAAGAGGATTTCATTTTGTTTTTTTAATTCTTATAGCCTAAACAGTTCACTTTTAATGAATGACAAGTAGTTTTGGATGAGATGACAGCATACATTGCTATTAAGCTTGGCTCTTAAATCTTAGTGCCTAATACAATGGCTACCCACAGGCTCAATCAATAGCATCTTGCTCTTGAAACAAGTATTGTTTTAATGACTAGAATCAAAGATTAATTAACTAAATGCTATTTCATTTTCTCTAATCATCAACATTATTGTCTTTCTAAATAACATGTAATGTTTCTGTGATCACATTACAATCAAGCTCCAAAAATATTTATATGTGGTTTCAAAAGCCTAATCAGGAAAGGTTCTTCCTGATCACTTTGGATTCCTCAATCATTCCTTCTCACAATAATAAAGGTCCATTAAAGTGGACCAGAACTAAAGAACCTGTGAGGCTATGGATGTAGTTTCACCTATTCTTTAGTCTTACCTGGGGGGGTTTTAATACTTTGAGTAATATTAAGATGCATATCACATTTGGCTTGTTAAAATATGTTGCCTACAATTATCAGCTAGCAAGAATGAAATTCAGAGGCAGCTGCTACTATTGAACAAGGAAAATAGAAACCTTCTCTTTCTTCATCTTTAAAATCAGAAGCTCTGTGGAGCCTTTGTAAAATTATATTTATTTAAAATAATAGTTTAATGTTAGGCTACAAAAAGCAGGTTCTTCATTAAAATAAGTATTTATAATTTTCAGGTTTTTCATAGCATTGTGGCCAAAATTCTTTTCATTGAATTTTAGTTAATTTAAATCTTTAATTTAATTAATTGTATTAACTACCTACCACTGAACAATTGAATGATTAAATTCAAGAAAACTACTACTCTGGTATGCCTTTTTTGGTCAAAGAGTTTATTGCAGCACCACAGTCTGGCTGAAAGGCAAAACCCTGCTTACTGAGAATTTTTAGAGTTTTGTTTAATGTCTGCTCACATTCAAAGAACTAAATTGCCAAGACAATAAACTGCTGAAGAGTGAAAACAATGAAGAGCCCAACAGGTGTTGTCTCATGTTGACCCTCAAAGATATTCTGGATCTTCAGACCTGAACAGTGATCCAGTAGTATGTGGACAAGACAAAGAGCTTCTTAATAGCAATGAACTGGTTGGATACAAATGCAAAAATGCCTTTCAGACAGGTAAAAACTAACGTGCAGTACTGAAGAGCCTGTGGCCAAACAACTCATCTCCATACCAACAGTCTGGTCACAGACAAAAATTCTATTAATTTTTCCTTTCAGCTCTATGGAAAACGTCCATTTCTTTGGGAACCTTGTCCTAGCCTGATAGGCTACTCCCATTTTTCTGTCTGTATGAAAAGACAATCTTGTTTAAAAATTCTTTTGAACATTAACTTTGGACTAATATTTTTCAATTTGTGGCAGAGATTATCTAAAGTGGAAATGACATAAGGTTACTTAGCATTTAGAAAATTATTTAAAAAAATGGAATGGGAGGGGAAAATACAGTGGCAGTGGGAGAAGGTGCTTTAATTACTCATAAAGGTAAAGAGAAGCAACAATCCTTCTCCTTAATTACTCTTTTTGTGAATGTCTTTATAAAACAAATGGAATGCTTTTGTCTAGATTATTAAAAAAAAATCTTTGTTACAAAACTCAGCATAAGATGATAATTATGCTTAACACTTCCAGAAAAATAAAACAACTTTGAGATTTGGAGGAAAGTTGTGAGGCCAATCATAGGGCCAAAATAAATTTTTAACATTCCTACAAAATAAACAAATAAGCTTTCATGGCATCTTGCTATGCCATATTCATGCAGCAGTCAAGTATGACTTTTAAGCCACCATTAACGTAAGTAATAAATTCTAGGAACTGATACTTAAAGATACTGCCTGAGAGTAAGAAAACATGAAATTGCTACTAGAGTTTTTTCATACAGAAAAATACAGCTCTTTTGTAATGAGGCTGTGTGTAGCAAAGAGATGAAAGACACTCCTCATGAGGAAGAACAAATAAACTCCTTTAGCCCCTTACAGTTTATATTGCTTATTGTATACGTTGTGTAAATTACTACTACTTAAAGTAAAACATTAATTCCTAGGAAAGCAGGAAGGACACACTTCCTTCGTTGAAGTGTTTTGGGTAAGTAATATGCTTACATTGTCCCAAACAGTTTTTAAATTAAGTATTTCTACTGCCTTTTACAAAACAAATAAATTCCTGTATTCAGTCAAAACAATATCTGTAAATTAAGAGTATTTTCCTGGTTCAACACAATGTTAATAGGATTTCCATTTGTTTCCTGCTTGAATTTTAAGGAAGGGTTTTTCTGATAAATGCATCTTTGTTATTTCTGGGTATTACACCAAAAAAAGTTAAGGATTTCTGTTTGCCAGACTCTCAGCCAGGTGAGTGACAGCAACTCTATTCACATACCTAACACCATGAAAATTTATCTAGCTGAGATGTTCTGATGCGCATACAGTTCATTTTATATAAACAGTTATGCAGTTTAACTTCACACCAATTATTTTCATTTTCTTTCTTCCTAAATGCAAACACAAACTATGCTGCAGCCACCAAAACCAATCACAACCAGCTACCACAGTGATTTCAAAAGTATACTTTGCCCTGGGAAACTAGGCTAGCAAAGTAAAACTGGTTTAAGAACAGTAAGCTAAAGCATATCCTTTCATGGACACACATACCCGGTTAAATTCGTGATACTAGGTCAGCTTGCAGCAATTTCCTGTCGCACATTCCCCCCAATACAAATACAAAAAGCAAATGTTTAAGTCAAGACGAGATCCACAGAGAGCTTTGCCACTGTTCTGTGTTTAAGGCCGTAAGAACTGTCTCTGCAACAGAGAGGAGATCTCCACTCTGTTCTCCTTCAGTGCTAGTAACAAGATCAGGGCCAACATCCCTTTCACCACCATATAAGAGGGCTGAGTTCCCAGCTGTGCACTGGCACAGCTTCAGCAGGACCAGAGAGAGTGGCCACATGCTGACAACCAGCCAGCTCCAGCCCCTCTGGCCAGGAGAGGTGGGACAATTTGAACCACCTTGAAGCAAGGACAGAAACACACCTTCACAGCCAAGTCCACTAATGATTTGTTTACCACACAGGTGGGGAGCAGAACAGCATCCTGATACTCCAGTAATGATTTTTTTTCCTTTTCCTTTGCAAAACAATAATGCAGCAATTTCTTTTGAGGAAATGGGTACAGTTCTGGCTTCCCTTCCAAGCCAGTAAAGTGTGAGATCATCATGGGGAACAGGTTTCTTCCCCTCAGCATCCTTGCCATGGACCGTTTACTCCTCAAGGAGATGCAGAGGCTGAAACACACCTATGCAATTTCCTCCAGCTTTTTAACATTTTTGTTCCCTGAGGCAAGGAAGAGACATACAGACCTACACTTTAAAAATTTACTTTAAAAAGAACACAAACACATTCTATTTTCACAGAAATACTATAGACTATACACATATGTTGCCTGTGGCTCTCCCATACCTGAATGTACCTGGTGACCAGATCAAGAAATTAAGGTATAGCCAAGATGCCTCATATGCAAGCACTGCTTGCTTTTTCGAAGCTTTCATTCTGCTTGCAACCAGCCTCCTGCAGCTGTGTTTGGCCCCTCAGCTACAATATCCCTGCTCCTTCCAACAGCTGTTCTCTCTCTCTCCACTCTGGCAACTCACCCTTCATGACCCGTTCCACCATAGTTTTTAAAGGGCTGTACCAATGGCTCTTATCTTTGTTCCCTTTCCTGTGGAAACTAAACTTTCTGGAAACTTTATGTCTCCAAACAGCAGCAAAGAAAACTGGTTTTATCCAGTGTGCAGTTCTTCCTTAACTCTGGCCACTGGGAGCCACTGGATTCAGCAAGTCACCTACGTGCAGACAGATGGGCCAGCTCTTCCACCCCAGTCCCCTTGCAGGATCAATATACAGAAATGGGATGCAAAAATAGTTACAAATATACAAAGAGCTTATAAAACCATAAGAGTTTTCTAACATAATCTTTACATTGCACATAGACAAATTCCCCAATGCTATACAAATACTACTGATCAATTTTAAATCTTTACTTAAATGTATTCAAAAGCTTAATAGTTTCAAGATTACAATAAAGAAAGGGAGGCTATGTGATCCTCTTTTTACTTTCATTACATAGTTTCAATCTCTGTTCAAATGTATGTTCAGAAAACAAGGGGCTTAACTAAATCATACATTTTCTAAAGAATTATTTTTAGCTTGCTTAACATTGAAGGAATTCACTGCAAGCTCTCCACAGCATGGAATAACATTCCCACCAGTCTCTCTGTTACAAATTAATGACAAGCTGACTGCTAATTCTCTGCCTAAAGGCATCTACCATGCATCATAAATTTCAGTCACGGGCACTGAGGAGCAGATCAGGGTACAACCTTACCCAAACCATCCAAAGGAAGTTCTCCACTTCACATTTATTGCAGTAAGATGATACCTTGAGCCTTCTACACAATTAGTTCTCATGTACTCTCCTCTTTCTCTCATTACCAGACTTCTCCACAAGCATCACATGTTCAGAAAAAGATTGACAGGCTCTCTGATCCTCTTTAAAGCACAGTATGCAGGACAAGTTACGTATTTTTAACAGCCAACTCCACTGCTGAAATGTCATGTTGAGTTTGAAGGGAAGAACAAGCATCAAGTATTTGCAAAATTGCATCAAAAGACTCAGCAGTGATCTTTCCATTAAAGGCCCTGCCCTAAACAAAACCTATGAAGTATTTTAGCTGTGTACTTTGGAACAATGCCTAGAAACAAGGCTACAGAGATCCCCCCACCCAAACCACTGCTCTTTGACTGGTATTTATCAACAGCAAAACAAGTATAAAATTATAATATGAAATCACTTGGCTACACAAAAAATGACCCAACTTCTAAAGCAACAACAAAAATGTTATATATGATAAGTAAATTTTTAAAAGTGCTAAACACTGCTTTAATTCAACTGCTCCTGCTTATGTGTGAGTAACTTTAAGCTATTGCTGGCTACTAGAGAACAACTTAATTTTGAAACACAAAGAAATCTTAAATAATGTGCTACATTCAAGGCTTATAGACCTTTTCAGTTAAAATTCTCTGTTTCCAAAGAAAAGGAACATTTTACAATTTAAAACAGAGACGAGCCAATTGATTGTAATACTCTAACTTGAACACAGTGTGAATTATTAGATAATAATACAGGCTATTTACTAAAAAAACCCCCACATTTTAGCTCACCATTTATGATCACTGGGCTAAAAAGCATTAGCATACCTGCCAAAACTCGTCATTTGTTTTTGACTTCCGTAACTCAAAACAACGTTGATAAATGTGTAGAGGAAAAGACCCACAGAACATTTTCCCTTGCCTTTAAGTTTAGTTTTTCACAGTAGGCCACATATTTGTCCCATCTTTTGCCTGCGAGCCTGGCCTATTCTGCTCTCTGGCAGTCTTTACCCGAAGTTCTTCAAGGTGCGCAGCTCCAGGTTTACACATTATAGACCATCGCAGGGTCAGTGCAAACTTGTAACTTCTAGCCTGGAGTTGCGAACTGCACAATACACGTATCTTTCATGCAACCTAGCAAGGATGGATGAGTCATCCATCCAATCCTTTTCACCACTAAGGCTCCTAATACAATATGTGAAGAAATCACACAAAACAAAGCGAGCTATTTCATCGAGTTTTAGAGGAGTGAAGTCTGAATTATTTTAGTTAAAATTTACAGTGTTTGTCTGCTAATGGAAAACTTGCATCTGAAATAAACCCTTATACGGCAAAGAATTCCTGAGCTACGGAAAACTAATTAAAGCAAGCAGATCCGTGAGCTCTGCTACTAATGAAGCTTAGTGTTGTCAGATTTGTGCTTCACAGTTGATCAAGCTTTGAGAACTCTGTCTTTCTGTTCATGGCTGAAATCAATCAACAGAACAAAAAATTTACATAGAGAAAGAAGCACCTACAGATCCCAGCCCAGAAACCCAGGACAATGCCTTGCATCAGGACTGCACAAATTACACTGGCAGGAAGGTCTCTGTGCTATGCATGCTCCTTACCCCCTAACACCACAGAATTATGCGGTTTCCTCCTAAGCCAGAAGTGAAAAACTAAAGGGGACTCAGACACTTTGCCACTATGTCCCAACAGTCTCTCTGCTGAACTCTCCCCCAGCACCCAACGCCTCATGCTCAACACACTCACATTCAGCAGTGCTGCGTGTCCAGCCCTTCCCACTGCTCCTCGTTCCATAGCCCTCCGCACTGCACAGTGCTAATGCACGAACCAAACCTGCCACAACACACACCCGGAGTGCCCTTTCCACCACTGCATGCCAAATACACTCACACGGTGCAAGGCCATAAAGGTGTGGCACAGCTGAACGGTGGGTAACAGGGCATTTGATAAACCACTGAGAGACCCATATGCTGGCCAATGGGAAAAAAAAGAGGCAAAGATGGACAGCCAGGACACCAGGAGAGAATCCTTTTACAGGCTCAACAGACTGGTCATAGTCCAGATCCAGTTCCTGATCAGGTAAATGGATGATTTTCTTTGGAATGAAAAGCAAGTGTTTGGGGTTTCTTTAATTCCAGAGTAATTTTGTTCCTATTTAAATGACATTTATCGACCTGAATTTGTTTCTCCGCCTCGCCAGCTGCTCGTCAACATGCCTTTCAAACAAAGTAAGATGCTATAGTAAGATTGCCTTCATTATTCTCAAATTTTTACATAAAAATAAATGGAGAAACCATAAAAACACAGTTATTACAAGTGCTTTTGGCACCAAAAAATGCCTGTGGAAATAACTTTCATCAAATAACAGTAGCCACCATTAGTGACTATGTACAACACACAAATGGAGAAACTTCAGTATCATACTACTTGTGGAAATTATCATCATTTTCAGATCTACAATCTCATTCCTCCTTAATTTATGTATGTCATGTAACCCACAATTCATAGAATCTTAGTTAATTAAAGAAATCTTCACTCAGTTTTACTGATAACAAAGTAAAAAATTTCAGCACTTCGGCCACCAAGTGGATGGTGGTGCTTACACAGGGTTGTGAGATTGACTCTTCCGTCAAAAGACTGTCAAAGCTTCCAAGCCCAAAGTGACTGGAAGTCTTCAGCAAAGAAAAATCATCAAGCAGAAGTGTACATGAGTTTGACAGAATGACTGACGCATGGAAAAGTCAACAAGGATCCATTTCTCACAACAAAATTTAGCGAGCATGTTACTAAAATGATAGATCTGTAACAAATTAGGAAAAGCTTTTTCTTCACAATGTACACCTGAATTATGGAATCATTGCAGCAAGACACTGGACACACATAATGCACAAAAAATAACTAAATTCTTGAATGACAGACCCACTGCTGGTTATTTAAAACACAAATGCTTGGGTTCAACCTTTAGAGCTAAGGAAGCTCCTAAACCACTAATTAAGGGACCTAACCATGGGAAAGAATTACTACATATACTTCATGCATTTCATACATTTTTCTTCCTAAGCATGTTTACTAGCTGCCTTTGGAAAGAGTACGAAACTAAATGGACACTTGGCCTGACTGGAACATGCCTAGCTGTCTGTTCTCATGAAATTGAGGAAAATATGCCAAATACCAGATGACGGCAGACAAACCAACAGGCACAAAATGTATGCAGACATTAGACTCTTAATTCTCTCCCAGTTTACAAACAGCATTAATCACTATTTCTGTGAACAGCATGATATAATGTAAGGCACAACAGATTTAGACAGAGTTACGTATAATTATTGTGAGAAACAAAAATTGCAAATAAGAGAAATTATTTTGCTTCTCTCATATGTGTGATTTTATTTGCTACTGGGAAACAAGCCATGATCCACAGCCAACTCCCAAACAGGAAAAATTAGGTACAACCATTTTTAAAAGCCAAGGCTGTATTCTACAAAGAGGTTAAATTTTGGTCCACTTTCAGAAAGCTTTTTAAATTCAGAGGAAATTAAGACTGGACAGGTGGACCTTGACCTGAGGAACGCCCCAGCACAGTACACAAATCCCAGTATAAGTAGAAAGAAGTAATTCAGGCCAAGACTTCTGTTCTCTTCGTGTATTAAATGTTGCTTTTAACCTGGTTAACTACTCAACTTCCATGAGGACCAACAGTCCCTTCAGATTTATCTGAATATTGGTAAACTGGCCAATCAAGTCCAGTTACATGGCAATGGGGTAGATTTGGGGGTGTTTCAGGGGCTTATTTAGTGGTAGGGTTATTTATTATATGAGCGGTAAAGCAAGAAGAATTAAGTACAGAGGGATTTTTCAAAACTTTTTCTAAAGATGAGGCTGATACGAAATCTGGTATCTTTTCTATGGGGAAGACAACACACCGATCTAGATTTAATTTTGCCATCACCTGTTCATAAAGAAATAGGATTTTGTTCTTTGGACAGAGTTTGCTGCCCAGATTCTATTCACTGCTATGCTCAATAGCCATCAGAAATGACAATAACACTTCAGCCTGGAAAACTAGCACGACTCAGGTGCCTACTGCCACTGAGACTCCCTATCTCCAGTTATGTGACATGTGAGAACCTGACCCTTCTAATAAACTAAATGAAATGAGTTATTGAGAATATTTAAAGGGATAAATCACATAGTAGACACCGGGTATTAGGCAGCTGCCACAGAAAATGACATACCTAAGACAGTTCTTACTTTTCTATTATTCATCCAAAATCATACTGCTATTTTTTTCTGCCCTACTCTAATGGAAGACAGTATGTCCTATAAAAATTTTCACTTTTTGTAAGAGGCCTCCCACAGCTCTCATTTTTTTCCTGTGAGACTAAACCTAGTCACTCCCTTCAAAATCTTCTTGCATGTCATAGTATTAAAGCACTTTATTACAGCTGCTGTGTGCAGTACTCTACCTGAGACCTCATCAGTGCTAAACAGAAAATAACAGCTATGTCCCTTTACATGCAGCATTCCTTATTTATCTGTCACAGATGTATAAACAGGTGTATTTGTCCTTCAGCTATAAACTCCAAGTTCTCACTGGCTAGACTACTTTAAGTTTTCATTCCTCTTCCCGCAAGTATGCAAAACATAGCAACTTGTGTTCACGTTTTGGAATTTCACCTCATTGCATTTGGACTGTCTCTCCAAATTGTCAAAGCAACTGCTTTTCAACCATCCTTTTTCCCATGTGAGATCCACTTAAATTTTCCAGTTGAGGCACAAGACCCTGTGTAGTGAATGTGGGCCAACTGACAATAGGCTTGCTTTTGTTACTCACGCCATGACTCCTTATAAGCCACAAGTGGATTCACAGGGTCTGCAGACCATAGCTCAATAATCATTTACTGTATTCTCTGTGTTCTATTAGCAAATTACCTAATAAAAATACAGAACAAAACCAGAAGATACACTGGACCCATCTGAAATGCCTTCTCAGTCACCAGTAAACCATTAATGACACTTGGAGACCTTTTCTCAACTACTTGCATGTTCATTTTACAATGATTTCATGTGGAGTTCCCCACTATTTTCTATGAGTGATGTATGAGATAGTCAAGAATATCACACGCAGTCACTGCACAAAAAAAAATTAAAAGTCAAGATACCTCATCTATCTAACACTCATCTTCTATCTGCTAGGCTAGCTATACCACAAAGGAAGAAAATTAAAATTGCCTGACACAGTTGGCTCTTGATAAATCTATACTGGTTGTTTATCAATTTTATTATTCCAGAGGTGCTTATAAAGCAACTCTTTAATAACTTGTTTTAAAAATGCACAAAGATTAAGGTTTCATTGACCAGGTTGTAATTTCTTTCTTCCTTCAGGTTTTATTGACTGGCTTACAATTCCCTTCATGCTCCCTGGCACCTTCAAAATATTTTTTTTTTAAAAGAAAGAAGTAGGGAGCGTAGGTTTACATTTGCCCTTACCCAGTCTTCTGAAGAGTTTCCTGTTCTTTCAAAGACTCTTTGAATATTTGGACCAGAGTAGCTGACAAAGAGGTAAATTATAATGTTGAGTTTTCATTTTAGCAATCTTCCAGTTCTTATCTGAGCAGAGTAAGCTATTAAAATCAGTGAAAGAAAAACATAAGTTGATCACACAAGACCTTAAATAGGAGAGAGGGGAAAAACGATGAGAAGTGGACCTTGGTAAGAGTGACTCCTGACCATCTAGATTAAAAAACAAACAAACAAACAAACAACAACCAAAACCACACTAGTTTGAAGCACTGATAGCCCCTCAGGCAGTACATGTTTGTGGTTGGTTGTTTGGGTTTTTTTCTTGAAATGAAGATAGTAAAAAAGTAGTCTAAACTACTAACCTTGTTGCTTAGCTTCAAAAGCCTGTTGAGGGGTAATAAAACAGGGTGGTTCAAGAGAAGTATAAAAAAACCTTTGTGAAAAACTTACTAAACCCCTTTGGGCAGGTTTGGTAAGTGGAGATCTACTCAGGTATTGCCTTCAGCTACACTGCTGGGAAAGTGCAGGAAGCTGGTGTCTCCACTGTTCTGGTCCAAGGTATTCTTTACTGCTATAGGAGGAGGGTATTGTGCCAGTGGAAATCCCCTGTTGGCTCTCAACTGCAGTCAGCACAGTCACTTTCCTGTCAGGTTTTCCCAAAATGTGAGTGCCTAAACAGGCCTGTAGGTAAGAAATTCCCCATGAAACTGGGAGGCAGCTCTCCCTGTCAGTGACAGGAAAGACAGAAGCCATTCTGACAGCCTGTCAAGACACAGGGAATGCAGCAGGAATAGCAAGAAGGCAATCTTTCTTTCTGTACCTGCCTTGAAGTAAATGGAAATGTCAAGTTACCTAGAAGGAAGGCTACACACTGGATTCAGCACACAGTGAAGACATGACTCCACTAATGCATGCTGTTAAACACTGATCAGCTAAAGTGACCTACTGGTACCGCCAGAAACCACCCTATCGTATGTGCACTAATTTAAATAATTTAATTATAAAAGGTCACACTAACCTAGGCATATCAAAAAGGTGTCCTCTCTCTTCCCCTCTTTTTTTTTTAATAGACGAAAAATTAAAGAGAAGGAATTTTTTTAAAGAAAAAGAAAACCAAGAGCAAGAGACACCAATAAAAAACTAGTTCCCCAGTTAACTCAACACATACAATTTCTAGCATTTATGCCCTCTGGTTCCATTCTCCAGCAGTGCTTGCTGACACTACAGATGCTGAGTTAACACACATATGTAACACAGGTAACACACATTTGTAACTTCAAACCTCCTTGTAGCCCAAAAAGTACTATAGTAGAGTGCCTCCTTTTACCAGTACCGCATTCACTAGTAAAATATCTATGTTTGTTCTTTTCGCTTGATAAGCTTTGGGCCTATGATACCACTTGTGCAGAGTTTCTGCACAACTTCAGTTTGCTGTGTTCAATGCATATGTGGGACCTGAGCAGGTACAAGGCCTCACATCTTCTGTGTGTTGCCAATACAGTGAAGCATCTCATCAAACAGCATATCACTAGAACAGTTAAGACTTGTCCAAAACATATTTAGAACTGAAATGAATATTAACATGCTAGAGAAAAACACAATAACATACATGGATGAAGGAGGACTGGATCAGCTAATTTCTTAACCCTTATTCCTGACAAATGTCCATGTTGTCCACATTTAATTTACTAAATTAGTACTTTTTTTTTTTTTTTTTTTTGGTCAGTGGTAGCTATTATACCTTACCATTCAGCAAGGACTTGGCTGAAATCAACTATGTCTTTAACATGACATATGAATCATCCAGAAACACAGCTGACAAGAATTCTCAATTCACACTGGCAAACACCAATTTAGGTAAGCAGAAATCCTTCCATTGGGATGCGGATCAAAATTTTACTGAATAGGATCAAGGTTATAGTATCTACACTGTACTTCAGTTACAGTGCACTGAATTGAACTAATTGTTTTTGATTTTTAAAGTTACGTATTAGCAGGAAGAAACAGTCTCCTACTAGTTTAAGAAAAAGAAACAGGTACTGACTGGCTGGCTCTGAGTGACCCTTTGTTCAGGAGCGACACACTTCCACTGATAGACTGTTATGTGTCCATGGAAGAGATACACATCACACTGCCTCATCCTGGCCCATCCAGTAAGGAACTAAAGGTAACAGAGAGATGAGCTGACACATACCTGCCTGAAGTATAGCATGAGGAAAGGCAAGCCAAATATTTAACTAAATTGTTGTCTTTCTACTGTTTCGAAAACATGCACTTTCTATCCACATGAAAACAAAACATTCCAGAAAAGAAAAATGATGCTGATCCACAGCCCATTCCATGCTTTCCCCTTCTACAATACATAATTCTTCATTATGTATTTCTTTGTACAGGACTTAAACAAGCCCTTCGTTTACACAGATCCTTCAGTCTAGAAGGATGGTTTACGCTCCCAGTTTAAACAATTACAGTGGTGCATAACTTGGCTATAAGATTGTCTTAGCAGACCTTAACAATTCACAAACTTGCAGAGCAAACATCACAGAAGCAAAAATGCCAGTGTTTGCATTAAACAATGGCAAACTGAAGAGGAAGCATCAGCATCTAGTTTTACATTGTAACAGTGACTCAAATTAATTCTGTTGTATTTTCCCAACAGATGTCCCAAAACCAGGGGTAATTCCGTCTCCTTTTTTTAATTCTAGGATCATTATTTCAAGACAAAAACACATTTACCTGAGCTGAATAGAGATTAATGTTTTTAATAAGATTTTGTCAGACAAACCATATTCCGAACCATAAAATGTATTTATCACTCAATTAACATACATTTATGCTACATATTAAGACAAACTCATGTAATCGGAAAACTAATTAACATGTTTCTAAAGACATGTTAATTCATGTCATTAGAAAACTGACGCTTTTCCGTGCCTTAATTATACCTCCCCGGATGGGGGAGATTTTTTAGAGTCCTTGCCAGAAATCCAAGAGACAAACGGGACCTTCAGCATTCTCTGCTTTCAGATAGTTGTTTATTAAGTCTTGTCAGAGAAACAGAGTCACTGACGTGACCCAGACACAGCACAAAGCAGAGAATGCAAGAGAAAGCCAAATTATCAAGATTACACAGTCTTTTAAAGGTAAATCACCCAATGAAAACTTAAAACGAAAGATATTTTTACTTTTCCACCAATGTTCAATAAATCACTTTGTCACGTAGACAGGAACTGCGGAATTCTTTATCCAATCACCCCAAACCACTTCTACTGCAGAATATGGAGTAATAGAAGAAGAAGAAGGTCTGGAGAACAACAACAATCCTCCATTTTGAAGTTTTTGCTTTTTATCTATTTACTATATTAACAAACCCAACACCTCTAAACTTTTCACCCTGTGACAATCTTACATAATGTTCTATCACCTAATTCACACCAGTGTAGATTCTACTTCTTCCCAGAGGGTAGGCAATTTTCTCCATGGACGAAAGTCAAAGACAGGGTTGTCCAGGGGGGTAGAACTCTTCAAAACAGGCAGAGAAATATTCTCTGCACTCTGGATTCCCAGAGAAAACAAAACATGTATTCTTGAATTGGACACCATGCCTTCCGGACATTTCAACCAATTTAGCCTCCTTCATCACTGTTCTTTTCAATATTCCATATGTTTGTACCAGTTGTTTATGTGACTACACTAGAAAACCACCATAACTTGTTTTATCTGAGGCAAAGAAAAACATATACATATATATGCATCAGATATGTTACATCCCTACAAAAATAAAGCAAAAGCTGATAGCTCCCATTCAGGAAAAACAACTTATCTGCCTTCAAAAAGAAGAAAGGAATTTACTTTCCATTATTTCACAATACAGCCTGGCACCATATGTTTCATTTGAATTTTTTTTCTATTTTTGTTTTTCTTCCCTCTTGAAGGACTATAGCAAGCTCTATTATGCATGGATTCAGAAACTATGAGTCAGCCAAAAGTCGCAGATCTCTCAGGACAGACATGTCCATCTGTCATTTCACAGCAGGAGAACAATAGCAGCTTCAATACAGACACAACAAGCTCACACAATCCTTACACAGCCAGACAGAAAATCTGCCATAGCTGATAGCTAGCTGCCTTTGAAAATCCAGACAGATGTTCCTGTGTAACACCAGGATCAATTGCTGCTTTCTTGTTTCTGTATTTTCAAATTCCTCATTTTTTTCATAGCAACCAAGACACTGTCACTTTACTACTTGTAACCTCTGCAGAGCTTTGGGAAAATCACACTTCAGAAGCAACAGAGCCTAAGACACAGAAACATGTTCTTTAATCTGCAATTTTTCTACTCTTGGGGCCTATTTTAAAAGTAGGTTATCCATAAAGCTTGACAAAGACTGTGCTTGTATTGTATAATGATTTTTCTAGAGCTTTGCTTAACAGCCTACAATTATCTTCTCCATGAATGTTTAACAGCACACTGCATTTTCTTCTCAATTGTTGAAAAAAAATCCACTTAAATTTTTAAAAGTAATTTATTTCATATCTGTAAATCTTGAAAACAAAAGTTATAGACAAAAAAAGAATTACTTGTAAAACAGTCTAATTTAACCTTTGAGTGGCTATGCGGAAAAAATTGACAAAGCATTGGTTGCAGTTCAATTAAGAAAAAGTGTTACTGGTAACATTCAACCAATTTACATATCTAAAAATAATCTCACTAGGCCCATCTGTTAAACTTTTGTTTCAGTAGTATATGGCGGAGGTTTTTCCTGATGAGTCTCATTGGGTTTTGATTACAGCAAATTTGCAACACTGGCTCCTTCACAGTTCCCACATCTTCCAGAAGCAAACAAATGAGTCATTTTAAACAACAGGATAGTGCCGGTATCCTACTGTGAAGTTTGCTTCATTGAGAATGAGCTTCTAAAATGTTTGACTTCTAGTAACTGAGGGCACGCTGAAAACCTACACTTTGGTGTACCTTCAGAAGTCCATGCTGGAATTTAAAATTAAACAAACCCAAAATGAAGCAAAAGATCCTCAAATATTACGTAACTTGACAAGATGAAGGCTGACATGTTACACAGTACTAGCTCACCAGTTTTTGTTCAAGAACAGTATCATCTGCATTTCTTCTTTAAGGACCTCACAGACAGAAAAAGGTAACAGCCCAGGAAAGGAAAGAAAAACAAAGAAGCTTGGGAAGGAACAGGAATAAAATACTCCAAAGATGAAGATAGAAGGGATGTATATGCATATGATTGACAGAAGGTATGCTTTATACAACATCCGAATTCCAAAGTTTCACTTCAAAAATTTAGCTGTGTCTCTCAGATATTTCTGGAAATTTTACAGGCACTGTATGTACAGTTCTCCTTAGTAAAATCAATATGCTTTTTGAAACTATATCGCAAACTCCTTTTCTTGTAACTTTCCACAAAGATGCACTTCAGTCCCACCCAACTGGCAAAGGCAGTTAAGCATGCACCAACTCTTACTCCTTTAAAGTTTGTTGGGTAGAAACAGTATTTAAAACTTGAATAAAGATCCCTCAAGTATCAAGACAGATTATGTATGCCACAATAGGGAAAAAATTGCAAGGAAAACTCTTTCAGACAGGCTTTGTTTTAGTTTAGTTTTTGGATGGCAGGGGCTGTTTGCTTTCTTATCTGTATTGAAGCTTGGAATAGCCCGAGGCGATGAACAGCACAAATTAAGCAGGAGTAAGAGTGCAGCTGGAAAAGTCAAAAGGTAACATCAAATTGAATTCCTCACCATTAAGGAATGGAACAACAGTTAAACCTGCCATAAAGGAAAACTAAATCTGAAATACCTGCTTTTCACTTATCCAAATCTGTTAATATGGTTGTCCTTTTCCTTGTACATGCCCACTTTTAGTCAAGCTGTGTTATAGTACATAACTCCTGTATTTTCCATTAAGAGGTGGTTTCCTAAATAACAGATTATTTTAAGCATGCATCAATTAATTTCTCTTTCTGCAAAATAGGCTATGTTCTATGTACTAACAAATTCAAACTCTAAAATGTCAGTTTCCATTTCTTAGCAAGGTTAATTAAACTGACTTAGTTGATGCGCAGTTATTCTGTAAAGAAAACAAAGTTTCTGGTAAACATTGGAGCTTTCCTTTTTTCCTTCCACCAAGGTCCACAGATCCATTAGAATGGGACATGTGCCTCCAGGAAACAGACCAGAGTCAGGAAGAGTCTGCTTCTCCAGGAAGCAGAGCAGAGCAGAGTGTTCCAGCCTAGACATACTGTAAATGAGCATCCATCTCCCCCCTGCTTTTCTTAACTCTGCTGTATTCCCTCAGATATTTTAGATATACCTGTAACATCTGCAGTAATAAGGACCAAGACTGAAAAATAAAAGCACACGATACTTAACTATGACTTGACAGACAACTAGATCCTTACTTGAGTTGTACAACTGTTCAGGGTTGAAAATCTGTAAGGAAATACAATGAAGGAGGAACAGTTTTCAAATTAACACAAGACAGTGAATGGCCATGAGAGTTACAGGGAATGGTTTCATGAAAAAGAAACAATTATTTTTCCTAGGACAGTTCTTAAATTCAAACAAAATCTCACACTGGAGATTCAGTAAACCTCATGATACAGCAAGACATTTTAACATAGTGTTGGAAGAAATTAAGTCACAATCTATGAACTGCAGGGCTGGAATAAAATTTATGCCTAAAGGAACCATTTAATGCTGGGATCCTTGCAGAGAATACTTCTCCTGCATGTGTTAATATCATCAATATAATACCATCATACTTTTTCCCCAAAGTCTCATAAAAAGCCATGAAGGTTATGCTTCACATGTTTAACGTGGTATGTAACTGCTGGACTTTACATACACCAGTACAACACTTGTTGACATCTTTCTGGAGCCTAGCTCACCAACGGACTACATCATCAAAACACTCCTTTTAAATCCACACAAACCCAGATGGAAGCCTGCTATTCACCAGGAAACTCCCTCTGCCAAGGTGCATTTGCAAAGCCTCTGAGTTTTGTTAAACAAACCCAAGAGCAAGCAGTTCTCCAGACAGAGAAGTATAAAAACAGTGTCAGGGCCACTCTCCCAGTCCTATCTTTTTTTCCATTATGGACAATCACTAAATTTTTTCTAAAATGCAGCCTTAAAAGACAAAAAAGAAAAACAAAACAACCCCAACAGTTCCCACTGTATCCTCACGTACTGGCTGGCAGAATGGGATTATTACTAGTAGTTTCCAGATGCAAAGCAACTGATCACAAACTCATTGGCAGGACTCTGCTATGTACTTTCTCCCAGCTGTGAGAGTTGCTTTGCCGGCCAGCACTGTCACACAAGCACTGGTCCATCTTCCTTCATGTAAACACACGAAGTGCATGGACAGTTCACAAAGCAATGGGAAACTGATTCCAGTGAAACAGGGACTGCTCTGCAAGTCAGGCATAACTGCAGCTTTCACAGTGAGTACAGATGATCCCACTGGCACATTCCTGGTATTTCTGCAGGCAGGGAGTGTGACACCTCTGTAAGCAGCACATAAATGAAGCAGACCCTTGAATGCCCTTTGCCTCAGAAGATCCTTTCAAACAAAAATTGCTCTTTACTGCCTACAGATGCAGAAGTGCATGAACCCGACAGGAGATGAGGACCCAGAACGGAGACATCTAGAGCAACCAGACAAGTAACTCAACCTCAATCAGTCTGTTTCTGCAAAACAGCAAATATTTTGATAGAACTCAGGACGAGTAGGCTTTGTTTCTGTGATACCAGTTAACTCCTCACTGCTGACAACTGTGTCTTCCATTTATGTTTTTCTAGGGCACTGCCTTGTACCTGGAAACATTCATCTCAGCATGGCCACTGCCACGTCTGCCAGTCACTCCTCAATCCAGAGTGCTACGTACAAGGGCCACAGCACCACGTCTCTCCTCTTTGCATAAAGCACTACTTTGATTTCCAGGAACAGACCAGTTTATTTTCCTCTTTCCAAAACTAACATTACTGCTACTGTAATCCTGGAAAAAGAGATACCCAGGGGAGAATCAAACAGCAATAACAGAAGTTGTGAAAACAAAATGGCTTCCTTCCATCTGTGAAACACAACCACTGGGGAGGGAAAAGGCAGAATGCTTTGAACAGGAATCTCTGCAATAAGAGTTTATTTAGATGTGTCAGACAGACAGTGTCCTGCTGTGCTTGTCCCCAATTATCTGGAATTAGAAATAAGATGGGGAGAAGATTGCAAAGCTTTGATCTGAAGCAGAACAACGCCAGTTTCGTGGTATCAGTCATGTCATACCCTTAGAGGCAGCCAAGCCTGAGATCTGTTCCTAAAACTCTCATACATCTTATAGTCTCCTGTATCCACTGACCTCCTTTGATCCAAATGATGAGTAGCTCCTTTTGCACACAAAATGAAAGCATCTCGTAGAAGGAGACCTGCCTGTAACCCCATGGCTGCAGCTTCAGTTCACTAGGCTGAACTAGTTTGAAGTTTTTTACCAGCAAAAAAGGAACATGAGAGAGGGCTTCCCCTCCTCCCCTCCCTTCACTCTGCTCTATACCTGGCCAGTCAGTCCCATCTCCTTCCCTCCTTTACATCAGCATGACAGACCACCCTAAACCTGAGTTCTTTTTCTCTTGAGTTAGTCTGGGAGAGGGGGAGAGCAGAGCTGGTCAGGAGCAGAGCCAGGCTATGCCCTCCCTCAGTTCTGGGGAATCAAGACACTGGGTCACCCCCAGTACTGCCCTCCTTGAATACCATTGGAAAGGTTGCCCATCTCTGGGATTCTAGAACATCTCTAATTTGCCTCATCTGTAATATTTTTTTAATATCATTTGACTGGAGTTAGGCCCACAGAGTATTTTTTTCTGATTACTCCAGACATCTCTGCTTTCTACTAGGACTGCAGTACTGCACAAGCACTCGCCTTGGTAATTGCTCATGTTACAGCTTTCTGCAGTCATGGCAGAAGATAAACAGAAACTCTTTCAGATTTAGGAGAGACCTACCTAAAAATGTTATTAGCTTGCTGGTTTATTTTAACTGACTGAAGGGCACAATCGTTTAACATAAACAAAACCATTTTCTTACTGAGTAACACAAACATGGTTAAGTTTGTAGCACACATTTCATTAAAATAAAACATCTGTTAATTAAGTAACAGGGCATGCTAGCATTGTGAGTCCTAAATATTTTAACACACACATATTCACAGTATTTTGTGCAGCAACCTACAAATACATGTACTTTACAAATGAAATACATGTACTTTACAAATGTATGCATAATTATCCATCTTCAGGGACAAATGCACATTTTACAGTTCAGTTAGAAAATGTGGCTCTTCCACAGAATAATATACCCAGTGCCTGACACTTATCTTCACCTGTTTGAGAAAACTAAGTTTAAAGTACAAGATAACTGCTGATGATATACTGACCTCCCTTTTTAAGGATACTTAATGTCACAACAAAACACAAACCTTCATCTTTCACTTCCGTTATAAAAGCATCTGAGATCTCCTAGAATGCTGTATGTATTTTAAACAGAGGTTTAGAACTAAAAACTTAAATAAACAACAGGAATTTAAATGGCCTAAACTTATCCACCGGTTAACAAACAAATTTATCTGACCATATCTGAGCACACGCATCTGATGACTTGAAGTGTGCCAAGAGATACAACACTTCCTTCCTGTGATTTTCAAATCTAGAGAGACAGTGATCTTAAAAAAATTTGTCTACACACCACTGTTTGAAAATTAGAAAAGGTTTTCACTGGTCAGCTGACCAAAAAAGAAAACAAAAATATTATTTGTCATCTGAAAAAATTATATACCATCTGAATACTCCTACTTAAAAGAGAGTGTTAAAATGATGTCAGGATAAACTTGATACCCAAGCTTCACTACTTGCAAGGGTGAATACCCACTGAAGCTAAATTGTCTCCTAACAAAAAAACATCAGGAGCTGGACATTACTGGAAAACAGCCTTTATCTTTCTAAGTGGTAACAGAGTAAATTGTGACACAGGAGGAACCTCCTGTTCCAATCTAGATAAGGAAGTCTTCTTTCAGATAAGATTTCATTTGCATGTCTCTTTAGTAGCAAGAGAATTGGCAAGCTCATCTCTTACGATGGTGGAGATACCAGAAAAAAACCCAAACAACCCCAATCAACAAAACCCGTTACCCTTTAAGAGAGATTTTCCAAGCTTTCAAGAACAGCACCCAGTTATCACAAATTTAGTGCAAGCTGGTAATAGAGATAGAATAGTCCTTCTAACAGACAAGACAAAGATTCCTGTGATTCTAGGAGTAACAAAATTGTACGCACAAAAAAACAGGCATATTAAAGCATTCCATCCAGCAGTGTACATGCCATGAGCAAAGCACTGGCCATAGCTTCTCAAAGAACAGGTCATTGGCCCTTTGTTGACTACATCAAGCTTCCTGAAATCTGCCCACACTGGGTCCTTTAGGAAATGATGGCATGTTTTAGTTCACTTGGGCAGAAGGCATTCTTACGTTCCTTTCATTTGATCAATACCCCAAATAAAAGTGAAAAAACAAAGAAGAAAAGGCCATTCTGTATGTCTTTAGTGTAGCTCACTTCTTTGCTCCTATCCAACCAAGCAGGACTTACCGTCCCAGAAAAATGTTTCTTTTTCCTTTCCTTTCTGGATACAATCAGCCTCCTTACAAAATAAAATTAAAAGAAAAAAAATTTAACCTGACTCTTCTTTCTAGCTTCCCTCTACATGTCCAACTGCTTTTACAGGTGTTGCAGAAAAAACTTGACAGGCCCATACTTTTAATTAATCCTCATGTGGCCAGTATACTATTTACCTATTACATACAGTGAAGTTGAGTTTTCAGAAACTACAGGAGAAATTTGAAACAGTCTTCAAGATAGTCCAAATTTTAAACCCATCCACAAAAGAGCTGGCTTTAAGTCAAATGAATGCACTTCCAAGACATATGTATTTGTGTCTGTGCATCTGTCATCTGTATCTCTAATAACTAAAGCTCCATGGATGTTTAGTTACCTGCATTGGTAACTTAGAGTATTTTCAATGTTTTGCAAAGCAAAAAACAAACAAACAAACAAAAAACCCCACAACACTTCTCTGACAAGAACATGAAATAAAATTAGATCCCACTGTATTTCAGAAAAAAATCTGTTAAACCAGAGTTCAGTCAATAAACATTAGCCCCTTACATCAAATGTAGCTTATAAATGATTAAGCTTTAACAATCCCACCCACTCTAGCAGGTCAGATAAAATCTCCTGCTACTTAACTGGCAAAATATTTAACCGGTCTGAGTGATCACTTAAGAGAAGTTAACCCCTTGATTCCATGTGTTTAAACATTAACATTTACAGTGCTCAGGAAGTATAAGCCAGTTACTTAAAAAAACCCCTATTTGCAGCTCATTTCCTTTGATCTGGAAATACATACAATAGCCACTAGCCAATAGCAGAAGTAAATTTTTTTAAGACTTACATTAATTATAACTAGGAACCTGATGGTCTGAATTCTCCTTCTGATTCTTCATGATCCACGAAACTAATTTTAACTAATTTTCTCAATTAAAGTCTTTACAATCATACCTAACAAAAAAAAATCTCTGAAATAAATCACCTGGTCAAACATCTGAACTCCACTTCCATACAAATCTCATTTTCTCAACAAGCAAAAGGCCAAGGCTTTTCTTATATTTCTTCAAGAGAGGAATACCAATTCTAGAAAGCAAAACTTTAAAAAAAAAAAAGAATTTCTGCAAGTCTCTTTGGAAAAAGTAACATATACTATCACAGCTCCAAGTAAAGATTTTTAAGCAACCCCCAAAGCAAAAGATATGCTAGAGAATAGCTGAATTTTACCTTTAATCCCATCACATTAAAAAAACCCAAGATTTTTTCCCTTTGATCTATAATAAAAAGCAGTCAAGTATAGCAAGCAGTACATCTTCCATTGCTTTTTACTGGAGGCACTGGTTTTCAGCTCCCTGGAGATAATCAAGCCTTGAATATGAAGAATGTATCATAGTGATAAACAAGGGATGCATCACATGACACACTTCCAAAATACACTAGCAAATAACACTTAACTCCCTTTTTCTGGTGATACTGTGAGTGGAATTTCTAACACAGCTGATAATTCAGTGTGCAAAGTTAACATCAAGTTGCTCACGCTGTAGAACCAGGAGGAAGTTGGTTTCTGAAATACACTCTAATGAGACAATGGTGCAGCAGCCAGCCCGCTTGCCTGCCCCACAGCACTGACAGCTCAGCAGTCAGCTCTTTGTTGGGCTGGAGACTTTCTTTCACTGGTGCCAAAATGTGGGCACTTTTAACATGCATTTTTTTCTGTACCAGAAACCTAACACCAGCCTTCATCACCAGATGCAGGTAAAAAAACATAAAGTTCTGATTAAACATGAGATGGCTGTCATGCTTCACATTCCCCAGACCAGACTCTCTGAAGTTTCATATATTTTTCATACATTTAAGAAGTTACCTAAAACCAGTCATGCTCCTAAGCATAGGGATCAGAAATGGTAAATCCCAACTCCTAATTGCAGGCACCAGCTAAAAAGTCTCACAAAATCAGCTTCTTTCAAGCATTTTCTCCTTCCTCCTGGCTCTCTTACTCTTAAAATGAGTGGATCAGCTTCAGCAAGATGGGAAAATCGTCCAACTCCTCTCCTTCTGACAATTCTGTGACCTGGTGGTGAGGACACGGCACTTGGGAGGTTCCCCAGCCTGCACAGAGATGGGAACACAGGTCATCCCTTTTCAGAGGAAGCACCCCAGCTGACAGGCAAAGGGAGGCTACGGTCCTTCCTTTTTAACCAGTATGCTGTGGGACTACAGGGCAGGCACAGTTCTTCTACCTACATATCCTCAGGAGAGGATCCCATGTTGGTAGAGATGCCCAGCACCCACCAGCCAGGAGGTAGCACCACGCCAGAAGTAGGCAGGAGATGAGCAGCAACACTGTCCACAGGCTAATCCTGCAAGACTCATCACTCCCTTGGAGATCTCTGGTTCTCTCTACTGACTACAAACATTGTAGGCTCTAAGATCAGGTAACATGAATCAGGTGGCAAATTTTTCAGCTCTACATGGTTTTCAAACATGGAGTTGCTTTGAAACTGCACCCAGCACTTTTATGACTGAATACACTTGTATATCAATTTCTGGCAGAATTTTAAAGCACACCATTCTGAAAGTAAATTAATGGAAGAAAAATGAGTCAAGGGAAAGATTCAGTTTCCTTTTACATGCATGACTCATTTTAATTATCATCCTGCAGGCAAATCAGTTAATTGCTAGAAAGAACTGATTATTTACTCCTTTTCTCATTAGGTAAAAGCCATTGCACACTCAGACTGAAAAATCACAACATGAACTAAAACCAGACCTTGCTCTATATTTCTAGCATTTTTACTTCATTTTGTATTTTTACCCTATTTTCAAACTATATTTTTTGGAAAATATTGGTAAGTCTATATTGCTAAGGCATGATTTTCTTTTTTTAACATCTGAAATTGGTTACATCCTCTAATAAAGCATTATAGTATCTATTTTTTAAACTAAGTATCCAGATGTGTCTCTAGAAGTTTATGTTTAAATCAGTGAACTCTGCACATTTTATTTCATAGCATAACTCAGTACACAGGATTTTCCTCAAAGCACTTATCAGATCAAGGTTTGTTTTTATTTTACTATACTATAAGGGATGTCAAACTGTTGCATATAGGTAAAACCTTATAAAATGAAGGCCTTGTTGCCTTTGTATAATCATGGCTCAGGCCTGTTACTTCAGCTAAGTGGAAAAGGACTGTGGGAAAGAGACACAGCTGAATTAGGGGCAGAAAAACATGTTATCTAACCGTTGCCTGCTCACCTCGTGGTGTATGGTGGTTGGTTGAATTATGTTTGTTATGCCTTAAAACTATGTAAACTGATAACCGGCTAACTGCTTAAAAAGGCCAGGTTTTTGCAATAAAGGGGCTCTTCTTTGCACTTGCCTGGGGACTCTGCGTTGCTCCATATCGCAACAGTCGAACTAAACTAATTTTTCAGGGAAGGGAAAAAGGACAAACATTTTAATTGTTTTTTTGGGTTGTGTGATATGCTTCAGGTTTTTTTTGTGGAACAGCAGAAGTCATGCTAGAAAGAGAAGACAAAAATCAAATCGAGCCCTGGTGACACGGCAAGTGCTCAGCTAATGAAATCATGCCAAAACTAGCACCTGTAATTAACATACAATGGAATGACAATAATGAAAGCTCAAAAAAAGTTATCTCTCATTCTCTCTGAAGGAGTTGTGTACCTCGGCTGGGAAGGTATCTTTTTTTCTCTAAAGAAATCAAATACGTATGTTGGTATTTCAGCCTGGAAATAAGACATGGCAGGTGCAGATAATGCAGTCCCCTAGCTACCACAATTTATTATTGAAGAGTAATATATCTAGAAAAATTATCTGGATTTATGAACATTCTCACTTATGCTGAGAATCTTCAAGATTGCATTATTTCAAGAACATATTATTTCATACAGGAGAGGCCTCCAAAAAAGCATTCAAACTTGTGAGTGGGCAGAAGCCCTAGGCCACTGGTTGCTGGCAAGGTAAGCAGTGGTAGGGACCATCTGACCAGCTAAATGTGGCAATAACTGCATTGATGTGGAGGTGACTGCACTGCAGGAGGGACTATCCCACAAGCTAACAAGAGTAGAAACTAAAGCCGGGTAGAAAGCACGGGTGACCCTGGCTGATATGACAGCAGTGTTGTCATTTCAACCGATTTCAACAACTTTTTTTTTCTTGTTTTTTTTTAATCAGGACTTTTTGCACTTCAAAGTGCAACCCCCCTCAAGGGACAGTGTTCACAAGTACTGTATGGTATACAGATTAGCCAAAATCAGACACAGGAAAGCCACTGGCTTCTGGCCTCTATGCAAATCCACACAGCTAGAAACATAGCTAATCTTCTGACCAACAAGCGAAAAGTGATGAGAGGGCTGGAGCAGCTCTCCTATGAGGACAGGTGAGAGATTAGGGTTTTTCAGCCAAGAGATGAGAAGGCTCCAGGGACACTTTATAGCACCTTCCAGTATCTAAAGGGGGCCTACAAGAAAGCTGGAGAGGGACTTTTGCAAGGGCACGTAGTGACAGGACAAGGGGCAATGGCTTTAAACTAAAAAAAGGGCAAATTCAGGTTTACAATGAGGGTGGTGGAACACTGGAGCAGGTTGCTCAGAGAGGTGATGGGTGCCCCATCCCTGGAAACATTTAATATCAGGTTGGATGAGTCTTTGAGCAACCTGATCTATTTGAAGATGTCCCTGCCCATTGTAGGGGGGTTGGGCTAGGTGACCTTTAAAAGTAAGTTTCAACTCGAAGTATTCTATGTTTCTATGAAACTGATTCACACTTCATGGAACTAGAAAGGCAGAACTGCTATGTAACTCAAGCCATACAACTTCCCTGAAATAATTCAGTGTTGAACTACAATTTATTTTACGGGGGAGGGTGGGACGGGACTGTAATCTTGATTCTAGCATTGACCTTAACCCTGACACCCTACCTCAGTTCACTACAGATTTTTCTGGCTCTTCTCTGGTCACAGTCGACATCATCTTTGATACATAGACATGAGCAGGTTATTCCAGTAGCAGTTGTACCAGTGCCAAATACATGATATAAACTCTACTCCTAGGCAGAGCACCTCATTTTTATACTCAGGAACGGTGACAGGTCTTTCCTCTTCTCCTGCTATGTTGACAATTTATGTTGAGCTGATTATCTGCTGTGACCCTCTGTTCAGAGTTGCCACATTTCCACATGACATGCCCATGGAGTGATTCATATTTCTCATCAGGATGATTTTGACTTCAGAATTTCCAACCTGTCCATATCACCATCTCTTTCTGTCACTTGTTATTCCACTACCTGCTGTATGTCATTGGCAGGGAAAGCATTGACTTTTTCCATCACTGGTGATTTTTAAACACTCTTTTTATGCTGCAAGTTAAACAAGAACTAACCCAGAAATATATAATGCCTCCACTGCCTGGAAAGTCAGGCTGCCTGACCACGGGGGTCCTTTAGGGCCTTGCAAGCTCTGGTTTTGTGACTCTCCAGAGGGTTACATGGGTAATGTGATTTTTGTCACCAATAAACTGATCAGTGGAGAGAGAGCAGCTTATCTGCAAATCCAGCTAAACAAGAACAACTCCATATTTAAGGTTACATTAGGCACCTGTTAGTTAGCCAGGTCAAAGCTGATACTTTGATTTTACTTTGATTTACTTTGTGAACAAAAATGGTTGTTGAAAGGTTAAGTGCTTCACCTAAGCTTATTACAATCTTTATCCATCAACTGAACTTGTCACTTCACATTAAAAAAAATCTAGAAAATTTCATCAGATAAATTATCCCACAAACCTGCAACAGTTGGCATAGTTTTATACACTTATTCTACTGCCTATTAACTCAATCCCGTCAAAGACAGCCCAATGTCATATACAAAGCCTGGCTTTTCCAGCATTTCTATCCAGTCCACCCAGCACCTTTTCCCTGGAGGAAGAAGAGTGTGGTTTTCCAGGTAGTACCCACTGCTTGAGGAGCAAAATATTGCTGCCTACCACAACTTGATGCAGAAGGTCAGGGCTGAAACCACTGATGATGGGGACCAGTGACCATTCCTAGTGTATCACTGCCTGCTACCATCAATCTGCTCTTACCTTCTCAGGCAGCGACGGCACTCTGTTCAGGGCTGACAGCACAGTCCCCTCACACATCTGTGCATTCAGCTGTCTTACTAACCTCTCCTCCCCAGCAGCCCACAACAAAACACAGATCCAGCCCATAAATCCATTGTACAACATTAAGTCATCACATGTAATCTAATAAACTAGAGACAGAACACTTATGTCATATTCTAGTTTCTGAAACTTCTCCAGAAGAAGAAAAAAAAATAAATTGATGGGAAAAGTGGTGAGGATGGGGATGTAAATAGCATTAACAGAACAGAGAACTTACTGCTCAGCTTTTCCAAATTTTCTGAGTGCATTTTCTTTGGCCTTGGCGATTTTAATGGATTTTGTTAACGGCTGTAGTTATTGGACTGGAGTCTGTTTTGTTACAGATTTGTGATAAGAGCTACAGTGTCTCTTCCAAATACCAAACACCACTAATTATAAATTTCTTGTTGGTTTTGCTCTCCCATTTACAGTTACGCCATTCATATTAATGCACAAACTGTCATGTGCAGTTCAATTTGCTTCTTTATAGAAAAAACTCAACAGCCCCAAGCACAATGATCAGGACAATCAAACTCAAGGGGCAGAGTCTTGACTTCTCCCAAAGATTTGCAGCTGACTCCTCAGTATCCAAAGACCGAAGTCACCTGTGAGGTGAAATAGGAAGGGACTAAGTTCTGAGAGCACTGATTACTATCCTCCCCTAATAAATTAAACCGCAAATGATCAATGTAAAAACCAAACTACTATTTTTGTAATTTCAGATTTAATACATATATACTGTGTATCCTAGAAATGAACAGGCATCTGAAGTTTAATAGGTGGCACTGGGAAGCATTCTGATTTGTGTCATGGTGAGCAGAGATACTCTGGAAAGCTCTTAAAATTAAAAACCTGGCTGCATTCAACAGCTAAAGACCAGACTTTGGGACCCACAAGCCCTCTGGCAAATCTATGCTCTCAAATAATTCACAAAAAATTGGATGTTCTTTCAGAATTTTAAGACAATTGAAAATGGGCATGGAGCAGTTGGAAAAGGGCTTTAACTGTGACTATATCAGCTACGCCAGATTGGGGTTTTTAATTAAATTTCCAGCTTACAATTTCCGTTTCTGCACATGCAGAACTAATTTCTTCTCATCTATGTGATCCTAAGCATATATATAATGTATAATTTTGATGGGAGGAACCATACATTTCAATTCACCCCCTTTTACCCTTCATAATACCTCTAAACTTAAGTCAGATCTCTATGGTACTGCAACACCATCACTGCCAAATGGGTCACCTGTCTTTCAACACTTTTCAAAAAAGTATTTTTTTTCCATTTTAGATCAAAAGATTCACATAAACATGAAGCATAAATATATAGCTACAGGCTGTCTACAGCTATTCCTAGTTACTAAAATTTTCAGCATCAGTTCATGTTATAATTGATGCTGGTATTTTCCTAAAGTGTCAGTAAGCAGAGTTTTATAAAGGAAAGGAAGATTGCATCTCTTAAGTGTCAGTCATCTTCTGAAGTAACTTTAAAAAAACCCCAAAACTCTCATCAGCAGGAACTCAACACTGCATTATGGCCTTAAAAAAAGAAGCTCCAGACAACATTAAACAGTAATCCTTCCCGAAGAGAATGAGAAGCAGATAGAATGCTCATAGTGTTATTTAACATACTCCAGTTCCTTTTTGCTTTTTAAAACCCAAAATGAAAACTGTGTCCTATCACCATAACAACTGCAGTTCTCCTGAAAACATCTGAAAGGGTATCTCAGACAGTTCATGGTGTATCTGTTATATAGACTTACCATGTTTGAAGAATTGGAATTTGTGTCTTCAATGCTATATTAAATACATTAATAAGTTAGTTACATGAATAGAATTACGCTTCTGTAAGTGACTGAAAAATATGCCCTGTTCACTTGGTACCTCAAGACAACCTCCCTGCACTGGACACACTCTCCAAAGCTGCTGACATGCAGACTCAGAACGTTCTTCTTCCTGCTAGTCAGATCAACCATTAAAAAACCCCAAACAAACACCCGAAAAAACCAAAACAAACCAAAAAAACCCAACCAACCCCCCCAAAAAAGCTGAAACAACAACAAAAAAGCCCCCATACAAACCCCCACAAAAAAAACAAGCAAAAAAAAAAAAAAACCCCAAAAAACCCCCCAAAACAAAACATAAAAAAACCCCAAAAAAATAACAAAAAAAAAAAAAAAAAAAAAAAAAAACAAAAAAAAACACAAAAAAAAACAAAAACCCAAACAGCAACAGATCTCTTAAGTACATTAAGTACATAGCTCTCTCCTTTCACTATTATCTACACCCATTTTTTCTCAAATGCTTAACATAAGCTTTATTACTCGACTAAAAGAATAATAAATACAGGCTCTGAGGAACTGACAGGAGTAGGAGATAAAAAAAATTCAAGGTACTAAAGTGAACATGCTCTCTTTGGAAGCAATTATCTTCATTTCAGCTGAAACAAGACAGATGCTCCATTTAACAGGCATAATTTCAATACAAAAATCAATATTTGAAATTTTATCAAGAAACTGACACTACTCAGTTTTCTCCTATTTCGTTCCTATCAAAACAAAGGAAAATCCAATTTCAAATCTGATTTTGCATCATCTGTTTATAAGAGGAAAACAAAGATACTATCGGAGTCTGTTTTAAAATAAAACTGTTACTTCACAGAATATACTTTAAATTTTCATGTTAAAAAAATCCCTAGCTATAAATGAAAGACCAACTTGATACCGTACATGTTTTCCTAATTGCAAAACAATATCCCTCAGTTATGTTTCAGAATACTGAGGTTTCTTAGAAGCACTTTTTCTCAGTAGCAGCCATGCCAGAATATGGGTAAGTTGAGGATTTGATTGCTTCTTTATAAGTCAACCCACTCAAACCATTCATGCAATTAAAAAGCCTAAGAGTTCAACAATGCAATGAATAAAGTAACTGTAAAAAGGAATGAGCTAACTTTGCTTTTAGAACTTTTAATTGTATTCAATGTTTGGGCAACATTCATCTTTCTAAAGTATCAACTGTAAATGCACAAACTATAAATGAAAGCAAACAGAATCACAGAAAGCTTCCTAAAATTATGAAGTAAGCGAGTGCCTCATTACTTCAAAATTTGCATTTACCATGGAAAATTAATTTAATAAACCACACTTCCTGGCAGCATGCCAACCCACCTCTTAAGGAAACACCAGGAGACTGTATGACTACAAATGACTACAAACTCAATTGGTCACTGAGTTATCTGAGAACTATTGTGAACAATACTCATTAATTCATAAGAGATATAGTTATGAGGTTTTGGAAAAGGAATGGAAATAGCTCAGCTACTCCTCTTGTTCAAAAATTTTTGCATTAACACTTCCCCATTTTCTAAAGCAGAAGTCATATTTATTTGTTTTGTTTGATGTACTTCATTGCCTATTGGTTACATTTAAAATTTCCAGGGAATGATTACATGAACCATATCTTGACATCATCACACATGAAAGTTTCCCAGACACAGAGAATGAAAAAGTTAACCATAAACCTACACATCTAAGTAGGTTCTGCATATTAAAATCAATATTCAGCAAATTTTTCCATTGCAACTTCTAACACAAGTTCAAGAACTAGTGAACCTTAGCACTAATGAAGCTAAAGTTCATCTAAACCCAAAACAATCCCACAAATGGTTCTCAGAAACTGGAGACAGGGAACAAACCATCTGCTCAGTCTAGGTTAATGCAAGACTGTTCATCACATTGCTTTCTGAACAAAGCATCCTATTTAATTTTATTGTATCTGACTAATGCAATTTTTGGTATTTGATAGGAAACAGTTCCAGAGAAAATCATTTCAACACAAAAAGTAACACTGATGCACAGCCCACATGTTCTTCATTTCATTATCACCTTGCTTCTTTGACCTAATTTCACCACTATTCAAAAAGACCATTAAGCATAGTTTTGTTTTTCTCATAAATCATCCCACCAACTCTTTGATCCTTTTGACACTTTCTTCTTAATTCCTGTGAGTCCATCAACAACTTTGCATAACAGGTGCTTGAAATGCCTGCATTTCAAACAAATGTAAATGCACTCCAGGACAAAGAAGTGTTTATAAAACAGGAAAGAACCACTTTTTCTTTCCTCCCCTTTCTTGGTCCCTAGAATATTTTTGCACACAATGGGAACTCACCTTTTTTCATTACTACCTCAAACTCAGATCTTATGTATATTCGTAGTTCTTTAACAGTTTTTAGTTTTCTCAGACCTGTTTTCTTTTTAGTTTAAACTGCATAGCTGCATAGGATTAAATAATGTGTTTCAAGTTAAAACTCAATAAACTTCTTCCTCTTACTTAATTTGGGAGGCTTAATGCTGAAGAAGGATGATACTATGATGTCTATATCTGATGATATTTTCTTCATAGATTTCTGTCCTAAAAAATCACATATTAGTTGTTCTGCATGCCAATTATGGTCAAACACTACTTTTTTCACGTGTCCAATCAAGCAAAATTAAGACTGTGGTTTTTCACGAGACTCAAAATACATCTCAAAAATTACCAATGTAACAAACCACCACATTATTATAAATATTAAATATCATAAAAACTGCAACACACAACCATTTGCTTTTACACTATTTTCCAAACAGTACACGTGTTTAAAAATTTAACTATTCACAGATTTAAACAGCTATGTATCTTGTGCTGGAACAAACCAACATGTAGGTGGTCGATCTTCCAGCTGAGCTGCACAAAAACATTAGTACACAGAGAAATAAGTGAAAGGGAGCCAAAATATCTCCCCTCTACAGGCAGAAACTCATTTAAGCATATGAAAAAACATAGTCATTAGGGAAACTAGTTTATCTTCTGTTTCTGAAAGGATATAATAAATAACAGACACAACTACAGTGTGGGCCATGTCCAGGAAATCTGTGAGGTCTCTTAGACCACACATTCCCTCCAGAAAGTCACACATATTAGTGATGAAGCAACTCACGCACCCAGGGCAATGCTCAGATCACTTACGTATGCCTGGAAAAGGAGAGAGAGGCACTCACCAGTACATACCGGTACCTCAAGAACTACTACCATTGCCAGACTCAACGCCAGCTATCCCAGTGGCATTTGAGGATGCAGGAACAGCTACAGGCCTCTTCACAGGCTTGAACTCCCCAATAATCCAATTCAACAAGAGAAACAAAACAATTTTTAGATCAAATCTTCTGTTGGCTGCTTCATTTACTTTTTAAAACTTGACGGTGCAAAAACCCTCAGAACTACAAAGCCCTCTGAGTCACAGTCAGCAACCACAAAAGTGGGTATGGATCACATCGTGCCAGCCTACAATACAAAGGAAACCTACATGCAAAGGAAAAGGAAAACCAACTACTTCCTGATCATGTTAAATGACAGAAGAAGGAATACGAAATTTTTCATTCAACAGCTGCTTCTCCTCCAACTGGCTGACATGTTAGGTATGTCTGCCCTTTCTGAAAAACAAAGGTACCCTGTCTTCAAAATAAGATAGATTACATAGGAGCCATTCAAAAACTTGGCTCTCAACAGATCCGTAATCCAGAGGGATGGACCAACTACTGAATCATTTATTCCACTGTGAGGATATCTGAACTTCAAAGAAAAAAGGAGGAAAAAACCAGAAAAAATACAATCAAGCTTCTGCAGCATAGACAGGTTTATGCTGACTACAGCCATATATAGTAGTTTTCCACTTTAAATCATTATCTCGGTCAAATGAAAACACACACACACAAATAAAAACAACTAAAATAAAGTATGCATGGAAAAATTAAGATTCAAAGCTTAAAATCAGCCTCTACTCACTAAGGACAATGCTGAGCAGCAACTTCCATTCCTCTCCTGGTTCATAGAGAAAGACTATTACTACATTACTAAACCATTAATGGAGTAACAGCACGCACATGTTAAAACAACAGAAACACACAACTCAAACTAGTTAAATTCAGAGCTACGAGAATATATAACTCATCCAGGATCAAATAATTAATTTAGAATTATATGCAAAACCAGAACAGTGGTGTACAGCAAAGAGACTATCAAGTTGTCATTTGTAAGCAGCAGTCAGAAGAGGTAGGTGGACGTATTTATTGTTCTTCAAGCAGGACACCAGCTTCACTGCAAGACAGCACACAGACTATTTCTATCATCAGGCAATGAGATAAACACAAATTAAGAGATATACTCTTTGCTTCTCTCAAGCAAAATCAGGATGCCTGTGGCTATCCAGACAACAGAATACTCCTTGTCCTGAGCAAGGAAGCTCAGGAAGAGGGGCCACTGGGGCGAGAGATCTGCAGGTTTTGCCAGGAGGAGCCCAGATTTTGGAGTTCATCTGTTGAGCCCTAATTTCCACCCTTGGGACTGTCACTTGGACCTTCTGCCTTCTCCTCTATTTATGACTACAGTGCCCCACGCACAGGACTGTTCTAAACATCTCTGTATATTAAGCCAGTGCTTATTTGCTCCTATTTAATGTAATGGTTTTTTTGTTACTACAAATTATAGTTCCTTTAGAAAAAAACAAATGTTTGACCATACCTGCTTCCTCCCTAAATAAAAAGATACATAGTGATGTTCTGAGCTTCTGAGGCTGTGCAGAAAACCACAGAAAACAAACTCCTGCTTTCTAAAAAAGAAACTTCATACTTCTGAGAATTTGACTGAGGAAGGACACATAATGGTCTAAGAAAGCCCACAAAAAAAAGTAGATAATTTTGTTTCCCTCCAGACTGCAAACCACTTCACCATACATTGGGACTGTAATTGCTCAGTCCTCAATTATCAGACCAACATCTTCCTCATATGAGCCGTAACATCTGAAGACCTTTGGAGACAACGTGGAGTATATTATACATTTGCAAAGATGGCTATACATATACTGCTCTCTTCAGCTGATAAATGATGCCTCAGCCCAGACAGACACAAGTCTGATGTACTGGATTTTAATTAGCCAGCGCTTCTAAATAGCATTTCACATTATCAGATACTGAAGAACACAACAGAGTAATGATAGCACTGATATTGATCAGTCTTTGTCTTTGTTCAGTCCTTCCAGTAAAGGAAGGTACATTGTAAAGAGAGGTATTTGTTTTCCAAATTATTTGGTTTCTTTGAATCAAATCCAAACTCTTCATCCTCACTGGAAAAAAAAAATTACTCAATGAATATCTGAAGTCAATGAACAATCAATCAATTGTGATAGCTACCTAGATACAATGCCATTTTTCTTTTTTTTTTCAGCATAACTCAATAGCAAAACGCTAAACGGAGAAAAACCATTTAAAAGTTTATTATTTTTTGTTAACTGTTTTCACAGATCACACCTAAAGTATGAGCCTCTTGGATACTTGAATCTCTGGCAAAGAACATTGCATTATTCTTCAGCTAAAAGACAGTCATATCTAAAGAGTAGCTTCACGTTACCTGGCACATTTGTAAGCATAATCAGTTAAAGACAGCTGAATCTTCCTCTGTCCATACAGGAGAGGTGTTTTAGTCCAACAGAAGAGCTGGAAAACTTTCTGCCTAAACAGAATAGTTTGCTTTATCCATTCCAAAATACCCAGCTGTGATGCTGTTGACTGTAACTAATGGAATTTGGCACAGCTTTAATAATTCTTCGGAGAAGAGAATTCTATTTGTTATATGCAAATACATCATCAGTTCAAATATTTGCAGGTATCAAATGATGATACTTGAACAAAAGAATCCTTCTAGGGTTTCCTACAGTCTATTCTTAAGGCAGTCAGAAAACAACTTTGCTGCAGTACCATTAATTAATGTTCACTCGGTGTGTAGAGATCAAAGTAGTTACTATATACAAATATCCCAACAATAACAAAACAGCACTCACAGTTATTTACAACAAACTTCAACAGCCTCACCTACACAAACCGAAATGTTGCCTTTCCTTCCCCACCTCCAAAGCCACACACTTCAAATAAAGCCCACTCTGTTATGAGAAGCAAACTGTATGGAGTTTAAGTATGATCAATTTACCCCAACAGCAGGTGTAGTTACAGACAACAGAGGCTCAGGAAGGAGCTTCCTAATACCTGCACGATCCTTGCCTCTTCAACACAGACTCCACTGCAGCAGCACAGGATAAATCTGGGAACTCAACCACCAGTAACACAGAACAGCCTAATACCTGGTATAAAACACATTCACTGCGCCTATAATCACTGCACAGGCTTTCCACCTCCTGGCAAAATTGCTTTCCCTCATGCCCCAAACCAGTGAGAAGAGCAACATAAAATTGTTTATTTGGTTTTACAAGAATAGAGGAAACATTTATGGGGTACAACATGAAGAAACCTACAGATAGAGTCTGGAGGGAAAAGCACTGTAAATTTAACTCCCATACTCACTTCGGAAAAGCCAGCCAAAATGTGTTAAACATATTAATACACGACAGAAGAGTAAAGAAGGCATGTGCAACACATGGCTGTGTCTTCATTAATGCCAGATTGCCATTTGGTGCATTACTATTTTGTATGATCACCATGCAATAAAAATTTATGCCCAAGCAAGTGCAGACACAAGCACATTTCTGTCAAGTCTGCCTGAGTTCAGGATGCTGCATTCATGACGACTTCACATCAGCTGAAGAAGTACAAACAATATCTGTTTGGGTATTGTCAGAGTCACAGAGAGACGAACAATAGCTGACAGAGCAGAAAACCTACTAGTGTAAGGTTAACATTAAAACTGGGGATGAAAAGTTATGTTTACATGAGACATTTGCATTGTGTGGTTGTGGGTTTTGATCAGCTGACAAGTGCCCTAAAGACGTACCACTGAATCAACAATCTAAATCAAGCCAGGAAACAAGTGTCTGTAGGGTAAAGAGTAACACAACATTCTCCTCCCTCTATACTGCTCTGTCCCCGCCAGAGACCTAAATGCTTTCAGTCTTTTCTCTAACTCCGCAGGGAATCTCATGTAGCATGTGTTCATGTAAGCAGTTAAAATGTATCTACAGTAGAAGGGAGATGGGCAAAAAACCGAAAAACTTTTGTATTAAATGCAATTTCACACACACGTAGGAGAAAATAAATCAGAAAAGCCAAGTTAGGATTACCGACATAGCTGCTTAGATTGCCTAAATGAGACAACATGTATTATCTCATCTGGGAGTTTAGCATGACTGAAATGAAACACAATTTGCAGTTGACGCCAACTGGCAGGAGACAAATGTTCATAGTAATCTTTGTGTTTTATTAAGAAAGTACTTCTGTCTTAAATTATACAGAAAATGGATTGAAGGCTTTTGGTCTAAAAAGTACAAGGGTTGCAAATGCTACCCTGAGCTGCTAACTCATAGAAAAATGTGTCTTGAGTTTTTAAAATTTAAAAGGACAAATCTAAAATTATGCCAGGTCAAATCTTCTACCCAGTACCTCTGTCTCCAAGAGCAGCCAAAAGGAGATGTCTGGGGAAGAGCATAAGAATAGTGTAATCGTTTAGTCATACTTTCCCCAAATACGCTTGTCTCCAATAATTTGCAGCTCAGGGACTTTCAAAGCCAGAGGTCATGCTTATGTATTTAATAATCCCTTACAGACTCTTTTTTCCATTAATTTTGTCCAGTTTCACTTCAAATTGGTATAAATTTTCAGTATCCACAACATCCTGTGGAGTTACACAGCTTAATATATGTGCATGACAAAACTCCTCTTTTCGCTATTCTAAACCCAACACCTGCTAGTTTAATTTTCATGCTCATTAGTTCTTGTACTGGGAGAGAAAACGGACAACTTATCCCTAGGCCCCTTGCCATGCCGTTCATGTTTTTATAAAAGTATCATCGCATCCCAGTTGTCTCTTCTCCTCACCAATTTAACCGCTGAAAGAGAGTCACAGTGATGAAAAGAATATCCTCATCTTTTCAGTAAGTATGGAGAGGATCCCATTCTGTTTCACTCTACATCATTAAAGCCTCAAGACAAACATATTCTTAACTGGACAAACAAAATAGATATGAAGTAATGAAAGGTAACCCAAAGAAAAGCAACAAAAATAACTGGTGTACAAAACCCAGCACCCGTGATGTGAAAAACAGCAGGCTACCATAGTTAATAAAACACAATATACAAAAAATAATTACTTGCTTTGTCCTGGACAGATGTAGGATGAGCAATTGTGGTATTAAATTACTACAGGAAAGGTGTGAATTGGATAACACACAAAGAAAATTTTCATGTGTCCTGATGATGTAAGGGAGACCACTGAGTTCCTTCAACAAGTCACAGATGACAGATATGGATGATCCTAATCTGAGGCAGAAGAATGGGGCAGATGACGCCATAAGGTCTCTTCTAGTCTTATCTTTGTATGATCTTCTTGGGACGTAAGGCAGAACCTTTTCTTCTCAGTGATTTAACAACAACAAAATAAAAAAGGAGGGGTTAAAGGGAGCTACAGGGTTGATTGCCCCGGAAAAAAAAGCTACAACCTACTCACAAATAAAGTATTTATTGAGACTCTTTCCTTGCCCAAATCCAAGGAGCCTGTGGAAAGAATGAAGAACCACCAGCCAAGAGCTGGAGACATTTTGCTGAAAATGTGGACTTCTGTTCTCTGACCTTGCCTAGACATTCTTTAAATCTGGTTGGGAAGCAGAGGCATACTGTGCAGAGTACAGTGCACATGAGTATGTGAGACAGTTCCAATGCACCATTAAAGATTGTTCATCTGCTGTGCAAGGCATGCAATGATCATCAGAAAAATAAGGTGAACTGTTGATACAGGCTGGTCAAGCACCAAAAATTTATAATATTCCTAAAGCTCTGGTTTAGACTGGCCTTTTACTCTTTCACGTTAACATGTACCATTCTTGCACTAACCAAGCTCAAGAAAGGCTGGATATTTCTGTACTCCAAATTTGGCTGCGATAAAAGGCAAGCTCTAATTCAAGCTGTCAGGGCTGTCACGGAATGTGGTCTGGGCCACTTAGATGTAAAGATTGGTTGAAGGTAATTGCACTGATTTTATGCAGTCATGATCATGACTAATGATTGAATAAACATGTATGCGCAACACAAACCTCATGCACATTTCTGCAAACTGGATATCTCTGCTAAACGATCTACCATCTCAGCAGCACAATCAGCTGGGCAGTCTGTGGAGTATCTTACACGCCAGTTGTTATGTACTAGGTCTATAAGTAGCTTAAAAAGCCCCTAAAACAGAGAAAAATGAGACCTTTGTTAACTCCTCAAAGGTAAACCATACCAGAGAAAAACTAGCCTGAGAAAAATCAATGCAGAGAAAGAGTGAAGAGACGTAAGAATGCACGAAACTTTTACTATTATGCCAAATTTCTCCCACCACTTATGGTGAACTTAAAACAATTTTCTAAAAGCACAGAAGCATATCCACAAATATGACTCAATATAAAATTTAGGCTACTATTTCCAACATGCAAAATAAAAGAATACATTGCCATATTTAAACTACAGCTTGCATTTAAAATTTTCTTGTAAGCTTTAAATTACTCAGACCTGTCTGTGCAGAATGACATTCATGTTTTATCAGGTGGCTATTATGAAATAGAGTTACAATTGCCAAAATTGTCATGATGACCATGTATACATACTGCCTTATTTTCTGAAATAAGTTTCATCGAAGGCTACAAGAACTTGAGTATTTGCACAAGATATTCTCCAATATTTATATTTCAAGCATAATTCGGTATGTATTATTCATCAGTACAAAACAGCTGTGCAGAAAGATGCTGCCATTCTTTGCACATGAAGAATTCCATCAAGATATTCTGTACAAATATTGCTTTAGTTGTCATGACCATCACTCACTCTCCCTCATTGGGATGAGAGACAGAATCAGAAGAGTAAAAATTATAAAACTCATGGGTTAAATACAGACACTTTAACAGACACTTTAATAGGTAAAGCAAAAGCCATGCACACAAGCAAAGCAAAACTAGGAATTCGGTCAATGCTTCACATGGGCAGGCCAGAGTTCATTCATCGCCAGTAGAGCAGCGCTCCATCACAGATAACAGTAACTTGGGAAGACAAACACCATCACTGCAATCCCATTCTTCTTCTTCCCCCAGCTTTATTGCTGAGCACAATGGTATTGTTGTGGTCAGTTGTGGTCAGCTATCCTGGCTGCAGTCTCCTTCCAGCTTCTCGTTCACCCCAGTCTACTTGCTATCAGAGCATGAGAAGCTGAAAAATCCTTGACTTGGTGTGACTACAGCTCAGCAACAACGAAAATATCAGTGTGTTATCAACATTAGTCTCATACTAAACCCAAAACATAGCGCTATACCAGCTACTGTGAAGGAAAATAACTCTAAGTCAGCTGAAACCAGAACATCAGTAAACTCCTAATATCTGACAGAATATATGTACTCTCATCTGCAGCATCTTCTCTTCTACAGGTACTTTAACTGCAGGAACAGTAACTATATTTACAGCATTATATACATATATAGGACTTATTAAACATTTAATAAAAAACCTCACCCCTTTATATGAAAGTATTTTTGGTACAGCCTTCCCTCCACAAACTTACTATCTGCAGATGATGTATTGAAGCAATATGCACATGCTAAGAGTCAAACAAGAGTACATAACCATTAAAGTCAAATGTATCTACCAACATATAACACTGGTGCTTTATCACCACCACACACTTCAGTGATGAGGTCAGGTTTTGACAAATGAAAGTTCAATGAAAAGTCTGAAAAACCTGTTTACAATGATCCTAGACACAAACCTTGCAAGCTGCAATTCACTGACCTATGTAAACTGATTTGGCTTTCACATAATCTCCCAGTGAATACTATTGCAAAATCTATAAACACAGATGGCACCAACTGGCACCCTATCTGCAATCTCAGGAGAAGAGCAAATAAATACAGAGACTGAATTTATCTTCCCACATCACAGGTGATTCTTTCCAAACAGTTTAAAGGATTATGTCTGAAAGCTGAACTAAGGAAGTTCTGTCACAGCTGCCCAAAGTCTCAACCAACCTGAGAAGTCACACTGCTCACATGAAACTGATCTAAAAACTATCACTTTTAATAAAGTAATGCAACATTCAGTTCAGACCAGGCTCCGGTTATAATTGCTACAGTTACCATGCTGACCATTTCTATTAGCAGTAAACCCACAGGATTCTCTCCTAAAGCACCCTTAACAGAAAAACCTACTTGGGATCAAAAGGAGTTCTGCAAAATGAAAAGGCTGACAGCCTACAGTCAAACTTCAAGGTAGGTATCACTTGTACTATTAAAGCATAGTATATTATTTTTTCTACAAAACTTACCACTATTAACCTGGAACAGAATGAGAGCATAAATACTTATTGGTGAATTGTCAGAAGTCATGTACAAGAAGGCACACAACTTATGCAATGTCAGGTGTCAGCAAGCATGAAGATCACTTAGTGAACTCTAAAGCTACTTCTGTGTGTGTAATTAAAATCCAGGACATATTCACCAGTAGGATGTTAGATACCACATAGAACACATCAATCGAAAAATACCTTCACAGTCTTTAAGATGATAGTATTAACACAAAGAAATTTGAAATAGAGCAGTGACACCAATGACAAAGGAGACTGTGCAGCTGCTTCAGCAATATTGCTTCAATTGATTGTTTCTCAGCACTAGAAGCTGTTAAAGGTGAAAACAGAAAAATTCGAGAATCAGCTAAAATAAGCCTTCCTTGTGTGTCTGGGTTAATTTCTTATAGTACTCTCCCTGGCCACAACACAAAATGATGCTTTCTCCAAGCCATTTTTTCCTCTTTTTATAGTATTTCATTCTCATGGTTTATCATTTAGTCCCTGTGTTTTCACCATGAGCTTCAGAGAAGCCCTTAAAGAAACCCCAACCAACAACATCTAAACCAAAATACGTAAGAAATGTTTTAGGGAACAAATTGCTGCAGCATTCCTCTCATGCAGCAATGTCTTAATTATTCTGGATTCTTCTTTGAAGACCCCACATCTAACTTTACTATAGAGCTCCAAGCTGAAAAAGACAGTATGATTATGAGAACCAGAAGGTAACAAAAACTAGAGAAATTAATCTTTAGCAACAGATCATGCTTTTTTTTGGTTTTTTGTTTGATTTTTTTAAATTACATCAGTGAATCAGAAACTGGAACCTATTGATTACGTGAACAGCATAAGAGTCTCTAAATATCTTTTGCTGTTATTTATTCATGGTCAGTCATGAATACTGTAACGGTCCAACTGTTACATATACTGACATTGTTCAGAATTTCAGATACATTCTGGATCTACTCACATAGATTGGGTACGTTTGCAGTCATCTGTCATTGCAGCAAATTTCTAATTTAATTACTTTTCCACTGTGCATTTAGTTTTCTTTGGAATTACCTTCCACAAAAATATCTTTTAGGAAAATATTTCTAGGAAAATTGATTACTCTCTGATAAACCGATGTTGAAATACTTATCCACAGTTAATGTCTCACCTCCTAGAGCTGTAAGGAGAAACAAAGGCAAAATAAAAAGAAATTAAGACCTCAGGTCTGCATTATTTTCCAAAATGCATCACCTTCTGTCAGCAGTATAACATGAAAATATCACTTTACTTAAAAGACAGTAGAAGAATAGAACTTGTTTAGACAGCTTTCACAGTATCTGACCACATCTCCTGAGCAATTTTAAAAGGCATGGGATAACAACACTCTCTTTTGAACCATGGCTTTACCAATGCCCTACATTCATCTTTATTCCCGTTCACCTCTATGTAGGACAGTGATTTTGGAAGAATATATCGTGTTAGTTCCACTTTCCCAGGGCTCATTTTAGGCACCACAACTCAGGAGAATCCTGTCAATTTTCAAGAAAGCTGGAAAGCCAGAAAGGAGAAATAATCTAAGCAAAACTTTTTGGTATTATTTTAACAGACTTGTCAACTACAATCACATCAGCAATTGTCTTTGCATTAAAAAAGGGCTCTGAGAGCTAGTAACACCTTCCAACTGCTTACCACCTCTGCCTTTGTTCCCAAATGAGTTCAAAATGCTGACATCCCCAAATGATTGATCCCCTAGGCAGAAAGCAGAGAAATGGGAACTCTTGCGAGGGAAGGCAGGCACAGAAAACACAGAGGAAAGCAGCACAAGGGAAGACACAGAAAGCCCTTGTTCACAGGGATGGAATGGAGACATAAAACAGCTTCTCTTCTTGCCACCAGCAGTTCAGAAGCTGAGCACTGCTCTCCTCCCCACAGGGTGGATGGTGTGAAGGGTCAGCCAACAAGAGGAGCTGTGTGTAGTTGTGCCTGGGCATGAACACGTGTGTGCGCGTAGGAGGTGAGGACAGTTAGGGACAGCAGAGCAGCCATCCTCACCCTCCCACTTCAAGCTTCAACAAACAGCTCCGAGGAAAACAGCAGCTTCACCAGGGGCTATTCCTATGTGGAGAGATTCTTTCCTTTTTGTCTTGTAACAAGTTGGGTTTAAGATGCTGAGGGTAAAATTCCTAGAAACTGGTTTTCTGCCTGTAGAGGACAACCAGAAATCTTACATCAGCTAGAAGCTGCCATCCTGTGTTCAACACATCCCCTTGTCACAACCACCACTTCTCTTTTACTGGGGAGCCCTCCAATGGGTACTTAATGTCTAACAAAGTAGAATCTTCTGGAAACACAAACTTTGATGAATAATAATTCTGTTCTCCAAACGACTCAGCAAAATAATGAATCCTCCTTTTCATGTAATTATTATTGAAAGAGCAATGTCTACACCGTATGCAAAATAAAATACCGAGTTTCTTGCCTGGTTGCCAACTATACAGTCACCTGCAGCTCAGTCAGGTTCTGCTGATGCAATAACAGGTAGCAGTTAATAAGTCATTGTCCTACTGTATTACAGAACACCACAAGCAATTTTCACAGCTACAAGCTAGAACATGAAAAAGGATTATGGCAATTATTGGCTTCCTTTCAGTCTTTGCCAGCACGACTTCTGATCTTAACTTAGCAGCCCAGCACAATCAAGAGTGTCTTAGAAGATGTGGAGGAAATAAGTTTTGATTAAATAAGTAACAAAACTAACTGTAACATTCTTACACAGCAATGTTGCATCCATTCCCAGAGATTTACAGTCATAAAAGAAAATGACACACTACTACTACTTGCCTGATGTGCGGGTACATCACCACGCAAACATTTCCCAGAATGCTTAATAAAAACAGATGATTAACTAAAAAAAAAGATAAAGCGGGCAATTTCCTACATACTGATTAAACTCACTCCATGACTCAGAGGGAGAAATCCTGTGAAGAAAGCAGCAATGTGATTAAAGCTGGAGTGGCTGCAACTAGCATATGCATTGAAAAACTGAGCAGTGGTCCCATGAAACTGTGTCTGAGATAAAAACCTCTCATTAACAACTGCCTTAACAGTCTGCCTACATCCTGACCTAACAATGCATGAACATGGATAAAATACTCAGGAAAGTCCTAGGGATTAATTTGGGTCATATTTTTGTAGTATGTTTTATTCAGAAAAATAAAGTGGAATGTCATGGCGATTTCCTAACTAGCAACTCTTTGTGCACAGCATAAATTTAGGCCTCTATGAACTACCATAAGTACTATAAGGTTTCTGTGACCAAAGCAAACCCATGAAAACAACAGGGTCACTTATAGGTATGAGCTTGAGCAGCCAGAACCCACTGCAGGACTGGGACCAAACAGACATCTTCTTTAAGGGATCTCTAATGGTGCCTAAGAATGTTTCCCTAAGAAAGCCAAACCTTGCAATTAACATATATAATATTTTCTTCTGGATTAGGTCAGTTGGAGCTTTGTAATTGTGCTCACTTATCCCTACTAATACATCTCTCACTAGGATGCACACATTCGCAGCATCTCGTCTGCTTAGCTCTGGCTTGGTGTAAACTTACTATGATGGTGCAACGCTGCTGCTCTGCCACCAGGTACTGGGAGTGCGTGCACTTGTCTGGACATAGCACTGCCAGCCCATGCTGTTTTACTAGAGGTTGCTCCAGCGCGCCCACAACTTCTGAATTACGGGATCTCAATCTCTCCGGTGTGTTACTGAGTGCCTTTGGAGTGACACCTAAACTACCAAAAAACGTGCACCGGTAACCCGTATCCACCTACTTCCTTCCCTTCCCTGAAGGGTCCTAAAAACCAAAATACTCTCACAGACACACAGACACACACATTCCTCCCTCAGAAACTGGTCCCAGAAACACAACAGGTAGTAAGAACTCGTCAGAGATGTGAAGGCACCCAGGTTAGTTTCGAAACCCCGCTCCCCGAGGCAGCTCGCGGAGAGTCGAGAAGCCCCCGCCCTCCTGTCCCCCCGAGGAGGTGCCCCGGCCGGGGGCAGCCCGGCTCCCGCTACCCCCGCTGCCCGTTCCCCACGAAGCCGACCGGGGCCCCCCGACGGGTGGTGCCCCCACCGGCCCCGCCCCGCTCCCTTCGGCGCGGAGGGGGCGCGGAGGGAGCGCGGCCGGCCCGCCGCCCTGCGGTACCGGACGTGTGCGCGGAGCGCGGCCAGGGCGCCCTGGACCCCCGCCCGCTGCCCGGGGAGAGCCGCGTCCCGCCGGGAGCGGCTGCTCGGCAGGACCGCCGGGCGGGAGGGCGGGAGCGGGGAAGGAGGGAGCGAGAGAGCGAGGGAAGGAGGCAGCCCGGCGGGCGCGGGCAAGGCGCCCGGGTGCCCTCCCGCTCCGCCGCTGCCCCGGCGGTTGCCAGGCGGCTCTCGCCGGCGCCACAGCCCCGTCCCTGCCGCCACCTCCGCGCCGTGCCGCGTCCCGCCGCGGCTGTTCCCCGGCCTGTCCCTGCGGCTACAGCCCTGGCCCGGGGGGAGCAGCAGCCTGGCCGCCGTTCGGGCAATGAATGGAAGCGCAGCCAGCGGTCTCCGTCCTCCCTCCCGTCCTCCCAACCCCGCACAACTTCAGCGGGGCTGGCGCCTCACCTCTGCCGGGCAGAGGCGGCTCCTCCGCGCTGGCGCTCCGCTCTCGCCGCCGCCTCCGGCCCGCGCCCCGCCGGGCTCGTCCTCCTCCGCTCCCTCCGCGACCATGCACCGATGGAGGAGGAATGGGATCCCGGCGAGGGCCGACCCGGCCGCCCCCAGCCGGAGGGAGGGAGCCGCGGCGAGGGGCGGGGAGGGACGGGACGCGGGCGCCCTGCCCTGCCCAGGACCGGCCCCCTCACACTGACGTCCCCCGTTCCCACACCGCCGGCCGCGGGGAGCGCCCGGAGCGGGGCCGGGCGGCAGCCGGGACAGGGCAGGGAGGCACCGCGGCCATGGGCGGGCTGGTGTGCCCCGGTCACTGTCACAGCTGGGGACAGAGGCTCTGGAAATAGCCCAAATAACCTGGCGTTCGAATAACCAAGGGTTCTCCATCTGCCCTGTCCGACAGACGGGCTGAGAACGGACTGGTCTGCACGACTGGCAGTATCAGGCCCGGTACAGCCTATTGTACTTTGCATCACAGTCTGCCCCACCGGACCTAGCCATAGTGGATGCACTGAATGGAAAGCAGGAATGGTAAACAGCAACTCCTGTCTCCAAAAATTCCTCTTGGTGTAGACCTTCGGAAATACTATTTACATTGCAACAAAATGTCTAAAAAAGTCTACAATGCTTCTGTTTTCGAACTTTTCCCCCTCAGGACAAATGTTTTCCCACCGATCTCCCTTTAAAATAATATTTAACACTCTTCCAGTTTCAAAGTAACATTCTGATGACCCAAGCTTTTCCAGAACTTTGCAATTTTTAAAGTATCTTGAGATGTCTAACGCCAAGCACATACGTGTTTACAAGCAGTGACACTCATTTAAAGCATCTGCAGGGAAAATTAAGGTTTAAGCTTGGACATGTCTCTGCATGCCTCTGCTATCCCCCACTGTTGCACCCTTGTGTAATATGCTGATCGTTGTAAGTGGATGACAGGTGTCTAACTTCATACAGCTCATCTCAGTCGGTTTCATTTGCTAGATTGGACTGGCTGTTGCAATAGATAAAACCAGCTGCTAAGTTGGTCGATAAAATAAATCATTCTGGGTATCTCAGAGACATAAATGAAGTGCTACACCAGTGCAAAACCTGATTTGCTGCAGCTAAAGCTGTCCTCCTGGGAAAAAGTAAGCTCTTTTTTCACTGCTATCAGAATATCTTTCACAAACACTGCATTTACTCGAAGCTATGGCTTTGGACTGAATTATCCTTCTACTGTCATGATACAGAGGAATCAGTGCAGGCTGATCTTGCTGACTGCTTGGGATTCCAAAGTCTTCAGCTGTGCAAGAGCACAGCCCATCTGACTGGACCCAGTTGCTGGATCTCTGCTTTTATAATTTGTGTCTGCTGCTCAGAAAACCAAAAGTCAGTTACTGTTTTCCCAAGTACATAGGTTGAGGAAGAAAAAACAAATACAAAACTCCAAGAATTATGTTCCTATGGCAGAAACATTAAAAACACATGCAACTCTCTACACTTACTGATAAGAGAGCATATGCTTTCATGTCTGATTATTGTCCAAACTTGTATCCTTACATTACTTTTCCTCTTTCTGGACAAGTCATCAAATGAAACATTCTTTAAAAAGTTTTATTAGAGACATTTTTGAATGTTCCCATTAGAGAGTCTGAAAATTCATTTTCTACAAAATAAGAGTGTCTTTGTAAAGCTGAACTCTCTGTGACCTCTGAGAGCAGCTAATTTAACATACAATAGGAGACAACTCAATAGGTCTGTCCAAAAACAAACATCTCTTTAAAGAATATTTTAACCCTAGAGACTTCACACAAATAGCACACTGACAACATTATTCCTTAACACAAAATTAACGTAGTAGTCATATTAGTTTTCCAAAAGCTATGAGGCCTTTTGCATTCCAGTTTTGGAGTGCACTTTGAGCTAATATCCACAATACATGGGTCTGATAATTTTGGATCGGTTTTTTTCTGAAACAGATACATGCTCCATGCTGTTTCAAAAAGATAGAACCATGATACTACATCAATAATGTGAAAAAATGTATAAAATCTGCATTGCAAATATGCACATAGCAAACATCAGTTTTCTCACTATTAACTCTTAAAAAGATATATCTATTAACTTTTAAAATGAGAAAGTGAAATGCTAATTGATTTAATAAAGCTTACCTAGAGTGAAAGAAAGTAATTTTTAAAGCATTCCTATTATTTTCATTTATGAAGTCAGCTTTTAAACACAGATACCCACATGTGTCCAAATCACAGGTAAGTCTCACAGCAATTAACAGATTGGTTATAAAGAGTGATGTTGTGATGGTTGCTGCAGTAGTGGATCCAGTGGCAGCAGCAGCCTTTTTTTCCTCCACCATTAATTGTTTAAAAATTGTTTGCTATTTAAAAATACACAGTAGGAACAATTACACAGTGCTGTTATCAGTTAGTGGTAATGTGCAGGCTTAGCCACGGGATAAAGTAATTACTAATGGGAATGATGACATCTGATAATAAGCAAATGATAAACCACGGAACACTATGATAAAGTTTTTAAGAAACTCATTACAGACTCACAGTATTGCATGTCATACAAAGGGCAACCATGGCTTAGAACATTTTAATTTGGGCTAACAGATAGTCTGACCCCATTGGAGCCTGTCTGGTCCACAGCACATATTGTTACAGATACTTTTTACCATACTACCCTGGATGCAGGAACTTGTGTGGCAAGCTCAGTGCATCAGGTTGTGGGGCTGAACAAGTCTGCAACTTAAACAGCCACGAGCAGGCAGTTTTCCTAAGGACGTAGGAAGCAGCATGCTGAAATCCCCTGATGCAGTCCGAAGGCCAAGGATTGTGACCCAGGCAGGTCTAAGCATATCATACAATTTTCTTAATTTGAACACTTCTTTATTTGGAATCGGTGTGAGGAGCTTGGTATTTCCTTCTATCGAAGTAGTGGGGTTTTAATGCTAACTAATTTCTATACTGGCTTTGATGTGCAGCACTGAACATTTTTATTTTGCTTATCTTAAGCCCAACTGCACAAACAAATAACTCATCACCAGAACTTAGCACATATGCATTATCCAAACAGGAAACAGAGACGTCAAACAAGCACACTTTGGATTAAGTAATATATGAGATTAAAAAGATGATACAATGTTTTTTCCTCTTGCTTACAGATCTTTCCAAGTATTAACTTCATAGACATTAATTTGTTTAGACAGTTTTCCTCCCTAAATATTGGTTTACTTATAACCCCAGATAGTAATACCTGACCTCATTTTGATTGATCGATTTAAATTCTCCACGGACTGTTAGAATGAGGATTATTTTACCCTGAAATTTCCTGAAGTTCACCTGAACAAATACTGCCTTGGATGTGGCCCAGAAAACATTCTCTGAAGGTTGTAAGAATAGAATATAGACAGGGCAGACAAAACAGGATAGCAGAAAGTACAACCAAAGAGACTACGACATCCAAATAATTAGCAAATAACATACAGGTTGGAAAGAGGAACAGACACTATTTGGCTCAAAATGAAGTTCTCACTTAGCCTGTGAATAGTCACTGGAAACTATTAAAAATATTGGAGAAGATACAAAAATTTCTATATAGAGCCTACAGAAAGCTAAAAATGAACAAAGTGAATATCGTGTTCATACTGCAATTAGAAGTAGTTGGACTAAACGGCAAATCAATCTCAACATTTTAAGCTCCAGACATATCCATACTACATTTGTTCCCTCATAGCATTTACTTTTCTCTTGCTTTTTGTTGTTGGTATTTTGGCTTTATTTTTTAAGTGGCTGCTGTTCCAAAATCTTCTCACTGTGGAGGAATGGAATAAATTTTAATATTCTATTCAAATGAATGATCTGACTACAGAAACACATAAGGAAGAATTTTTTGGAGTAAAATAATGTTAAAGAAAATGCTACATTTGGAACTGGTCCTAAGAACTCCAATGAAAATGGAAAAAGAGGAATTAAGGGGCAGAAGATGGTGGGAAATATATAAAAGGGAGGACTTAGCTCTGGAAAAGTGAGAGAAAATTGAGTTGGGACATGGGTGTTATTTTATTGTGGGTTTTTTGTTCTTCTACCCCAAAGAAAAGTAAGATGTAAAACATCAGCTGAAATAAATCTTCAAGAGAATGTGTCTTTCTCAAGTAACAGTTGGTTTTGTTTGCAGCTTCAGAAATTTCAGTTTCTGTAAGCACTTAGTTATGACATTTAATTTTTCGGTAGTTCACTGCTCTAGTGTCAACCAGTGTATGGCATTACAGAAAAGAATTTGATCTCTCTACTGTATAGCTAGTGACAGTAGGGACAATAAAAAAGAAGAAGACATTTGAAGAATGGGGAAACCCATCTGTTCGTACTGGACACTTCAGGAGCAAATGAAAACTGAGAAGAGGCTGTGGTTAAGCTAAAAAGATCATTCAAAATTAGCACCTCATGTTGGTAGATAATAAAAAAATGTGTAAGAGCATCCACAGTGGGTAACAGCAATACTATGTTGAATTGATAGATTTCAAGAAAGGAATTTTACAGCTCGGGCCAAAAATAAAGTTTATGTGAGAACTGTAGCCATAGATAAAGAAAAATTACTATCTGGAAGTTGTTATGTAAAAAATCAATATACAGTATCTAGACTTACCTGCATGTGATGACCTAGGGAAAGATCAGTGCTGAGTAGCAGAAAACACAGAGATGTCTGCAGAGAGAAAGGAAATGGGAAGTAGGTTTGGAAGGAAAGACTGGGAGCCGTTTTAAACCACACTGAAGTTGAACTGGTTACTTAATTTCAATATATCCAGAGACATATCTTGAGACTTTCATCTCTACAGGAGAAAGAAGTCGAGGGTGACTCAGGAAAGCTGGTTTAATGATCTATTTAGATACGAAGAATAAGTGAAAGGGACAAAGGACAGGGCTGCTTGAGTTTCCGTGGGAAAGCGATGAAGAAAACACTCTTCCAGACATACAGACCAATGCAAGGCAGCAGCAGGCATTCATCAAAATAAAAACAAATTGAAAAAATAAGGTCAGTTAAAACACTGTCTCAGAGTCTGAGACCTTTAAAAAGAAAGCAACATGAGAAGAGACAAAGGCCTGTGGTGGGTATCAAGAGATATCTGTTGACCCTGGCTGAGTATTCTGAGGTCTCACATTCCAGCTCTGAACCAAGCGTGGTGTTTTGGGGACACTAATTGTTAAACTAATATGGGACTCTGCCAGTATGGTACAATAGAAGAATCTACCACTATATTTTAAGAAGGCTGTAATTGAATGCAGACACTGAGGCTCACTGAAGGGATCCAGATTTATCACTGTGTCTAATCTGTATTTTTGAAACACATATTATTGTAACTAGTATGTAAAAAAAAGCTGTCTAGCCAAATAAATGCTGCCTGACACAACAGCAGTAACAGCTGTTTTATCTCCTTTCCCATAATTTGGCTCTCTAGGACAGAGAATATTTTAAAGTGCACTTCGATGCAGTAATTAATGGGAATTTAAATTAACAGTATCCTTTCTACTGAACAAACCAAGACATCCGTTAGGTATAAATAATTAAAGAGGCTGGGTTTTAAAAATGATATTCACCTATTGAAATTCCCACGTTAATAACCAGCTGTGCTAATCTAATGTCCTCAGGAGTGCTAAGAGAAAACATATGCATTCAAATGACTGAGCAGGCTACTATGCATAAAATATTTGAAATTACTCTATCAACTAATATATCCAGTAGAAAAAAAGCAACTCTGATACCTTCTTCAACTACTAGCTTATTTATCCACAAATGAGGCATTTTCTAGGACTTTTTCCAAAATATCCTACAGTTCTACTGGCCGCGTTACAAATTATAAAAGGAAATAGCCTAGTGCTATTTCTAGGAATTATATCTCAAAAATGTTTAATGTTTTATTCATCAGTGTTAACACCATTAGAGATAAATCTCAAAGATAATAACATTGCCAAGTTTTTCAAAGCAATTTAAAACTTGAAGAAATTGATTAAGAATTGGGAAGATTCACCCAAACTATCCAAAGAAATTCCGTGAAAAAGTCTTGTTACTCCATATTCCTAGTTCTACAATAACTACTTGAAACTTTTTTCAAAATTAAAATGGGCATTCCGAGCAATCCTGATTTAGGAATAATTCAGCCATGATTACACTAAAGTTCCCTAGGCACCGTAGTATGTCAGTGGAGAACCAGAGCAGCACAAATCAGAGTAGTTATAGACACCTACTACTCCCGCTGGCAGTTTGTGCTGTTTTTGAGCTAATTTCCACACATTCCCCACATTCAAGGATAGGAACTGGATTCCTAACATATTTTATGCTTATCTGGATGCTCAGGATTGTACACACTGACCATGGATCAGTGATTTGCCAGGATGAAAAAGAAGGAACAAATGATGATGCAGATTGTTTTTTGTTGGGTTCCCCTTTGTTTTGGTCTGGTTTGGTTTTTGTTGGATTCCCATTTGCTTTGTTTATCCTGTCAATTATCACATTTTTACATCTAGTACTCTGATAAAACTGTCCTTACATAAGTTATAATTGTGCCTTCCAGCTCAGGAGCTGAATTAGTAGTCTACCCTCATCATCTTCTCAGCCATCTGTCATAGAGTATTTTAGGGTATTTTGGAAATCCTTTCCCTGTCTTTTCTCAGGTAGCTCTAGTTTCACTCTTTTCCTTTCCTGCTCTTACCGCAAATGCAGAAACTCTTCCTACTTCTAATATGGATATTATGAAATGAACACATCCATCTCCAAAGTAGATTAAATGAGCTTTCTACTTCCAGACGGTGTAAAAGAAGGATGGAATCCTTTGGTAAACCATACTGTCTTGACTCACACTTTCAACCTTGATTGTTGTTTCTCCCTCAGAAGCCTTTACTTTCTGTTTTGAGGCTTATTGATTATAAAGTCAAATTGGACAGCATGCAGTCTAGCACTTTTGCCAGCACTATATATTTTGGTTTATCCAGAACTCTGAAAATAAACAAAAAACAAAACCAAAAACAAAATACAAAAAGAGTTGTTCCATGTTTAAATTTAAGCTTCCTGAGAAGTAACTCTTTTTCCATCTGCTTGGACCTTGCTACAACCTATTCCAATACAGTCAAAATTAAAATAACCCCTAAACTTTGGAGGACGTATTGTACAGCAACATCTCCATTAGGAGAATGTATTTAATTTTTCCAGAAGGTAGTTAGCACATAATGTATAATTAAAAAAAAAAAACCAACAAAACCTTGAGATAGTTTTAGCTGTAGAATACCTGAAATACCCATCAAATAAGAATTTTAAACTATAATGTTACAAGTCAGACATACTGTCTCTGAAAAAAAGCCTCCAACAGCATTAACACATCCTGTGGGGCTACATCATGCTCATGTTTATGGCCTCACAAGAGCACTAATCTGACATGTGTCAGATTAAAGAGATTCAGATGTCCTAAGCAGCCTGGAGGCACACAACTGCACATCTTTTCCGAAGAACAAAAGATATGCATGCACATACTGACAATAATTTGGGGATGCTGTTTTAATGTGGAGGATCACATACAGTCTACATAACCTGGGGAAACCTGGATCTCGCTAAAAAGAAAAGATTTGTAAATTGGAAAAATACTTTTTAAGGTTGAAGCATGTATTTTTGGTATGGCCTGCATACTGACTGACACCAGTAGGCTTTTCTTTGTCAATCACTAATCACAATTATGAACTAACAATTACAATGTAGCAATTTTCTTGTAACTGGGCAAACTACAGAATGTTATGATGTTACCTCCCTCAGGACAAGGCCATGTGTTCTGAATTTAAGCAGAAAAAAATAATGTAAGATGTACAAAGAGGTTTAACCATGATTCTTAAAAAACTTCAACAGTTTTGAAATCAGATTTCATTGTTCACTGCAGAACTTAAACACTAACCTTAAGTGAGCCTTAATATTAGATGCCTTCAAAGAATATACACTGAATAAACTGTGAAGAGTGAGCCACTACTGGCTTAAAACCAGCAAACAAACTTGCTAATTGTACCCCACTTAGCAGAAAACATATAACCTCAGAACCTGTTCAGAGCTCAAAAAGGAATCTATTAAGAAACACCAAATTTGTGTCAGCATACTTGCAATTGCTCCAGTACCTGAAGCTCGTAATGACAAAGCAATTACATTCTTTTTTGGAGAAGACTGTAATGCCAAACAAATGCAATAAACCCTTTCTTTTTACATAACACACAGAAGTGTATTCAGAAAGATCATAGTGCTGCATGAAGCTTATTTGAAAATATTGTGCCTTTTCATTAAAAAACAGCTTTTTTGTAAAGTAATACTCTGTATTTCAGCTTAATAATAGCTTTTATGTATTATTAAGACACAAAAAATTCATCTAGTGTTTTGGCTTTAAATTCCGTGTAATTGAGTTTACAAGGTTTTATCAGCAAAGACTTGCGTTGACCAGAATGCTGGCTAAAACAAACTTTAAATTTAATGACAGAAAAAACCCCACTGAAGGAGCCTGGCAATTAGGATTTATGGTATTTCCCTGTAGGAAGAATTGTCTTTCTCCAAGTATTCACTGAAATCTGAATCAATGACTTCGTTTGATATGGTTTCCCTGTATCAACTTTACAGGAATGTGAAAATCAGCCCCAATATAAATAGATGAGATGTATTTAGGAGCGTTTGCTGGTCTAGAGATTGAGGATTCTGGACAAAAGGATGCTAGATTTCTTTGGGGATCCAGCCCTATGCTAAAATACATTTTTCTCACTAGTTTTAGCTTTCCCTTAAATTAAAGACTGGCATTTTCATAACACTTCCTTTCACCTTAGTGCTCATTTGCCCTTTAGGTGCATATCTGCATATGTTAGCATGAGAGATTTGCTGGGATCTCTAACTCAGGATTCTATCGGTCCCATCATAAAAACTCAGAATTTGAATCCCTGTCTTTAAATGGGTTGATGGCTCTCATGGAAAATGATCTTTCTCTTTCACAGCCCTTACAGCTATCTACACTGCAAATACTGCACCATCTCCCCATAAAGTATGTAAATTTCTCTTCTATGCCATTGGTTTGCGTGTGTTCAGTGATAACCCTGTCTTCTGATGAGTCAATTACCTTGTCTCTCTGCAAAATAAACAAATAATCTTACTCCCTGCCAATGGTCAGTTCTGACTATAGCATAAAACTTGTTTCCACAATATCTATCCTTGTTGAAGAGAGATGCCTTGGATCACACACTTAGAAGTGCAACAACAGCCTTTTATTTCTCAAAGATTCTCTCACACACTAAGTTACAGTTCATCTTTAACCATGTTGTGTGAAGTAGGAAACTTTAAATTGCATTTTTATGTTTTTCATCTCGGAAAGAATTAAATTAGCTGTTTAAGAAGTGATGAATGATCCATATTAAAACACAAATGAAAATAATTAGCTGGAGATAACATTAATGAAACACTACTGTGATTAGTCCAAGGAATTAATGCTTTCCTTATTTGAACAGATAAGATGGAATCAAAACAATAGCTTGGAAACAAACTATTTGCATTTAGATGCAAATGATACTGATACTGCAAGGACATTGCAATTATTGTGAATAATAAGGAAAAAGAAATAAGAAGTGAGAATTATAATACCACAACTGATTAAAAGTAAACATTGTTAATGATGATAGCTACAGGGCTAGTTAAGAGAAGAGGAAAGAGAAAGGAAGAAACTAATTATGGAGAAAAATAAGGCACATATTGACCAATAGTATTGCATAGTTATTACTGCAGGCTTTTCCTGCACTACCAAAATATCTGTAAAGAGGTGCAGTGAATAAAGAAAATTCCAGCTTCCAAAGCCAAAATAATAGAAATTGCTATTTCAGTGTATAAGACCTTACTTAGCTATTACCTACACCTTAAAACTTGGTATGACAGCCAAATTCAATAATTATACATTACATCAACAGTAGCTCACAAAATAATACTGTGGTGACCACCATGCAGTAATAAGGCTGGCTAACTATCCCACAGTTAACATGGGGTTTTGCTAGGTGGGTACGTTTTAACAAAATCACAAATTTCAACTAGTACTACTTCTCTTCACATTTTTTTTTCTAGCCTTTTCTTATGTGGTAGTCAAGGGACGGTTACACAAGAAATTGGTGGGTACATTTGCAAAGTCACTGAATGACAAGTAAGCATAAGTCATATCTTAACATCAGAATTAATTCAGTTGATGGCCTTCTCTGGGAGTCCCATTTGGTTATGAATTGTTGCAACAATTGGAGCGCTTGAAGAAAATCCTAAAGAGGAAAATTGTTAAGTATATTTAGTAAACTAAGAATTACACCTCTTTGTTTCGAAGGAGTGATGCATCATGTTCTGTCGGGGAATTCACAGCATGTCCAGGACACAGTACACAGTCATTTCTAGTGCTGCAGGAAGAAAGGAAAGGTGCAAGGTCATTAAGAAATGGTTCCATGAAGCACTTTCTGACCAAGTTCTGACATAGAAAATTAGGATTGAAGTCACTGTTAATATGCAGAATACATATTCTGGCCTTGAAACTGCAAACAAAATCCCCAGCCTTGTATGGCAAAGTGCTCGTGTTTTCCCAGTGAAGCAACAGCAGCAAAATTAATAAAACCCAAAGTTAAGGGTGTATCAGGAGCTTCTTATGTGTGTCCTCTACTTACGGTGTGTATGCCAGTCTTTGAGATTCACTTTTTTGGAACAGTCACCATTTCTAACAACTTAAGATTCTTGTGGTTTTGGCTGTCTGATTTCAATCAACACATCTGACTCAGAGCCAAATCATAATATTTCTTAAAGTGATTGTAGGCCAAGTGGTCTTCAGGAAGCCCAGACAGAGTACATGCAGTTAAAACAAATAAGGAGCACCTTTTTCTCTCTCATCTGTCACATTAATTAAAGAATGATAGTGGCCCTGAACCTCCATTAATGCTATTCTAAACATAGTAAGTGAATCACTCTCTCTTTAAAAAACAACCAAAGAGGAAACACTGTTTTATTCTTCATAGTCTGGTCATAAAAAATAAAATCCAGTGAATAAATATTTTGCAAGTCTATCAGATAATTTAAATGACAGGTATCTTACTTTTTCTCATGTAAATACAGAGAAATAAGAAATGTGCAGTAACTCACATGAATGAAATCAAGTGGTTCTTTTCCCTATATTTGGGGAAACCACGTTTGTTACCAGAGAAGTGGACGGTCTGTACCAGAATTTGGACAAGTGATAACCATGGCTTGAGGCACAGATCCAAAAACTGAATAAATACAGGGAGGTTACATATTTAGGCATGTAGTGAATCATCTGCAATGTCCTTAGCCCCAAAAATTAGTTTTCAGTGGAATTATTCTGCATTTAGAACCTGCTAAAGAAAAACAAACATATTAGAGTGTTCAATTAGAATAACTTCTAAATAACTGAATACGTAAATCCAAGACTTGGGGTACCGTGGTTGTACAGTAAGTTGAAGTATATTCAGCATCTTTATATTGCTTTATTTTTCTCATAATGTTCATACTAATAAACTTTAATTTTAACAATAACATTAAAATTCAGTGTCACTGATTATGATTCACCGTGCTAGTAATTTTATGTTGACTATGTAATTTGGATTTCCTGTTGTTTTTTCCCCTGATTACAGTCTTTCTTTGTTTAAATACAGCAGGCATTTATGTCTCTAACATCTTCCAGAACGGCACTAAAAAACTCCATACCAGAGACAGCAAAGAATGCATAATTGAATGACCTTCAGACTCGTAAGTTAATGGAGAAAGTTGGTATCACTCTCAACAACAGCACATTCTGTCAACTCACGTGAAGTTGCCAATATCATCACATTTACGATAGAGATGCAATTATGGCTGGAAGATTCCCACAGTCCTGCCAGATTCCTCAAGGGTATTAGCACTTGTCTGATTGCAGTACACAACAAAGACATTGTTAAAATATCAGTGCATCAATCAGGAGGAATTTGGAGACTTTGAAGTTTAAAAAAAATAAAACAACAGTGTGGGAAAAAGAAGCAGCTACAACAGTTAGGTGCAGTTATGTTTGTCAGGTTTAGTTAAATGATACACTCTCTGACATGAGTTTTATTCTTAATTTGTCGGAAACAGATTTTGAAATAACTTTTCTTTTAAAAAGAAATTCATTAATATCAATATTTATTTGAAAGTACTTCAGCTATATGTGATCTTTTCCCACAAGGAAGAAACTAGCAAAATAAAACGGAACATTAATCACCATTAACTATGAGTCTCAGGCTTCTAATTAAGGGAGTGCAGAGCCTGAGACTGCACTTCCTTAACACTCTTCCTAGTGTTCCTTCCTCCCAGCAGCTAGTTTCAAGAGAGTGTGCAGAAAGTCTGAGGTGTTGGATCTATGAGGAACAGGGTGTAATAAATGTAGTAAATGCATTCTCTTCTAAATCCCTCTCTGCTTTGTAGGCAATGCATAAACTTCAGATGTACACAATTCACTAAGAGTGACAATGAAAAATATCCACATCATATCCTAGGAGTATAAAATCATTGCGCTGGAATTCGCTGTTGCAACATCCTTACAGTAAACATACGGAAATGTACAGGCTTTTATTCTTCTAATTTACATTAACAGTTTCTGTTACTGTTTGGGTATGGGTCCAAACTAAAAGTCATATACCAGAGGTGTCAGGTATAGGGATGTACTCAAACTCAAAGCGTAGAATTCACCAAAACCTTGCTATTATTTACCCAGAAATTTGCACCAGCTGCAGGAACGGACTTCTCAGAATTTCTTCTGAAAGTCCAGCAAATATCATAGTTTTAAGAAATGTTCCAAAAATATGTATCTTTTCAAAAGTGTCTCTTACAGATTAGTCACAGAAGTGACTAAGGAAGTTCAATAGATGCAGAAAAAGGGCAGCACATATATTGAAAGCACAGAGAAGAGCAACCAGAGATTTCCTAACTGCTCTCCTTACTACATTTGTTCCTACTACAAGCAAGTCTTACAGAAGTTTACACAGTTCCAACTGAGTTTGCAGTTAGTGTCATGCTTGCAAATAATCTGATTTTTTTCAAACAGCACTGAGGTCTTCCAATGAAGTCAGAGGGCACGCTGACACCAGCATGAACTTGAACAAATCCTTAATGAGAACAAGCAGCCAAAGCAACTAGCCGATTTTCCTAGTCCAGAGTCCAGAGACTTTGCAATTACTATTGTAAAAATACATATCCATCACACAAAGACAAATAAACAGAGACGATAGCAGCAAGTAAAGCTGTGTGTCAAAATGTTTGTTCTATCAAATGTCTTACAACCATATTCTACAACTGGTGCAGCCATGGTCATTGGATGAGCAGGCTCATGCACTGTTAGGACAGAAGTGTGCTTGAGCAGACATACTGTGCTTACAGAAAAATTGTGTTTTTAAACTGTACAGCTGCCCTCAGCCATAACCATACCATCGACAGAGAAATAACGAGTCTGTCAGAAAGAAATTACAGACTGACTAGAGTTGAGTTACTCACTCTGAGCATGAAAAGATCCAGTTGTTACCACTGCATACATATGCAGAAGCAGGCCACCACCACATGCTTGCTAGAGACCAGACATTAAAAAATAGAAAAAAAGGGACTAATATCTTTCTAATCACTGCATACTTATTGGTATGAATTAGCATAGCTCCATTGGCTACAGTCAAGCTGTATCAGCCTCCTAATACAAAGGTCTTGGCTCTTCTATGACTTTTTATTCCTCATGAGTTTGGAACAATAGGGCTGAAATCAGAGAAATGCAAAAACATGAATTCTCAGTGAAACGTGCATAACTAGACAATGTGATGAGAGCAGGAACTGACAAGAGAAAGGCCAGGTCATGAAGCTTTCAGTTTGTACATGCCAACAAATCATTAAATGTGCGTGAGGATTTACAAATGCTACACGATTTGAAAATCTGTTCTGCCTTTAATTTTTTGGTTTACTGCCTTTGAGAGGAGAGGAATGAAGAGTATCAGATTACAAAGTGGAATTCTTACTGCTGACCAGAAAACATTGGATTTCCTTGTTCAGACCCTAAGGGAAAGAACAGTAGCCACTGTTACAGCTTTTTGGAACTTGATTTCTAAGCAGTAATGTAAAGTTAAATACGGATCTATTTAAAAAATACAGAAATCTACCAGATTTACTGGGCTCTCTGTCTCTATGGGCTTTATTATGGGTCTTCCAAAAGAAAATTCTATCTTAAACGTATTTCTTTCTAGGGTTTGTAGCTATAATTTATTCTTCCTTATAAAAACTTTCATTTCCAGGTTTTCGAGCAGAAGGATGAGAAAATGGAGATCGTAACATTTTCAACGCAGTAAATTTTATTAATGATAGCTCCTAAGGTCTGTTCTGCAGGTCTGTTTAGAGACTGAAGTTCGATGAATAAATGTATGTTTGCTAACTTTCTCTGGAGTCATATCTAGATAACATTTATTTTAAAGATAAACACGCAATGAGAAAAACTAAAACAACATTTAGCAAGAATAGAATGTTTGCAATTTGCACAGATTTAAAAACTGAGAGTCATTAGCTGAGAGAGTAACTTTCTCCTCTTCCAGCAGTGATATAGAGTAACAGTTGTCATTTTATTGTATTTTCAGATTACTGTTCAAAATAAGCCATGATTCCACTACAAATACAACTTAATCAGTGAACAATAATCAAAGAGTCTTCCCTGAATTAAAACAATGATTTTGGTTTATATGATAAATATGATAAATTTAATTCTGCTCTACAGCTTGACTAGGCCAGTTCATAAAACAAACTGGAACCATGATTGCACTTGGGCTGAGTGACCAACACCTCAAACAAAGCTTTTCCAAGCACAGCCCTGTCTGTATTTCTCACAATACCCTGTCCTCTCCATCTTTTCACATGGGCAACTAAGACACATGGATGTTAATTAATAATGAATTAATTCAGAATCTTCTGACTGCAACTCATGGGCAAAGATCTTTCATGAGCACTGCATCCACTTGAAGCTACGGCCTCGAGTGGAATTATTCTGCTTTCACTTTGACAATACAGAGAGATCTATGCAGTAATCAGCTCCTAAGACAGGAGTGGAAGGAAACAATGCTCCAAGGGCCCTGCAGTTGCATGTGCATTTGGGGCTAAGAGTTATGGACCCAAGAAATGGCAGATCTCTGCTACACCTAGAATTTTGATGATTATCAGTGTATTATAGTCATTTATTACCTGGATAATATTTAGGATTAAACCAAGTGCTCCTAAATATTTTCTTGTATTCTCATGCATCAGCAGTACATTTATGAAAAGCACAATGGAAATAAACTATAGATAAAACCAGCATTTGCATTTAAAAAGAGGCCATTAGTTTATTTGAACATGTCATCAATCAAATCTCATTAAACAATATTAAGTAAAAGGATGGATAGTGACTGTTGTCAGATAGCTGATAGATAGTTGACTGTGTCAGCTTTTGCTTGCAGCTTATGATGCTTACACTGCTACAGGCTCTGAAAAGAATTGGTGTTAAATAGTGTTGAGATAGCAGGGTCTCAGCATCCCCACTGCTTCTGAAAAAATAGATACTAAGTAATTTAATATTGGTATTTAGAACCAAAGGCCCAAAATACAAAATTTAGAAGTACAACAAACCTAGACAATGTAGGAGCTTGCTTTCTTTGGATTTGGGGTTTGGATTAGGTCCACACATATAATACATATTTAGTCACAAGTTAAATATGAAATGCATCATTCACTGCATAGTACAAAAATCCTCAATGATATTTGTGGGTTAATAATTACACTTGCCTCTTAAGACTACACTCAATTTTTATACCCAGGAAGATGGATTCTTGCAATTGCATTTAATGCTATAAATAGCATAAACATTTGCATAGAAACTCTTATTTTTGTAAGAAAATTCTCTCCATTTTATGGTGTTGGAATAATAATTTTTAAAAATTCGTTTTAAAATTTCTTTTCCATATACCATGGCCTTTTCTTTATCACAAAGTAAATACAGAAAAAGGTGAATTCTAAAAACTTCTCCACATAAAGAAGTGTACATTAAGTTCTTGCATACTGTGGGCAGAAATAATTACCAAAAAATCCTGTTGTTAACAAGCAATTATAACTCAAAGGAATTTCAGACATCTTATACCTGCTGCCTCTAAGAGACAATCTCTCAATCATTCACATTCCTAAATGTTTCTTCACAGTGGGCTTCTTTCTGTGGCAAATATAAACAGAAATGCAATTGTTCTACTCTATTCCCTCCTACATTTTTCAAAATCCAGCTGGGGTATTTTCATAAGTCTCCTTTGATATTATAAATATGTCTATTTTTCACTCAGCCAAAGGCTATGCCATTTCAGCTGTTCTGGATTTTTTTTCTAATGCTGAATTTACGGCAAAAGAAAACTGTCAGTGAATTCCTAGCCAGGCTTCTCCGCTATATTAGTTTTGGAGCTTTAGTTAGAAGCAGAGTAATGGTAATGTATATGTTGCTCTTATCCAGTTGTTTAATATACCATGACCATACTCTCTTCATTATAGAGTAAAGTCAAAACAGAACTGAAAAGGCAGGAGAATGACTTTGTTTCTACAACATGTCACTGCTGGGGCTGTGGGGTATGACTAGACCAGACTAATAGCCACTTTGGGATTATTTCAGACAGTGCTTTATCCATCAAGTATGACTTGTAAAACAGAATATTTGAAAACAAAGCAAAAGGGACAAAAATTAAAGTAAAAATTCAGTACATCTATAGGGGCCACCTACTGGGCAGCAGCGCTTTCATGGTTCTTGGGCTGGCAGTTACAATGCTCACAGCCTTTTAGAAAAGGCTCCTCTTACCACATACACAAGGGAAGAGGGGAAAAAATTGTGATCCTCCAGGAACTGACTGTTTTCCTGGAAAACCACACACTGATGAGCAATATCATGAAAGCAGTTCGGAGTCACAAAATTGCCCTGACTATAGATAAAAAAGACCCCAAACTATTTGTTACTGTGAGTTAAGTACAGTTAAGCTGGAACTGAGAGTATGCTTGCTAGAAGTTAAGTCCACCCTCTGACTCAATGCTCTCAAAATTCATCTCTTCATCGTCCAGACAGACTCATTAAAGTTTTTTCCCAGTGAAGCAGGATAAATGTGAAGGGTAAACTTAAGGGCTCAGATGTCCTTGAATAAGCCATTTCTGAGTTTTCTATCCAATAAAAATCAATGACTCCTACTTCATGAGTGTGCTTGGAGAATGTACACAATCAAGAAAGACTTCAACATCCCTGGTTAATAGGGCCATCGAGTGATGTTTCTGGCAGATTTGCAGGTCCCATGAAATGATTTGGGCAGGCCACAGATGTCCTGATCAAAGTTTTCCATTCATTACCATGGGCTCTATGCCCAAAATTACTCAATAAGCATTGCTGAATACCAAACACAGCTTACTTTGTTTGTACGTGTAGTCACTGTGTTCTGACTCCTTGTTTGCTTGAAGAAACAGCAAGAATGCATAGCAGAAAATAAAGACAGGGAACTTTTATTTTTATCACTGTCCTGAATGCCAAAATCTGGCAGCCCAGAACTGTGGCTTTGGTGCAGTACCTTGTTGTGGCTTTTGAAGATTCGTCCAAATAAACACTGCATTCCTTAGATCCAAATCTAGCTATTCTGACTATACTTTTTTTCTAACTATAGTCCTGCAGACAAAATATAACTGCCTTTATTGCTATTGAGTTTAGCCAGGATTAGGGGATCAACATCCGGTAACTGCTTTGATGATGGCTGCCGGTAGTCACTTTTTTGAAACTTGGCAGCAGATATATCGCCAACCTTTCCAGTATCTCTGCACTCCACCCCGCAAAAACAACACTCTCAGGAGAGAACACTAACACAACAAGAAGTACTGCATCATCCTCTGCCTCTGCTAACCACGGTATGCAATTATCACAAGGGCCGTCACTGATCCCGTCCATGGTTGGATGGCTGACTCATTCTGACTGCTCTGTGCCAAAAAAAGTTTTTACTGTTCCTTGCAGCAGTTCTGCACGATGTAGATGAGCTCATACAGGAATTGTAAGGCACTGGAAGAAGACCAGAGAGCACTGGATTCAGAAGCAGCAGCTTGGGACCCCAGGGAATTCTTTACACTGTATATTCAACCAGGATCTTCCCACATAATAAACCAGCTTGAAACAAGATTGAGTCCACTGCCTGCAGCTGACAAAGACAGTAAGTTGAAAGAGTTAAAACATTCAGCTGGAAACCCGCTGGCAAAAAAATTGCTTAACCTCCTCAAACTTAGAATTGGCAGGTTTTTTTCCTCCTCTCTTAGCAAAAGCACTACTTCCCCATTACAAACCTCAGCTTATTTATAGTTAGAGAGACATGAAACCTATGGGTCTACTTAGGGTGGGGCTCCAAAGGGACCACCAAGGGCAGGGCTGAGCTGGAGAAATGGTCCTCTGACCCCTCCATCATGCCAGAGCTAAGGTCAATGTTATGAGAGAGACACAGCCTCAGGGTCCAGCTGGAGTGGGGCCTGTGGTGGGCCACCAAAGGAGCAGGTAGGTAGGAAAACAAATTCTCCTGTAATAGCTGCTATTGGAAATGGTTTGGTGTTCCTACATTCAGGACAGCCTTAACCTGTGCCTAGATTCTGGATCCCCTGGTAAAGCTTGACATTGTATGTTTTTTATTCGTCAAGTAATCTTTGATTTTGACTTCGACTTACCTGTTTTGTGATTCGGTTGCCTGTCATTTGGGTGTCCCTGGCCCTAGGATGACAAACATGGCTACACATATGGACTGCATGTTCTAGTGTGCCAAACTCCATCACACATGGATAGGAGCCCTATCAGTGGCTCTGTCACCATCTCCCCCTCCATCAGGACCCTTCGGTAAGCCTGCAATAGGGTGCCACAGGTTTATCAGGATTCCCTGTGTAACTTCATGCTCATTTACTGTTTGTTAAAGAAAGCATGGAACACCTTTGGGAATACTGCTACCATTAAACCACTTTGTCAGAAAGTAAGATGAGAGGCAAATTCACAGAGGCCAACAGGGACTGGTAGTGGAGCTTCAAATCCACACAGACCACAAGTGTTTAAACTCTGGGTTCTTCTGTTCAGAGATTCCAAAGAGGATTAAACTCAGATCTTTATCCAAGACCCATTTATCAACCTTAGGAAAGTTGGACAAATTATTTTCAGGCTGAATATAGGGCCTTTGACTCAAGAAAAGATCCAGATCTTCTGTTTCGGTTATAAAATCATCTCTTCCTTGACTGTGTACATCTTTTTTACAAGTAAGCAATGCAAAATGAGTAGACAGTGTCAGCATTCCTCCTAAACTTGGTTACTTTTCCGAAGCTTAAATAATTTCTAAAGCATAAAGATTAAGACTTTTGAATTCATAATGCTCAGATGTTTGCTAGATTAAGAATGAATCTTAAATTGGAAAGGGATGAAATGAAGTTTTATTCAGAGTTCAAAATACTTGCATTTTTGAATGTTACTCAAGTAACCACAAAACATATAAAGAATTCTCTGTTTCCCAATTCGAAACAACTGAACAGCTTACAACTCTTTGCAGATGCCAATCTAAATGTGTCAGCCAGATGGTTTTTTTCCCTAACCCAGTTCAATTAAAATGTTTTATGAAGGACCACCCATGGAAAATAATTAGAAAATAAAAAATAAAATAAATTATTATGTCTACTGTAGCTGAGAAAATAATGAATCTTTGGATTTTAAAATATAACAAGAGGAAACAGAGGATGAATTAAATACCTGTGTGAGAAAATGATATGTCATGGTCTCTTCCTAGTAAATGAATTACATAAATTAGAATATCAGCAAGACATTAAAATGCAGATTGCAGGACACAGAGAAAAGAGAATACATAAAAGCCCTGCTTACCTCTGAAATTAAAATTATACATTTTTTAGTATTTTCTAGGTTTAGCCAAGGAGCTGACACTGATGGGAGTCAATGTCATTAATTACTTGAGCTTTTACAACTTAGGTGATGTTTTTCTCTTTCTCATTAAACTAGGTATCAGCATAAAAAAGCCAGTTAAAAATATCATTAACAGAAGCTTCCACTTCTGTGGGTAAGACAACATCTTTCCTCATGTAATATGAGTGCTGAACGCTGAAGGACACACAGGAATGCAGGGCAGGAATTTCCCCCACCTCCAAGTCCAGTCTCCTGTTATTGCGGCAACCACACCTTGTAATGCCTACTCTGAACTAAAATGTTACATGGGATACTGACTGAGAACAGTTAGCCTTCTAACCTTACATGTCTGCATGTGTACACAGGGCACTAAATAAATGCATACTACCAAAAAAGAGAGAGAGTAACATGAATTCCTTGGGTCTACTTGCCTTACATACTGGGGAATGGCTGTCAACATCTCCATTTGCATTTGATTGCACAAATAAACTAAACAAACACATTCGGAATGAATGAGAACTGATGGAACTTCTGCTCTTTGGATGATTTCTCTCCAAAAGACATTTGAAGGACAACATGTATCATTATGACACATACAAAAATAGTAAATCTAAAGGCCACAAAAGGCCAAATTTAACACCCTGCTCTTTCAGAATCCCCTGCTCCAGACCATGTTACTAACTGTATGCTACAATTACAATATGGAACTTACAGTTGCACTAAACAGATAAGTTATAAACTATCATAAATCATTGTATCAGTATAAAATAAACTGACTGCAACAGTTAGAAAACGGAACTGCAATAAAGGTTTTTCTGGAGCTACTGAAGGAAAATGCAAGCTTCGTCAACGTGATGCAATAGCTTATAAAAAGGTTTTGTTGTTTACATTTTCTCTCCCTTGATGTGGTCAGCAAATAACAGAGTCTGAGCCTCACTTATCAGAAACAATCTTCAAAATCTCAAAAGTTAAATGCTGCTGTGCTCTGGTCCTGTTGGATGTCTCTAATTTACAGGACAACATAGTCTGTAAATTATTCTATGAGCTCATTAGGAAAGGAAACACACACATCCAACAAAGACTCAACCCCCTTCATACAAATAAGACTAACATGGGAATTCACTAATTCATTCCTTAATTAATGAGGTTTTTAACTAACAAGTTGTCTAAGCCGTAACTTACAAGTTGTAAGCAAAATACTCCCAGAGCTGCTGATGAAAGTGCTCATCCCTTCTCCTCCGTCACAGTGCAGGCCTCCCATGTATCCCACCAGGAAGCACGAAAACCTCCGCAGACTGGCTGATGTTAGATATGCTTCAGAGATGTTTGGGGCAAGCTGTCATATTTACACCTTCCAGCTTGAAAGTTTGGTCTACATGATTTCTGTAAGGTAGTGGATTCTGAAGGAACCGACAGTCAGTAGGAAGGACTACAGCTGCAGCAGACAAGTAGTGGCTTCATAATGACCAGCGCCCTTCCTGTGGGCTGCCTGTGTGTTGCTCCCACTTGGATCTCATGGCGATGGTCCCAACACACATCAGGTCTTTGTATGAGCTGTGTGTTAGCAGGAACTGAGTGAAGAGCCACACGACAGATAGGAAAGCTTAAATGTGTTTTATGAAATGGAAGGAGATATGATCAGGTACCAGTTTGGACACTACTTCTACAGAACATAAAATGTTTTTAATTTAATATTTTAAATATATCTGTTCATATGAAAGTAGGAGCTTCTGTAACAGCAGATGTATTTTACCAATGAAAATACAAATTACTTGGAGGCAGGTAACAATCAGATGATTCTCCCAGTGTCTAGATAAGCTGTAGAAATGCATGACTGTGTGAATACCAACAGCTTAGAAAGTATTGTGAGGCTGGGCACTATGCCCAAGGGCCCCAACTGAAAGGTTGTGCAACCTAATCAAGGAGAAAACTAGTCTTTGAGGCTCTGAGTGATTATTTAGAAGGTGAGGAACAATCTGAAGAGCTTGCCTGGTCATATCCTGCCGCTGATGCCTTTTCCTGGTCTTAAAATCAAGAATCAAGCACAGTTAGAAAGGAAAAAGAGATTTTACCTCTGTATTTATTTTAAGGATCCTTAGGTGCACCACGTCCAGTTCGAATGCACCTCCATGCACACCGCAATGCACACACCCAATAGATCGGGTATAACATTATAGGCCTTACTAATTAGCATATCTATCATAAATTCCCCAATGAGAGGCTCGAGTGAGCCCCCCTCCTAAAGAACCTTCCCCTGGATGGTTCTATCTTAGTTTACAAAATGTGTTCTGGAGAGGACCTTGGTGTCTGGGGCTTTCTGATCCCTAACTACAAAGCTTCTAAAATGTTTAGTCTCCTAGCCTGACAAATAAGTCTAAGAATGTAGGCTAAAAACCACTAAGAATACAAAAGCTATAAAAAGGTGTATAAAAGGGGTATACAAGAAAAGGCAAAAAATCATCATTGCATCACTCCAAGGATTTGCTTTCTGCCACTGATGGATGAATGGAGAAGGAAACTGAAATAAGAGGAATATACCCAATTAAACCACACAGAATATATATTGTCTATTATACGAGAATTACTTTCTCCAAAATGACTTTTCTTCTTTCCTTGGATTCAAGGCTGAAGATAGTGAATGAAAAAATACTGACATAAAGGAGCAGAAGTGACAAAGAAGTGAGAGAAACATGAAGCTCTTTGGGAGAAAGATAAAAAGCTGAACAGGCTTCTGGAGATCTTTAGCTTCACTTCTACTTGTAGAAAAAGCATCAAAGGTAGAAAAGACAAGAATTTAAGATTAGATTTAAGACAGTTGTAGTGGAGAATCAGCTGTATCAGAAAGCATAAGCATTTTCAGTTTTGTTTCATCTTTTTTTCAGACTTCATCTATTTTTTTTAAGAAATGCACAAATTTTGTCAAGACTTAATTTTCATTTGTTTGCTAACAATTAGCACAAGTCTCCCAAAAGAAAACTGGGAAGTTGTGCAAAATTTTAGTGCAATTTATATGAGTTGGTCCCAGAGCCAGGAAAAAGGCAATTAGATTCCTGCTTTCTGGAGATGATGACAGATTGAGCTCTGCATCCTGAGAACTTAGCCAAGGACACTGAGAGCAGCACCAGAACTTGAGGGCTTGAGACACTAACAGAGCTGGCAGGTTATCTTGCATCGATCTGATGAGTAACTGAGAAATGTTGTTTGGCTTGGTTTATCATGGCTCAGAGCCCACTTCAGGATGAAAACAGACTCCACTACAGTAATAAAGAAACAAAAGAGGAGAAGAAAGGGTGCTTACCAGGCAGGTGATAAAAGTAAGGCTTTGTTCATCACAGAATCATTAAGTAATTCCTGCAGAAAAGGGCCTTTGGAGGTCACTGGTTGTTCCTCACCACCTCTACCAAACTGAGTAAACTTCAAATTTGATCCAACTTCAGGGATAGAGTTGTTCAGAATCTTCTCCAACCACGGACTGAACATCTCCAAGATTAGGGTTGCCATAGTCTCACATTTCCCATATTTAACTAAACTCATAGTGTGATTTTTTTTCCCTTTCTTTATATTGCATTGGAACTCCACATGTCCCCTGTGTGCTTTTCACCTTTGTGTGTCTCTGAGATGAGTCTGGCTTCCTCTTCTCTATACTCTCACATTAGGCAGCTGAAGATAGCAACTCCCCTTTTCCTCACCACCATAAACTAACCCGTTTCTTTATCCTCCCTGTGATCATATTCATAGTTCTCCACTGAACTAACTCCAGCTGGTCAATACTTTTCCTGTATAGGGAAGCTCAAAACATGATGCTATGCTCTAGTGCTGATAGAGGGGAATTAAGACTTCCCCTAAGTGCTGGCTACATTCTTGCTTATACCAAACAACATGTGGTTGGTCTTCTTCACCCAGAGAGAAAATAGCAACTCCTGTTCTAACTATTGTCCAGAAGAATACCTAGATTATTTCCCCACAAAAATGCTTTCCATCTGGTCCTAGGCCAGCATGTACTCTTGAATGCAACTATTCCACCCCAAGTAGAGGACTCTGCAATTGTTGAACTTCATGAAATCTTTACTCACCCACATCTTCAGCCTGTCAAGATCCCTCTACCTGACAGCCCTGCACTCCAGTTGATCATCACTCTCTACTCCGGTTTGATACATTAAGAGTGAAAAAGAAATAGATATTTTTTTGTGTTTGTGAGGTTTTCTTTTTTTACTCATCCCTTTTCTGGAGGGAAGTACATGTTAAAGGCAAAAATTATTATGCCAATACAGATATATAATAGTGCAGTAATCACGCAAGGGCATGGACTCCGCACACACGGTGGAAAAAGTGCAAAGCCGTTTATCGCTCACCTGAAATTCCCCTAAATACCAGTACCTAACAGGATATCACACCATGTAAACAGGAAAGATGTTCACCTCAGTGTCCCCCAATCACCTGGGGTATTGCACAGATATTACCTATTATGGTAACAGGTAAACAATACCCTATAAGGCCACAAACTACAATTATCACGTCTCATAGGCGCAAAACTGTCCAGAAACCCACAATCCTCTCTCAGCCCATCTCCGGTGACCTGGATGCGCTCTCAGGGGCACCTCCGGGTCCAAGAAAGAGGCTCTGTCTCCAGCACTCAGGGCCTATCTCTCTTCCAGCACATAGCGCACCCCAACAATTCCCCCTTTTGTTTTTATTAACATAGTTTTGCTTATGGCATTATCAGCCACTTGTCATAGATAGTGCAGCAAAGGTGACTAAAACAAGGCATCAGGATAAAGTTAAGGCATTGAAAGGATCAGATCCCTTGTGGAGGATCCAAGTTCTACAGATCCAGTGCCTACAACCACCCACCAAGCACAACACAGTCTTTCTCAGGTGATCGTGTTGGCCGCCTCCTCAGCACTAGCGCTCAGAGGCAACATGGACCAGGATGTCAGAAGGTCTCAGGATCCAGCTGCATTGTCTTTGGCTGACGATGGTCCATCTTCCAGAGACAGTTCTGCTGCATTGCTTCAGCTGCTGATGGTCTCTTCTCCAGGAACGGGCGGACGTTCCTTGCCGGTATCCACCTCAGGCCAGCATCTGTGGAGACACAAGCATAGCCTCACATAATGAGGAGAACCGGCCCTAGAATTAGATGGCTTTCAGGATCTTTAAAGATAACTTTGGCTCTCTGCAGCGAATCCTGTGACATGGTGCCATGGCGCGCAAAATGCTCAAGAATGGGAGGCACAGTGTTATCAGCAAAGCGGTTTAGAAAGTTAAACATATAAAGAGCTTTTTTCAAACACTCCTGAGGAGTATAACCCTGAACTCCCCTTTTCTGTTGCAACAAAAGACGCTTAAGCGTAGCATGAGCACGTTCAACAATAGCCTGGCCAGTGGGCAAATGAGGTATTCCCGTACAATGAGAAACACCCCACTGCTGAAAAAAGAGAGCAACTCTCTGAGATGTATAGGCTGGGCCATTGTCAGTTTTCACTCGAGCAGGAATGCCTAAGACAGCAAACGCGCTCAAGAAATGTCGACAGACATCACAGGCCTTTTCGCCAGCACGGCATGAAGCAAACAAGGCACCTGAAAACGTGTCAATAGACACATGAACAAATTTCAAGAGACCAAACTCTGCAAAGTGCGTGACATCAGACTGCCACAGCTGCAATGATTGCAAACCTTGAGGGTTAACACCAGCAGTTACAGACGGCCAGCTATACCGCTGGCAATCCGGGCATGCAGCTATAACATCACACGCCTGGCGCGAAGACAGGCCAAACTGACTACGCAAAGCATGCGCATTCTGACGAAAAAAGGAATGACTCAAGCTTGCCTGAGCAAGAGAGTCAGGTACCACCTGCGTCAGCATAGCCAGTGAATCGGCACGACGATTCCCTTTTGCAATAGGTCCTGGAAGGGATGTGTGGGACCGAATATGCACTGCAAAATAGGACTCCCTTCGCGAATCCAGAAGCAAAATAAGTGTCTGGAGCCAATTAAACAGAACAGGGTTTGAAACATCCCTTAAGTAGGCAGCTTCAGCTCTATCCACGATTCCTGCAATATAAGTAGAGTCAATAACTGTATTAAAAGGTTTGCTCCATTTCTGAAACACTCAAACAACCACGGCAAGTTCTGCTATCTGCGGAGATGCGGAAACGATCACGACATTAGAACACCAGTTCCGTGTTACGGGGTCCTGCCAGACAAAAACTGAGTGATGCGATCATCCAGATCCATCTGTGAAGACTGTAAGGGCCTGCAAAGGTGTCGGATTCCGCCACACCATAGGAACTAAAGAAAAACAGTTAGACAACAGTTTGTGGGCGGGAGGATGAATGCACAGAGTGGGGTAGGCGACCAGTGCTACCTGAAATTCGTTGAACATCTGAAGGAGCCCTTGCAGATACGTAACAGCTAAGGGCAAACAAATGCGGGGCTCTTGACTTACAAGAGCAAGCAAGCGCTGTCGTCCTTTAACAATGAGCTGAGCAAACATTTCTGGCTGCGTAGCAATGGTCTTTGGCATCTGATGAGGCAAAAACAACCATTCAATAATGATCAATGGGTCCTGTGCCCTTACATCCCATTGAAACAACAAAGCATAGGGTTGTCGTGAGGGGTTCAAAATGAAGAGGTCAAAAGGTAAGTCAGGAACACAACAGGATGCTTGATGATTTGTGATTGCGTCAGATACCAATTGCAAAGCAAGTTGCGCTTGCTCTGTGAGGCGTCGTGGAGATGTCAGTGCTGAGTTGCATTTCAAGAGATCAAACAAAGGACACAGGTCCTCGTTAGAAATTCCCAGCAAGGGACGAACCCAGTTAATAGCTCCAAGCAATTTCTGCAGGTCATGCAATGTGCTGACTGAAGTCAGAAGTTTCACTCATTGAGGCCGAATGGATTGCTCTGTAATTCGCCAACCTAAATATTGCCAAGGAGGGTTCCTCTGTATCTTTTCTGGTGACACCTGCAAGCCAGCAGGTGTAACAGCTTCTATGGTACGGGCTAAGGCTTTTGGCATAACCTCAAGTTGTGGAGCTGCCACAAGGATGTCATCCATGTAATGATCAATGAGAGCATCAGGCACCTGTCTACGCACAGGGCTCAGTACTCGTGCCACAAACCACTGGCAGATGGCTGGGCTGTTTTTACAACCTTGTGGCAAGATGATCCAATGGAACCATCGTAGAGGCTCCTGAACATTAAGGCTAGGCACAGAGAAAGCAAATCTTGGGGCATCGTCAGGATGCAATGGAATAGAGAAAAAACAATCTTTCCAATCGATAACAGCCAAAGGCCAATCGCGAGGAAGCATGGTAGGAGATGGGAGCCCAGGCTGCAGGGCACCCATATCCTCCATTATAGCATTAATTCTCCTCAAGTCAGGCAGCAAACGCCACTTACCACTCTTCTTTTGGATGACAAATACAGGTGAATTCCAGGGACTAGCAGAGGGTACAATATGGCCAGCAGCCAACTGTTCCTCTACCAATTCCTGTAGATAATGCAGCTTCTCAGAGGACAAGGGCCACTGGGCCACCCAAATTGGATTATGAGATTTCCATGACAATTTCAGGGTGGGCTGCGTTGCAGTGGCCCATATCATAAATCTGACCCAATGCGAGTCCCTAGCTGAGCCAGTAGATCACGCCCCCACAAAATCAGAGGTGTATGCAACACGAAAGGTTTAATCGTGGCGGCATGACCACCTGGGCCAAGGACCTGGATCAAATCTTGGCTTTGGTAGCTAGTCCTACTCCCCCTGATGCCTGCAAGGGCTTGAGGAGTTGCCAGCAAAGGCCAGGTTGGCGGCCACTGTGAGTGAGAAATGACGGTGACATCCGCACCTGTGTCAATCAGACCTGTCAGAGTAATGCACTGGCCATGCCATATCAGCTGGCATTGGCAGGTCGGCCTGGTTAAGGCTATCTGCTGGGCCCAACAAATCCGAGGCAGGCTCGGGGATTCAGAACCAGCAGTGCCATGTACAGTACTTGCTGGTGACATTCGAGCCTCAACAAAAAAGATCAGTCGTGCTATTCGGGTTCCCTGAGGAATCGTGCATGGGGGAGTGGGCATCCATGCCATAATTTGTATTTCTCCAGCATAATGTGCATCAATAACTCCAGGAAGCACAAACAGTCCAGCCAGGGAGGCAGAAGGGCGACCTAGCAGAAGCGTACTCCTCCCTCCCCCAAGTGGGCCATAAACCCCGGTAGAAAGGGGGTGGACCGTGCTATCCACTGGAGTTACTGTGTGGGTGGTTGCCAAGTCAACTCCTGCGTTGCTAGGGGCGGTGCCACGAAGGCATGACTCGGCGCTGCCGAGGACTGCTACGCGCATGCCTGACACAGTGCTGCAGCTGCTGGAGCCTGAGGCGGCCACATCACTCTCCGTGCTGCCGGGAGGGCCGGCACAGAGGTGGGCAAAGCCGCTGCAGCGGGCGGGGGTACTTTTGTCCCGGTGCATCTCCGCTTCGCGCTCCGCGAGGCTTTTCCCTGCAAGGGATTCCCCTTTCCATCGTACTGTGAATGACACAGATTTGCAAAATGCCGACCCCTATGGCACCGAGGGCACATCTTGGGAAAAGCTGGCAGTGCCGCCCCTGCCTTGCATTCCCTTCTAAAATGGCCTGCACCCCCACATTTGTAGCAAACAGAGGCGGGGCGCAGCGCCGCGAATGCAGCAGCCATTGACTATTGTACCTACCTGATTACAGGCTTGTCTCATCTTTACAAGGGTGGGATTTTCCAAGGGGCGCGGCACTCGCTGGCAATCTGCGTTTGCATTTTCGACTGCCAATTTTAACAATAGGAATTCCCGAGCTTTCTGAAGTGCGATCTGCTTGTCTAAGGCATCTTTCAAACGGTCCACAAACTGCATGTAGGGTTCTTTCGCACCCTGCCTGATGTCTGTGAATGACTTCTGAGGGCGGCCTGTGTCCGGGATATTAAGAAAGGCATGGTACGCGTCCCCCTGAATCTCATCTAACACCACTCGTGTGAGACCCCGCGCCTGGACTGGCACTCTCGCAAATTCCCCCTCTGACTGCTAGCTGGTCGAAAGTAAGCGCAGCCTTCTGTTGATCCCTGCTGGCCTGGTATAGTTGCAAGCGGGCACGCAGCAGCCGCCTCCAATCAGCTTCCCACAGGGAATACTGTGAAGAGGACGGCATTAAAGTAGCTAAAGCTTTAAAGTCGTGAGGGACCAGTGTAAAAGAGTTCATTACCGTCCCAAGCATGCTCTTTGTAAAAGGCGAATCGATACCGCAGTCTGAAACACCTCTTCGCAGCTCCTTTAACATAGAAAAGGGCAAGCCTTCCCACTGCGGTGGCTGATTAGGCTGATATGTGACAGGAGTGACAATTCGCTCAGCCATTGCATATTCACCCGCTTCCAAAGCCTGGGTACGCAAACGAGCCCAGTTGACACCCAGGGGGTTCGTGGGAGCTGAGCCAAGCCCCCTTGCTGAGCTTTCAGGGCTAGGTGCATGCACGAGAACCAAAGAAAACCCCTGTTCTGTACCCAGATAGTCGGGACCAGGCGACCGCAGAGAATCATCCTCCCCAGTGTCCTGAGGCAGTACAACTCGAGCCCGGGCAACGGCGCTAGGCGAAGGAACGTCTGTTCCCCTTGCGGTTTCAAGCTCCCCCCGCGCCGCCGCCGGGGAACGCGAAGCGCAAATCGTGTGAACCCATAGGGCAGCGCCGGGCACAAGGGGTTCCACCGATCTTGCGAACCTGGGAGCCCCCCGCTTTGTCCGGAGATGAGCTGCCAGCAAGGGGGATGCCACCACCGGGGTTTCCGGTAAGTCCGCCGTCACAGGAATGCCCCGCTCCGCCCAGGGACGTGGCACCACAGGGAGAGGTGCCTCCACGGTGTCCGCCGGCACCTCCGCGGCATCAGGCTCCCCTCGCTCCACCTGGGGAGAGTCCAAAGGTGCTGCCAGAGGAGGCGAGGCGGCGCCAGCCGCGAGGAGGTCAGCCGCCGGAGGCTCGCGGGCTGCTGTGTCCTCCTCCTGCAAAGCCTCTATTACGGCTCGCCAGGGAGGCAACAGGGCAGCCGCCGTCGTGTTGCCCTGGGTGGCCAAATTCCATAAATCCGCCCCTACCGCATCCCAAACGTCAACAGAAAAGGCATCATTGGAGGTCAGGTCCAGATAATAGGCAGCAGTCGACACTAAAAGGCGGTCAAGCAACTGAGGGGTGTAGGGCTTCTTACAGACATCCAGCAGCCAGGTCAAAGAGTCAAGTACAAACTGCTGGTTGGCAAGAGAACTCTGATTGCCCATATTTAAATCAATCCCGTCCGGGACTGAATGCATCAGCTACTCACGGCTCACCTGAAAAAATCCATCAGGGATTAGACATTGGCCAGCTTTTCCACTTCTCTCCCAAGTGGATTGTAGTCCGTGAGGCGAATACTGCTGAAGGCAAAAACCAAGCCACTTATCGTCCCTTTCAAATAATATACAAACACGAGGCACCATTTGCAGTAATCACGCACGGGCATGGACTCCACACACACGGTGGAAAAAATGCAAAGCCGTTTATTGTGCACCTGAAATTCCCCTAAATACCAGTACCTAACAGGATACCACATCATATAAATATAAATCAGTGTCCCCCAATCACCTGGGGTATTGCATAGACATTGCCTATTACAGTAACAGGTAAACAATACCCTATAAGGCCACAAACTACAATTATCACTTCTCATAGGTCCAACACTGTCCACAAACCCACAATCCTCTCTCAGCCCATCCCCGGTGACCTGGATGCACTCCCAGGGTCACTTCCAGGTCCAAGAAAGAGGCTCTGTCTCCGGCTCTCAGGGCCTATCTCTCTTCCAGCACATAGTGCACCCCAACATAATAGCTTTCAATAGAATTTGTCTTCTGGACAAACATAAAACCAGAATTCAGTATATTCCACATGACTGATTAATTTTGGATGTCCCTGCTGCCATGATTCCTTTCAAGGAATTCAGTTCCTTTCAATTTCTTTCAAGGAAGGAGGCAATGTTTATCTTCTGAACTAAAAGCATATTCCAGACAAAGAATATTAAAAACAAAAATTTTACTAACATTTCACATATAATTTTTGGGAACAGGAGAGTGGGAAAAGACTGAAATAAGATTCCCAACATATCAAGAATAAGAAATACTGAATTATTCAAAGAATAAGCTCACAATTAGCAATAGTTCATTACAAAGAAAGTACAAAATACGTGACTAGGACTCTGAGTCCATAAATCAGACTCTGCTACAGAGGTTTTTTTACAGGATGCAAAGCTGTGTGCACTATGCCCAAGGACCCCAAGCCCCAGTTGCTGCTGGATCACAGTTGGGATCTTCATCAGGGTAGAACACGGGCACTGAACGTTCATAATAATACTGAAGCCGAGAGAGTAGTTTTTCCACCACATGAGGATACTTTTCAGACACATCATTTTTCTCTTCAGGATCATGAACAATATCAAACAGCCAAAGCCTCTTTGTTGATGGATCAGACGATTGAATCTGTGACTCATTGAACAAAGACGGTGGAGGGAACCAATGACTGCAGCCTACAGAAACAGGAACAGACCAAGGGTCAATTCTGAGATACAGAGCAGCAGTGTGGAGACACAGAGTTTTGCTGTAAATGATGAATTCACTACGACAAGCCCCTGGGCAGTGACTGTTGCTGCACACCTTAATTGTAGCCCTGCACCAGAGTCCCTCTAGTCCAGGGCTACCTAAATAGGAGTCTTATTTATACAAAAAAAGCTGCACCACTGGGATTCAAAATTCCATGTAACTTTATTTCATATCAAATAATTGAATGGACCTTCTTCTTGTATTCTATGATCCTTATGAGTCCCTTCCAACTTGAGATATTCTATGAAAGTTTTTTCACTACAGTTAAAGTAATTTGTAGACAAAATATTTGGAAAATGAAACCGTTCGGATTTTTGAAGTGCTCATTCTAGATCTTTGCATGTGGTCAAAAACCTAAGAAGTTAGCAGAATTACTAAAAGAAATTAAAATACATGAAACAAAATTAAACTGAGTTTGTGGTGGATACACTGCACAAAAAGGAGTTATTTGTTACCTGGATATCCAGTTAGTAACTTCCATTTGCCATGTCGTATCGCTGCATGCATGGATATATTGAATAGTGTATCATCCCATGGAGAAGAATTGCTCTGTGGTAAAGATGTCCTCTTGTCAATGCCAAGACCTTAATCAAACAGTAAATTAAGTTAGCTACATTGCATATTCATGAGGTAATTTTTAGAACTCTGCTGGAAAACAAAGCAGTATCATCCATTTTTTTTTCTGTACTGGATAAACAATTTGTTGTATATATGTGCAAAGATCTGTGCTATGATTCAATGGATGTATTTAACTCTTAGCTTGAACTGCATTTTAAGAACTTACCAGTGGAAAGTGTCGCAGCTGAGTCCAGGTAACTGAACTAATTTTGTACACAGATACTGTATGTGTATCTCACATACCTGTACTAAGAATGCTCAAGATTGGAATTGCTAACTTTAGTCATACAAGTGCCTGTATCTTTTTCCAGGTAGGAATACAGGATCAAAAGATCTCCTGAGTCAATGCTACTACTGTTAATTCTCTTAGGTCACTACAGGGAACGAGTCCCAGGTTCTGACCTGTATCCACATCAGACAGCTGTCTCTCTGGGCTGAGCTGGCTGTGTTCATGAAGGTCCACATCTGGTCAGCAAGCTTCTTCTGTGGCATATCTTCATACTGTCTTTGGAGGAGCTGTGTATGATGTGGCCCCATAATCAGATACTATAGAAAACTGAAATGTCAACTCTGTGCACATTCCCTCTCAAAAGGAAACCTGAAGCTCCTTATAGGAGGGAGCTCAGGAAAAAAAAGTTAAAATGCATTGACCAGGGATGATTAGGAGACCAGTTTGTTGTTGAAACCAACAGGGAAGCAGTGAGTCAGACAGACACCCCAGGAGCATCCAAACCAGCTTCCAGATCAGCTTTCATAAATAAAGTAGGAGTTCAAGACCTAAAACGTAGAAGTTTTATATTAACTGTATCAGCTGAAAACAGTTCACCAATTACTACCAGAAGGCAACTTTAATCAGACTAGAAGACACATTAAAAGATGGAGAGAAACCAATGTTGATTTTCTAGCTTCTTTCAAGACATGGTTTTCAATCACTTTAGGGACTCTGAAGGACTCAGCCGACAGATTTTCAGATGAGAATTCATGAAATGTGTACAATGATCATGTAAGAGCCAACAGGAAGCAGAACCAAATATTTCTAAAAAGAATAAATTCTGCACAACACAGTGAGGCAAATACACATCTAACAGAAAAAACAGAAAGTTGGGAAAGGAAATGCTAGGACACAATTTCTCTATTTTTTACGAAGGACTTACAGAGTTTCTATTTTCTTACTGGACTTTACACTTTGAGTTGATTTTTTTTAATAAACAGATCTGTACATACCCACGTTCCCTATCTACATCAGACCTGTATAATGTTACCAGATTAATAAGGTTACAAAAGGGGCTACTCGTTTGGAGTATGCATACACAGACTTGGGAGGACTCAGCTCATCTTAGATCAAGAAGCACTGAAGCTGACCTAACAAAAGAAAATAAACCTCAAACCCCTATAAAAACAAGGGAAACCTTGTAAGTAATCCAAGCAGAATCTCTTCTGGAAGAGAAATCCTCACACAGCCACGTGATGTCCATAGAAAATATGAAATAGTTTAAAGATTAATACTACTTGCTTTCCAACATCACTGTGTTATGTGTTACTCTGTCATATGTTTTGCTACTCCTCCTTGACTACTCCTCTTTGCCATCTACTTTCTTAAACACAATGAAAGACATTCGGCAGGTCAAAAAATGAATCATGCTTTTTAAACCTTATGTCTCAAAACTACAATATCAAGGCTTGGTCTAAAGATAAAATTATGTGAGCCTGCATTTCTGATTTTAAAATTTAGCATGAAGAATATGCTTCTGATTGCTGAGCTACATACGGTATGCGAAGCCATAACATTACACAAGATAGACTATTTTAAATATTTCAAATAAATGGTATGAAAGATTGTATTTTTAGATACACTTTGCAAAATATCCTTAGAATGCCATGTATGAGACTTAAAATAAGATTCAAGAAGATAAAACAGTTTTTAAAAACTCTGATTTGGTCCAGGTAAAAAAACTAGACTACTAAATGAAAAAATGCTTTTACCAGAGCATGAAGTTGAAGTTGTTTGGTGAAGTATTATCTTTTAGCAAAATTTTTTTAAGAGAAATGGATAAATTCCCTCATGTTGAGCTGTTATAAACAGAATTCTGTCAGTCATGTTAATTCACCCATTGCAAGCACTTGTTTTGTGCCAAGGAAATGTATTGTCTATTATTCAGAGAAGTGCATTGCTTTCCAGACAGTATGGGTCAACTTTTATCAGATGTATTGGTCACGGAAAACAGACTGACGCTTGTTCGAATGCTCTCTACAAGGATACTGACAGGACTGTCAGTTTATTACATTACATAAGCACCAGATACAGAACTAAGATAAATAAAAATTTTGCTTGATATAAATTCTTTTCTTCCCCTCCTATGACTCACAGCTTAAGCTCAGATATTCCTCCCCCTGCATTTACCCATTTTCCTCCTTCTCTTCAGCCCAGCTGGTAAGTTTCTACCTCTGCCTTCAGCTTTTGCTGCTGCAGGTGAAATGCAAAATGCCTGGGCTGTCTTCTCCCTTGCCATATGAATTTTACAGAGATCCCTTTTCTGATTTCACAGACTGAAGAACTCATATTGTTTTTGTTTCCTTTTCAAGACAAAATGTTCACTTCCACAGCATCTAAGCAGTTTTTTTCTGCATTCGTTTGATATTATGGGGGAGTTCTTTATTTCTTCTTTTTCCATTAGGGTTGACAGTAAGAACAGCCCTGTGGACTAATTCAGCAATCAAAGGACAGATGTCTTTTATTAAGTTCTGTAATCAAGCCTGCCTTCATAGGTCTGCATACTCTCCTTACAGACTTATATACAAAAAATGTGATGCTTCTGCTTGTGTAGAGGCTAAACATTTTACTTTTTTTGCCATTGCATAAGTGTATCAGTGGCTAATGAAATAAGGCTTTGTTTTTACCTTGAAAGAAAATCCCACAGCTTTTGTCATGAGCTTTATTATTGTCAAACAGAAGCCACTGTTTCCTGAAGCCCAACTTTGGAGCCTCACCAGTTCCTATATTTCTTTTTTAAGTAGTCTCTTGGGAAATGATAAAACTTGTATTAGTTAAGAAAGCAGTGACCTTTTATTTAGATACTTATTTTCAAATATTTAATGCTAAAATGAATTTGTTCAAAGATTTTAGAGTTTTAGTTGGAGTTCTAGGTCACCAAACAGAATTCAAATAGCTTTTGCATCTCTATAGAAAAAGTTAGGTCCCTCAGAAGACGTTGCCCTTGTTAAGTGATTTTGGAGTTTATAGCATAGTTCAAGAAATCCTTTGACAGCCTGAAAAATGGTTTCAGGAACAGATTTTTAAAGGAACTGAGGTGGCCAACTCTTGCTACCCACAAAGTAGTTTATTATTTGAATACTTTAGAAGTCTGGCCCTTTGCCCCTTATGGAAACTTCAGCTTAGTTCTTTTACTTCTATTATCATACATTGTTTCTATACACATCCATATTTCAAATTAGGATGAAAAATCCTATGTAATTTTCAATAGCTGATTTGCACCTTCAAGAAACCTGATTTTTCCAAAGGCCAATGTCATTAACTCCGAAAAATCTATGCAAGATGCTCAGAAAGCATCAGTCAAAATGTTGGCTGCTTTTGCAAAAAATAATTGCCATTTTGATAATTTGAATATTCCATAGCATACTCTTCAGGCAGGATGTTGGAAAATTGACTACTGGATAAGTACATAAATAATATCCTGACTGTTGAGTAGAGAATATCCTGGACTTTTTAGGAAAAATGAACAATCTTTCAGTGCATTGTCTTGCTAGTGCACAAATTTGAGTACAACAAAAGGGAAAGTAATGAACATGGCGGGGAAAAGCCAGCACTCCACATACACAAAAGAATGTGCTCTGAACTAGCTATTGCTATTTATGGAAGTGTTTGTGAAGTTGTAATGAACAGGTAATGTCCAGAGGCTGTTCAGAAAAGCAATTAAAATTGGCAATGAAGAGGACACTATGCCAACCACCGAGGTCCTTCTTGTGCCTCACATAGTGTACTGTGCAGTTTTGGTTCCCATGTTACAAAACAGACACAGAAAAGCCATGCAAGATACAAAGACCTGAGGCAAGGAAGATTAAAGCTATGAACAACTTCCATGTGAAGAATGACTAAGTAAATAGGACTCTATCCTCAAAAATGGACAACTGACAAGAGAAAGGACAGAGGTCTAAGAAATTGTGTGGCCACAGGGAACTGAGTAACGAACAAGTCCTTCCTAATAAGGGCACTGAATAAATTAAGATGTCATGTATTGAAAATAAACGATAGTATATACTTCCTTATTACAAACCAAACTCAAGTGTGGAATTCCTTTACGTGGGAATGCTGTGGGTGCCAAAATTTTATGCAGGTTGAGTAATAAAAGGATTCAAAAAGTGGAAGAAAAATCCATCAAGAATTCTTATATCCAAAATCACAACCTAAAGATTAGGAGCAGGCTGTGGGGGCCACACAAGAGAAGTATATTTATGTCCTTGCCCTCGTATACTCTGTCCTACACAACTGCTACTCTCAGAACAATGAACTGGACAGATTTTTGGTGTGGTCTTACACAAGATGTGTTACCAAATTACTTTCAGTTCAGGAGAGGCAAATAAAAAATTTACAAAAGAAAGTGCTCTATCAAAGTAGATTTATACAACTTTCATTATATTAATCCCTGTATGCACTGAACTGAAAGAGTCAAAACTTCCACAAAAACTAAGTCTAGAATCATAGCACCATAGCATATCTATGTGGACCATAGATTCCAACTCTCTGCTCCTCACAGGATTACCCAAAACTAAACCATATGACCAAGAGGGTTGTCCAGATGCTCCTTGAGCTCTGGCAGGCTTGTAGCTGTGACACTTTCTGGGGACCCTTTTTCAGTGGAGAACCTTTTTGTAATGCCCAATGTGAATTTCTCCTGATGCACTTTCATTCCATCTCCTCACGCCCGGTCAGCAGCCACAGAGACAGGGGATCAGCCCCTCTGCTTTTCCCCTTGAGGAAGTTGTAGGCTGCCCTGAGGTTACCCCTCAGCCTTCTACAAACTGAGCAAACCAAGTGACCTCAGCCACTCATCCCAAGTCTTGCACTTAAATTCTTCCACCACATTGGTTGCCCTCCTCTCTATGTATATATGATTCAGATTCAGGTTGAACTATGATTTCACAAACCCATGAACACCATGAGTCATTTCCAGCATACCTTCTGGTATACTTTGAGTGCTATTCTTTAAAGGAGGGGTAGAATAAAGCAATGGTAACATTAATTTGTGTTAGCAATGACTTCCAATGCACAGATCAGTTTGTGCAGACAGGTCAGTTATTTCCTTAGGGCTGTTTTTTCACTTACACCAGAACATAAATCAAGAGGAAAGTAATTGAAATAATGACTTCACATTGAAATCAGAATCTGACACCTACATTATTTCCTGCTTTAGTCATACAATTTTAAACTTGAAAAAAACCCTTACAATTTACAGAAATGTTACAAGATGACAGGTTTTGCCATACTGAAGTGTGTTCCGAGTAGTTGTTAGTAACAGAAGATTCAACATAAAACAGAAAAGATAAACTAAAACTGCTTACTTTGCCCAGCAATCTGTTCTTTCTTTTCACTTCCTAAGCATAGGGAAGATCATAAAAAATGCTGCAATGTGCTTAGCCCTGTTTTATTCCTCCTCGCCTTTCAAAAAAGCTCTCTGACCTCATTCAGTATCCCATGTGTACTCCTGATTTAAAACATCATTTATGTTAGGTGGGTAGCTCTTCCAGAGGAAGAACTGTCTTCCTACATACTTTTGCATACACTTACAGCAGCCTTCTGCTTAACTCATTAGTTCATCAATCCAACTGGGCAATGATTTCCGGAGGTGGAAAAGAGGAAGCAAAATTTTTTCACATTTCTACCCTGCTGATTAATGTATGCTTGAGAATCAATCATCTGTTCCTTGGCTTATACAATCCTAGTTACCCACCAAAAACTCATCTAAAATTAAAAAGTACTAATTTATCTGACCACCAGGAAAACCACAAAAATGTCTGAAAATCCATTTATTTTCTATACAACTCAAAACCTTTTACATCCTTCTACTACTGCTGCAAACCAAAGCAACTCCACAATCCTTTGATGCCTGCAATGCTACACGGTAATAGACGGAAGAAGGGTTGATCCAGTTTTACTGCATTTTGCAGATTTAGATATCTATCAGAAGCTCTCTACTCATCTTACTGCACGGAGATTATAAATCCACTTTGTTTATCTGTCTAAGTCTTATGATGTTTCCAACAGTTTCACTTATAATCTCTACAATATTTAATATTCAATCAAGAGCAAATACTACAAAAAAAGTTTTCCTAATGCAACCAAAATCAAAAATAGCACAGACAACAGCAAAAAGTCACTGCAACACTTGGTACGAAGGCTGGAAAATTCAGACCTGTAAGCTTCTTGGCAAATATTTCCTATGATTCACTTCAGTCCTTTGCTTTTTACTTTGCAAAGCAAATAGTTCAAGTACCACATAACTGTTATTTGTAAAAAAAGGTTAAGGATAGTCCACACCCACATTGTGCACATTTGCAAGTTAAAGAAAATAAAAGATACAATCTGAATCTGCCTTTTAAAGAAAGGCTTGCTCTTTAAATTAATCTAAAAAACAAATTTGTGGAAACATTTTATTAAATAATTAGTTTCGTAAGAGTATACTCATTTAAACTTAGCTATCTAATTTTTACCTGCAAGAAGGAAGATAAACTAAATAAACTGCAAATCTTCAGCTGGGATTTATAAGAAGGACTATACATATTCCATATCATTATTCATTGTATTTTGAAAATTTAATAAACATAGATCAATTACTCTTCTCATTCCTCTAGCTTTTCTTCTTTCATTCACTGAGATCAACTCAAGCAATTGGTAGAAACTTCAAGTGTGGCAACATAAATAGACAGTACATCTAAAAATAAAATATTCTGCTTTCAGTGTATGATTAAGATGATGAAAATGACCCATGTTGAGAACAAGTTTTCTTGGCTGGTGAGAGATCAAAGAGTACACAGTTCTCTCTAACATGCCATTTAGCAAGGTCCTGACCACAAAACTTAAAGCATCCAAAATGACGTTGCTTGAAGCATGCTGTATTTCTGTACACTGTGGTCTACAATACAAGCATGTGGGGAGGCAGTGTTGGGTACTGAGGAATAATTTTGGAGAAAGACAAAGGAACGTTAATTTGTTATTTATTTGGGAGACAGAGCCCTGACCAAAAAGTAATCTGAACAGTTAGGTGAGTATCAGAGTGGCCGTGCCTACAATTTTCCAATATCCTACACAATTACAAAAACATTCTTTTATAAGCAGCTGCATATAATCAGTGTGGTTTAAGGAAAACAGAAGCAAATGAAGCTTCTACCATTCTTCATCTGCAAAACAAGGATCTACCTTTTCAGTATATTTCCCAAAGGAAAAAATGAAAAATGTCACAGTCTCTATAGTTAAACTTCTATTTCTGATAATATAATGTAGCAGCCATATGACAGGGTAAACATAATCACAAAAAGCTCCAAGCTCAATTGCAACCGGCTTGACAGAAAAGGCTGAAAAGTATGTATTAAGAAAAGCCACAAAACCCAGGGTGAATTAAGATTTTAGATGGCTCACACTCTTCGCAGTCCAAATTAAAAGCACATCTGAAACAAATAGTAAACAGGTCCTACTGCTTTGCAGATGTAAAACACATTCAGCCCGAGTAGGAATATCACCAGCATTTCTTGTGACACAAGTGTGTGGACATTACACTGGATATCTCAATAGTTTGAAACCTTGCAGTTTGTAATGTATACTGCACAAAGAGATTCCCTAGATATTTTCTTATTAACCAAAATTTTTCTCTGTAGTTCTCGAGACTTGTATTTCAGTATAAATTTTGTCTGGCTATGCAACGCCCCCTATAACTTATTTGGTTACTCCTCTCCAGTATTTTAATAACACATAACAGGATCCACATAGAACAAAAGTTTACTTCTCATACCACATGGCCACGTAGGTCAAGAAACAAGCAACGATATGAAAAGAGGGAAAGATCCTCACGTAGATAGAAAGCCATCTAAAAAAAAGAGAAACAAAACCAGTTTTGATTCCTAAAGGAATCTGTGCTGGTAACTATACTGTTGAACATATTCCAAATGACCTGGAAAAGGGAATGAACGATGAGGCAACAGAGTCTCTGAATGATGACAAGTTATTTAAAGCTGGCTATGAAGAATGACAGAAGGCCTGTATGAGGCTGAGTAGTAGGCATTAAAATAGTCAGTGATATTTAACAAAGATGCAGGTAAACTGATGCATGTGTGAAAAAATAATCTGAAAGTCATATAAATATTTAAAATGATGGCCTTTGTCACTCATAACCAAGAGCAAAACCCGGGAGTCATGACAGCTTGAGCTAATGCTTTTTCAGAATTATGTCAGCATTGTACAAAAAGAGAACTGAGGGAAGGAATTATTAGAAAAGGACTTGTTAACAAAGCAAAAAGCCCCATGCCACTGGAAGACCTAGTTTTGGTCTTCCCATCTCAAAAACAAGACTGAGGAAGTACAGTTGCAAGTTTAGGTGGCATGCAATCCGTTGTGAATAAAACTCCTTTGCTAGATGTATATTCTACTTAATTAAATTTGCATTTTCTATGGAACTCCAGGGACCAGGTTGTTTTCACTCCCTCCCATCCTGTGTGACATTGGCCAAATGCAATCATACGATCGAAACCTTAAATGACATGGGACATATCATTTAAACATGCAGTCCAAATACTTTAAGTTCTCTGAACTTACTACACACACCTCAGGAAGTATCTTGAGTGAAATCCCATGACCTAGGCAGTTTTTAGTATTTTTAGTGACTACAGACTCTACTTGACCTAACTAGATACCACCTACAGTGCAGAGCAGCACTACTGCAAACCGTGTAGCCGAAGTGAGAAAAACTCAAACATGCTGACACACTGAGTGAGACATAAATTCTTTACTTAGGAAATTCACTGTCTGCTTTGGCTTGGAATGGCCATTTTCCAACGGGACTAGACTATGTTCTCTGAACAAAATGGAGTGGCTTTTTTCTTTTAATCACACCAGAGATGTTTCATAGAAAACACCCATGTTATTCTATCACTTTGTAAAATCTTTTAATTGCATCTCAGCTATCAGAACAGCTAGGACAACTCTCCGAGCTGCCAGTCCCCTGACATCCTTAACTGCAGGTTATAAAGGTGATAAAAGAGATTGCATTTTATCAGTAAGCACAACATAAACACAGTTGTCACTAAGACAGCAATGCAATGAAGTCCTGCTTGTATGCAGAAACTCTTGGGAGGATCAGTGCAAGTGCTCATGTTTTCAGACTTATCTCTGCTAACAGAGGCTGAAGGAACACACACAGAGCTACAGGTGCGACAAGAGGCACCCATCACAGGGTTCTGTCAGACACACCCTCAGAGCAAGATACACAGCCATTACAAGGCTACACAGCTACACAGCTGCACTACACAGCCAGACAGCAAGAAACCACTGAACTGCAGAAACTAGTGCTTGCTGTGAGGCAGCTTTAGGGAACGAAGTGGCACTTACACGTATGTTCAAAAAGAGATACTGCATTTAAAATAATTCAGTCTTGTGCATACCGGCTGTCAACTCACTGAAGACTCTCACTCTTGGCAGTGAGAGGCTTTCAAAAGGCAGTGTCACCTGGCAATGGTAAGTCTCAAGGGGATAAATTAGATGTTCAAATTCTGCTGAGATTATACTCTTAGGCGTTGTCTTAGGTTACAATGTAAGATGTAACCAAAAGATATGTATTCTATTACCATCTACATAAGCGGTTAAGATAGATGGGGCAGTGTTCTTTATCCTCTCAATAACTCATCCCTGATAACTCCCTCCGAGGACTATCTCTGTTTAATGGGCTATCAAGGCCTCACTGCATGACTCATAAAATTACATCAACCCATTGTGAGATGCTCTGCCCAGGGGGAGGAACCAAGCATTCCTACCTGGATATAACCTGGGATTTGGAACAGCACAGTAAGCCCCCTGACCTACTGGGTTCCCAAAGGACAAGAGCTACATAACTACCACTGGACCTTCAGAGGAAGACCAGACCCTTCTACAGGATCACTGCTTCAACAGAACCACATCTATCACTTCAGGAGGCTTGCAGCCACCATTTAGTTGGACTGCTACCACCACCCTGACTGACAGGTTGTATCCTGACTCTGTCAGTTTAAGCCGTTTTCTGCCTTTATTTTACTTTTCCTATTAAATTGTAGTTCTGACTTGGAATCTCCTGCTAGTTTGTTTTCAAACTAGTACAGACATTCAAAAAAATTTCCCTATTTTGTAAAAATGTTTTTAATTAGAGAGAAGTGAATGACTCCATATATGTTGCAGAGTAGAATTCTGCTTAATAGTTGAACCAAACTGTGGACACTACTTCCACTAGGACTTACAACCAACGAGTAGTAATGAGTATTATTTTCATAGTAAGGCGATGCCTATGCCTCCCTGCCTCTTGTGATCTGATTAGTAGTCTACAAAAACCACAGAGGAGATCCCCAGACAGAAGTCTGCAGCTGGTGAACCAAAAACCACTTACATATGAAACCCAAACAGAAAGAAAGTATTTTCCAGTATTTTCATTACAATCTTTAAAATCAACATACTATTTTAATCATCTAATAAATTCCTATTGTATTCACCATCTTGTATGTATTGTCAGAAAAATGGTAATTGAATTATTCTCCTACTGCTTCCATTAAAATAAAAGCTTCTGTTCTTAGCTAAGTTACTTGATGCTATTATCAAGATTTAAAATTTTTATGTACATGTTGGCCAGTAGAGAGAAAAAAGAAAACCCAAGCAGTTAAAAAAATCACAAGTAATTACTTTCCTAACAACAGACAATGCAAACTACTTCTAATCATCTTACCCCATCTTTGTGCTACAATAGCAGAAGTGTAGGTTAAAAAAAAAATCACAAACTTTCTTAAATATTATGAAATTCCACATAAAAATTACCATGACAGCAGTCTTCAGCCTCTTAGAAATCTCACTACATGCAGACACACAAATCCTGCATGATTGGTAGGCTTCCTGTGCCTTACTAATGCTCAACTGTGGAACAGCGGGAAGTCTGTTAGGGCTTGAAAAAACCTACCCTGAAACAAATGGGAACCGTTCCATTAATTCCAGTGGGCTCTGGTTCAGACTGGTTAAGCATTAGCAGTAAAAAACAAGGAATTTACACCCTACCAACTCCTCTTAATCAAATAAATGAAGCTAAATTTCCCTTTATCCATACAGTTCAGTAGACACAATGTGTTTTCCACAATACCGTCCTATGAAAGGCTTCCCCATTTGCATTTACAGCAATCACTTCTGGCAAAAACGCATAAGCTTTAATCAACTCCTCAAATAAAAGTGATTCTAAAATCAAAAAAAAAGCGCCAATACACGATTTATCAATTCTCAGAAGAAAGAGTTTAAGAAAATAAGAACACACAATGCCATGAATTATACCAAAAACTGAGCCTTATGGACGAACAGATAAAAAAGAATTCTACAGTAATGTTCCCTCCTCCAAAACCCATGTCACTATGCTCTGAAGTTCTAGAAAATCTAGGAAGTGTTTACTTAAAACATATTTCCCTGCAGCACTGAAACAGCAGAATAAAGGTATACTTCAGGTAACAGGTACCCAAATACTTGATCCTTTTCAGGAGCATGGAGCCATGAAGGGGAACACAAAGTCAAGAAATGAACCATAACTTCACTGCAGTAAAACTCAGGAAGCCACCCAGTAACTTTTCTTTGTGGTCAGCACTGCTTCCCACAACCACATCTTCTGAACTTTCCTCCAACAGCGTTTTTCCAACTGTCCAATAGTTTCCTCCCTGAGGAAATTCTCAGGCCACACCAAAAGCACTAACCAACTGAGTTACTCCGTTTGTTACAAACAGTTTTGAACAGTGACCTCCCATCTTTCATGAGAGATTTCTCCCCTACTCTGTGCAAGTCTGTACTTTACATTTCACATCATATAATACATACAAATATTTTGAATGACAACATAGAAAATAAGTAATGGGATATCTGGATGGGTTTGGGTAACTTTGATTTCCACTAACGCCAAATTTGTACATAAAATTTTTAATTTATATAAGAAAGTAAAGAAAGTTAGTGAGTACGCCATTTGTAATAAACTCTTAATTTTCTACTATCCTGTAAATCTTACTTCAATGATATATGTGTTCTTCTAGCATTCAAGATACAAAATATTCTGTACGCACAGCGTGTTTTTCATTTGCAAGTGATCTGGCCTATAGTTTGACTTGCAGACAGTCTACAAATACATTCAATCCCAGATCTCTACATTACACCATAAAAACCAGAATGGTAAATAAAGAAAATCCAGATTTCCTTTGGTGTTTCCCAGTTTTTAAGTACCTGGATCTGGGGAAAACAGAAAAGGCCACAGAAAAGTTTAATGAGGCAACATAAGAACAGAGAAACAGCTTTCAGAATACACCGCTTCTAGTGGAGGCCACTTCAGCAATTGGAAAATGGCACTGTCCACATTGTTCATCTGCACACAGAATAAAAGTAGTATGGATCTACAGACTGTGTCAGAAATGACAATGGATTTTCATTCTGTTTGAATTTCTTTGCTTTATGTTTTTGATTAAGCCCCAGCATGATGCTTTACTTGAACATGAGATTTTTTTTCCTTCTAAATCTCAGGAAATAATATATTGAACATGATTGAAGTTTTTATTATATACCCTAGACCACAGTGGTTACAGTATCGAGACCAGTGAAAGTACTATATTTTTCATTTCCACTGATGAATATTAAATCAAGTCTCTTACATACATCGAAAATCTTAAACCACTCAGATGAATCAACTACTCACCTGCAAGATAAGACTGTATTTTCAAAGAAAATTTTATTGAGAAATAAAAAAGCTAAAGGACAAAAGTTACAGTTAATATTTTTTACAGTTAGGAGCTACACTTGGACCTTACATATCTTCTATTTATAAACATAAGGTCTTTTAAAATGCTACATTTGTTTGTTAACAGCATGGAAACACATGGCTGTTCTCCACAGATTCACAACTCTCCATTTATAACTTTCTCTCCCCTATAGCTACAGAAACAGAAAAAGTCTTCAATACAAGTAGAAAAGGATTCCCCAAGCAAAATTCTCACTTGACCATAAACAGAAAATTTTGCACTGTGTTTCACACTGATGTACTAGTAATATGTTGGTGCTATACTGCAAGTTTATTTTTAGCATTTTATACAATGGAAACTTCATGACAAGAATTACCTTTTGCTGGTCTTGATTCTATGCAGCATCCTGTCACTTAGTTTTCATCAAGAAATGCACAGGACAAAGCAAACTCCAGAAGGAGTTTTAAGAGTTTCTCCCTATTGCTTTGGCAAAGAGCATACTGTTTTCCTGGCATGAATACAATTCATATTCCCCCAGCAACTGATTCAGCTCTCAAATTCAGCTCCCCTCCAGCACACAGCTCAGTCAACCGAAGTACAATCAGCTCTGTTTAAAAATGCCAGTCTCACCATGATCAGTTTGATACTAGGGAAATTGTCTTAAGGCGTTTATTGATAACTGCTGAACTTCAGCAAATCTCGGTCAATGAAGTGCAAAAATGAAATTATCTTTCACAAAAATGCAGGAATTGTTTTTAATTTCCTGATTATAATGGAAAATGTTATAAATGTATAGACTATTCTTTCTTGGGATATATTCTTTCATGGGATATATGATTTGAACCAACTTCATTGTATTGTCTCTGAATGAACACTTACATGAATGAAATTTTGGGAAGAGATGGAGAAATGAGAAGCGATGGAGAAACAGGCAGGAAAAAATTTTGTGGATATTTATCTTAACATTCACAGTCACTACCATTCACAATAAAGCCAAAATTTAGAGCCTACTGAATGTTTCAGAAAATACATATATTTTAGAGTCTTCATAAACACAGGGGACATATAAATATCAAAGCCCCAGCAGGTCATTTAGACTGTTTTAAGGAAAGAATATATAAGAGTATCTTGTTTGGGAGCAGATTGTCTTTGTGTAGACATTGTTTCCTGTACATTAACAAACCTTTAATCATAACATTATTTAGTACTTCTTAGACTTTTGTCTTCCTATGAAGCACCAAAGACAAAAAAATCTCACAGAAATCAAAGCTCGAAATTACAAGGTAGCTTTGAATAGCACTGTTTAATTAAGTAGCATTTTCCCTCTTCACAGTAACAACCAACCTGTCAATGTGAGAGCTGAACAAGTCCTTCATGGCTATTTCTAGGCCTGCTGCAGTGCTGTGGATTCCTGTTTTAGGTGATGGTCTGTACTACAGCAGACATACAATTCTCCTCACCAGAGAGAAAGTCTTGCACATTTTTTGAAAACGCTTGAAGTCACACAAGGCACCTTCTTACATCTACACTTTTACATCTTCACTCAGATAAAGTCCATTCATTTTTGCTTTTCTGCTCATTCTTCTAAAGCCAACAGTTTTTCCTTCATGTTTATAGTGAATACAATACATACGCTACACATTCAGTGTTTTCTGAAAGATAGCTCATTAGTCAGTACTAGACAGTAGAAAGTGACTTTTCTATTTCAGCTACAGAAATAGAACCTTTATATTGGCTTATCCCATTTATAAGGTACATTTTTGAAGTTGCACAAGTATGTGTAGCTCTCATGCCTTAATTAATGTGAAAGTTCACAAAAATAAGCCAGAAGAATCTTGTTACAGCCACTTTGAAATGCAGATGGCTCTGTGAGCTTATAAGGCTTTTGCATAAATGTACTTTGTACTGATTCCTCTTTTTTTGAACCATGATGTGTAGAGTAATTATTTCACCTCAACAAGGAAATTCTGGAAATGTCAAGGGCTCTTCCAACATATACTGTGACAATGAATTACCAAAGAAATAGGGGGTTTTGCTACTTCACTGAGGAAAGACATTTTGTGACCTTTTGCTGCTTTATGGCAATAATGAGTTTTCTACCAAACTCTGAGTCTTTCTCTTATTTTATTAAAATAAAAACATTTGAGGAATAGCCTTGACCTTAACCTTGGGAGAATGAACAGAATACTGATCTTAAGAAGCAGATGAACCCTGAGACACTGTAACTTCCTGCCATCATGTTGACAAGGTGTAGGGCTGTGCTGTACACAAACTTAAACAGTGAAGCTCACCTATCTTAATTCACTTAGTTAAACGCTATGAACATCCAGACCTAGTATTATTCCTTCTAATGTCAGTTTTATCATATTAATGTTTGATTCCAAAGGAAAGATTTATATTAGAATATCATATTCAGTCTCTTACCTTTCAAAATACATACTCTGCTTAATTTCAGGAAGAGTAGACATTTGAGGTATTCACCTTCTTTTTTTGCTACATATTATTTCTTTTCACAAATACCACACCACAAAAACAACTGAGTTAAATCCAGAATCACTGAGTGCAGCAAAAAATCCCTGTGCATATCAATGGGTGAAATATTTATCCAGGTTACTACATTCTTACACAACTATAGAATGAAAAAATTGAAGTTATTCCAAATAACAGCAAACTTAATGCTACAGCCTACAATGTTAAACATCAGAAAAAGAGAGACAGCAAAAAGAAATGTTAGACTTTCACTTCCAACGAGAAAATAAGAAAAACAAAAATCAAAATCTTACTTTTCCCAGGAAACAAATTTTAACTGATTGCAATGCAACTTATGAATTATTGAAGATACGTCATGTTGTGGTGGCCTTATATGTGAAACACCCAAACCCCATCTGCATCACTGTAAGGAGGCAGTGTTGAAGGTAAAGAGAACGGAACAGCAACTCTAACAACCTAAATCTAACGATTAACCAAACTCTAACAATTAAAAATTTTCAGGCTTATGGCTCAGAGATATTTCATTTGAAAAATGTAATCTACCATTTATGTCAAGACCTGAATAAAAATATAAAATGCTAGTGTTATGTTCAAATAATTACAGAATACAATGAAAAATAAAAAAGCAGTATAGAGGGATTTCTGGTTTCCCATCATGACACTCGCATTACACACTTAATCAAGTGACCTAACATTTCTAAATTCTAGAAGAGATTATCTACATCCCAAAGGAAACACGGGGATTAGTATTTATGAGGCTCACCAAACATGCAATCCTCTACTATTAAAGTACTGCAGGGACAGATGGTTCACACTGAGATGCAGATGGGCTAAGCGCCAAGGCAATGCAGAACCACAGCCCAAACTTCCTGACAGCAAGAGCTACACCCTAGAAACTCACATAGCTGACAGTCAAAAGAAAAACACCACTTATCTGTGATGTGAATGGCAGAAGAACTAGCTGGAACAGCAGCCTCCCATTAAGGAGTGGAGCTGAGCTCTGCCCAAAACTGCCAGGTCAGCATGACATGCCCTGCATGAAGTGGTTGAGGGATCTAGGGTCCTATGTGGGCAACTCCTGCCTTACAAACTTACAGCGGGTCATTGCAATTTATGATTTTCTTGAAATGGGAAGATGACAGAGTCCAGATGGCCAGCATGCATATGTATAATTTTGCAGAAAAACGGTAATTTGGAGAAGCAAAGAACATATCTGTGTTTTGGTCCGTTCTTGACCGTTCTCCCATTCCAGCTGTCGCTATGTAAGCTCAGTCAGCTGACCATACTGGGCAATTTTCTGCACAGTTTGGACTTGAGAGTAGATTCTGGGTCTTAAGCCTATCACAGACATGGAGTATATTTATCCCATTCAATGCCCACCCAGCACACTCATCCATGCATCTTCTGCTGCTACTGAATAACTCCATTATGACAGATTTTTTCCCTCTTTTTTCTTCTTTTTTTTTTTTACCTTTTTGTTAAATAATTCTAAACAAGCTAGATCATCAGTAATAGAACTGGGGAGGAAGTAATTTGTGTCCTACAAAGTCTCAGGAATCATCTTTTACCTAGGCAAAATAAGTAATAAATGGGACCTAGAGGAGCCTAGACTGTCTATTCCTTAATCAAGATGAATCATTCTGGTATATGTATGGATATAATATATAATGCTACAGCCATTAGAATGCAATTTTAATGTCCACAAATGACACATCAGTCCCAGAACAGAAACGGTTTCTCTGTTGTAATATATCATATGTTCACTATGCATATAGCAGATCTAGCCCGTTATAAGCAATAATTTATTTTGACAATTAATAGTGCAATATATGAGGTAATTCCTTCTTTCAAATGTCAAGGAGAGCAATGTAAAATTTGATTAATTTTGCTCTAGGCAAATAAAAGTTTGGAGAAAAATCACAAAATGTTTTTACAAGTTCTCTGTCTTGGACATCTGCCTCTGAATAGATATATCTTCCAAATAAATTGACTACAATTAGTAATCTACAAGGTTATTATGCCTTTGAACTTCTAGTTTATGGTTAAGTTTGGAATTTTAAATGAAGGTAAAAGTTTTTTTTCAGCCGAAGCCAGCCCCACCCAAAACATATTTATTTTGACTACATCTTTCTAATTTAAAGAAATTCAAGTTCTTTTTGAAGAGAAAGTGATGTTACGCACGTAGTCTACAAGAATTTGTGAAAGTCACTAAGTTCATTAAAAAATTTAGCAAGTCAGATTAAAACTAATACAGTGTGTACTGACAGATTCTGATTAACAACTCTGAATTAAAGGGTTCATTTCCTTTCAGCATGTCATTTAGTTCTGATTCTCAAAATAAAATTGCCTTCTGTGGGATATAAAATTTCAATGCTGCTTCAAGACAGGCCATCTAGAAATGACTGTGGTCAGAAATAAGTTTGGTTTAGCAGTTAGGGGAATTGAGACTTTAAACCAGTTGGGTTTTAATTTAGCTGAATCACCAAAACTTGATGAAATGCCATAAGGCTGTTTAAAAGACAGCAGATCTTTCACAATGGAAGAGCTGATGTCATCTGCACAGCTGCCAAACCATCAACAACTTGGCTATTTTTTTATTTTTAAAGACACAGTAATGAAAATGGGACAAAACAATTTTGTTTCTTTTCTCTTCAATGTATGTAAATCAGACTTTCGACTCATGCAATTTTAAAGTTATTTTATGCATTTTATTTGTGCTTTCTTAACCTATGCAGCACAGAGAAAATTATACTCTCAACATAATTTTAGCTTTCTGTTTTTAATTTTCTTATTTTACTACTGAATCCTTAAACCTAACAGAAAATGTGGATGTTTCAGACCCAAACCTGAAAAACGGTAGATTTTTCATAGCAAATTCACATAATTGTAAACTCTCTAATAAACTACAAATCTACATTGAGACCAAGCAATTGAGACATACATTCATCACTTCTGAAAACAGTTAACAGTATGATGAAGAAACAACCAGAAAGACAAGAGCAATGGCTTTTAGCAAGGAGGGAGAGGAGCAATCACCTCTGAGGCACATGGGTCCAGCTCCATCTGCAGAGCTCACCACACTGGTTTAGCACAGCAAGGTTAACCAGAAGATGTGGCTTCCCACTCCTTCCCCCCGGGGTTCTGGCTCCAGAAGCAGCCAGACAGCACTAGGAAGGTTGCCTCTCCCTCTGCCTCCCCTCTTCCAACCACACAGCCTCCTTGCCCCTGCCTTGGGTTGCCACTGGCATCCATCAGCCGCTCCAATGTGCAGATTAAACCCACGTGACAGAGGAAACCAGGCTAGCAAGTTGGATCAGTTCATACAGGTATCCAGAGTGCCAAAATGAACGCAAAATAAGCACTAAGAGCATGTGGCTGGGACTGGGGAGGGGAGAAAGTAAAGCACATCTCCAGCAGAAACCTGTTGGATCACTTCATCATGTATCACGAAACAGAAACCTCAGGGTTTAATTTCAGATCCAAGAGAATCAGTCTCACCTGTCCCCCAAAACTCCTCCTAGTCCCATTCTTTGTGCCAAAATGAGCGCTTGGCTATCCAGTATACATCTGGAGGGGGAAAAAAAAGGCTTATTAAAACCTGAACCAGTATCCTGACCTGGTTCACAGCCCAGCTCTGTGAGCAGTTTTGGTGACCCATGAGAAAGGGGAGCAGTGGTGAGGCACTGTGGGAGGCAGGATATCCTCTGTGGTAGCAGCAGCAGCCTACTAGCTTAAACTCCATGGAACTACTGCCTCTGGCTGAGGATCCCAATGTGGTCAGAACTGATCTTAGTTGGTAAGTCCTGTGGCCAGACCCTCCATCTGCCACCAACCACACAGTGATCCCCTGCTCCCAGTTACACAGCTCCAGGGCAGGTTGATTCAGCCCAATGACGTGGTAGAAACCTTTTTTCCTCTTTTGCCTGGCTACCCAAAACAGTCTGAAAGCTGATCTGGCAGAATAATCATCTTGTCACCATGTGATTTCTACATCTAACACAAGTGAAGGAGGAAGGATGGAGGAAAGGCAGAGGACAGGCTGGCCATCTTGGCAATAGCTCACCACCAGACTGGCCTTGCAACCCCCAAAGACCACAACCCACCCCTCTTCTCATCCTAGTTTTGGAGATCCCACCCTGGGTTTTCATTCCACTGTCTGCTCTTACACAAGTACAATTGTTGTACGTCTGCACCACAAACCAGATCAGTTTGTTGAGAGAAAAGCTTGTTTTTAATCCCAGCCACTCCGCTGGGCTGGCACCGGTCAGAAGGAGGCTGTAGGCAAGATCTGTGGCCAGGGAGAGGAACGCTTTTCTTAGCGCTAAAGATGAAGTATGAAGAATTACAGTTTAAAACATTGCCTGTGCGTGTCAGACTACATGGAAGATTTATATTTGAATAAAGAAAGTCTCTCTTCTGAGAGAGAAGATGATTTACTTGAAGTAGTCAGTGAAATAAGACCTGAGCACTTTTTCGTAAAATGGAACAGCAGACAAACTAGTTTACAGTGTTTTCCCTCCCGTGCTGTTTAGAATTAACAATAGGAGAAGTGCAGTACTTTGATACAAGACTACTGCAGGGCTACAGCGTTTGCCACTGGACATCAGGTCCTGAAAAAGGTAAGTAGATGCTGATCAGTAGATTGATCAGATCTGCTGGAGTAATCCCGGTTGATGTCCAGAGATCAGAAAGCAGCACTCAGTCTAAGAAGCTGAAAAGTTATGTGATGTTACCCCACAAGTGGTACACACACAGTCCAAGGTCAGTTCTAACCGACCACAGCAGCAGAGGTGGTGTTAGCTCTGTAATAAAGGCACCATGTCTTATTACTTTAACTTAACATTCTGTTGAAAACTTGGCTGTAACAGTTGACTTGTCACTAAACTAATTAATGTCTTTTGCACAGATTCTTCCCTGAAGGAGTGCTTATTTTGGTGTAAAAAATCTGAACAGAACAAAGATCAGCTTTCCTATTTCAGTTAAAAAACCCTGTTAATAACATGAGACATCCCATCATTCATGCTACTAAATATATATATATAAAATCAGTTTATTCTGATAGAGATGAAGATAAATGCATCCATTAAATAAAAATATATTGTGGTGAAAGAACGTATACATTACAGGCAAAACCACTCAAGAGTTCAGGAACACTGAACCTGCACTGAGTGAGTAAAATAATAGCTTAAGGCTCTACATGTGCCCAACTACAACTGCACTGTCTTCTCGCCTGAGTGCCTACAACAATCTAAAAAGTCCTTTTTTTGTTATGTTTACCAGAATCTTGAGATTTAGTTGCCTATTTGCTGTTCTACAGTACTCCGCAAACTCAAAGATTTGGCTAATCTTATCTTCCAGTTATTATTTCACTTTCTAATTCAAATTTCTACAAAAAAGAAAGCATTAGTTTAATAGGAATACCTCATCTGACACAAGACGATTTGTGATTTTTCAAAGTGGACTAGGACAACAGCAAAATGTGCGTAAAGAAGGTAAAAGGTTACACAAGAGCTTAGAAAGAGCCCAGCAAAACCTGCAAACGTGTTTTAGCACCACAGGCTAAGAGTACTCCGATGTCAAAACAGGTAGGACATGGAAACGGTGAACAGTCAAGGAAAGAGCAGGACTCCAGAGCGACACAGTTTATCATCTTGGTGACAAGAAGATTGCATGGACAGCTTAAGATGCTTTTTAAAAAAAATAACCAACAAAACATGAAAAGAGCCGTGACTACTGAAAATCTGAAAGTACTTGTACATTCCAAGTTTTGTGTCTCCCTAATCTCTCCATAGTAGATACACCAGAATTCTAGACGTTAATTCTAAACTTATTACTCAGTTTCAATAAATGAAAAACAGACACTAAGTAGAAATCATCTGACTTACATACATATACAATTACTCCTAATAACTCAGGCTGCTAAATAGAAATTTTAATCCTTATATGACAGAGCATAATTTCACTAGGAGGCACAAAGTAATTTGCCAAAAGAATAGGCTTTTGCTGAGAAGAGACAGAGAAACCCTATATGGTGCACAAGAACATTATGTAAGAAGAGTTAAGTTCTTGTTTTTAATTACTGCAGTTTTGAAAAGGTACATAAAAACACAGTAAATTTACAGGCATGCACATAACTTCCTCTGTTCATGATTCTTAAAAGCCGCATCTTATCCAGCACAAGAGTTCCACCTACTACAGTTTCTGAGTCCCAGCCCCGCTTCGTGCTCACATTTCATGCAATGCACACAAAAACTAAGGACACGATGTATGGAGCAGTGAACAATCACCAGAGCATGGCACCATGGAAGAGATTGGGGGCCATATTTCCAAAGAGCTGAGGCTCCTGAAAACCTTCCTTGCTCGCCCCCCTTCTGCTTACTCCAGGAATTTGTCTACTCAAACACCTCCGCTGAGCTCCATCACAGGCCATTCCCCCAAGGAAAAGACGGTCTCCGAAGTATGCCTGAGAATACCTCACCAGGCCACAACATTGTACAGGAATGCTATGACTCACTGAGCATTTTTTGAAGGGAAACTGGAGTAGCTACACCTTAATTCAACCAGTATGCAGGAATTATCTGCAAGCAGTGCTGCCCAGCACTACATAGGCACAATGTTGCTCCTTCTCAGAAAAGCATCACAGAACCAGATGTGCATTGCAAAAGGCCATCTTACCCATTTCCATCCAGTTATTGCAGCACAATGTGTATTTGTCTTGCAAGCAACAGACCACTGTCTCCATTGCACTACTTCTTCTCTGCCTGGATTTACTTCTTTATATAATGAAATACAGAAATGCTATAAAAACACTGGAAGGGATCTGTTCCAATGTTCTGTATGAAAAAAAGTCTGCCTTAAAAGTTTGTAGTCCTTAGCAAACTAGCAATATTGAATCATAAAACAGATGGCGCTCAAAAGGGGCTATAGAATTAGCAAACTTCAGCTCCAATTCATGTGATTGTGGCATTAAGGATCCAACCCACATGATCATGGAACAAAACCAATCACAACGCTTGGAACTTCTCAGCTCCTCACAAACTCATGCTTTCCATTTGCAAGGTCACATTATACGGCTGTATGAAGATGCATTAGAGCGAGCAGTTCATCTGGAACTCTGGAGAGAGGGTTTGGAAAGGGTTGTTGGCAGTGTGCCTTCCTGTGCACCTCAGGCACACAGCTGCTCCTCAACATTTCCATGTCCCAAAGTATTTTACTCATTAGTCAGCAGTGTTTCAGAGCTCTCTGAAATAGGAAGCCCATGCAGATCATCTTGAAGTACTTATACTATCCAGGGGATGACGTTTCTGTATTTTAAAGCTATTTACTTAAAAGCAAAAGGCATCCTACTGTATTTTGTTTCACCTGGAAGGAAATACTTCACTTATGGAAGACAGGAGATGTTCAGGAGACAAACTGTACGTGTAATAAATCTTGAGCATACTCACATGGGAAGTCATCCACAAACATGGGGTCTATGTTATGTAGCAGTTCCACTCTGGGAGAACGTCTTCCTTCACTAAGAGAGATTTCAAAAGGAAATGTTAATTACCTTCTACAGCTCATTAGGACTCTGCATCCTTTATTTTAAGGCTTTTTGTCATCTTAATAGAGAGTGAGCTCATAACTGTAAATTGATTATTATCAATTTTAATCTGAATGGTCCTTTCCAGCTGAGCAGAAACAACTTCTGCCCCTACAAGTTTTCCCCAACTTCAGTGGTGTTCATTTGGATTATTCATAAGCTTACAGAGTACAGAATTGGCTCTACCTAAGCAGGGTTTTACAACAATCAACTTTAAGAGTAAAATTTCGCAGCATAAGCTGGCATGGCACTTGCTGTGCTCTCTGCATACCTGAGCAAGTGCTGGAAGCGTTATGGCTGGGTGCCTCAAAAAACACCACAGGCATTGCTATCCCACAAAAAAACCACCTTTGATTCTAATTGAGGTCACCAGGATTATTTAGGTACTCTGAATCTCACTGTGTTAAAAAAAAATTCATCCTTCTTTTTCTAGACATTCACTACATAGAGATGGTGTGAAATAAGCCTCTGAACTCACCCATAAATTTCCTTAGCTAAGTAAATCCCAGACCTAAAAAAATGAGTAAAGGAAATTTACTCCTTATAAAGGGCAACATGAGTAGGAAGACATAATTAGAAAGGGCCTTGGCTACATGAAGACACAACAATAATTTATTATTTGACACTGAACCTAAATACATCTTTTCAGAAATTTCCAAATAATTTAACTTGTTTTTTCTTTCATTAAAGGGCTTAACTTAAGGCACAAAAATTCAACCAGGGCCCTTAAGCTTCTTGACATTAAGAATAAAAAAATCAGGTAATATAAACCTCAGTGGAGACCTAAAAAATTACAGTTATTTTAATACATAAAACATAGCATTAAACAATATTTTCCTGTAATTTAAAATTTTCAGTAACAAACAATTAAAACAATATTTCTCTATTACAGTTCTAAAACCATTTCTGGATGCTACATTTTGAGTGAGTACAGAACTTAACAAGAAGAACTAAAAAATTAAATGTGTTCAGGCAATATAGTATTGTAATTAATACAGAGTAATTACATTAATTAAGCTACAGTGTTAGTAATTCGATGTATAGAAACTGCCACAAAAACGTTTTTCCCAAAATGCGGGTGAAAGATGAAGTGCCCACCCCCCAGTATCTACAGTAGTCACACTCTTAATTAAAGAATGCTTGGCCTTATTTAAACATATTTTATCTTAGATTTAATAAACTCTTAACTGTCTCTATGTGCTCCATTGACAGCTGTGGTCAAGTGTGCCTTTCACCATCTGTTTGTAGGTAACAATAACAAGAACCAGTTAGCAAAAGTTAAACTAGGATTCAAATTTATAGCCTGTGATTGACTCTGCAATAACTGCCTGGGAAGGTTTTCTTGCACTTTCTGAGCTATATCTACATGTCTCAGTGTATTTTAAAAGAAAGAAAGCACCAGAGTTACGCTAAGTAATCCAGTATCTTCCACCAGAGTCAAATACAGAAGAATTAAGTAACTTACTGCTATTTACTTCTCATCTTTATAGATTCAATATTCATACAGACCCACTCAGTATTCACACAGTGCTGTGTGACCAGAAGGGCCAGGGAGGGGATTCTGCCCCACTGCTCTGCTCTGCTGAGACCCCACCTGCAGTGCTGCATCCAGCTCTGGGGTCCCAGCACAGCAAGGACATGGACCTGTTGGAGTGAGTCCAGAGGAGGTCACCAACACGATCAGAGGGCTGGGGCACCTCCCCTTTTAGGACAGGCTGAGAGTTGGGTTTGTTCACCCTGGAGAAGAGGCGGCTCTGGGCAGCTCTCATAGCAGCCTTTCAGTACTTAATGGGGGCCTACAAGAAAGGTGGGGACAAACTTTTTGGTACAGCCTGTTGTGACAGGACAAGGGGTGATGGTTTTACACTGATGGACAGTTGATTTAGATTGCAGATAAGAAAGAAATTTTTTATGATGAGGGTGGTGGAAAACTGGGACAGGTTGCCCAGAGAGGTAGTAAATGATCCATCCCTGGAAATATTCAAGGTCAGGTGAACAGGGCTCAAAGCAACTGATCTGAAGACGTCTGTGTCTAGAGCAGGAGGGTTGGCCTAGATGACCTTTAATGGTCCCTTCCAACCATCCTATTCTATGATTCCATATGAGTCTATGATTATACCAAGTGTATTCAGTGTTCAAGCAGACTTGTATTGCTGTATCACTGAAGGTATCTTCCTTTATAGCTTTTAATGTGGACAGTGGATATTCTACACGAAACATGGCTATTTACATTACAGCTGATAGGACACAAAAAAGGAAGATTACACCTGTATTAATGTAAGTTTTTCATGCTGCAGTTGTCATTGAATCCATTTTTGTTCTGGGATAGAATACTGGTATTAGTACCTTGGAGATGTGATTTATTTGTAGTCATGAGATATACTCCCCGAAGCTTACGGCATCACCGCATTAAGCTGTGTACAGCTTAATTACACGGTACTGAGCTGCTTTTCAGTTTGAGTGTTACTCCAGTAATTCCGGTTGTGCAGAGCACGGACGTTTACAACCAGCATATATCACAAAACAATAGCCAAAGAATTTGGCACTGTATGTTGAAAAAAACATCTGTCTCACAGCAAAAGACATCAGGAAAACAGAAACAACGCTCTGGGGAGAACAAATAGGAAATTCCCTGGAAGCGCCTTAACTCTGCCCTCCTTCACATTTACAAAACTTTACAGAGACATGGACTCAACTATAGATTCACCTTGGCAGATGTTCTGCAAGGGTATTTTGCATCAGGAATATAGTCTAGCCAACAGAGCCACAATAACAAAGCAATAATATTCTCTAGGGAAACCTGCCTTTGTATTTTAGTAACTGCCTGTGTAACCATATCTTACAATGCTCTAATTTTAGAATATTTATTTTTAGACTTCAATATCCTAATACGTCATCCCTCCCCCTAAACATAAGGAACATTTTATATTGTCTGGTTATTATTCTACCATGTCTGATGGTAGAATAATTAAGATATGCCTTAATTATATAATTAAGCAGTTAAAAGCTGCTGTTTTTCAAAACAGTCTTCTATGAAAGAACAGCTTAATAAAAGCATATGGCCTAACTTCAGTGTTGGTATGAGAATCAGCTAGTTCATGCTGAGAACGTTGCTTTATCTTCTGATTTGGAAAGTACTTAAATCACACAGAAAGACCTATTATCCCTTAGTGAGCATGAACAAAGATCTACATGCAATCTTTCACTTCTGTTGTTGTTAAACAGCCAGAAGGTGTCCTTGGAAAGGAACCCAAGGTTTTTCAGGGTAAGTATGTTTGTCTTGCACAAAAACATTCTCAGTGTCACTAAGCAAAATCTGAGCCTTAATAACCTTGTCATATTTCTCTGTGTCTTACTTGTAATGCTTTCCTAAAATAATTATATTTCAAATACGGTGCAAATAAACATTACTCTCAGCTTTAGACTGCTCTTTCCTCTGTGTTAATTTATATCACAACAACGACAATTTTTTTTAAACAGGTGCTTGATTCTTAAAACAAATGTACCCATTCAGTACAGAATTCAAGTTGATCTTACTTCATTTACTTCACCCAATCAACTACGATATTTCCAACATTACAAAAATATAAAAATGAAACTTGCCCGACAAAATATATACGTAAAACTTTAAACTCTCTGCTCACTAATATGCTTTGACAATAACAGTTATTTGTACTGTATTTCATCCGGAATCTCTCAGTGCCTATCATACTGCTTCATGTGGTCTACCATTCAATTTTTCTGTTAATGCAAAATATAATACTTTCTCTGAGCATGGACATGCTAGATACTCAGTACTGAAAATCAAGATGTATCAAAAAAAATGTATCAACCAAAGCAAATTTTTATGTAAGAAAAACTATTTTGCCTAGTGTCTCAATTTCAATAGAGTAGTAAGCATCTGGAGAACAGATGTTTCTTAAAAATGCCAGGGCCTTTTGAGATACTTGCTTGGAAATATGCAGTAAAATTTAGACTCCTTGACTGGTTGCATTTTAGTATTGTTCTTGCTATTCTCAACTGCCATTTTTGTAAAATATATCAGTAATATTCTCACTGTATTTTCAGATATAATTTGTAATATGTACACAGTTTTAGAGCTATACTGTAGTCTTACCCATTATAATCTAAGGCAATAAAAAAAGGGAAATCCACTATGATTTATTATCTACTTATGAACCTTTACAAAATGTTGAAAATGTTGATATCTGAGATTGGAAAGATCTGACAGCTATCCAAAAATAGGTTGACACAGTGATACTATGCTAAGCTATTTTCAAAAATAAGCAAGAGACATCAAAGAGAAAGTTAAATTTCATTTCAGAGGTACTTGGACGAAAATAAAAAATACGTAGTATGGGTTTAATTATATGCAGCAACAAAATTTTGCACAGAAAAATAGTCCAGGATTGGTATGCATGGAGAAAGACTGGTAAAATCCACGTGTGGAGACAACAGTATGAACACAAGAGCAGGGAAAGGGCTCTTGTGACAGCCCACGTTAATGACAATCCAGACTAGCATGTCAGCAAAACCTCAGCACACTGAGGCCAGTTCCACCGGACAGGGACATCTCTAGACAAAGCAGTGATGGCCCTTGGGGACTCACAGAGGTGGCGCAAGACACAGACACAGCATCAGAAGGATACAAACAGGCGCAACCAGAACATAGAACACAACCTGTGCACAGTTACCAAGCGAGGAAGAACACAAAAGTAGCTTGAAGCACCTCACAGCTGGCATCCCTGGACCTTTGCACCACAGCAACAGATGCTGGGCCCATTATGTGTTCACAAACATCCTGGTGTTGGGATGCCAGGTGGATGGCTTGAAATCCTCTGCCCCTCTGTCTGCCCGGGCAGACTTCCTAGACATACACCTCTTGGTGAGTAAGACTGTCAGGCTGTGAGAGTGTGAGCAAAACCTGCTCTATTTCAGTTTCTATTGTAAATAAAATCACACTCCGCTTTTATTAGGTCTCTCATTGATACAGTGTTGAAATAGTAATTGGTCAGCAGATGGATTTGGAAGCAGCAGACAAGCTTTTGAGTTAAAATCCCTGTCAAAGAGCTTTTAAGTACCATACAAATTTTAACCTAAGAGTTCACACAGTGAGAACACAAACAGTGCTTCCTCAGTTTCGTGCACTGCATGAAAGAAACTTAAGAGTATAGCTAACCAAAAAGAATGCAAAAGAAGATATTTTGGTCTACAAGAAATGTGCTCCTGAACATCATCTTTTCCTGCTATTTCTTCCTAACCATTAAATGTCTTCTGGTTCTTCAGGTCAAAATTAAATAGAGGAGGCATGAAAGGAACACTTGGGTATATACGTGACTCTCAGCACTTCTTTATACTACAAGAACTTAACATTAATAGTTGTTATGGTAATGTGATTCCTAATTTGGACTACCAGTCATTTAAAGTCATGACAGAAAGTTCATTTTGGTCTAGAATTTCAGAATTTATACTTACGATTTAAAAATTTACGTTGAATTTCTGTGTATTGTATACATAATCATATTTCTATAGTATATTACATTTATACACAGTTATTTTCAGTAGTATATTATTTATTATAAAATACTATTTTATTATATTTATATTATTACATAAATATCATATTAAGAACCCATCTTTTAAATACTGATCATTAATAGACAGATATCACTGAAATAGATTCAATAGTTTTGTGACTTCTGAGAATACCTGCACCATCCCATATATTCTTTTGAATATCTAAATCAAGGTTTCAAATTTATGATATTTTCCCTTTTGATTACACACATATGAAACAGCAGGCTCAGGATAAAACTCCATCCCCTCCATCCCCCACCCCCAAAAACAATCACAAGAAGCTTAAGCCTCAATTTATACTAGACTGTACTGAAAAAAATATAGCTGTAACACAGTGATTAATTTCCTTTTTTCAAAAGAGCTAGAATCTTAGCAAGTTATAATTTCACTCATTATGAGCCACTTGGTCTCAGAAAAACAACATATTTGAACTTTTCATCAGATATCACCAAAAGGGCACCGTGCCTTCATTGTTTGCTATCCAATATTCAAGTGACCTTTTGAATTATGGTCATGAAATATAATACACTCATTTATCCTGATTACATAGGAAAATCATGTGAAATTTGACATTTTGGCTGCAAGGTCAACCAAGGAGCAGCCTAACAATTAGAAAACCTGACTCGTTACCTATCCAGACAGAGGCCCTCTGTTTGACACACCCGGAAACACTGGTAGTCACCTGTTCCCTGGCAGTGCCAGCAAACATTGCATTATGCCCTTTACAAAGAGAGAAATGCAAATGTCAGCAGCGTGCTGGCAGAGCTGTACCTCTCCTTCCCAACAACTCTCCTGCTGAAGTAACCTGATCTGAGAAGATCAATCCATTGCAAAAAATACATGGTTGAAACTGAACCTGAAGTAGGCAGGAATTCTAATGGTAGCTGGAAGAAAAGTCTATGGTTTAGATGTACCCTGAATCTTGCTGATGCTAAGTTTTCCCACAGGAACACTGACAAGTAAAACATTTTACTTTTTCTGGCTGGATTTCCATTCCTTCCTGGCAGTTAATGATCCCTGGCCTCAATTATACATATCGTTATCTCCTTCCACTTGGAAGAGAGCCATACAGTACACCTGGGCACAAGGCCATGAGCCTCCTGTAAACTCCAGCTACTACAGGAAACCACCCCTTAGCTCCTCAGAAACACAGGCAGCACTAAGAATGAAATCAAGCTTACCAGCATCAAACAGGTAATGCTACAGGTATAGACAAAACAACTCTGAACTCAGGATGTGGGGTTTAGTTCTGGGGAGGTGTGGGGGGGTGGGTTTGGTTTTCTCTTTTTCTTGTTTACTCCAAGGTCTTCATAGCGCTAACCATGGATGGGCACATAGGTTCAATTCTGCCTACTCTAACTCTCAATTTCTCATCTCAGTCCCTAACCCAGACAAGCACTCCTGCTCATGCTTGTTTAGGAATTGCATTTAACTCTTGCAATTCACAGTCGAGGATACTAAGACACACAAAACAAAGAAAAGGACAAAAGGTGACAACACACACAATGCAGTATAGTCTACCTGCTATAAAAACAGAACAAAGACTACCAAAAGAAACAGAACACTTATCCTCAACTGAACGGCATGTAGGAAATAGAATTGTTGGTCCTTTTACTCTGCTTTAGCGGTACTGAACTTTCAATCCTACATGATTCTTACATGAATTAAAACTATACTTGAAGACCTACTAAAATAAATGTAACTTCTATGAAGATAGACAACAAGTTAGCCCTATCAGTGAATACATTACATGCGGCACAGAAAAGGAAGAAACAAAGGAATTTAAACCACTGCAATTTTTGCAAAACCAAAGGTTGGTCACAGAACTTTCAAATTCAGGAGAAACTAAGGTTTTAAGGCTTTGTAATCCATTTTAGTGGAATAAAAGAATACTTAAAAAACCCAGCTGGAGCTATGCTGCCTCTTTTTCCAGTCATCTAAGCATGTCTGCACTGTGCTTTTGAGTATTCCAGTTTGCTTGAATCACTCACAATATCACAATCTTCAACAAGCAGGTCGGGTCTACTTTTGTAGTTCATCTCACAGGCTTCAGACACTGGACAGCATGACATGGGTCTGTGCAAATGGTTACACATTGAGCCAGCCTGACAAGTCCTGTACTGAGCTAACAAACCATCAAAGTGGAATCCATGTTCAGTGAGTTTAATGTCTGCATAGATTCCCCACATGTCCAATTCCAGACACATACAGCAGAGATACCTGACTGAGCTCTGTGGAGAGCAGGGTTTGGTCCATAAAATTTACCAACTTACACCCAATGCTATGCAAAATCAGTTAACATACTTCAGGATCACAGAGTGTTCTTGAAAAAGTATACCATGCTTGTGTGCTGTTGTGGTCATACTGAAAAACTCAAAATACCAAGTTAAAGCTGTATGGAGGCTTTGCATCTGTGACCAGGATTAATTTGCAACCTGGATAATTCTCTCATGGACAGCACAGTCAAGTGCATTTATACCTTCCCTTTATTTTGGGAAAGGAACAGGTAATATTTCCGTCCCTGTTCCAGTTCTGTTTTCTGGGTTGATTAAATTCTTCTCATACCAGAATGATGACTTGATGATCTGACATGCAAGTTACCTGATAGCTTTCCAAACATCAAAGCCATCCAAAGGCTTAGTGCCATTGGTATGTCCTCCAGCAAGGTGCACTAGGGTTGGCAGCCAGTCAGAGATATGGATGAGTTCATGACTTTCCACACCTGTTTGTTTCAGCAAAGGACTTGCAACAAAGCCTACACCTCTCACTCCTCCTTCCCAGAGAGTCCATTTTCTCCCTCTCAGGGGCCAGTTATTTCCACCTGCTAAAGTTTGTCCTCCATTATCTGAAAAACAAATAAACAAAAAGAATTCTTGGTAAGAAACAGAACAATCCTCCCCACAACACCTATTCATCCATTTGAAAAAATATTTTCACAATACAGGTGTGTCATGCAAGTACTCGCATAGTGCTGTTAAGTGTTTATACACTTAAGGTCTAACATTCTGGGCCAAGTAACAAACATTTATTACATTTTAATACCTACAAATTATACCAGTGAAAAGTTACTGCTAGGCAGAAACGATACCATACTAGAAGACAACAATTTAGAAAGACTGTGCTAAGAATGTCTTCTGACCATGATTCAAAATATCATTAGGTATCCGAAGCTTCCAGAACCAAAGACTTCAAAAATTTAGTTTCAACTAATTTAAACACCACAAGAAGAGATGCTATCAATGCCATTATTAGTACTCAGAATACACTGGTTTCCAAAGCAGTAGAGTATGCTTAAAATGGAAACCTGTTACTCCAGTCTCAGGACAATACTCTCACACCTAGTTTAAAAGCAGGTTTTTTTCCAGATTTTTAGGCAGCCACACTGATATATAAGGTTAGACAAAACAGGGTTTCTCAGGCAGAAGGAGATAGCCCTAATAAAATGAATTGAAACTAGTTAACATAACTGAAGTGATTCAGAAATTGAATTTATTGTTTGGTGAGAATAACATATAAGATGGCTACAGAAAAAGTTGAATCATAACTACTATGTGAATTAGAGATAGCTCATGGAATGCTTTTCTTTTTAACTCTCTGACCAAGCTTCCATGCTTAGAATAAAACCCAGACCCTTGAAGTTAACAGTCATGATTCTCTGAAGTTACTTTTAGTAGTTATACAGTTGTTCTTTTCAAACCTACTGTAATATTCTCAGAATAGTCAGTGCTGGCAATTCTGTTAAGCATAATTTTCCTCTATTTTAATGAGGTTAAAATTATTTCAAATAGTAATTGCTGAACTGACATTCAGTGTAATTTGACATGTTCATACTGTATTTTCTGATTAAAGAACATGAATGTGAGGGCAGAAACAAGAAGTCCAACACCTTACAGAAGAACTTTACTGTAACCAGAACAAAACGATCTTCTTTCTGGTTGACAAGAGCTCAAGAAGCATTTGGACAGTACTCTGGGGCACATGGTGAGATCCTTGGGGATGGCCCTGTGGAGGGCCAGAAGCTGGACCCAATGGTCCCTGTGAGTCCCTTCCAAGTCCCTTGCAGCTCACCTTATTCTGTGCCCCTGTGTTTAATTAGGGATCAATGTAACCCCCGCATCTTTCTGCTGCACACAGGAGACCACTTTTGTTCTATAAAGGAATAAACCAGGGATATTTGTGAAGACTTTGAAAGGTAGAAGCCTAAGTTAAATGAAGCACTTGGCAAAAATAGAACTATCTGAAGAGTTAAATGTCCTGTGGCCCAACTAGATTACACTTGGGTTGCCCAGGTGTCCCGCATTTTTGGATTAAAAAGAAATGAATCAAGAGCTCTACCATCATTTTTCGCACAACAATGTTGAGCTCTGAGATCTGAGAACTTAAAACAGTTGCTGGTTATAACAAAAAAAAAAAAAAAAAATCAGTTTCAACAATTCCTTCTACTCATAATGTAAACAGGAATTCCTGTCAGAGATACTCAAGGGACAGAGCTTTCAGTAGCTTTTAACCTTTGGTGTCTTTAGAATAAAAGGCATCTTATCTACACTGTATTAGAGCACAGTTTGGACATACAGAGAAATCAGAACTTAAATATGCTACATACCTTCTTTGTACCACAGACTACTCACTATCCATATCAGTTTAAGAGCAGCACATGAGGGTTTTTTAAATTCCTGATTATCAGCAACAAAGCAGCAAGGAAATTATAGAATTAGGTGGTATTTCTGAAGAACAGAGAGAGGGAAGTGTGCACTTCTCAGGTTGCAGTCAAATCTTTATGATACTTTTTCCTTGCTTTCTGTAAAGACATTCACATTCTGCCAGTTTTATTACACATTAAATTCCCTGATACAAGGAGTCTATCTAACACACACCCTGAAAAAACTTGTGTTTTGTATCAGCATTTAGACACAGTATACCAAGTTTAAAAGAAAGGGGAAAAATTCTTGTTTTGATAGCTGATCTGATACACAAATGAAAAAAAACCCTGGCATATGAAACAAGACTCATCCCCCTCATTTGACTTCTCATTCTCACGTTGCTAGAACATCACTTTTTCCTTCCTCAGGAATTCATGTTCAAGTGGTCCTTCCTGCATAATCTCTTGACTGAGTTATCAAGAAAGTGTTGAAGGAGGGAAAAGGATGGTTTCTGTTTTGATTATTGAAGTTTGTTTCCTTCCTAGGTAGGCAGAACACAACTGATGTGTCACTAGCAGTTTGTATGTACGCGACACCTTCCACACGGTCTGAAATGTTATCGAGGACTTCAAATACCTACAATTTGTTAAAGAGGAGTTGGTTACCTAACAATGAAAGACCATAATGGAATCTGTATCAACAAAATATTAAGCTAACCACTAAATAATAAAGGGAGAGAGGGAATAAACACGAAGCCACTGATTTCATGGAGTATAGACCTGGCAGAAAAGTCCACTCAGGACTGTAACTGCTATTCGCGTTGGTTTTACCTCCAGGACTATGTCTGGACAGCAAGAGGCAAGATGGGCACCAGCTGTGCATGTGCGTGTTCAGCTACATTTCCTCTAAGTCAAGAGCTGTGGATGTGTATATTGATGCTAAAAGCTTGCATGGGTTCAGAAAGCCACTGAAGAAGTTAAAGATGAAAAAGTAATTCACCATTCCTACATGAAAACACCTCACCTCAGTCTCAGGAGTTTCTTCAGCCACAAACTGCTGAAGATTTGAAAGTTTTCACAGAAGTTTCCTAGACTTGTGCCACCAAGAATTGCCATAGTGAGGGGGTGCCTGGCTAGACAGATCCTTCATCTGTGGAAGTACAACCATTCTCATGTTCTCCCAAATAAATTATTCCTCACTAACTCCTTATGCTATTTTACCCAAGTATCTCAAACATGGAACAAATTCCAAAGTCCATGTGGAAACTCCCAGTAGATTAAAACACACAATTAAAATCCACTTAGGTATGAGACAAATGGAGTCATTGTTCCTTCATATTCTACACTGGCTTCATATCCAATTCTAAATCCATTTCAAAACAGTATTTTCTGAACTATTTATCATATATTTTTGTAACTGTTTCTCTGCATGACATATCCTAGTATCTTATGTCAGAAGACAGTCTCCAGAGCAAAGCTTTTGGAACCAAGCTACCTACACCTTGTGGCCCTGGTTTGTAAGACTGCTTAATATTAAAGTTTCAGCCTTGCTACTTCAGCTGAAAACACAAGCCTCCCCCAGGCATGATACTTCATTATCTCTTTGCTGGAGACAAAAATCAAATACAATTTTCATTAAAAATACTGAGATAGTGTGGAAAATGTAATGAGCATATGTTCCTTATCTGTAAGAATAATTTTTGCAATTACATCCATATAATTTAGACTACAGCAGTACCCACAACATACTAGGGGTATTAAAAAAATCCTAAAATTGACCAGATCTTGTCCCTAAAGAAAGGATGAAAGGGGAGAGAATAAGGCTGTATCTAGAAACTATGCACACTGGCACAAGCATTACCTAGCTAACTTATGCAACTTTGTTTGCTTTCTTGAGTGGAAGCATCACACATTTTTAAAGAGCTTTGTTGCTTGCTTGGCTTGGCTTACTTTGAGAGATGTTTAGCTACCTTTATTTTCTCACAGCATTAATCACTCTTACTATGTATTATTTTAGGAAGGGGGGTACCTAGATGCTTTATTTCCATTCTCATGGAATTTTCTTCTACAAGGTGAAATTTGTGGCAACAAAGGAAAATACGGGGAAGAGACAGTCCCACTAATACAAAAATGGGCTGAAACAGAATTTGTAGTAGGTGCTACCACCAACAATGAAAAAATGCACAGCACATATATGCTGGGTAAATGACAAAACAAGAGAATAAAGGAGAGCAACAGAAGCATCCCGGCTACTTTAAAAGGTAGTTTCCATCAAAGCTGACATCAGTCTCGATGGAACAAGCTGAAACAACAAAAATACATTGCAAAGTACCTCCATCTCAAAACAATTTGGGTGAAAATAGGATATATTTTTTGACACAGAAAGTCAGAGAATATAACCTATTCTTAAAATGCGGGCGATTGCCTTTAGAACTACTGTGGTTCTCTTATTAAAAATAATGAAGAGGAAGGATTATTTTAAAACATTTATTTAATAAAAACCTTTCAACATAAGAAAAATAGATGCAAAGTAAAGCTTGTGTCTCTTGCATATACAATACAACTTTTAAAATGAAGGCAAATGTTCTTCTCACAAACATCTGCTTTTGTAATTAGTATTTATTGTCATATACATGAGAAAGAGTTTAATTTGCTAAAGCTGTAATTTCTAAACTGTAAGAGATGTTTTGCAGGATTTTTTAAAGGAATCAATAAACAAAACTAAACAGAGAGGCCCTTCTGTTTCTCCCAAATACTTCTCTGAAGAGTTGCCAGCTGCCAAACATTTGACTAGCGCAGTGTATATATACAGTGATGTGGGATGTATGCAACTAGTAAGCTGTTTAATGACTAAGAATTCTTTAAAGAAAAGATGGACAATAAAAAACAGCAATAAAACAATTCTGAGTGCAATAATTAATGAAGCACGGATTAAAGTCTTTGGATGGACTCACATTCTTACAGAATTACCCTGGAACTGAAGTAAGTCTGCTTTGTACTATGAAAAACCTACACTGGAAATAGATGCCCACAACTGTGGGGAAAGCTTCATTTGGGATTTATACCTCACCAGACAGTAGAAAACCATAAAAAGGCAATGGTATTGATTTAAGAACAAACTCTGACAAATTTCCTTCTCAGGACCACAAATATCTCTTGCCTGCATGCAATCATTGCCAAGACAAATCCACAGTAGTTACCGAACTTGGGGGCAATACTAATAGCATTAATAGATTTGTTAAAACTTCAAGCATCACAGCTCACTTCTCTGAAAAATTCAGTTTAGACTGATCAATGGGATTGAAACCTATTTTTAGGAAAAGAAAGTAAATGGAAACAAGTACTGTAATACCGTGTAAGGCCAGGTCTCTAACAAAGGAAGCTTAATCTCCCCGTTGTTCGCATTAAAAAAAAAAAAAGGTTATTGTCTATGCAGTGGAATGAAAAACTTATTTAAAAAGTTATAAAGAGACCCTTATGTTTTATTTTTTGTATAGTGGGCAAAACACTATAATAAAAGTTTCCAAAGGCCACTTAAGTACAGTATGGACAACACCCTAGCTTCTCCACCATGTGGACATGTGGACCAAGAGACTTTCTCCTGTGACTTCTACTGCCTGCACACACTATCTTAGCAGCTTTTGATCACAATCCTGCCTCACATTAATGGTTTAGAATAGAAGAACTTTTTTCTCTGCAAATAGGCCAGAAATTAGTCTTCATTTAAAGATTTTCCTTGCTGTTTTTTTTTTGTCAAGTCTTAGATAGGGGTTAAGTGTGCCGATTAAAAGTGGTAAATAGTACATTAAAACTTTTTGCGTCTTTTTTTTCCAAAAGAAACAATGTGCCTTCTTGTACAGCTACCCATTTTGTTCCAACAGACCAGGCCTTGTTTCAATTACACTACAGAAAAGTGAATTTTATTTTTCTTCCTAACAGAGCATACTTTTTTGTCTCCCTTGTGACCACTCAGGTTGCTGCATTCTTCTTCCAACCACAACTGAGCTACACCCCACAGTCCAGTTGACGCGCCTGGCAAATTGTTGTAGACAAGCTCTTCCGAGAGGGCTTCCTGGAATTTCTCCAAAGATTCATCCAGGACTGTATTTGGTGCTGTTATTAAGCAGTTTTCACTCTGGTGTTTCTCTTTAGTTTGCATTTTCTTAGTTCAAGTAATAAAGAGCTACCTGTTAAGTCTCCTTAGCAGGGGAAAAAAAAAATCACTCTTGCTGACTATGTGTTTTAGATGGTAGGAATACCTCACAAACATATGCATCATTTGCATAAACTGCCTTTAACTTCTATTTATTCTACACCTTTCATTCTGCTGAGATGATGTAAGTATGTTTAAGTTTGTGATACGTATCATACAACCTTGATTACAGTATCAGAACTGTAATTCTAAGTATATGTCCTAATAATCGTAATTCTCAAGGTAAGTTTAACAACTGGTTTTGGCATTTGTAGAACAAGGAGTGATATGGAAAATCTTTATGATAATAACTTTAGAAAATACAATAGTAATCAATTAATTCCTACAAGAAAAGCAACAGTCTTAAGAGAAAAAGATCCTTTCAGCACAGCAATCCAATAGGCTAAGTATTTCTGAACTGTTTTTCTCTGTGTACCTCATTTGTTTTGCATGAACAAATTTTAGCAGTAAGTAACAGAACACCAAAAGTGCTTGATATCACGCACACACCCACACACAAAATTAAACATGCCAAATGTTTTATGTTAATGAGGTTTACAAATTCAAATACTTCTTGGATACCTACACTCGCTTTTTAAAACACCTATCCAAAATCTAATACATGTGTATGCATATAACTCATATATCCACAGAGAAAGAAATAACCAACCAGTATTTACGATTTGACTGATGAGGAATCAGTCAAAAAAAAAAGAGAGAAATCAAGTGCAATGAAGTGCTGTGTGCCAAGAAAATCTTCAAAATCTTTGAATATGAAAACACTTTTCTATCCTATTCAGAACACAGCCCAAATGAATAATTAGAAATAATAAATCTGCAAGGGTAAAGAAAGAAAAAAACGTTAAGTATCTAGGATTATATAAATACAGTTAGATATCACAAATCAATTCAGTATTTGTTATGTACTCATGATAACGTTAACCAACCATTAGAGTCTTTAAAGATCTAGTAAAACATTTCTGGCTCCTGGCTACCAAAACCCAGGTCTCCTTTTTCCTGAAAACAGTTACAAAACACTTGCCAAATAGTCCTTATGTACCTACAGTACAATACTGGCATGCCTCAGCTCTTTTTTCTGTTTTCCACCTGTACTTTAGCTCCTAGTCTTTTTTGAATTGACGAATCTATCAGAAGCTGCAAGAGAAAACTCTCATGCTCTTTGATTTCTCCTCAAGGGCCCCTGCAGTAAGCTGATCTAGCACACATCTGTCTGATATGTAAACCATGCCAAACTCTGTTTGAAAGCCTTGTCTAAAGCCACACAATATTTTTAAAGTGAGTACAGATGAGAAGAAAAAAACAACTTCAATTTATTTTATAATGCAGGGTATTTCAATATATTATCAAATTAAAGCATCTTCAAAATAAGGAGAAAAAACCTTTTAAGCTTCTGCTACACCTGAAACTAAGCGCTACTAACACCCTAAAGCCATGAACAACATGTAGTCTAGCATGAAATACATGCATAAAAAGTTTGAAGGGGAAATGCAGTCAATAATAACCCCCATTCCAGTTTCTTGCTTCTGATTAATACATCAATGGCTTTGTGAAGATAAGAGTGAAACTAAGGTGGTTTCTCTTTGCTAAATGGAACAGAATCCCTCCTGTATGTTCCCTCGTTGCATTTAAAATAAATAACTGCTGTAATTCAGAAGGATGTTTAGTTTCCAAGTGCATCCCTCCCCTCTCCCTACCAAACAGAAGAGATATGTCCATATGGTAGACAGACAATAATAACAGGAGGACAGGATAGGGCTGACATATGACCAAAAGTATGCTGAGAAGCACTGAGTTTCATGCATTAAATTTTCTAAGTCCAGAGACTGTCTAATAGATGGCAGCACCTAGGTGCTTTTATTCAGTAAAAGCATTCGGAAGTTTATTTTGAATACATTTGGGTTTCTTCCTCCGCTTCTGGAAGCAGCATGACTCTCTTAGAACAAACCTAGTGCTATTATCCAAATAATATTATGGATCTAATTAGGAGGCATATTTATAGCAACTTTTGGAAGAAAAAAAGCAGGAAGTAGGGCTGCTGTTACTGTGCTTACAGATACTCTTTTTAAGCAGCAACCAGACAAAACCAATGCATCCACACCTTCAGATATATGGAAAATATCTGACCTCAGACCTGCTACATCTGTATTTTAGGCTTCAAGTTGAAAGGTAAGAAAAGAGGATGCTATCCCAACTGTGAAGAGAGGAGCTGGTGGAAAACTAATTTTACATTTATTGCTGATCAGAGCCATATACAAGAAAACAGGTCACTGACTTCACATGAAGCAGAGGCACTGAGGTGCACAAGGCCTGCAAGGAGGCTGACAAACTTAGGGGATCATTATTTCACTTTTCTCCAGGGTCACTTGAGGGGGAGGGAAAAAATGACTACTTTGACCTAACACTCTTCTTGTTTTCTTTTAAAACCAAAGAAAGAAAAACAAACAAGAAAAACCCAAAAACCCACTTCCAGGGATATGAAGTTGCCAAAACTTAGAATTAAAATGCAAACAGCAGAGACAAATGAGCTAATATACAGGCATTAGAGCCTCAGGGTTCTTCCCAGAACCTGTATTTTCCATCCTAATATCCTGTACCCCCTCTTTCTTGGGAGTTCATTTGAGAGGAAGCTGCTCTGATTGCTTTCTGTCACTCCTCTGGCACACAATAAACAGAGCAATCTGGAGTTAATTTAAGCAGTTTAGCACATCAGGATACAGCTGGGAAAGGTTTTGGGAGAAAGGCTGGGGAGGAAGAAGAGGGCTGCACCCAGTCCAACCAAGCCTGCACACAGGAAGGTGATGCAGATGGGCACCTTCCAACACTACCACCTGCAGACAGCGAAAATTGCCCCGTGACGCAACTCTCCAATCAGCCCAGGAACAGCGGAAACCTCACTGCAAGGAATTTAGAAGTCCACTCTTAAAAGCAGGAGTGGCCGGGCCACTGCTTCATGTGAGGAGTATTACAGCCGATCCTTGGTCATCCAGTGGTAACCCAACCCCTCCTGTGTGTCTACCACTTTTATATTTCACCCTCTATAAGCCAGATGTCTTTTTTTTCTTCTTAAATTTAGACACATGCAATGGTTTTACACAGTGAAAACAATGACTTGATTCCGGCCATTGGACAGATTTACATCTGTTTTTTACATCACTTTTGTTTGAGTTCTTAATCACCTGAGGCCCTAGCTATACCCAGAATATATTGACTGAGTTCACTACCAGAAAGAAACACATACCGGCTGGCATAAAAATATAAAAATGAAGCAAAAGTCTTCAGTTATAACTTACCACAGGGGACATTTTAAAAAAGTGCAGCATGCACCTTAGGAAGAAGTATGTGTCTGTAAGCTAATTCTCACACCAAGCACATAAACCACAAAAACTGAAACTCTTTACTCCAAAGAGTAAAGAAAGTAACATTCTTTAGAACACTGGTCTTACAGGGGGGATGAAAAAGGCTAATTGTTTTGTGATCAGTTGTAACTGTTTTGTTTGCTGTAGGGTGTTTCATTCCCCTAGAGATTATGATGAAAGGAAACAGGTAAATTAATTGAACAAGGTGGAAATGCAACAGTCTTGTGTAGGTAGCATTGTCTAAGGAACTCCCAACAGCCACCCCAGCTTTTGCTGAGTGCAACCAAGATTACAGGGAAGGAAAGGGGTTATTTTTAAAGTTAATATGGTGACAGAGAAACACAGGTAATGGAGAGTAATGGAAGTTTACATAAATAATATCTGCTCTCTTTAATGATCTAAGTAGTGTTTTTAACCAGTTTTCATAAATCCGTTTTTTAGCAGTGGACTATGTTTTCCAGGCAGGGAAATGACAGATAACCTATTTGCTGAATGAGCGTTTCAGAATAATTTTTGCTTGTTATTTATTTCTTTAACGTCTTTGCTTGGTTACAAGTAACAATGGCTGAATAACATACTGCTGAACCTAAAAAAAAGATGTTAAGCTGGACAAAACTGAACCTATGTTCTCATAAAAACAGAAAAAAACCTAGTGTTTACTGTTGTGCCTAATACTCTCCTCTCCTTCATTTTGGCACACCAATCCAAGCGAGTGACAAGAAGGAACACTTAAATACAACATTTTTAACTCATTAATGATTCTTTTATCCCAGCTTTGTGATTTTGTCCCCCCAGCTACATGCCTAAACATGCCCTCTTTAAGTAATCCCATGTTTGAACCTCTGCAATCTGCCTGCACTATGCTAGTTCAGTAAGGTCACCAGGAATTTCCTCTTGGCAAGATCCAACCTTTCTCCAACATCATCATTCTTGAACTTTTGGCCACTTTTGATCATATTTCCTGAATCCTGAAGTTGTGAAATCTCTCCTCTTGGCAACATCTAGCCGTAGAGACCACATTCAATTATTCACTATAACTCTCAGAGATTTTAAAGTGGAGGTGTTCACATGCGCAACAGAAACTGCAGACTTCAAAGGAATTTCATATTTTGCTCTTTGTGGGCATTATAGTTTTAATGGGTTTGTGCCTAATGGTCATTCCCTACAACATTCACCCTGGAAACTTTATCCTTTACGGGTTAATTTTTTTCCTTCTCCATTCCTGAAAGTGGGAAAGAAGCAGAAAACCCCAGAATGCACTAACAGGTTCCTCTGCTCAAAGACAGTATTTCATTACAAACAGAGCTTTAGCCCTGGATGGTCAAATGATCCACAGTACACCCATACTTCAGAAACAGGCTAATCCTATCATTCCCAGAAGACATCTTGCCTTCTTTCCTCTGCAAATTTCTTATCTAATGTAGTGCTACTAAAGCCATAAAGCACATCTGCTTTGTGATTCAACCTGTGCTTGCCAAATGAATTTCTCCACTATTGCTTGACATCCCTGATGTCACCAACAATCAAAATGTATCATCTCATTTATATTATTGACCAAACCACCCACATGATCCTTCCTCAGCCTGCTTAGTCCAACCCTGCATTAAGAAGTATTCAGTCAAAGGGGTAGGTCACTGCAAACGAGGGGTGACTAGAGGTGATGGTGGCATCTCAAGTAGTGAGCTCCCCTAATCTCCACATTTACAGCTGCAGGTTTCTCTTCCTCGCAAAGGACTTCTGCCCTCATGAGTAACCACTACTTGGCTCATATATGTGAGCCCAGAAGTCACATTTTCCCTCTACTCCCACTTTAGCAGGGGAGATACACTAAATCCTACCTCAGATTTCTCTCAGGATCATGGAATACGAGACCCATTAAACTAGGCAAGGTCTTCAGGTCCATGTTTTCCCAAAGCTTATCTTCTCATTTGCCTTAGGCTGCAGGAAGGCTCTGACCGAACTAATTCAAAGAATAGAGGTAATTAAAACCTCTCAGATCACACAGGAAGTCAACAATCCCTAAAAAAGGCTGGTATGATTAAAAGTATGTTTACTCTTCACACAGTTTTGTCAAAATTATCTAAATTAATAAATCGAAACCACAGTAGCTGTTTAAAGTGTTCGAGCTACCCAAGGCCACTTGGAGAGAACCACAGGAAGCCACATGCAGGCCCTGAGCAGCTGAGAGACCTCAGGGACAATCGCCTGCGAAAGGAGGCACCTGTGGGCAGAAAAAAACCCTAACCTTAGCCCCACACATCAGCATCACTGTCTACACAGCTATTCTCCCTCCTGAGGCATGCATTTTTCCTTTTAGGTATTTTTTTGTTTGTTTGGTTGGTTGGTTGGTTTTTTTTGCCATTGTATTCTTCCTGGTACCTTTGACTTTCTCATGAACTGTAACGGATGGTCAGCAGTAGTTTCTCTCTCCTAGTGAATGCAAACCATTTGAGGCCAGTAAAATGTAATTATTAAATTGTTTTAAACAAAAGCTTTGCTTTTTCAGTCCTTTGAAATCACTGGAACACAGCTTGATGGCAGCAGAATGTGTGATACATTCAAGGAGGCAGACATCAATTTATATCCTCTGCAGTCAGAACTGCAACTACGTACAACTTTAGAGAGAAAAGTAATGGAATGCACCTTTTGATTTTTAACCCCCCTGATTAACAGAAAAATAGCGTTGAAAAAATTTGGACTTAACAGAAAAAAACCATGCAGAGGATGTCTTTCTTTATATCCACTTGTTACAAATGCTTATTAGATTGTAAAATGTTACAATACTTCAGTGCGAATAGAAAGAAGTAGACTTAAAGCAGACTTAAAGAGATACAACTATTAAAACTCTCACTAAATTCTGCATACCAGATGTCAGAATATACTATTTCATTGTTGATTTTATAAAGTATACTCTTGCAAGATACCAGAAGCAGTACAATGCTTCATACATCCAGTTCTCTGCACTGATCAGTAATAATCTTTTGCATAGCCTAAACACGGGGATCATCTACAAGAAGTCAGTAATGAAAAACCTACACTACATTTGCTGCATTATTTGGTTTTACGTGTTGTAGGTCAATGCCATTTACTCTAAAATATAAGTGAAATTACTGCTGCAGACTTCTGGTTCTTCCCAACCAGTTCAAGCAACTCTGGAATCTTAATACAGAATGCAGGGTCAGCTCACTTCAATGTACACAAAGCTCCGGCTGTATTTTAACTTGAGAAAACACAATTGGAGGTCAAAGGTAAGAGCAAGCACAGGCAGCATTCCACACGGCAGCAGTGCTCAAAGTGCAGATAAAAGTGGGGGTGTTTCTTCCTGCTTAAAGAGAAATGTAAAGATAGATGCTGCACTGTAAGAGACAGACATTCCAGTCATAGGAGGCATGTGAAGGTGTCTACAGAAACACAGAGATTTCAAAAGGGCATAAAGACGTAAAGAGAAAGCACAAGAATGATTAAGACCGAGCTGTAAGGAACTGAAAAAAACAAACAAGGAACGTTCCAAAAGGAGGGGAAATTAGCTTATTAGTTCCAGTGTTAGTACGAAGGGAGGAAAAATACTGCAGTGAACACCACGGTAAGAGCTCTCCTAGCCATTTTCACATCAGACATTTACATGATCTGATACACTTGTGGCCAAATCTTAGCATCCACTGCCTAATAACTAACATGCTTATGGATTTCAGTGTTTCTTCTGGTATTTTTAACTCAAAAATCTGTAAAACGTACGGCTTCCTTTGCATTCAGCACATTTATATTCTGACCATCTAAGTAAATTCTGCTGGTTTTATTCTCCCATTAATTAAAGTAGAGAGGGAAAATCTTACTCTTTTAATGCACACTAAAGTGGTATCGCCCACAAATATTGATCCATTATATTCCATGTATAAGAATAACATGAAATAATGAAAAGTGAAAGAAAGGACAGTTGTGCAGAGCTTTTACTTGGAAGTTCTTAGAGGCTTCTGTAGAGTTTAGCCTAGCAGCATATTTTAATTCTGGAATATTCATAAATATACGAAACAGATGTACTAACTAAACCATAGCTTATATGAACATATATGAAAAAAATGAAAAAGCAGGGAAGGAAAACAGATCCAGAACATATCAACAGGGATTCATATAACTTTTTTCAGACACTACTCATTTGACTAAGGCCATCTTACCACACCTGCAACTTCTTCCAAATTCTTAACCCAGACCAGACAACATTGCATGCTTCTTTACCAAGTGAATCAATGATTGATTTTCCCTGTGTTTCTACAGGGCTGTCACTGATTGACAAAGTAAGTCCCTTGGAGAAGCAATATTTCTAAATAAATATGAAAGCTTTGTGTCAGACAGTTCTGTGTTGTTTCAAACAATATTTATCAGTTACAAAGGAAACCTAAAAATGTATTTATATAAAATATCAAACTTCAGTCTATTTGCTTTAGTTCTATTATACAATTATGGAAGAAATACTGAAATACAAAATTGTAAAAAACTAAGAAATTCCACTTTGATAATTTTGTATGGTCTTCTATAATATACTGTACTGGTAAAGTTCTCAGTCCTGAGAGATATGGGTCAGGCAAAGAGTGAAGACAAGACCCTGAATTTTAGGGAAGCAAACTTCCAGCTCTTCAAGAAGCTAATCAGTAGGATCCCCTGAGGAAGCGCCCTCAAGGACAAGAGAGCAGAACACAGCTGACAGATCTTCAAGGGCACTTTCCATAGAAGCCAAAAGCTCCTGAACCCCAGGCATAAGAAATCAGGGAAGGCAGGCAAAGGCTGAGTCAACCTGCTGGAAAAACTACAGGACAAGCAGAAAATGCACAGGCAGTGCATTCCACAACGTGGAAGTAGGAACAGGTATTCTGGGACGAGTATAGGAATGCAGTCCAAGGCATGTATCAAGGTATGGCTGGAGCTGTGCATCCCTTGGTAAGCGATGCAAAGAATAACAACAGCTTTGCAGACAGGAGAGGAAGCTCAGGGGAAGTGTACCCCGGCAATGGACATGACTGACAAACGGGTAACAATGAATGAGGAGAAGGCTGAAGTAGTCAACAACCTTTTTGCCTCAGTCTTCACTGGCAGTCTCTTTTCCCATACCTCTTGAGTGGACAGACCACAAAAAAGGGATTGGGGGAGCAACTGTAAGAGAAGATCAGGTTCATGACCACCTGAGGAACTGGAATTTACATGAATCTACGGAACCTGACAACATGCATTCCAGAGTCCTGAGACTGAGAGCATTGCCAACCCACTCTCCATGACATTTGAAAAGTCATGGCACTCAGGACAAGTCCCAGGTGACCGGAAAATGGAAAACATGGTACCCGTCTTTAAGAAGGGTAAAAAGGAGAACCCTGAGAATTACCGATCTGTCAGCCTCACCTCTGTGCCCGGGAAGATGATGGAACATATCTTCCTGGAGGCTGTGCTAAGGCACGTGGAAGACAGGGAGGTGATCTGAGACAGCAAGCACGGCTGCAGGAAGGGCAAATCCTGTCTGACAAACCAAATGACCTTCACAATGCTCACAGCATTACGAATTGGCTGGATGGTCACATTCAGAGAATTGGTCTCAATGTCTGGATGTTTATCAGCACTGGTCCCCATACAGAGCCCTGAGGGACACCACTCATCACTGATCCACATCCAGACAGTGGGATCAAGTCCACCCTTGGCAAATTTGCAGACAACACTCAGCTGAGTGGTGCAGCTGACGCACCTGAGGGATGTGATCTCTTCCAGAGTGACCAGGACAAACTCTAGGAGAGAGCCCATGAGAACCTTGTGCAGTTTATCAAGCCCATGTGCAAGGTGCTGCACCTGGGTCAGAGCACCCCTGGTATCAGCACAGGCTGGGGGATGAACAGATCAGAGCAGCCCTGCCCTGAAGGACTTGTGGGTGCTGGTGGGTGAGAGGCTGGACATGACCCAGCCATGGCACTCACAGCCCAGAGAGCCAAACGTGTCCTGGGCTGCATCCAAAGCAGCGCGGGCAGCAGGGCCAGGGAGGGGATTCTGCCCCTCTGCTCTGCTCTGCTGAGACCCCACCTGCAGTGCTGCATCCAGCTCTGGGGTCCCAGCACAGGAAGGACATGGACCTGTTGGAGTGAGTCCAGAGGAGGTCACCAAGAGGACCAGAGAGGGGGCTGGAGCACGTCTCCTATGAAGACAGACCTAAAGAGCTGGGATTGTTCAGCCTGGGGAAGAGAAGGCTCCATGGAGACCTCACAGCACCACCCAGTACTTTATGAGGGTTTATAAGAAAGATGGGAACAGACACTTAACTATGGTTTGTTGTAACAGGACAAAGGGTGATGATTCTAAAACTAAAAGAGGGTAGATTTAGATTGGATATGAGGAACACATTTTTTATTATGAGGGTGGTGAACCGGGACAGGTTGCTCAGAGAGGTGGTGGATGTCCCATCTGTGGAAACATTCAAGGCCAGACTGGAGACGAGGCTCTGAGCAACCTGATCTAGTTGAAGATGCCTCTGCTCTCTGTAGGGGCCCACTCCGAGAGTCCTATTAGGAGACAGTCTCTTTCCTTCCCACAGGAAAAGACATTTCACGATTTGGATGCCTAAGATGGGCAATTGGGAAAATGGACAGAAACCCATAGTCACTAGGTCCCAGTAAAATACGCAAGACTAAATTCCTTAATTCCAAAAAGTGAATCTCCTCCTTTCCTCTCCTCACACTTCTGATACATTTCCACTGTGCAACACCTCAGCTCAGATCAAAGCTTAAAAAGAAACTCAAACTCTCATGAGTTTGCGACTTACTCTCCCTTTTTTGTTGTGCTAATGCATTCAGAGATTTTACAAACTGTAAACAGCAGCAACAAAAACACACTTCTAATCCTGAATCTTACAGCATCTAAAGCAATCCTACCCCTGTACCACCATCAGCCAGGCAGCACAATTCCCTTAACAGATGATGAATTACAAGGGATGATGGATTGAGGACAGGTTTTTCAATCATCTTTGTCTCACTGTTCCAAAAGAGTATGAGCCACTAAACTAGACAACAGATGAGGTTGCTTCTTTCACTCCTTCATGTAATTCTGGCTTTGTTTTCCAATACTGAGATTTTAATTTTCCTCTCTGATATTGTAATACTGCATTTTAAAAATAAAATTCAACTCAACCTTGAATACTAGCAACCATGTAGGTCCTCTTAATTTACAATTAACAATAATGAGTGTAACAAATAAAGAAAGGATGGCAGAAATAAGATGGCATATTCAATTTGTCCACAGTTTAATTCTGTAAATATTTCTTACATGTTATGTATCTCATGCTCTTTGAAGGGCTGGGGCTTTAGGAGCAATCATGTTCTTAAACTTAATGAGAACCACATGGAGGTCAGTATGAGGGTCCATCCAAGTGAAGCAGAACTGGAAAGCATATTAAAAGTTAACTACGAAATTATTTCATATGTAACTCACAGAGTTTAAGAAACCCATTTACAATGTTAATGTCTTGATATTGTTGAAAACAACATGTCAATGAAATAACTCACATTACCTCCAATATTTCTACAACTTAAATTTCTGAAGTCTACAACTAAAAATAAACAAAAGGAGTAACACGCAAACAACCTCAGACAAGTGAAAAAGATAGAAAGTAGGACAAAACCCCTATTCCAAGGCCTTTCCTCCTGTTGCCTATTTCTGATGGGGATACTGCAGAAGAGCCAGATCCCTACAGTTTCATTTACATTAAGTGTTGACATCTCTACTCCATAATGCAAATCTGGACTTTGTACGATTTTATTTTAAACAGTATTGAAATTACAGATGCAGTAAATAATTCACAATGGTAAAGAGCAAAGAATGGGAACTACAAGCAAGAGCGATTCAACAATTTAAAACCCTTTATTTAGCAGACACGATACCACCATGCATCATTTAATATGTACTACACGTATTATGCTATTTAAAAATGGACTGAGGTATATAAGCCGGAGACAAGTCTACTTGTCTACTAATAGGTCATGCCTAATACTCGTACACAATTTTGAATGTAAACTACAATCAGTTGCCAATATCAACAAAACAAGCAGGCAGCTAGCACTTGTTTTGGTTGGGTTTATTTTAAACCTTTTTTTAGTTTTGTGTGTGAATTTTGCATACGTGAAAGGGAATTAAATAGCACTTACTAGTGCCAGACACAATATGAGCAAACATTAGCCAGCATCAATGCACAGCTCTGTAAATGCATCTCATTTTTGACCTCCAACATTCTTGCTGAAAGTCTAGGTCACAGAACAGGACTTCAGAGCCCTTCCTTTGTGTGATTTAAGCTCATAGCTGTGAGTCACAGTTAAACAGAGAGCACTGTCAATAATAGTGGTAAAGGATCACATTTGGGGAAAATTTCTCCCCTCCGATCTTCACAGCATAAATAATGCTTACTCTGTACGTGTTCCAAGTGCAGAACTCCCACTGAGGTTTCATTAGAAAAAAAGAGTACAGAATACACAACAGAGATCTACACTGTGGATAGGAGACTCGCAGCATGAATTAGATAATAACTTTGCCCTTAATTTGAACTCATGTTCTTCCCTGCTTCCCCATATTGCATCTGAAAGATCCATGTGTCGCTGCATTTTTCAGTCATGCCGCAAGTGTGATAGAAGACCAATCACATTCCCTCTGATGGCTAATACAATACACATATTTCCGACAAAGTCGCATATTTCAACCAAAATCACTTGGTAAGACCCGCTGATGAAAAACCATCTCTTGTATACTTCAGTCTGATGTTGTATACTCACAGTGGAAAGAATAACCTTGAAGGTTCAATGTTCAATGGCAGAAATGCCACTTTGTCTTCAGAGTGCCAACACATTATCATATTTTCAGTGCTTGACACAGATTTATTTGTATGTGTCATGGAAGCACTACTGAAAGCCTTTCAATTAGAGGGACAATAGAAAACTACACCTTCTAACATAAAAATCTGCTAATGTAGTTCTTGTTGTGCTTTAAATACAACCATAGGGGTTTTATTTTCCATCAAGGGAATATAATACCTCTCCTGCATCAAAGCATCATTTGCTGAACAACTTTACTGAGCATTTACAAAGTAACTTTTATCAAGTTTTGCTCATATAAATCAACCTCTATGGTTTTTTGCAACTCACCAGAACTGTCTCTTTATTTTCCTGACTTTTCCAAAACTGGGAAAAAAAAAAAAGGAAAAAATAAAGAAAATTTATCTCATGGGAAAAAGAAATGCATTTGATGTACACAAGCTTCCAACAGTTACAGACTCAGCCCTACAAAAGCTGCATCAACAATGCCCTTTTTCATCCCATTGAAATTTTCTTTTTTCCTTTTTTGCTTCCTAGTACAGCTTTCATGAGAGCAGCAATCCTAGCACAGTTTCAGTCGAGTGCTTTCATTGTGAGCAGTCTCAGTAATTAAACAGGTCTCAGTGGTTACAGACCCTGCTGTGTCAAGATCTACACTAGCACACACCACACATCACTAGACACGACAGAAACCTGGAAGGAAATTTTAACCCAAAACCAACAGGAAAAACCTGACACACTGTTCATATGTCTGCAGTGAGCAAGTTAGACAAGACACCGTCCGGAAAACTTCAGATTTGTCCCACTGACAGGAGAACTGAACTTGACCACTTTTTGGGTGTAGAAAATTCTGAGACAAAGAATAAAGGCTTCCTAAACACGATTATGGAGAACAAACTAGTATAGTTTAATAGTAATCATAGTTTAAGGCAAGCTTTTGGGAGCTGTGGGAGATTATTAAACATCATTGTTAACGTACAAAATGGGCTGTTTTCAGCAAACATCTCATTCTAAGAAAAAAATTACTAGCGAAGCAATTAACACGCTTAAATCAAAGCTTTAAAAAAACTGGCCAGCTTGCAAAATTCTGGGCAAATTCACTTCCAAGTTTCATTTACAAATGAACTTCACTTCAAGCACAGGCATTCATTAAAAACAGGAAGAAAAATCAAGATTCAACTTATGATGGAGTTTTTAAACATGAAGATAAAGAAGAAGCAAATGTCTCTGGAACAAGGTCACTCCCTGTTCAGGAACTTGGCTTTGGAGTGTTAGGTTTTGCATGGAAAAAAGCTGGGTGGGTGAGGAGGGATTAATGCTAGACGGAAGGGAAGATAAATAAACATTTCCTACAAAACATTCTGAGTTTTCATAGAATTTTAAAAGGGCAGAGAGGGAGTCAATATATTGACTATCAACATCTTTCAGTATTGATTTAAAATCCATTCCCACTATAACATTTCCACCTTTGATAACATATTCTTAAAAATCTAGTCTCACTATTATCATCTGCATCATATGACAGAGAAGGTATATTTTTATTTCTAAAAAAAATAATTTTATCACTCACACTTTAACATGGAAATAACCTGGGGGGAAAAAAGAAAAAGCCAGCACTGGAATACAAAACACCAACCACAAGCACCTTTCACTGTCATTGCCACGTAACAATTCCAACCAATGCAAGTACAGTGATCTGTCAGACCTTTTGCCTGTATAAAAATGAGATTAAATAAACAAGAAACAGAAAAATAATATTTGGGAATAGATAAAGTCAAAAAACTAGTGTGACTAAAGGTGCTTGCAGCTAACACACCTGTGCTTATTTCCACTTAGGAAGCAGCAGATGCTCAGCCAATAGATAGATGCCCAGACATCTTCCTCACTGGCAACACACCAAACCTCTGAGAAACCTCTGAAAGACCAACTAAAACAAGTCTTTAGGTCTGTAATAAAAAAAATCGGAGAGCACAACCTTCAAAATTAGCACTCTGACATCACAGACAGAGAATAACTGCTCTAGCCAATCTGGCCTTCAGTTGGCTTCGCCAATCTGCATTTAGAAGGCTCTCTGAAGTCCCTTATAAGCAAAAGTGAAGGAGCAGGAGTTATTTTGTGAACAAAGATATCAAGAAGATAAAAAAATGCCCTTAAGGACTCAGTGAAAGATGCATAGTCTCAAAGAAAGCACTGGAAATAGAAAAAAAAATCCCAGTATTTCGTTAGCCAAAAGCCACAATACGCTAGCTGGAATGAAAAAAAAAAAAAAAAAAAAAAGGTAATATGAAATTTTGGGGAAAAAAAACCTAGGGGTATGATAGAGACTGTATAAACACCAGTAAGAATGTCCAAAACAATCTGTGCTCTTATTAATCAGAATTCTACAATGATAAAAAGACCGTCTTTTGGAGTGAAAACAGTCATCACTGTCACATGCTCCATTATGGAAAGGATTTATGTGGTTTCCTCTTAGCAATGTAAACCAAGGCTTGAAAAGTTCGACGTGTTTTGCTTTTCGAAGCCCTCTTATGGCAACTATCGGGCACTACAGTGCCAATCCACATTTAAAAACGGTGAGAAACACTGGAAGAAAGGAGTGTTGCTCCACAGTGTTTCAGTATAATAAAAAGCTGACAGTTAAACAAAGCAAAGGACGGTAGCTTTAATACAGAACTGAAATTAGGGGTCATATTCCTTTGCTTTAATGCTGGCAAATTTACACCAAAATTTCTTTTAATCCCTTGCAGAAACTATAACCCCATCGTATTCAGAGCAAATCCCCCCTTCTTACCTCAAATCACAGTTCTGCATTTGAAGCAAAATTTGGACTCTAAGTCCATGTTAATAGTTTTGAAGCAAATTTGTACCACTTTAATGCTTTTTATGATCTTTACTTTAAATCGAGGCCCTGTTCAGGGACATTGGAAGTTACAGTCTCCTATGATTGCTAAAAATAAAAATATACCCTATCTCTCATTCTCTGTGATTTCAAGTGGATAAAAGACCATGGGTACCTACCACTGCTGCATTCATTTTCATCTGTTTTGCTTAAACAAGCAATGATTTCATTTTCATCAATGATCTCGCCAGCACAGACTTACTTGTATCTGCAGTATAAAAAGTGCTCCACAAAAGCAAATTCTATTTCGTATCAAACCAGTCAAGACTTTTCAAGCTACTACTTGATGCACCACATACCATCAAACCTGCTCACCTTTTTCTTATTTACTTGTAGATATAGCCTGTTTATCGGTTCAAAAAGACACCAGAGGGTTGATTTACAGGACATACTGATGGAGCCAGACTTCGCTAACAACCAAACATAATGAAGTTACATTTTTATCCTGGTATCTCCATCAGACCACTTTAAAGAGCAACTGAAGTTCTTCTATACATTTCACAAGACAAGATTCTTTCAAAACGTGCAGTATTTCCATTTGTCAACTGGTATGTTTTCAAGGCAATCCCTCTTGAGCCATAACAAATAGAAAGAAACATGAAAGAGTATAATAAAAAAAACCTCTACCACAAGATCAAAGATTACTTCATATTCTACAGTTTTTAAATTTGTACCCACTAAAAAGAGATCTACAGTTTGAGGTCAACACTTGACAGTGAAGTAGTCAGAAGACTATGCTTGATGCAATGCTACTACGTATAGCACAAAATATTAAATGACCACCTTCAAATTATTCTTTGGGTGGGACCTTAAAAGCACAGAGAGATGCAAACATGGAGTGTGAATTTTGGTTGCAACTACAAAGGAAATAGTAATGAATCTAGTAAAATGTACCATAAAAGTAGTGTCTTCTTTTTGCTCTACAGACTTTCAACACCACCTTTATCAAACCACATAGCTAACAAAACTTTTCTCATAGAATGATTTGGGTTCGAAAGGACCTTTAAAAGTCATCTAGTCCAAACCCCCTACAATGAGCACAGATGTCTTCGGCTAGATCAGGTTATTTAGTGCCCCATCCAACCTGACCTTGAATGTTCCCACAGATGGGACATCCACCGCCCCTCTGGGCAACCTGTCCCAGTGTTTCACCAACCTCATTATGAAAAAAGGTCTTTCTTATATCTAGTCTGAATCTGTTCTACTTCAGTTTAAAACTATTACCTCTTGTCCTGTCACAACAGATCCTGTTAAAAACTGTCCTCATCTGTTTTATAAGCCTGCTTTAAGTACTGAAAGGCTGCAGTAAGGTGTCTTCAGAGCCTTCTCTTCCCCAAGCTGAACAATCCCAATGCTCTGGGCCTGTCCTAACAGCGAAGGTGCTCCAGCTCTCTGATAATACCTGTGGCCCTGCCCTGGACTTGCTCCAACAGGTCCCTGTCCTTCCCATGCTGGGACCCCAGAGCTGGATGCAGCACTGCAGGTGGGGTCTCAGCAGAGCAGAGCAGAGGGGCAGAATCCCCTCCCTGGCCCCGCTGCCTGGGCTGCTCTGGATGCAGCCCAGGACACGTTTGGCTCTCTGGGCTGTGAGTGCCCATGGCTGGGTCATGTCCAGCCTCTCACCCACCAGCACCCCCAAATGCTGGTGCATTTTCCATTATCTAGGCAAGTATGATGATTTTGTGTCTTTAATATTGCTCGTTAAAGTTATGGACAAACTTTATCGTTCCCTAGATTCTCCCTTGCAGTATTCATTGAAATCCCTGAATTGATTCTTAGTCCCACAAAATGGGAAGAACTTTCTTTGACAGAGTTCCTGATCATAAAGAAAAGTGTGTGTCCCCTGCTGTGTCCCACCAAGCAAAAAGAGGGTCTCCCAGTGCCAGAACAGCACTTGGGGCAGGGAGAGGGACTTCTTCAAGCAGACACATCCTCAAGAGCTGAAGGGAAATCATACTATAATCATATGCTCATATTGTAGCTTCCAGTGCACATCAGGACTCCCAGTTCCAAAGGACTTGAAAGATGTGCAGGCAGATCTCACACAGCACAGCTCTCTGCATGTGATGCTCAACTGCAGACCCTCACGTGTTTCTTTTAAACCATGCTCTAATGTCCATTCTGAAACATACCATCTGCAAAAGTACTAAGCAAAATATAGAAAAACTGAATAATTTGGCACTTTTTTCCTTTTTTGGCCTTTTTAGAATGTTTTATGGTTACAACATTTGGTTTTTGAAACTGGGTCCTTATTGCATGCAATGTTTTATGCCTGTAAAGAATAACTGCGTGAAATAAAGAGAGAACACTGAAAAAACCCAAATCACTGGCTCCTGTCCTGCCTGATCTAAGTCCAATTTCTATGCATTTTAGTCATATTAAATTTAACTCCTGGAAGTTTAAACTGTCAATTAACTCAAAATAAGTCACATTTGATAGGGCAGACACTTGATTCTCCTGATTGTTTGACTCTTGTTAAAACACACCTGCAACTGATTGTAAAATAACCACTGTTAAAAAACAGGGTAGACTGTCACTGTTCAGAAAAATAAATGCTTCATAAATGAAAAAACCAAATTTGTCTTTTTAATTCACTCATACCTTGTAATTCTAGCTCAGACGTACTGAACAAACATTACTGAAACAACTCTACCAAGAACCCATCAGCAAAGACTGGATTTTTTCCATATGGAATAAATACTGGTACCATTTTCCATATGTCTTTGCTTACTTTCAGTTCTAAATATAAAAGCATTGCAAACAGAAACAGGCATAGAAGAGTTATCGAATCCTGCTAGAGCCAAAACCTGGACACAAATGTAACATCATAAGGCAAACAGGTCTGGACTCAAAATGAAATTTCAAGACTCCGAGTGCTATAGGAAGCAGCTGCTAAACTCAAAACACATCAGTGCATTTTTATCGAACTGCGGTTGGTTCTCTTTTTTTTGGTTTTGTTTGTCTGTTTGTTTTAGTTGTTTTTTGAAGTGTTCACAGAAAATTAATTTGCCATTTTGACTACCCTAATATGCAAAGTGTGGACAAAAGAACAACTGTATGCATTGAAAGGCTACTTCCCCCTTCCAACCAAACAAGAGCAAATAAGTTCCTGAAACCCAGCCAAGCAGCTGTATTTCAAAAAGGTTCTGTTTCATTCTTCATTTGGAAACAAAGGAGACTGCTTTGCAATGTATTATTTGCATTACTCTAATAACCTAGAAACCAGATCATGTGCCTATACATACAAAAACTTAGACTGTAATTTGGCTGACTAGACTGCTCATCATATTTTCAGCTGTTTTATTAACAGACCTTTGTTTCATGGGAGTAAGATGCCAGTAAAAATATTTCAAGAAAGACAAAAATTACACGTCACCTTAAAGTAAGGGAAAGAAAGAGTTTTGGCTTCAAACTGCTTGCTGTCTGGCTGTTTGTGCTTCATGCAACACATGACAATTCACAGACTGGACACACAGCTTCAGAACAAGTAAATTTGTTGACAGCTCGCAGTAAGGATTCAATTCTGACAGATCCTCAGTAACTGCAGTGTCAAGTAAGATGCTTCTAATTCCACTGCCCTCCTCAGATTTTACAAAGGTGTTTTTACTCCACCAGAAGCATCCCCCACTAGCACAGACACTACTTCAGAGTTGTTTTTGTCAAGCTTGAGAAAGCCCTAAGAGAAGGGAGAGAAACTGCTGTTTGACTCAAAGTCCTGCTCAACTTTCATTACTCTTCTGTAGTTAGAAAATATCTGGAGGAAAGACAGAGGGGCCAGATGTCTCTGTAGTCAGCTTGTTAGATGCTGTAGCAAAGTTATTATCGAAAGAATACGTAAACGAACTTACCAGTAGAGAAAACAAAAACTGTGTTGTCCCAAAGACCATATGTTTTCAGAGCATCAGTAAGATTTCCTACTGCTTCATCCATAAGAGTCACCATTCCTGCATAATGGCGCCTCTTTACATCTTTTATGGAAGAATAGGGTTTCATGTATTCTTCAGGGACCTCAAGAGGTTCATGTACAGACTGAAAGGCGAGATAGAGAAAGAGGGGCTGGGGGGGAAGGGACAGAATGGAAATTAGTTGAACACAAAGTAGTAAGTGCAAAAGTTACTGCAGCAAAAGCAGACCTGATTTATCAACAGTGCAGGTAGTGTGTTTTGATTTCTTCTAACACTTCTACATCTTCTAATCCCTGCACATAAACCAAGAAAGCTTTGAAAAATCACTTTTGAAAAGCTGTGGAAAAACAGGTGTACCTTTTCCTCATAACACAATTACGGACAACTTCTTTCTATTAAACTTCTCCCCTTAAACTTCCCTTCTCTTTTTAGAAGTGCAAACTACTTGTTAAACCATTTCTAAAAATGTATTGATTGTATTATAATAAAAGAAATGGAGAAGGGTAGCAGGCCAGGACCATGCAGACAAAGCTGATTTTGGCAGCAGACAAGTCAAGTTTTACCAGTGCTACTTCTCACATTTAGCTCTATGCACCCACTGAAGAGCCCCGAATTACAGCCCAAACACAGCTCTCTCTATTAATATTTCATTAACATTTTTTAAAACATTCTTTAATGTTGAAGTTATCAGAGTAGCAGCTGTTGACTGTACCTTCTCAGTTTTGTGATTGGCTATGAGATCTATAGCTCTTTCTGTGAATAAATTTGTGGAGTACACATTTTTAAATCCAGTTGCAACTTCTTCTCCATCTCGGAAGTCCAGAGCACAGCGCGTCACATTCTTTGCTTTGATGAGGACGCAGCGGTCATGAGTATAATAATCCTCACTGCCCAGGAGATAGCCTAGAACAGGAAAAGACGTCAAATGAGCAGGCCAACACTGTGTCACATAAACACATACATCAGGAGAAGAAAAGTCAAACATAAATATCAAAACATTAGTGGTTTTGAGCTAAGAGCTCCAAAGCTCCATCTCCAAAGCTGGACCACCTACAGTGACATCCCTGACAGGTCTAAGTAGCTCCACATTTAATATCTCATAGGATTTCCATTGCTAATGCAAGTAGTAATTTCAAAAGAAATTAAACATTTAGAAAGCAGTTCAATGACTTATTTGTACTTTGATATCCATTAGCATTAAACTTAGCATTAAACTAATGCAGTGAGAGCAAAGGCAGTGATCTAGCCGTGTACTAGTCTGATTTTTGGTGGTATGGTTTTGTATGTTTGTATTTTGATGTAAGACTTCCATCTCTAACAGAAAGTTTGGAATTTTTAAAATTCACTTATTCATAAACACCCAAGTATGAATCATCATGTTTGCTGTAAGGTAATTTCTGATCCACTGCTGACATCAGCTGGTGAAGAAAAGACACTATCATTTAGAGATATCCAAAAGGAATTAATCAAAAATGCTACATGTGTAGATTTGGTCCTCCCTAGGGCTAGCCTGTTAAGCACTGAGAGTCCTTGTTTTAGCAATCACAGATAAAACCTTTCCAAATCACTTTAATCTCAAAAATGACACTTGAAATTAGATTTTAAATTTTTCTCCCAAGATCCTGAAAAAACAGATGAATCTGAAAAAAATACAGTCTTATGTTCTGCAAACAAAAGCTTGGGACAAAAATCCAAGACAGAAGAACTTTACTTGAATTTTTATTCAGCAGCTTCAGCTATTTATTTATGCAAAAACAAAAGTACAAGAATAATGAAGTTGTCTTAAATACAATAAAAACGGCTACTATATTTTTAGGAGGAAAAGACTGGTATTCTTTCAAAAGATAAAGTGATTCTATGTGCAGACTGCTTACATCAATGTACTCAGGAGCACATGTTGCATTTTTCCCATTTTGAATGCCCACTGGGGGAGACTCTGCATCAAGTGTGCCACAGAATCAAATGCTCCTAATCATAATCGATGCCTACTGGAATCACATGAACATTGTAAGATATTACAAAGCTATATCCTGCTATATCCTCTGAAAAATAATGTCACATTGGCTACCCAACAACCATACCCAGAGCCAGCCTGTCCTCAGGCTCCTGCATTAGGAGCCTGCACAGTCCCAGGGTGAGATTTCAGAAGGAACAGCAGCCTATCCACACCTATGCCATCAAAAAGATCCCAAGCTCCTGTGAGGGGATGGGAGGAAGCACAAGTGCTTAAGCAATGAGTTGTTATATTCCAATCCACATATATTAGCTTAATTCAGTTGTGAAACCATGGCCATCAGCTCCCTGAAGAATGAAAAGAGATAAACTATCTAAGGGAACAGTTTTTCCCACCTAACGTTTGGACCAACATAGTTTATAAAAAGCACACACGTAACACAGTCACACTCTTCATCTAAGCCTGAGGTCGGACAAGAGCAACACAGACTTCTGCATTGAAATGAACTGTTTCGAAATTCATCGTTCAAGGAAACTGCCTTAAAAACAACCAAGTGGAGATGGACCTCTCTGAGCTCAGCTGTGCAGAATGAGACGTAGAGCAGACAGCCCAAGTAACGTAACATCCGTGACACTTGTGCAAAACTAATAAACGTGGAATCGACACTGGGACAGGAACCCAAACCACATGAGGAACAATAAACAGTGAGTGGCTGCAAGTTGCTCTGCAAGTAATGCACTCGCACATGGATAATCTAGTGTTTACTCTGAGAGTTTGACTTCTTAACTTGTGAGTTTTTGGATACTACTTTATAGAGGCTTTCACACCATCTCGTTACTGGCTCTGGAAAACCAAAGCTACGCAAACCAGCTGTAACCCCCATTCCCTATTCCCCTGGGCTGCTGTAGGTAGGAGACAGAGAATTTGGAACAAAGTTAAGTCTGGGAAGGAAGAAGGGGTGAGGGAAGATGATAAGAGAGAAATACCTTACTTGGAGGCACACAGTAATTCCAATACTTTCTCCACTAAGTTGTAAAGCTTGAGCATACATTTAAGGCATTATCATTTTTTTAAGCAGTGATACTTCAGAAATATGCATACCCAGGTATGGCTTTGCTTATAAACTAACAGTAAATCTGCTGTTCTTACAAGAATGGGGCAACCTTTTTAACGCTGCATTTATTGCCCGTGTTAAATCAAACCATTACCAAAGTAAGTGTCAAATCCTCTGCGGGTTGGAAGGCATTCTTTTCTGTACATCCCTAAATGCCACTTCCCCACCATGTGAGTAACATATCCCGCTTCTTGAAGCAGCTCTGGGAGGAGTTTCTCATCCAGTGGCAGACAGCTGGGCTGGCATGGCCAAATTATCTGGTGTTGTAAGCCTGTGTGGATCTAGCAGAGGAAAGAAGCATGAGAGATCACTTACAGTGCACTTCATGGGTTAATTTATAAGCAGGCCCAAAAAGAAGCACAGCTGCATCAGAGGTTAGCATTAGTTTTAGGGGCTCTTCAGTTTACCGATGTAGCACTGAAGATGATGAGGAAGCTGCAGGTGGAGGGCAGGGGCTGCATGGAGGAAAACAAGAAAATAGCACTGCAAGAGATAACGACTTCCCAGGCATAAATCAAGCACAATTTAAAAAAGCCCCAAAACAAACCAACCCCAAAACAAACAAACCCAAAGCCTTTTATCCTTTTAGCTAGAAATCTAACACGGAAGAATTACCATTATGGTCTGTTTGAAGGCTAGGGACATCTCAACACGGAGGGAGAGATTTTAAATGGGATTGAAATGGGCAAAAACGCGTATGTCAGGTGAAACTACCAAGCTGTTGCCTGTATCAGAGAACAGTCACTGGAGGAAAGGCTAATAAAAGAAAACTATTTTTCTATTACTCTTCTAAATGGATATTATATATATACATTTATGTATTTATTTGCATGCTTTAAATGAGTACAAGCACTATAAAAAGCATTTGGATAAGCTTTACACTGCCTAGATCTGACATTTAATAGTTCTTATTAACAGATATTTAATAGTTTAATAGTTCCCAGACCTACTAAGTGGTGAATTTTGTATCTCTTTAAAAAACCATGACTGACAACAATACTTCAAGTAGTATACCATGCTGGATGTAAGGAACCTCCACAGTTACTGATACTATAAGCCGACTTTTGTCAACTTCCCTGTCTTCTCCACAATCAAAAAGGCAATACCTTAAACCTTGGGCCTGCAAACATACAAATATCTCGTTTATGTGTTAAGTGTTTCTAGCAATCTCTGTGTGTGTGTAAGCACAAAGCCTCCAGGACCCCCTGGAGCAGATGACACCACATTTTATGACTCCACTAAGCACACCAGTGTAGCAAACTGCACGATTATCAAAGCATTGCTTTAGCAACTCTCTGAACTGAGTTTTAAAACAAATAAGCCCTGATCTTAGGCAAGTGGGTAAAGAGGCCCTTTTCTAAAGGGCCTACTAGTTAGTCATTTTCTTTGAACAAGGAGGTTCCAAAAATTGAATTATAGTATAAATTTTATATTATATAAAAAACTATATTGAAAATATTTTTAAATGCTGTATTACAGAAAACATTATTAATATACAGAAGGACACAAACTAGCAAAGCATTGTAATTTCTCGCACTGTTATCTGGAAAATGAGAAAAAAGAGAAGGAAGCAATAATTTAAAAATACATAGCTATCTTAGACCAATATTATTGCTTTTCTTTCATACAGATTGCAAGGTGGCTACCAAAATTCCACCTCCAGCGAGGACCAGATTTAGGTTACTTTCTCAAGTCTCTCAGCAACTGTTAATATATCCATGGGTAAAACAATTAAAAAAAATCCCACATATTTTCTGCATAATGTAATTATTTGCTGCATAATTACTGCTGCACAGAAGGTCTCCTGTATTTAAAAAAAGATTACTTCCATTTTCTAATATTATTTTACTCAACACAAAGATTATTAAATTATCAAGCCAAATGTACGGGATGAATTTAAATCCAGACTGACCTATAGGTATTTTCAATGTCCACTTTTAAGACGTGATGCAGCAACGGCCCTTGTCTTGGAAAGCACATTCAGATTACGAACTGTATTTTAAAAATAGTCACTATGAAAAAATATTTTAGGTTATTTAATAGAACAACTTAAAGAGTTCGTAAAGATAATGTAAATTGCTTCTTCCTATTCATCATTACTCATTCTTGGAGTTCCCAGGAACAGGACAAATGTTGCTTGGAAAGAGTGTCACCTAGAACAACCTGCCTGTGACAAAAGAGCATCCACTGATACAGGACCGATGTTTATTTTCTTTCATTCAGAGCAGTCTCTTTGGCAAATCACTATGGTTAACATGGACGTGCAGGACTTCTTGAGACAGAAGGGAAGTTTCTGAAATACACTTAACTCTTTATGAGTTTCTTCCTTCCATCCATGCTGTACGTCCATGCTTCTTTTCCTGCCCCCCCACTCCCCATGTTTTTGCAAAAATTGCAAAAAAGGATGGGAATGGGTAGAAGTATACCAGTATTATAACACCCAAACCTTATACCTAAAAAAAAAAAAGAAAAAAAGGGGGAAAAATCAGGATAACGACTACGAACTATCTGACTAATGATCACGCTGTGTGCACTCCATCGAGGAGCGCAGAACATCTACACCTCCGGTACCAGGTGGAGGTGAATGTACAGCTTGTGACACATTTCCAGCTGCTCTGGAAAACATGTTGCAAAAACTGAACAAACGGTGCTGATCTGCTTCTGCCTGCGTCTCGACCGTGTGCCTGTCCAGTGGAAAAAATATCCAAGAGTCAGATGACTAGCGCAGGGATACCTCTCACGACAGGCTACCGTGCCTGTTAACCCAGCCGAAGCACAGAGAGCACCTCGGCTTTTCTGGCACAGAACAACTTGCACCGATTCCATGTTCATCTTACTCCCGAGCTCGCAGACAAAGCGAAGTTTGCGTTTCAGAGCAGCTGCTTCCCACAGCGCAGCGCTCTCCCCTGCGCAGCAGCACAGAGACCCAGGGAGCCCCAGCGACACGGGGCACGGCCAGAAGCAAGCAGGGAGCAGCCCGGGCATCCCCGGCAGCGCGGCAGGGTGCAGCGCCCGCCCTACCTGGTAGCGGCCCGAGAGGAGCTGGCTGCGGGACGGCGTGCAGAGCGGCTGGGTGTAGTAGCGCTCCAGCCGCACGCCGCCCGCGCCCAGCGCGTCCAGCCGCGGCGTGCGGATGGCAGAGCCGTGCCAGCCCACGTCGCCCCAGCCCAGGTCGTCGGCCAGCACCAGCACGAGGTGCGGGGCGGGCGGGCGCGCCAGGCACAGGGGCAGGCGCAGGCACAGGGACAGACACAGGGACAGGCACAGCAGCCGGCTGAAGGACGGACACAGCGCACCCGCCCGCCGCGCCATCCCACCAGGAACTGGGCCGCGGGGGCCGCCCCGGAGCCGGCGCTCCGCCCGCAGAGGGAGCGGGGCGGTGCCGGGGCGGCGCCGGGGAAGGGCAGGGCGGGGCTCGGATGTCCCCGCTGTGTCCCCGCTGGGGTGGCGATGGCAGCATGTGTCGAGGGTGTGAGCGGTGCAGCTTTACCCCGATGGGTTTTGGTATAAGTTTAAAAAAGAAGCTGTAAAGGTGTTGCCAGTGTTGACAAGGTATGCAACCCGCTGATGCTGGCGGTACCTTCTAATTTTGTCTTTCTTCAACTCCTACATTAAACACCCAGTTTAGACCCTGGAGCCTTTCCCAGGGGCACCAGGGAACTACGTGCAAGCTTGTGTCTCAAGTGATCTATGGTTTCAAGGAGGACATTATGTCCATTATGAGGACAGGACAGAGTGCATTGTGGTAAAATTAGCTAGACTGTTACTTCTGCCTTCACAGCAGCTCATCCCCCTTCAATACTGCCTACAGAGCTTATTCTGTGTGTGAGCACAGTGAGGCAGCTGCAACACACACATGGCCTTGCTGCTGGCCAATGTGCAGGACAGCCTGGGAAAAACAATTTCCACCATCACTGAAGATGCAGCTGAGCTGAGCGAGACAGCAATTATTCCTGTTGGAGAAACTCTCCTGTCGACATCAGCTGCTAGCGCGCACACACGTGCACACACACACACAAGAGAGAGACCTGTGTGTCTTCCCTCCCCTATCAGCCCCCAACCCCCTGCAAAATCATGAGCAACCCAGTGCTTTTTTTCTCTCAATTTTGTCCATTCGGATGAGAAGCCTAGATAGAGGTCTGGCTGTAAGATGGTGCTTGTGACTGTTACAGTGTAGGAAGGAAGTGAAGTAACACAGAAGCAGAAATAGCAGCAATGTCAACAGGGCTGTTTGTTCAAACCATGTAATCGTCTAAAGCAATATTGCAAACAACTGCTACCTTAGTTACAATCTTGATATATCATCTAAGAGAGTGAAAGGACAGAAGTAGCTGTCAACTCTGGTCAATTTTGTTCATCCATGGAATGCACATACATTTCAGTGTCCAGTGGAAGATCAAATAACCATAGGTTTCCCATTTAGCTGGAATGGTAAATATGTGTATTCCCAAATTTTTATACCCATTTGGTAACAGGTGAAAGAACGGTCCACAGTAAAAGTTGTTTTTCTTGGTTAGAAAGTCAAATACTGAGTATACTAGACTCCTGACTATTTCCTGACAAGTCTCTGTAGAAAGAAAGTTCCTGCTTGTATGAATGAAGTCTATTGGATAAGCCTTTGAAGCTACCAGGTTGGGTTTTTTTAAATCCCCCAGATTTCCCTGCTGGCTTGAAAACAACAGCTATGATGAGTGATGTCAGCTTTTTTTTCTACAATGAGAATGTACTACAGTCTACAGTCAGTACTGGAACAAGAAGCAACAGTACTGTCCTAAAGTCAGTTTTCTCTGAAGTAAATTCCAGGATGACTGACAAACTGGTATGTGACTATGAGTAGTATTTTCTTTTTTGAAATGTGAGTCACACTGTTCAAAAGCTGCAAAGTTCTGATTTATCTTTTTTCTGGTTCAGATCCCATGACCAGTCTCAAATATCTCACTGAACTGTTTCATTTTTCTAACTTCTTCCATGTCCTTATTACAGGTAAAGTTTCATTCAAATGTTCGCACATTCCCACAGAAACCCTTTTTGTTCTCTCAAAATAAGTACTTCAAAAATCTGCACAGTGCTGGTGAAACTGGAAATTTTGAAACAAAGTTCATAATTTCTACAATTCATAAATGCTTTAATTTCACCTTTCATATTTCTGAAGTTATCACAGTGTTCAAGTGTAGCTGAATTCATATTTCCTTGTAGAGAAGTGTCAAGAATTATGTACTGGTTATCCTACTCCACTAGAACTGGATAACCTCGTTGCCTGACCATAGTTAAAACATTAAATTGAACTGTCTTAAGTATATGTTGCAAATACTGCACAGTCACAGTCTGGATATTGCTGCCTGTCATATTTTCTAATATTTTGGGGGTTTATTTTTATTTTATTTTATTACTAGTTTAGGGAATTGGAATCTCCATCACAAAAAAACCTATTTCTCTCAGACAGTATTCTCTTGAATCAAAAGAATAAATCCAGGAAATGGTCTATGCTCAGTCTCTTATGTTTCAGTTTATCTTTTCTGAATTTGGGGTTGAGTAATTTTGATGTTGTTTTGGGATCAGTAAGAAAAGAAGTCATTAGAGTGACACACAAGGTTACAGTATCAGTGTGGATTTATCATGCCATACAAAGCATGAACTGGACACTTTTTTCCATAGCACATGGAAGCTTGGAACAAAAATTCAAATGGTAATAGTAACATCTACTCTGGTGTGCAAAAACTCTGGAGATGGAAAAATATAGGAAAATGACAAAAGATGTGTCAGAGAAAACTGCTTTTTATATATCCTGATCTGAGTATTTCAGAAAATTTCCTAGATGACCAACTGTCATTTTTTCACCTCATTGCAGATGTGTTTCCTCTGTTAGCTAACGAATTGAGAAAGACTCTGAAGAAGTCTCTGCCAGTCTTTCTACACTTGTATTTCTGTTCGATTGGTTAGAAGCCCTCTCAAAACTCAGATGTGCTACTTAAACATTCTTGCTCCTATTCACTTCCTCTTGCTGCATCTTGGAACAAGTTTAGGCAATACCATAACTCAATCTGTAATGAAAAGAAGAAGTGACAGGAAACTACGATAGCTGCTGAACACTTCCCCCACCTCATTTCTTCAGGTTTATGTATATATTTTTTTAAATAACCTTAAGAATTTGACTTATGTATGTGAACCTCTATGTGGGCATGATTTGTAAAGCTTTGTCTTGATATTGTGTCATTTATCTGTGCTGTGCAGAATGCAATGTTGAGCTGTTCTGATGAATACTCAGTAAGCTGACTTGGGTATCAGAGCAGTAAAAAAGAAGCCAGGTAAACTAAGAAGCACTTTCAAACATGGCTATCAGCTACAGCACTTCTAATTCTTGGCCATCCTTGCTTAAAACTACTTCTGATGTCTCTGCTCCTGAATTCATTGTTAAAGAGAAAGCACAGACATGCTTAAGAAGTAACAGAGAGCAACAAGAGACTCCATTTGCCTTATATGTGGTCAGTGATGAACAAGAAGTTGTTTTAGTCTTGTAAGTTAGCTGCAGGAAAGAAGCTTTATATTGCCTTGTCCCAGAAACATCATGACACATTGTTAGCTTATCTAAATCTTGAAGTTAAATGAAACTTAGAATCATGGAATATGCTGAATTGGAAAGGACCCACAAGGCTAATTGAGTCCAGCTCCTGGCCCTGCATAGGACAACCCTAAGAATCACACTCTTTGCCTGAAAGCATTGTCCAAACACACCTTGAACTCTTGACAAATTTGGTGCCATGACCATTTCCCTGAGGAACCTGCTCCAGTGCCCAAAAACTCTATGGGTGAAGAACCTTTTCCTAACATCCAACCTAAACCTGCCCCAGCTAGGCTTCAGGCCATTCCCTCGGGTTCTGTCACCGGTCACCACAGAGAAGAGATCAGTATCTGCCCCTCATGATGAAGTTGTGACCTCAGCCACTCCTCAAACAGCTTCCACTAATTGGCCAAGGCTTGATCTTGGTGAGACTTGGGCAACAAGAGCTGTCAGTGAGAAACCCACAAAGAAATCAGTGTATGGGCCTGTAAAATAGTACATTGTAAAATGAGAGAGGTCTGCGTCAGCTACATGGAGAAATTAGGGGTTGGGAGGTTACAGCTGGAAATGCAGTACAAGTTCACAGAGGGTACAGCTTCTGAGTTCACTTGGCTGTAGGAATTCATTACTCTTTGCTCAGGTGGCAGAAAGCCTGTCCCTTCTGCAGTCAGATTGATCTGGTTGATGTATTAATCTTTCTTCTGAGTCAGAAAAGGAGTTATGAACCTGATTGTAACTGTCAGGCTGGGATACGGAGGCATTAGTGGAACACTTTCAGCATAGCAGAGCTAATTAGGAAAGTATAGGTGAATCTGTCTCAGAGTAACTGTTGCACTACACTCCAGGATGTGGTGTCCAGTGAATTTTCATAATCCTGGGAAATACTGAAATTCAAAACTGTGTTCCTAAGCATAGCTCTTTTCCTCCATAGTCTAAGCAAAACCATATAGCATCGTGTTGTACTTCAGATTTCTTAAATGCTCGAGGAGTCACAGTGGTTAAGTGCCTCATTACAAATAATGTTATCTTTAGAAAAAGTAACATTCTGAAGGTTCAGAATAATGAACTGAATCACTTATGAAAATATAACAGCGAATAGTTTCTGAATGGATTTTTCATTTAAGATAGTACTACATGCAAACTGGCAAAGCTCATGTATTTAATTTTGACCTGCTTTGTAAAAGATATTTGAAACAGCACAATGTAATGTCAGCTTGCTTTATCAAGAGTGAGTGTTCATTACTCAAATTATGTTTCTCCTGGTATATACTACTTGTACATTTGCTTATTTGCTGAAGAATTAGAGGGACCAACTCCCTCGAAGAAAGTGCATTTTGGACATGATTCATACATACTTTGAAAACATTTATCTATAGCCTAAAGGAGAGCATTACTAAGTTGGAAATATTAACATTGTTATTCAGAAGAATTGTTGAGCATATCATTGAATTCCAGAAGAGTGTTTTCTTAATTTAGTGTGTTCCCATCATACACACTATCCCAATCCTGCTTACTTGAGTTTTTGAATATTTAACACTCAATAAAGCTCCTTTGCTGTGAATTTAATTATTTTTTTTTCATTGTTAATATTTCTGTGCAATAATATATGGCTCTTACTGTTGCTTCAATCTATAATTAACAGTAAAGAAAGTGACCATCTTTGGCACCAGTCTAGCTCTTCAGCTTTAATACAGTAAATCTGTAATTTAAGCTTTGTTCAGAAATTGAACAACAAACTACTGTTTGTTGTAGGATATTACATGTAATCTGCCAGAGGATTTTTGTAAAATAGTGAAGAATGGGCTTCCTACAGCTGTTTCATTGAGAAGAACTAGATTTTGGTCTTCTATGAGAATTTCTGCCAGGCTTGACATGCAGAGAAAAAATGTCAGGAATTCAGTTTGCCTTTAATAATGCCTTTATTATTTTAAAGGTTGATGGGATGTCTTTCAATTCCTTATGAAGCATTCTGTGTAGAACTAGTGATATGATTTTATGGTAAGTTTGCTATTCATGTTGTAAAGTAGCCAGGATAAGCTACTTTACCTCGAGGGCAGGCAAAGGAGGAACTGTTAGTGTGAGGGAGGGGGAGTAATTTGCTATTGGACACTACCAAGAGCACCTTTCTCATACAGATTAATGCAGATCTGACAGCCAATGTGGGAGCAAGCTGAATCAATGATGTACTCATTCTCTGCCACTTTCTGCTCACGAGTGCTTGCCGCTGGGAAACAGCACACAGTGGCTCACCAACTCTGCTCAGCTCTCTCAGTGAACAGCGCATACAAGGAAGTAGGATGTAACGCCGTTGAACTTCCCACTCATGTATGGCATTGAAGATCTTGTATTTAGTAATTTGAAAATCTGAGTAGTTTAATTCTTGTAATTTTATGCATATTAGTGGTACTATTTTCTACTGCACAATTTGCTGTATCCTCATCTGTGTTTATATTTTGGGACTTTCACCCTTTCTCTGAAGGCGCATTCTCGTTGGTTCAGTCAGCACCAGTGGCTCTTGTATAATGGTTGCTGGATAATTTTTACCTAAAAGTTCAACTTCCAATTTCTGTCCAGCTTTGCTGAGTTCCATGGGAACATACGCAAAAGCTAGACTCTGCTGAGCTCCATAACTGAAACATCCAGATGTGGTATTGCCAATAACCTGAAAAAAACCAAAACCAATTGAATTTATTTTCAAGATGCGGTGAGATTTTCTGAAAAAAAAAAAAAACCCCAACCAACAACCCAAACAACTAGACATCGCACATTTTGTTTATACACTTCAGACATCAAGTAAGTTTCAAGTGTGTCATGCAGTTCATAATATTCTCAACAGAAAGTAACACCACCTGAAACTGGGAATATTTTGCTCCTTGAAAACATAGCCTATTCCTTTTATGTTCAGGTAAGTTTTCATTGGAACGTATACAATATGCTTGCTTATGTTTATTAGCTATAACAATGTAACTGCTAGTGACAAGTTCAACACATAATCTGTGCTGAAGTATGGAGCCCCAAACTTTGCTGTTGTTTCATTTATTTTAGATGAGTAGCAAAAGTATTTTTAGGACTTGCAGAAGAAGAGAACGGATAACAATACTTTGTCTCTGTTCCAACCCTAGTTTCAGTGACTTGATAGCATTTCACATCTTCTCTGTAGGTATTTAGTTAGTCTTCTTGCTTGAAGATTAGAGTGGTTATCATAGCTTCAAATAGTTCTGTGCCAGTAAAATAGAAATAACACATTCACACTTGAAACACAAAGATTATGTTCATGGAGAATTAAGACTGATTTTTTGAAACATGAACTATAGTCCTTGCCTTGCCATTATGCCACACACTTTCGTTTCCCTCTGGATCGACATTATCTGTTTCCAGGGTGAGATATACCAGTCGTCGTTTGAGCCCCTTTTCTTTAATCTGCTTCAGTGCTTGTTTTCCTGTGAAGTCTGCTGCCTGAAATAATACAAGATAATGATGATATATGTTTATTTGGGTTCTCCGAAATTTTTAGAGATATAAATATCTAAATGTATCTTAATATGTTTGCCTGTCACTTAAGAATTTTGTATGAAATATAGATGAAATCAAATCTTTGGCAGATAGTATATCTTGTTTCTTGGTACTTTTATACTGGTATATTGTATCTTGGTAACTTTATTCCGTATATTAGTTTTTCTAGATCTCAGCCTTTAATATCCGTAATTCCAGCATAGTAGAAACATGTTCATAGTGAGCCGTGTTACAAGACTACCTGCCCAGTTAGGGTTGTAAGCCAGAAGACTGTACATCATTTCAGTGACTATGACAAGAAATGAATTCCAATACCCAGATCCAAAGGCCTGGGCCTTGCTCCGTCAACTCACTTCCTTTTGGTGCCATCATCACCTTATGACAGTAACCTGTCAGTATTCCATTTTGGTGTCTCTGCCAGGCTGCACAGCTGGCAGTTTACTCCATATTCTTGTTTTAAGGTAGGTATGTTTTTTCCCATATCTACCGTTTTGTGGGATAATGCAGCATGTTCTGTAAAGAATACTATTATTGTTTGGAGTTCCCTTTTTCAGCCTGCTTAGAAAGGGACAAGCAGATTCTCATATTTCCAGAAGAAGACTGCACAAATGTGTGACAAGTATGGGGGCAGTCATTGGCAAGTCTCCGAACCCTCAAGGGTATATGGGACAGTATTTACTGTATCTGATCCCATTGAGCTGATTCCACTAGCCTGATTCCATCACAGAATCATTTAGGTTGGAAAGGACCTCTAAGCTCATTGAGTGCAATCTTTGACCAATCACTGCCTTGTCAACTACAGCATAGCATGAAGTGTCATGTCCAGTTGTTTATTGAACCTCTCCAGGGATGGTGACTCCACCACCTCTCTGGACAGGCCCTTCCAATGCTTAACAACCCTTTCTATGAAGAAATTCTTCATAATGTCCAATTTTGCTACTATGGCATAGATCAGACAGAACAGAAGAACTGTATTCAGCTAAATTACCAGACACCCACCAGCCTGCCCCACGGGCAGAAACATAACAGCAATTATGAAGTCCTCTAGTTTTCCAGCTTTTGCTTCACTAGCAGTGAAAGCCATCTCAAGGCAGTTGATCTTAGGTCTGAACCAGGAATTATATTAATTTGATGAGTGTTTAAGGGAAAAGAAATGAAATATTGTTGAAGTCTTCAAAAATACTATTTCTGTTCTTTAATTTCAATAAAGAATTATTGCACTGTCAGGATTACAAGCAACACATATGTGGAATAGATATTATACAGTTAGTTCACATGTTCTTGTAGTTCTTCAGATTCACATAAATCTATTTGTAGGCTCAGAAGAAATTACTGAAGTGATGAAGAGATTTTGCACTATGAAAGGCTAGGCTCTGTAAGCAGTTGTGAAAAACAGCTTATGAATCAGTTAAGGAGCAGTTAGTCTGAAAATCAAGGTGATTCAACTGGGGATAAAGCAGATACTGCACAACCAGCTGGCACCCTTTGGGGAAAGAAGGCATGAAACACAGCTCAGAACAGAAAAAAGACTGTGAGGATTCATTTTAGAATATAATGTCAAGACGCTGCTGCAAAATACAAAGCAAAGATCTCACACCAGACAATAACCAGCTACTGGTAGTTCCCTCTCACTTTTCTACCACATGTTACCTGCAACTGTAGGAAATACCTACAATTAGAAATGCAAATAAGACTGTATACCACAGCATGAGTCACGGACTAAAATGCTTTGCATAACAAAGAGAAATACCAAGAAGGAAACGTTCTACAGGGATACTTAGCACTGAATCAATTCCTTCCTATTCATGCTAATGTAATATCAGGTATTTACCCACATGGAACATAACTTGTGAGGAACTAAACACAAGTATTCTAATGCAACGTTATATGCCCTAGGTATGGAAACCACTAGAGCGAGCAGCTAGCAGGCTTTAGAATCTGTCTAAATGTGGATCATTTTTTGCCTGTTGGTTATAGATGCAAAATTTAATTGTTTCCCAATCAATTTTAACTGGGCCAAGCTTTTGGCCACCTGGAATAAACCACCACATAGCTATTATGCTAACTGAAGATGCATATGGGGGATTTAGTGTAAAGGGCTTGTTCTTTGCTTTTTTCTGTTCATTGAAGGTTAAGAATATTCTAGTCTTTTTAGAGTGATGGCTTGGAAAAATAACCAGGATGTAACCTAGAATTCAAACTCAACAAAATATACACGTCTCATATGTGTATATATATATATATATATATATATATATATATATATATACACACACTCCAAAAATGTGTGGATCTACATGTATAGATACATAAACGCATAAATACATACTTGTACACTGTGGTAACATGCTTAAAAATGTATGTGTGAAAATATATGTGTATATATAATGCACAACTGCAAAAAAAGGGCATCTATATATATTTTTATATATTTAAAGCACCTTCTTAAATTCTAACTACAGGAATTCAACAATTCAGTTTACTTCTTTTACAGTTCTTGGGTACCCATGTCAATTGCACACAAATGTATTTCCACCATGATTCATTTTTTCTTTTTAAGTCTATGTGCATTCCAATCAAGACAGGATTTGGAAGCTGGTGCATTCAACCTCAGTCTGGCTATTTCGGTAACAAATGCTTCCTCTTTCTAGGAGAAAAACAGTCAGTTTGCATATTGCCTCTATTTGTTTTATTTTGTCATGCAAAATATAATGCGAAAAAAATCCTATTTAAACCAGTATAAGCCAATAAATAAATATAAAAAACCCCAAACAAAACAAAACCAAAAACCAGAAGAAAAAGAACATAAACAAATGAAAACACTAAACAATTTCAGCATTGAACAAATACCAAATTTAAAGCTGCTCTTCACTGTCAGAGTTTTAAAAAAAAAGACTTGACATGTAGGAACAACGTAAAATGTTTATACTAGTTGAAGTAAAGACAGTCCTAAAAAGCTAAGCTTAAAATACAGAAGACTTTTCATTGCCTTGGCATGAGTTCCCAAAATATCATGCTTTGGCAGATGTAATGGTTTTCACATAAAATAAAAACACTTCTTAGACACCAAAGATAAAAACAATATCTACTGCTTAGCTTCATTTAATTTGAGTGCAATTCACCAGATAAAAAGATGGGCTGTTCCTTTTTACTTGTGTATTAGCTAACACACGTATTAAAAAGGAAAATCATATCACAAAGACAAATCAGCTAAATTTTTAAATAGCACATAGCTAAAGGGATACCACTGATTTTCATCTATTAACATGCTGTATATATGTATTTGCCTTCCTCTTCTTATCAGGCTTTCACTTTGTGTTAGTTGCCATGTGTTTGATAGCACAAGATAAACCCTCTGTTTTTTTGAAAGAGTTTAGGGGACGATAACCAATGAGGAGACTTTTTTCATAGTGAAATACCTTGAAGAGTTTAACTTACTGTGTTTCAAATGTACCTGGCTTTCAATGGCACCCCAATCCTAATTCCAGTCCTCTGTAAAAACCTCTTCTAGTTTAAGGGAAGCAAAGGAATAGAAATTATCTATAGATCTTTCAAAATATTTTGTTGTTGTTTTTTAGACCGTGCAATTTAACAGAATAAAGTCAAAGTATCTAAAAAGAAATATGCTATATCTGTTCAACAGTAACTTGCAGCGAAGACATACAACTCTCTCAATAAGGAACTGTTGTAATTTATTCAGTATACCACTTAGGACTGTGGGCATAGAACCAAATTATGAACACAGAGTCACCCAACTGGGTAAGGCAGCACCAACAGCTGCTGTGATCTGCTATAACCATAACGTTACAACACTCTGGAGACAGCCTCTATACAGTATTTTGAAATTTTTCTTAGCTAGATGCTCTTTAATTATTTCAGGGTAACACTCCAAATTATATCTGCCTCCCCAGCCTGATAAATTAAGACAATTTTTCTTCTCAGAGAGCAAATATTTGACAAGTTTCTTTTTCTGTAGCAAATCAAAGCTACAGCTTACACTGCACAAAAGAGTTTTGTAAGGGAGATGGCCAGTCTGTATGTATGGCACCTGCACCAATGCATCTTTCATTCAATCTACCTAAGCCCTTCCTGCATGCAGTCAGCTGTAGGAAATTGGTATGATACAAACAACTGATGAATTACTGAATTATTGTGGCTCAAAATCCCTATCTTAGTGGGTGCTAATTCCTTTACATGGTGCAATAAACACACAGGGAGTCACCTAGATGTGCATTTTATACAGATAACAAAATGTTTGCAGATTCTTTCTAACATGTTTCCTGACCTGTATAAATTTATGGAATAAGTCCTCTGTTTTCTGACCCTCTGGACATCAAACGAAGTAATGATAGAATATGGTTCCACTCCTAAACTTAAATTTGAATGGGGAAAGGATTTAGGTGGAAAAGTACACTCAATTAATATGTTATAGGCATAATAAATGGGGATTGAAATTGGGGAGGGGGGGAAATACTATGCCTCATCTCAAATTTCCTACCCATCACTCCATCCTTTTTCCTATCCCCAGGCTCCTTAGCCCTTCTTCAGTAAAGCCTCTGTTCTTTCTTCCTCCTCTTCCCTTTCTTGTGTGGAGTAAAGCTGGCATGAAACACAACCTTATTCCAGGTTATGGAGTGGGGTCAGTGACGACTGTTGTAGTCATTCGTCTCAGAACAAAAGGGATGCAAGCTGGAGAAGTGAAGCAAGGGCAGACAATGGCAACCAGGGGGAGATGCAGGAATTCTTGAAGCTCAGGCTGTTCCACACCAAGACCATGGGAACATGAGCTGGACTGAAACAACTGAGGGGCAGTTTTGGCAGAGTGGCCAGGATGGAAACAAATGACTAGAAAGAGGAGGGCATAAAACTGTAAGTCTAAACCTGGTATCAAAGGAATAAAAGGGTGGAGGCACATCCTTAGAACTGCTCATCCTAGTTTCCTGAGAGATAACATCTTATGTATTGTTATGTTGGAGGTTAGGTCAATACTCAAGGATTGGATCTTGTCATTCACTTACCTATATGAAGCTGATGGGCTGACAAAACTTCTATTCATAATTCATACCAAAGCAATTAAATTCTCATGTGTCTAACAGGTGCCACAGTAAAAACCACCAATGTCAAAGTGAGAAAAAGCGGTAGCACTTGTAGCCTGAGAGGTGTGCTTTGACAAGGACATTCAGGCAGTTACTGAGCAGGGTTGGAGGAGATGAAATGCAATTAGTGATAAGCATACAAGGAAAGGAGAAAGAAAAAAAAAAAAGCTGATAGAATAGACCTAAGAAAAAATAAGAGATTCTGGATATAGAAAAATCTGGAAAGAAGTTTGGAATTGAGAACAAAAAACCCGCCCCAGTAAATCAAGAGGCCTGAGGCAAAGAAACACTGCCTTGGAAAACAGTAGTTTCTCCTGGTGGAAACAGACGAAATATGAGTTAAGCACTCGGATCCTGGCCTGTAAGAGCACACTAGAGCAGTTTCAAAGGGTTTCCTTCATCTACTGCACTCCCTTTCCAAGCCTCGGTGTTGTTCCCAAGTCTCTGCTGCTGCAGAGAGAGTGACCAGGAGATGGCAGTCTTGGATACAGCAACACAAGCACAACCCGACAAACAGCCAACCGCGGACTTTGAGCTCCTCAGGAATGTTGTCACTATCGGATTCGCAAAAAAAATCCTTCTGAAAGAATTCATTTCTGTGAGCTGGTATGAAGGCCTTTAACTCTAACATCAAGTTTCACAGGGTTTTCTGTTCCATTACAGTCAGGAAGAAAATAAGGCTATTTTAAGCATTCAGAGGTGATATGCTACATCTTTGAGCACTCGAAAACCTGAGAAAGTGCAAATGTGCGTAACGGTATTCTTGGATGCGGACCAAAAAGAATTGCAGATTTTCTTCTTAAAAGATACTCTGTGTATTTCCTGGCACAGTGACTAACATTAGGACTCTACTGAATATTTAGTAGCAGAGTGCTTATTAATGAGATGAGGCTATCTAACAACTTACCTAACTTACTAAATGTAATTGAACAGCCAAAAGAAAGACAACAGACATTAAAAAAAATTACCATCCCTAAACTGGACAGGATTTTGTTGGAAAGTCATGAAAGCATTTTATACTCTAAATTATAATCCTATTAGTGTCCCTCCACTTTAACTGCAGCCCATGCTGCTCATCTGTGCAAGGAAGCAACTAGCACTAACATTAGTGAAAAAGGGATTATCAAGCAGAGTCTAGAGGAAACCACCTAGAACAATGCCTCAGACTTACTGACAAAATGAAAGTTGCCACAGAAACCCTAATTGCTATGTCATAATTTAATACCCTGTGAGGAAAAATAAAGTCAGCTTAAGCTTTTAAGTTTTTCCTATTATACATCACAAAAATTTACTAGTCTGTTTGTACATGAAGATGATCTATACACCAAACTTTCTAAACACAGAGACTCATCAGGATTTTATGGGGACTTTACATCGCTTTAAATATTCCCCAGATATTTGAATGTCCTCTTGTAGAAATTAAAATTCTTTTTGATCGTATTACCTTCACTGGCATCTGGCTCTTCATTCATTTTAATCTGTTTAGAAACTGTTTTCATTTTCCATGACATACCACTCGAGATTCACTTATGCTGAAGTCTTTTCACAACAGTTTTGTGTGCTATTTCAGCTGCTTGTTGCACAGTAAGAAGCACTCCAGTAATTAACTGAACAGTGCCTTTTGGTTCTGATTTACACAGAAATCAGCACTTTCCCCAGCTGGGGGCGCATGCTTAAAGGAATGATCCTTGTGAAGAGCCAAACAGACCAAAATGTCAAAAAGAAGTATTTAAGTATCTCTTGCTTGTAGTTTTTATCTTGTTTGCCCTTTTTTGAGGGGGAAGTTTCCATAACAATAGAAACAGATAACAAAAGAGTATTTTGCTTATGTTCAATCACAGCAGCCTGTAAAGAGTGGTGCAACAAAACCAGAGGCATGGAACTGGGACTCAAACTGCCAACAAGTAGAGTAAATAATCTCACACTGGTTTTCGTGCTGCAGTGTTTAGAGTGCTTCCAATAGCTGAATTAGCTCAGGTACCTCTGAAGTGTCAACATACAGTCACAACTGCCCTCATCTGAGTCAATAAAAAAAATTGATTATTTCCTTTTTCACATTAGTTCAGCAAAACTGGCAAATGTTTCAGGCTGACACCCTGCATTTCTGCAGGAGATTCATTCATGCCCATTCGTCTACAATGTGAGTATCTGCTCTGGAGAACTGCTCCAACCTTGCATTTCAACCATGCAGACAAGTGTGCAGAGCAGCTAAAGAATCAAGTGTTTCGTGCATATTAATGCCTTCATATGATCTGCATGGATATCTTGGCAAGCAACAGCTTTCCCTGTTTATGGCTGCTTTCTACTTACACTAAAGGAAAGGGGGGAAAAAAAGGGAAACAAACAGATGTATCAAAAAGAACTGGAAAGAAAAACAAGTAATAGTAACATTTTTTCTTTTGTTTTGATTCCCTGCAATCCTGCTAATCTCTCCTCAAGATGGAAAGGCCTTGATTGGTAAATGCAACTTAATCCTAATCTATAAAATTCTGCATTTCCTTTGCATGTGTCACTTCCTCTGATTAAGGCAAAATTGTACTACCCAATAGAGAGACCTGTAACTCCACTACATGTAGGAACTGCCATTGATATCCTTGGGAGCACCCTGCCTCAATCCTGCATAGGTTGAAGAACTTTACCTTCTATAGACAGGTTCAACAGCGAGAGGAAAAGCACCTTCCTGAGATTGTCCTGTTATGGTTGGTGAAATTGTCTCATAATATAAAAAACATCCTTTTAAGTTTAACATGCTTCCATAATTCTTTCCTATTCAAAGTTTAAGATTTGCTTTTTATGTGGAGCTGTAACTTAAAGTTTGGGATTTTTCTTATCAGTTCTACAGTGCCTCCACATAACATGGCAAAAATATCAAGGACTATCTATTATCTAATTTATTACCATTTCAGGTATAAATGGAGCAAAAATAATCACAGTTTGTCACTGTACCACACTACAACACAGTTAAGATTAAATGTTTTGCAAACATTTTTTCTTCTTGATCTCACTCATATACTTTAATTTGCAGATTAAAAATTGAAGCAAAAGATTAAGTCAGAAATAGCCCATCACTTAGAGCACCTCACTTGAAATTTCTAGGACCAGATTTTTCATGTTAGAAACTTCAGATCCATTGTGCAAGCAATTGCTGTTAGAGTTGATGGAGTAACTGATAGCAGCAGATGGCTTTAGATCTGCACGGGACGTGATTTAATCATATTTCATGGAAAGGTCCTCTATTTGACAGAGTTTAGACATTTGGTTTGTGATTCATTTGGACCAGGAAAGAGAATTACAAGCAATTCTTTGTATCTATTGGACTAAAACAGAGTTTGAATTCCTAAAATATTAATACAAGATAAAGTGAGGTTGCTGATTAAAGGAGATAGAACAACATCTTTTCTTTTTTACTGCACAGTTTAATTCAACTAGCTCCATTCTCTAACCTTCAAATCAGGTGAAAACAAGTTATGAGCAGAGGACCTCTTCAGAAATTCCATGAACAACTAATTATTCTTTTAACCAATATACTAATTTAACTTACATTTAACTTATTGTTATCAGTTGTCCCTAGCAGTTCTAAAAATTATACTTTTTTCAGTAATTGTTGTACCAGAGTTGTAGCCAGGGAAAAGAAATCCTAGAGATATCTGCTTTAACAAGAATAAACATGTAGAATATTTTCACAATATGAACAGGTTTGTTCAACTTGTATATATATATATATATATATGTAAATATAAATATATATACTATATATTTACAAAAGTACATTACTAAAATTTGTCTCTGAAAATAAATCACAAAGAGTTATTTATCACATAGACAACATTTAGCATTTGCAACTTCTTGATCTAATGTATAATTTTGTTAGCTAGAAACATGGGGAAAGATTTTTTTAAACAAGTTGGTACTTATAAAGTAATTATAATTATAGTTGTGTTGTTAATTTACTAAATCTATTTTATTTCCCAGCTAATGGCATTTTTCATGTTCAAACACTTAAAGAATAATCTTGGACATAATATAACACTTTGAAAATAATAAGACATACCTTGTTCAGCTTTACAAAATATTCCAGTCCAGCTTCCAAGGGATTAGTGTCACAGTTCATCTGTTAAAAGATACAAACTCACCATCCATACATGATGGACCATCATAGCTTTTGGGTTGGGGGGTTTATTTATTCATTCTGTACATCCTTCTATTTACTCCTGTGTCAAAGTCTTCCACTACGCACAACTTCTGTCTGAATACCCTGAAAGCTTCCAATATGGGATTCAAACAGTGTATCTACTACCACGCCTAACGTAACATACAGATACGTAAACCAGTCATCTAAGTTTCCATATGCAAAGTAAACACATTTCAGTAAGAAATAGGATTTTTCATCAAAGCAGAATGGAACCTCAGAAGACTGAGTAACTGAAGTATGCACACCATTTGCAACACAGCCGACTGGCTTAGCTGGAGAGGGAAATAAAACACAAAGCCAATTTCATTCACCACCTTCCCATTAGGTGCATGGAGAATAATTCATTAGGCAGCACTTGAAGAAAGAATGAAAATAATTAGCACAGGGCAATCCAAAATGACCCCTAAATTCCCACCATTTCAACCTCCTGAGTTCTTTCATTTCCAAAGGAAAAGTTTCATGTAAAATGAAATTATTCTGATTTCCCCCAAAATTCTCTAGGCCCCCTGAGTAGTTCTTTATTATGAGTGAGCAAATTCTGCAGGAACAAGGTAATGGGAAACAAAAAAGTTCCAAATACATTATGAAGTAAAAATAATTTGCCTCTCATTACATAGTTACTACAGAAATAAAACATTTTGAGAACCTGTCAGCCAAACCTTTGATTTTAAAACACTAGAGCTCAGCAAAACCCTCATAATTTTGTTATACACAGGAGGGAAAACCATCCGTGAATCAAAATAAGTGTTTCTTTGCCAGCAATGCCATGGACTATACCAGTTGTTTTTATTAAGAAAATCACCAATAAGAATTATAGCAGCTTTTCCTGCTTGAGGAAAGTTTTCTTTTCATGCTAAACTGAGAAACTGGTACAAATAACAGCTGTGCTAACTATGACTAAAAGCTGCATAGTCACAACAAAATAAAAAAATTAAATAAAAAACCCCCACTAACACAACACTCGCCCCCTCCAAAAAAATCCCAAACCTCCAGAAAGAATAATAAAGTTCTGTTTCCTGACCTCTGCTCCCCAGGCTCGGAAACCTTTTTCCAGCCTTAAAGCATTTAGAGCATATGTTCCAAAGTCATCAATTCCCTCTTTTTGGCCAGCTTCCATGATTGCACTGTAAAGAGGTACAGAATCTTCTTTTCTGTGGTAGAGCTCCCAGCCCAATTCACCTGTTATACAAACAAGATTAATATTTTTATCAGCTCAGTTCAATGATCCTAAAAAGTACACTCCTATCCTTGGTCAAAAGTGAGCGTCAATGCTGTGTTAATTCAGACCCTAGGATCAATTCTATCGTATAGCAAGTCTAATTCCCAGCAAGAACTACCAGAGGATTTGTTCCCTTCATTTAAGCAGTGGTACTATTATTCAAATTTAAACTGTACCGAAAACTGTGGGTAAAAAAACATCAAAATAACTGATAAGAAAAGGTCATGTAACAAAGTCACAATGATAAATTAAGGACATTATAAACAGATGATGACTTGGCAAGTGAACAGCAACTGTAACTGAGTGTAAATAAAAATGAGTGTACTGCAACATATTTAGCAGAAAAGAGAGAGAATGTGAATTACAAAGACTTCAGCTGCTTCAGAATGCTCTGAATTCAGTCTATAACACTCAAAATAGATGTAAAAAGAAATAAAAGTAAAAAGTAACTGGGAAAGCCAAACATTAAGCACTACAGCATTGCATTTTCAAGGCACATTACAAACACTAATATACAGTAATCCAAAAACAATTCTTGACGTTGGTTTTGCAGCAAATACCAAAGAGGTTATCAGAACTGGCCTTTTGTTGTGCAAAATAAATATTTACACTATAGGGTATTTGTAGAGAAAAAGGTCTTGGAAAAACTCAGCACAGACCCTGACCATATCACATTTGAAAATCAACGTACTGTGATTCCACCCACACTTATATGTAAAGTGTAACAAACCTACTTCTTACGAATACATGATGAGACTTAGATTTCAACATAATTTTAGTGACATACATTATTTTACTCATTGTCTCTTTCCTTAAGTGTATGTTTTTTCTATTGCTTACCTGTGTAAGATATCCTAATGGCAGTAACAGCAATATTGGAAAATTTCAGATGTCTACACTGGAGAAACTTAAATGAAGCATCACTTAGATCTTCATTTGTCAATTTCTGGAGGACCTGGCGTGCATAGGGACCTGCTACACTAAGTACTCCCATCTCATCTGTCATGTTTTCTATTTCAACTTTGTATCCATCTCTTGTTACTTTCTCTTCTATCCATCTGCACATAAAACACAACACCGATATTACACTTCTTATAAAAAAAAAAATTTAATAAGATTTTACAAGGAGTTATTTATTGTTAGTGTTCATGTCCCCAGCGGCTCCCAGTCCCACACTCTCAAAACCAACAAAGCTATGTGCTACATTAGATAGAAAAATCCATCGTTGATGTTAAACAGAGTTTTCTGGTGAGATACTGATATAGGAACACGGGCATCTGAGATACAGCCAGGAAAGAACAGCATTTAAATGGGTAGAACAGTATTTTTAAGATAAGAGAAATAAGTAATCTCCTACAATGACAATTGATTTGGTTTTGGATCCAGAATGTGTTAATAAAATGTCAAGATACAAAAAGAGTAAGGTATAAACAAAATGAACATAAGAAGTGTCTAAATAAATTGCTGTGAAACAGAAGTGTACAAGCAGGTTTGTTCCTTCTTGAATACAGCATTCAAAGTATTGGCGGCAAGTTCAGTTTGGATTTAATCAAAAACAACAGCTGCAAATTATCTTTCAGGAAGCTCAGCAAATAAATAAAATGGGTATATTTAAAAATCTTACGGAGTACTACATTGTTAAGCAGTATTATAAGATCTCAGGCCTAGCAAGTACCAAACAGGACTGCAGAAAATCTGTAGAATTAAATACATTAGATCTGGCTCTGCCATTTGTTTCCTGAATGTGCCAATGTTCCTACTGATTACTGTTGGGCTGTTATGAAACAGTACATTATTCTTTGCTGGTTAGGGTAGTGAATTTCAGTCTTTAATGTGTTGATTCATTTTGATTAACTGATTTGCCAGCAACCCCCAGTAAGAAGAGCACTAGAAATGTCAATTCCAATGCTCATCTATGAAAAGTAATTTTGTGAAGTTATCCTGCAACTGCTTCTACTTCTTTCTTTCTTTCTGTCGTTTCGCTCTGTGACCCCAGAGCCCAAAGCAGAAGACATTACCACAGTATCACAAAGACTGCACTGCCTATCTGTATGGGCTAGGTCAGTGCCCCTGGGGTCATCCCTGTTAAGAGCCAATTTTTTTTTTTTTTTTTTTTTTTTTGCGTAAGAGAACACACTAGAAAGAAACAGCCGTGCTGTGTTACATCATACAATGCCAAACAGGTTCAACAACACAAGAACTACCTCCAATGAAGTATATTACATAACTGTTAGCAAGTTCTCCATCTTTTTACATAAGCAATAATCCAATATCCAACTGCTTATACTTCAGAATTCAAGTCAACCAAATTTCTAAGAAACTAAAATCAATAAATAAGTAGAATTCTCGTGAACTTTGTGAAAAAGTTGTTGAGTAATAATTGAGAATTTGGAACTTTGTAAAAATGTTTCTGTACTAATGTGACTGTATAGCACTATATACCTACTGCATTAAAAAAAACACTAACCTCAGATCATGGAGTTCTGACCCTGACCCAGTTACAAGCATGAATTCCCCAGGATACAGTTGAGAGACGGTTAGCTCAGCATAAACTTTTCCTCTTGGTGTTAACATATGGCTTATATTTGTGGAACCCACCTACAGAGTAAAATTTGTGATTATTAAGAATGCAAAATAAAACCTTTGAATTCTTAAATGTCATTAAATATATGGTTATTTTTCTTTATTTGAAAAAACAATTTTTAATGTTTGCTCTGCTATGCCAGAATAGGAGTGGAGAGATACACAGCTGGCCAATCTTAAGCTTTAGAGTAGAAACTTCACTTCTTCCTTTATAGAAAAAACAGAAATATTTAAAATAAGATAAATCAAGACCTTTAGAAATATTTCTTAATTATGCATTACACAAGGCATTCTTAAGCTACATTTGTTTTCAGAATGCATTTTCAATTCAAATTCAATCACCTTTGGTTTGTTTTCTTCATCTAAATAAAAAATTCTCCATGTAATTGACATGAATATTCTTTTTCAATCCTGTGAATAAGGTTTTCAGGTCCGAAGAGAATAAAATATGCTTTTCCCCTTACTATTAAGAGAGAAATACTGAGCTGGCTTATGTTTTTGTGGCCCTGATTTATGTATGCTTTTCTATTTTTTGTAGTTGCTATGAATCTATATCTCTGCACATTTGAATCAGAGACAAAAATCCCTAGAGACAAAATTTCAAGTAACAGTTACTTAGCAGTGACCATAAAACACACGCATGTTCATACATATATCATCCATAGAAACTGAAATATGAATGTGCCATGGGTGTTTTTCTGGCCTGGTTCCAGATGCAGAATTTAGTCTCTCTTATTTAATTTTACTTTCACAGAACCTTGTCAATAACCCTGTCAGTGGCCAGATTCCATACAAAGAACAGAGAAAGAAAAATATTTCTGATATTAAGATTATTTTGCAGGTCTTATTACATTAATTAATTATGCCACAGTTACTGGTATATTACAGGCATATAGTTGAATTTTCAGGACCTGATGCTGGTCATACTCAGTCCCGTTCCAATACAAATATTTCTCGGGTCACTCCACTGGATTATTTTATGATGGAGGCAAGCATGAATGGTACTAAAAATCAGGCACCTTAAATAACAACTGTTATGAAGGTGGGATTTTTAAGTGGACTCATAAACTGTACCTTCTGCTTTGCCCCCTAACTTTCCCTTAGCATAGCTGATTAAACTCCATAGAAAGCACTTGGCTGTTCTCATAATTTCCTGTTTAATCTTGATTTCCCTGTACCACATAAATATATTCAGCAAGTGTTATCCATGTCCACTGATGATGCCATTACTCTGCCTCTACCCCAAGCTAGACCAAAGACAAACTTTCAATTAATATTGTTATCACAAAATTAATACAGTAAAAAATATGACTACATGGCAATTCAAGTTCTTCTTTCTCCTAGGATATCAATCTTGTGCCTTGCCATTCAGTTGACTTTAACCTTTCAGAAGAGCTTATCTATCTTCAAAACTACAGTCTCAGTGTACTTGCTGTTTCCCTATGTTTTCTCCCTTTGGTGTCTGAAGCAACAAAAACCATCACCTACTGCAAATACTTAGAGAAATTCTGTGCTGAAATGACCAACCCCAAGTCATCCTGCAACTGCAGGGTCACTTCAGAAAGGAACAATCTGCTTGCTGGAGGTGTATCTCTAAAGTTAGACACTACAGAAGAGTGGTTGACAAAGCAGAAAATAAAAAGGACTCATGGAGCCCTACCAAAACTTGAAGACCAAGAATAAGAAACCTGGGGTAGTTTGTCATGTTATGCCATTTTTGAGAACAGGATCATACTCTGGGGATCTATGAACAGCCGTCTTGTGAAGAAATTATACATGTGAGCTGAAAGCGGGATCTCCTGAATATTTGCAACTCTGCCTGCACCAGGCAGGCAGCTGTAAAGCAGAGTCAGTATGAGTGGAGGAAGAAAATGGGTTGCATTTAAAAAAAAACCAACATAGCCGCTCACTTGGGAATTCATTCAAGTATGGTCAGGCAAGAGCCCCTTCCACTGTTCTGCTCTGCTGCTCGAGCTGCCACAATTTTAGGCAGGCAGCTGCCAAGCTATTCTACTGTAAAAAAATTCCAGCTAAGATTCACTTGCACTTTTTAGGAAAAGATTTGAAACACAGGAGGTTGTCTGAACATAAGGAAACATTTTTTTACTATGAAGTAGCTAAGCATAGGAACCAGTTGCCCAGTTAGCTCAAAAGCCATCTGAACACATTCCTAGCAACGAGCTCCAGGTGATGCTTGTCCAACAGTGGGTTGGACGAGATGATATCCAGTGGTCCCTTTCAACCTCATCCATTCTGATTCAATGATCTCTGCCAAAAGGTACTTCTGTGTATAAATTGCTACTAGGTACTAGGTACTACCCTAGTATAAACTCCACTTGTGTGCTCTTAACTGAGTGCAATACATCTGACACAGAAACTTCTCCAAGGGATCTGTGTATTTGGTATCTGAGATATACGGGAATAATATTATGCTTCATTTTCCAAATCTGAAACAGAGATAGTCTAGTTCTACATTACAACAGTTACCACTGTCCCATTTACCTTTGGAACAACATTTGCAAATAGATGATCAAGCAGCTTAACAGAATCTGTGCCTTTTACTTTAAACTTGCCAAATGGTGACAGGTCAATCACACCAACTTTTTCCATAACCTGTTTATACTCACGACCCACAGGGTCAAACCAATTTGTGCGCCGAAAACTGGGTCTGAAACAGAGCATTTAGACACATAAAACACAATTTAGAAATTTTGTGCTCTTTTCAGCAAAATGTAGTCTTCAGTTTTTTCAGTTTAATAATCATCCAAAAGAGATAGACTTTCCTAATTGTATGTACCTTACCCAATATTTTCCTTAGTCTAACACAGCTTAATAATTAAAATCCTTTAACAACACAGAAAGATATGGGTTGATATTATATCAGCCACTTTGTATAATAAACTGAACTATTCAAGTGTTAGAATAAGTCTGTCATGAGTAAATTTAAGCATACTTTGTTGATGAATCATTTATTTAAGTTTAAGGTCTCAAAGGCTTTATTTCTGAACAGAAAAATGTGTCTCTTTATTCCTTTATGAGCCTCATTTAGATTAGGCTCCAATACCCCCACAGAAAATATTTATTTGCTGGAAACTCCCTGATGTAGGCAGGTAACTAGGTGGGCAGACATAGAGAAGGGAAAAACAAAAAACCCAAAGAAGATAGGGCTTCTCCTCTCCAGACACTTACACAGAGAAGAATGAACTTTTTCATGAAAATATTATACTGTGCTGCTGATCAAATAGTAAGAGATGGAGAAAAACACACGTTTATAATGAACAAGTTGTTTTCCAAGCTCTTCCCTGAGCTAGGTTGCTTCCTGGTATCTCAAACCTAGAACTGTTACAAGACACCTTGATGTGTGTTTTGAAATGTCTGCATCATCAGAATAAAATGTATTCTAAATGATGGAAAAAGCAAGAATGGAAGATCAATCTAATAGATACCTGTTCCTGAAATTAATGATAAATGCATGCTTCTCATTTAATTTAAATTGTCTGCCTCTTGCTATCATGACAATTTTTCAGGGGAGAAAAAAAGGTAATCTTTCATTTACTTGTATCCAGTCTCATCTCCAGGTTTGTAGAACCAATGAGGTTGCTCCCATCCTGCATGAAATCCCATTGAACATTTTGACTTTAGCAAATCATACAGCCCACTGGTTCTCTCTGTTGGTCTCCCAGCAAATCTTTCTTCTTTTGGGTAACCAACTAGAGGGAGAAAAAAAACCAAACCAAACCAAAAATCACCAAAAGCTATGGCATACTAAAATCATCATCCAAGACAGAAAACACATCCATAAACAGAGAAATCTAGATACAGGCTTTGCTGCAATCCATCTTCAGGACATAAATGTATTTAAAAATATATCTTCTTACCAATGTTATTAAAGCCATAAGATTCTCTTGCTTTGGCTGCTGTGTATTCTGTAGTGGTCCACTTTCCATAGCGGTTTGGATCTACTTCTATCAGGTCAAATGGAGGTTCCCCCTCAAGGATCCAGTCACTGAGGTACTTTCCTATGCCACCAGCATGTATAATGCCATACCTTAAAGACAGGAAAAAATCCTGCAGTGACAAGTCTTTCATGTTTTGCTTTTTAAAATCAGTACTAACATATACTACTAACACAGACCCCAAAGTATTTTAAATTTGTCCCTCTTTTTTTTTAAATTTGCTCTGGTTTGTCTTATTTTCAAAGATTAAATACAGTATTAATGGATATTTCTACAGCTCCACTATCAGCAGCAGAATGTCATTGGTAATGTACAGCAGTTGCAGTTTAATGAAAAATAAGCATTAATACCAAATTATTTAAAACTTTTTTGATACCTCTATGATACCACCATGTCTTTAAAAAAATTGCCAAAATATCTTTCCATCTAGGAGATGTAAAAATTAATTCTTAGTTGTTTGTGAAATGCTCCCATGAGCACAACAGAAAAATCCTTGAAGAAACAGTTGTCCCAAATCAAGTTTGCATTAACATGCAGCAATTAAACCATAGACGCTCATGCAGAATAATGAAGCTAAAACCAACTTAAATTCCTGGTCATCAACTTTGTAATCTGAACTCTATGTCTTCAGTTAAAATAGGCAAGGACCTCACCAAGAAAAAAAAAAGAAAAGAAGTAATCATTTCATTCTAATGCGTACACATAAGTAGAATGAATCCATAATACCAATGATATAACTTTGATAGAGTATCTTATCCATTATTTACTTCTTTATCTAAATAAAATAGAAACATAAAAAATTGAGTACATGAAATAATACTGCCAACTACAGTCATTACAGTGCAGTTCAGCACAAATCTTCAGACTCAGCACAAACTTCTGTCAGTGCAGTGGATGCAGGAAGGATGAGTGCTTGTAAACTGCCACTACAGAAGAGTTAGCTGTTGCTGGTGTTAATTCAATTAAGCAAGTTTTAGTTATTCACGGGTATAAGTTTTGGAACCATGAAAGCTTATGATGCCTTCAAGTACAGCTCCAGAAGAAATCTTAGCCAGTTCAAGGCTGCCTGCGCCCTTCAGTGCAGCCAAAAGCAAAGGAGAACAGCAAAGAGATCACTGCATGATTGTGAGTGGCGACAGACCAAACACAATGAGGACTTCTAGCTTCAGCTGAGGACAGCTGAGCTGGTGGCAGGGCTACCCCAGGAGCAAGAGAGTGCAGGGGAGGCTGCCCAGCTACTACAGGTACAGCCCTGCTACTGGACTGAGAGGTCTCTGCATTCTGCAGAGTTTTGCAGCACTGACTGCGTAACCCATTGATTTTGGTGCTCTTTGCTGGACCTACATTATCAGAGATTTTACATTACACAGGGTGCCCAAATCCCTCTTTACCTCAGATAAGAGGCAGCTGATTGTGTAAAAGCAACCACTGCAATTCTGCTGCACAAGAATGAAATATGTTTTTCAGGGATAGGATATCACAAGTAGCTGTAAAGAGTGGTACAGCATAGGAATCTCAGCCTTTTTTATGATGTAGAGAAAATTTCCTTAATGAACATGTACTGTTTTTCTCCAGTTTTTATTCTCTCCTTTCAATCCCTGACAGATTAACTCCCATTGTCCCTGTCACATTCTTGCGTCTTACTTATGAGTCGTTGCTTCTCACCCACTTTCAAGTCATTCCATTCCTATTCCTAGGAAATCTGAGTTTCGGCACACTGTGGTCCCTTTTCTGGAGTCTTTGTACCAGGTTACGGAATGGTTTCACTGCTTTGAATTAAACTTTTCTGAATAAAATCCTAGACTACTCTTGCTCTTATTTTCAAAGCCGTAAGTAACTAAAAATGGGAAGCATTGAGCAACCTTAATAATAAATAGCACTACAAGCTCTGCTAACTATACTTAACTTCTTTGCATGTTAAAACGCCTAGCAAGCTGCTAATTTTAGATAATAAAAATCCTCTAATCTAAAAGCACTAAGTCCTCTGTCACAATGTCTCTGCTAGTTGACTCTGAGATAAGGATTTGCTAATGCACACAAAAAATTACAACACTGGTAGAAACACTGCAGTGACCCAGAAGCATAGAACAGAGAGTCAAAAGTCCCTGAAAAGCAGACAAAGTAATCCAATGACAGCCACATAATTGTGACCTGTGTCTAAACATTTTGAGATTAATCAAACTCCTGGAACAAGTTGTTTAAAGAAAATTAAACACGTAACACTAGTCTTCAGTTTTTTATATATGGAATTTGATTCTGCTCCCACTGATACCAACAAATAAAAACATGCTCCAAAGTCTGGCCACAGAGTAACGAACTTAAACAGCCTTTTTGGTGAACAAGGTCTAGGCAAACCGCTTTTGTAACTATAAGTTCTGCAAATGTTACTGAAAGATAACATTATTTTTTTTTTAAAATCCAAGCAGCAAAGGTGAATACCTTTCACAATGAATCATTGCAAAATTACCAAGCTTTTTTATTTTGAGGCCCTCAGAAAGCACGTTAGTGATACTGCCTTATCTTAAGATCTGAGGGTTTGTTTGGTTTGGAATGAAAGAAAACTGGAAAGAGCTGAGCTGGATTTTGAACAGCAAATTAGGCAATTGGAAAAACAATGCAAACGGAATGTGTTCAATAACGTGCTTGGAATTGTATTTGGTTCATTCTATCCATCCTGAATCAATGGTCAAACTAAGACAATTAAAGAGATGTGGGTGTTTTACCACTGTCTCCAGTGTAGCCATAATAAATAAGATGTAAATCACATTCAAGGAAAACACCATAACAGGTGTGAGAATGACATCAGTAAACCAGTTATTTCTATTGTTGCACTGCCCTCTTTACTTGCTTTCCTCCAATACCCAGCAATGTAATTTTTCAGCTCTACTTTCAACAGTCACATACACTGGATTTGCATCCCTAGAGCAGTCAGTCACGTGCTATTCTGGAATGTCTTCTATTTAATACACCTTCAGGTCTTCACACAAAACTCTATGCTGCACATTCATTTTTGTCTAACTTCAGTGAAACCAGTTTTACATACAACAAACAACTGTTAAATACATTGTAATTCAAAGCAAGAAGTAAAATTAACTGAAAAGTATACTTTCAAACTCAGTACTTTAGTGACTTTAAGTTGCTGCAGACAGTACAAAGTACTACCATTTCTTGTTGCTTCATAAAATGTCACAGATATTGGCCTCCAGATTAAAAGGAGGAAACAAAAAATTACTGAGACTAGTGAAGAGAGAAAGATGAGCTTACATGATACAGGTTGTGGTTATTAAGACTATTTCCAATTACATTTAACAAAAAATATGTGCAAAAGAACTCCCAAGCCCATAAAAATTCACAAAGCTTGAGCTGACTACCGTTTTAACAATATGACAGACAAAAGTTGTTGCAAAGAACTTACTCACCCAAAACCAATAGCTACCCAGTAATTTCTGACACCCTGATGTGGTCCCACCATAGGAAGAATGTCTGGAGAATAGGTGATAGGACCTGCAATTGTGTTTATGATGTCTGCTTTTCTCAAAACGGGGACCATTTCCACAGCAGCCTCAATATGCTCCATTATTCTGTCTAAATCAGACTCAAAGAGTTCTTTTCCAAAACCTGCACAAATATTTGACTCTTATTATATATACTTACACAGAGAACACATACATTTTCAATACAGTTATGGTATCTATCTATATATAAAAGTTTTATGGGAATAATCAGTGCATTTGTTCAAGCCTTTGCCATCCCACACAGGAAAAATGGTGTGCATAAAACCCTAGTTACCTGCAGGATCAAGTTTATTTGTCACTGCAATTATACTATCCTTTATACATATTTGTTTAACCCTAAGGTCATGCAAATTCAACAATGAAGTAGAAAGGAAGTGAAAACACATAGAAACTTCCTTCTACATTAATAAGGCCCACTTATTTTTCTCAATATGCCAATAATTTGAGGAGGGGAAAAAAGATAGCTTCCTGTATCTGCTTATGATTTCCATGAAACCATATGAATTTCTGGGTATATTTCACCCCTCAGTCTGGGCTCTAAGCATGGTTGAACATTCTGATTATTCTGCAGAGGCACTTGATGCTACTGGAGACAGTAAGTTCAGGACGCTGTGACAGGGCTATCCAAAACTGAACCATGTTAACGGCCCTTCCTTAGGAAATGTTGTGTTTTTTAATAACAGCAACACTAATGACTTAGTATAACTTTCTGTCTGGAAGTGAATGGAAAGCTGGAGCCTGGATATAACAGAACAATTTATCACATTTTTTAGTAAGCAGCCACATGATATAGTTAGGGTATTTCTGTATTCTAGACATATCTACAGCTCTGTTGCACTTTTATCCAAGCACAGCATTTTGTCTAAAATATTCCTTTGCTGTTCCTATTTGACAACCACATTATCTCTGGGGTAACAATAAAGAGCCCCTGTCAGCATGCTGGAGAGAATTGTAACTTAGAAAAATCTCTATTCAGTCAAAAAAGGCTATATATTGCAGATTTGGTGACTGCCTCTAATCACAACACACAACATCACTTCAGGAAGTAGGCTAAAACTACATCGTAGTAGGCTTTTCTTATGTTACATTTGTATTTCTATTATCTTTTATCACTACAGTTACAACTATCCTTTGAAAAAAGTTTTTACATTACAATCATGCATTGCAAATATTTTTTATTTTCCATCACATAAGACAGCATGACAGCCTGGGATTTCTGCACATTTAAATGTGTGCTAGTGCTTGTTATGTTTAAAGATTTAATGTTCTTATTCACCTGGTGGGACTCCATTTGTTACCCATGACTCCTGCAGCTTCATCTTCTCCTCACTTTCATATGGACCAAATAAAAGACCATCCCTTTCCTGCCTTAGATAATATGACCCTTCTAAGTCACGAATCACAGGCAATTCTGTTTTTAGGGCTTTCACTTCAGGGATAGTTGATGTCACAACATACTGATGATGAACAGGTATGAGAGGGTGCTGCAGGCCAATCATCTTGCCTATGTCACGGGCCCAGAAGCCTAGAGAAGAAGAAAACAAAACCAAAATAAAAATATTCAAACTCTAATTTCAGTGAACGGAAAATGTCAGCAAAGTGTTTCCAGTAAACATTGTGCTTTTATGTACGACAAGTTTTTTCCCCATATTTCTAATTTTCACTTTATTTTTCATATTATCTAGCATATTTTTCCCTCCCTAATTCCATGTCCTTTTTTCCTAATTATACTACTATATATTATTATAGTATACACATATTAAAAAATATGATTGGTAAATTATAAATTAGGCTTCTAAAAGTTCAGAAGATAATTTAATTAACAGTTCCACAAACCCCATGGCTTATTTTAGCAAAGTAGGTCTGCAATGACTCCTAGCAAAGTTAGAGACACTTAAAAACCAGAATAAATTAATTCACATCATAAGTGTTAATCAAGCCTCTTACTATCAACCAAATGAGCTAGTATGCTTTCCCAAGACAGTAAAGTCCTAACACCCCAACAGACTAAGGCAGTACTTTTCAGGCAGCTGACCTGAAGAACTGGAGTTTCCCTCCTCTTTCAAATGCATCATGTGACTTGCATTAATTATGTCTCTCACACAGCAATCAATTCATTATTATGTTTGTATTGGTGAATAGTTAAGTGTGCTCTCCCACAGCTGTCCAATTAGAAGTTCTGATACAGACTGTGACCAGAAAATGAAAGCAACAATTTCCTTGCCTCCGAAACTGGCTCAAGGTCCTTCATGCCTTCATGAAACAGAAGTTAGGGAAGACCTTATTCTCCTCTATTAAGGTTAAGCTGGTAAGGCACACCCACTTAGTGAGGCAGCTGTGTCAGAATGAAGAGAGTGGAAGCCACTTAACTGCCAAACACTGGTTTGGGCTCTGCATCATGGCTTACGTCTGCTGTGAGGCTGGAACGCAACAGACTTGGGAATCAGACAGGTACAACTGGCTGGAAGGGCAGCTGCTCTAAGATGCTTTGAATATCCCTCAGGCCCGCTCTCCTGACTTTTAGACCAAGAGCAGATGTCTCAAGAGTGGGAGTGAAAGGGGAAAATCCAATGAAATAAGATTTTCAGGGGAGTCTGGGAGTGAGGGTTGGAGGAAGACAAAATGAAAGACAAAGAAGAGGTAGCAGGGCTTTCCAAATAAAAGGCTATGTGCCATATGACCCCAAGTAAAAGAAGGCAGGTCAGCCTGGTTCCTGTGTAACCAGCTGACTCCAAACTGCTTAAGACAAAATATCTCCAGCAAGATTTTCTACCTAACACAGATGTCCCTTCTCCTGAGACATACACTTCATGCTGCCCAGCTTAATGTGCAACTTTTCTTTTTGCTGCTTGCTTGTCTTAACCAAATTCTCCTACCTCTCTCTTCAATTACATACTCTCCAAGACCTGGTCAAAGTTTCTCAGTGCCTCAAGGGCACCAAAAGGCATAAATGAACCTGAATAGCTTCAGCTGGGACTTCCACCCATACCCATGGGCACAGGAGTCCCATTCCAGGTCAGCTCAGGTCCTTTAGAACCTGTCTGAGCTGGTTTGATCGTGTGCCTGTTTACAGCTCTGTCACAACCATGCCTGTGCCTGGCCATGGAACACATTGATCCAGACCCTGATTCGTGGACTACTTCTCAGCTTGACCTCAGCTCAGTCTCAACTCTACAGTCCTGCCTGTTGATTACTGGGCACCATTTGACCTCGGTTACCATCACCAGGCCTGTTCCTGACCTGTGGTCACATTCCTGGCTTGGCCTCAGCCTGGCTTCATCACTACAGATCTGGCTGTGCCTCATCTCCACAAGTCCATCTGGAGGCCTGGACTGCAGGCTGACCCCAGCTGCAGTTACCCTGCTTGGCTCCCTGTCCTGTGGGGAGCAGCCGGCTCACGCCGCTTGCTGACATTAACTGGGGAATACATCCTCTCACCTCTGGCACAGCGTAAAGCCAGGACAATTAGGAAAGTTGAATAGGGCTGTGCTGGCCTTGTGCCATTCCCCTATGCCAGGATGGCTGTCAGTCTCTTATTTAATATTACAAACCAGCCTCAGGGTCTAACACCCACAGTTTTTAAAAATGCGAAGTTTCCAAGGAAAACGTTTTCTGTGGTGACTCACTTAACAATTACTGACAGCCAGCTAAAGCAACGCAGCAGAGGAAATCCAGCATCACCTTCAAGAGATCTGTTCAGCTAAAAGCCCCTGCCCAGTCAATGCTAGAAACTAGCACCTGTTGCAATTATCATTTTGCTTCTTTATGACACCTCACCATTTGGACGAGACTCATTGCCAGAACACTTGTTATGCCAGTTAAATTGGTTGAGGGATGATCATGCCATAATCATATAGAGTGAGTGATCAAAAACGTCCTTTAAGGCTACTGAAACATGACTTATCTTCTCCTATACAGAAGACAATGAAAAAAATTGAGTAAATCAGCATTTCTAGCACTTATGCAAGGGTTTCCTTCATTACACACGACACACGCAAATGTGGATTTAAGTGGCGGCTAACAACCTTTAGAGAACTTCTTTTGATTTGGGCATTTCCATGTCACCTACGAATAAAACTATTTTAAGGTAAGGTCAGCTAATGATCCACAGAGGAGAGGAAAAGGTGAAGTAGCAGAAAATTAGGTCTTTGAAACTTAGCTTTGTTTCTTTCTTAATAATAAGAAATCTCTTAGCAATTAGATTTGCAGAAAAACATTACAAACACAGCTAATTTTAAAATGTTTTTAAGTAAGAGACAAATAGTTTAGATTTTGTTTAAAATAAAATCTCCAGTACTGTACTTCTAAAAAAAGTCACACTTATGGTAAGTGCTTTTTTAATTGCTTAAAATATCAAAAGGTGACATTTACTAAAAGAAAAATATCACAGTTTCTTTGTTTAAGGTTTTTGAACAAAAAAAAAGGAAAAAGGAAGAATGTATTTTCTGAAACAAAATTCTAATTGGAAGCAGATGTCAAGTCCTATCACACATAGTAGAGATAAATGAAGGCATACATTATATCTCTAGGACATTTGTGAAGATTAAATTGTAGACACTGCAAACATCTGATGCTGAAATATTTAGTGGTAGTATTACTTGGCATATCTGCTGAAGTATGTAATCTGACTATTTCTTGGTTTTGAAAAAGACAATCTTCTACCACTACTTATATATAAATGGTTGTATATACAGTGTGTACGTGTCTGAAAATACATGCTTATGTACACCCACCCACACTGTATATATAAACCAAATTCACTATTTTTGCAGGCTTTAATCAAACATTCCATTATAAATAGGCTGCAAAAAACTTCAGCAGGCTCCGTATAGTTACTTCATGACAGGGATTATTTATTAGGCATCTGCTTTCCTCTAAAATGGAAATCTCACATAAGGAACAGCTAAAGATTGGTTGAAACTAGTTTGTTCCAGTTCTGCAGCAGATGTCAGTTGCAGGGTGAGGCAGGGAGGGGGAGAGGGAATGTAAAGAACCTTCTGATGTATTTTTCTCTGCAACATGAGCCTAAAATTATACAAGTCATGATCTGTAGTGGAATGAGGCAAGGCTGAGAAAAAGAATGAATGTTATCTGAGAAAACATTTATAAGAGATATGTGTTATACAGTATTGATTTTACATCATTAGCCAGAATGTTAAGCAGCATGTGCTTCAAATATTCATTTTGCTGAACAGTTAACTACACAGGAGAATTAAGTAAATATATTGTTGATTTAACAACTTATTAAATAATAAAAAAAAATTATGAGAAGCTCACAAGGGTGCATTCTAGTATTTGCAAATAAGCTCTGAAAAGCATTTACCAGAAAACCCTGCCTAATATCAACTTGATATATTACCCGAAGAAAGATAACTACACTACAAAAATGTTAGAAAATTACTGCATCTGTGAGGCTTCATCCGTATGATGCAGAGCCAATAGTTAGGAATAACGAGTGTCTAGAAGTTTGTGGCCTAAATAAGTCTGATTGCCAGGAGAGCTGCCTTTCCATTTCATAATCTTGGATCACTTCCAGACCAATATATCCACACTGTGTAACAAATGACATAAGGATCCTATTTTTAAGAGAGCTTGTGATTTTGTAACTGAATGCTGCTCCATAATTCATGCCTGAAAGCTATGAACTGGCGGTCCAAAGGCAATCAAATATTGACACCTCTCATTTTCCAAGTGCCTGACTTTGTGATTTATATAGCTTTTTTTTAATTTGGTTTCCCTATTTGTGTGGTGGATTGCCCTCTAAAAAGCATACTAAACTCCTCTAGTCCTCTTTCTCTTCAAAATTCATTATGTGGCACTCACGAGCGAGCTTAGAGCCTCAGATCCTTGTTACTTTAGTGAGGCATATAGCAATAGCAGGTGATCACCTATGTATGAAAGGAATATCATAAGAAAGTGCACTTTTCAATGGGTTTTCCAGTAGGTCTCTACTGAAAGCCTGGAATGATTTAACACAGGGCTGTCTATATCCAGACTCTGAAAAGAAAGACCTGTAAAGCACATCCCCTGAGAGTCCAGCCATTTTATCCCACTCTCTCTAAATTCCTCTCTTTTCTTCTGCCATCTCAAACCCCACTCTTACTCCAATCCTTACATCCTTCTTTAGCTATTTTGTCACCACGTGCTACTCAGTCTCCCTCATTTGTCAAGTTCTGTCCCAGCAGCCTTCTCTTCCTTCAAACCCACTCCCATCTACCCCTCCCTTGCAATTACATATTACACCAGTCTTTCATGCTTAAACAGCTCAGTTTTCCACTCAGTTTCACATACAACCATTCCTTGAGTATCCTTACTAATAACTTTGTCTGAAAAGCTCCTAGCTCCAGTTTCCTTAATGAAACATACCAGATACCTTCCCACTATGTCCCGGGTGTCATCCCCACTGCTGCCATCCCCTTCCGGTTATTTAGCCAGTCCTGTAGGCTGTAACTGTTCCACTTGCTGCCAGGGCTCCTAAACACCTCCAGAAATCTTTCCAAGGCATATTGCTCTCCCAACCTATTCCCCTTCCAGTCCAATTCCCTCATAATTCCGATTATCAGCCATGGTATTCTTCCCACCAACAAGAAGAATCCCTGTGTCACTTCTTCATTTTATCTGCCTTGCACTAGAAATAGGTGCTTTTATTTTTTTTGTGTTCCACCGCAAATATGCAGAAAGGAATAACAAAGACATATTCGTGCTCTCAGTTCACTTGTCCCACCTGAGTGAGAAAGTTAAATTGAGACATCACAGCCCCCAACTGAAGCCTGATTATTCACTGCGATGGGAGGTATGCAGGACTAATGCCCTAAAAATGCAGACATGATCCAGTTTGAGGCAGAGTCAGCAAAACTTTAATCTACATGGTAAATATTCAACATGTTTTCAAATAATTGAAAACAGAAAATCTTCTGCTAGGAAGCAGTAAGCATGCTTCATATAAGACCTGCCAATCGTTTCACCAGTGATATATTTTTCTGTACTTGTACAAAGCAGCATAAAAATAAGTGAATAAGTTTAGATTGAATACAGGTTTTTAGACCCGTTAAGTTGCTTAGGAAAATAAACACAGATCCAAAGGACAGTTGACCAAAAGTTCTTTGAAGCAGAAACATCAGTTTGGTTTCTTTAACACAATGAAGAATAACATTCGCATTTGTAAATACAAGGTCCTTTGAGTCAGGCAATTCTAATTGCATGCAAAAAATATTAAGCCAAGCACGTGTTTAAAATATGACTCAAAGGACAACAAAAAATCTTCAGTTTCAAGGATATGTGTATAGAGTTAAATCTTCGACAAAGATAATAGTAAGATAGGCGAGGTCAAACCCCCAGATTCTTCAAAGAAACAATGAAGATATTTCTACTTCATTTGTACATTCCATCTCCCTTCCTAGGTATGTTTCATTACATTTTAGAGGACTGCATGGACTGTTAACATATTGGGCGCTGGAACAGGCTCCCCAGGGAAGTGGTCACAGCACCAAGCCTGCCACAGTTCAAGAAGCATTGGAACAATGCTCTCAGGGACATGGTGTGACTCTTGGGGATATCCTGTTGGACTCAATGATCCTTGTGGGTCTTTTCCGACTCAGGATATTCTATGATTCTGTGACTCTAGACCATAGATTCTCTTCTACACAATCTACTGTAGACCAGTCAAGGTCTCTTACTACTAAAATCTAACAAGACAGTCTGATCACTAAGTGCTGGAGAAGAATCATAGTAAATATTTTTAATGCCTATTCAAGGGCAATTAATATAAGACCTATATTTCCACCATACTGTGAAGAAATATGTGCAAACCACAAACCAAGTGAATGTTCAAAAACATATATATTCCTTATACACGTAAACCACACAATTCAGTACAGGTGCTTTGTGTCAGCTACTCTGTTAATCTGAAAAGCACTCAAATGCTTATATTAAATCCTACCTGCAGTATTCACAATCCTCTTTGCTTGAATTATTCCAAGTGGAGTTTCAACTTCCCATGTCCCATCTGATCGGGAATTCAGGTTAGTCACTTGGACAGGATAATTTAATTGAGCACCGTATTTTCTGGCTCCTGCAGCCAAGGCCATAGTTAGAGAATATGGATCAATGTGACCATCTCCAGGGTTGTACAGGCCAGCTAAAACCTAAGTGGAGGTAAAATACCCCAAATGAAAGAAAGTAAAATTTACCAAAATTAAATTGATTTTTAAAGAACACTTTCGTGAATACAGTAAACTTTAAGAAGTCAAAACAAAATTTTAAAATATATAATAATATCAGCCTCTACCCAACTTAACAATGTCCTATGTGAGTAAAATTGCTCAGATCTCTCTCCCATGCAAAGGTTGCAATGCTTTAATATTATAGTATTATAGACATAGTAAATAATAGTATGTAATCTAACGTACAGTATGCACTAAAAATTCACAAGATTCTGTTTTTAGGCTATGATACAACTGTTTTTCATTGAAAAACAAGAATCTGTTGTACAATTTGTATAAAGAAAGGAGACCATCCATGTATATATCTGATAGACTAATATTTAATTGCAAGGGAAGTTATATTTCATAAAACTGGATTCTTTACCTTATCCATCTTCAATAAGGGAAACAGCTCTTGCACTTTCTCAGGCGTGATTAGATATTGCTCTGTTGGGTGCCAACCAGCACGAGTCATTTGGTATTTGAATTCATCCACCCTAGTAGGGGTTGAAGCAATTCTGATACTGCCAGGCTGATGAAACCCCACAGGCTAAATTGAAGAGAAACAGCAAATTACTGAAAGAACCTTCACTGATTGCCATATATGTATTTTCCTGTGCTAAGGGAACTCTACAGGAATTTTTCCACTAACATCACTGAAAAAAATGCAAGTAAGCTTGGGGCCCTTGAAGGAACAGGCCTTAGACTTAGACTCCTAGAGAAAATAATTTTTCAAGAAGTTATCAAATTAACTTCCTAAGTTAATGCATACTACCTTCTAAACAGTTGCAAGAAGCATTTATTGAATGCTATGATACATTCATTTTTACTAACAACTAATTAATATTTGATATATGCACTCACACACTTTCAAAAACAGAATCAGATACATCTCAAAAATAAGTATATATGATATACTTTATTTTAAAATCTATCATCTGCATAATTTCCTATTGACATGTTGCAGAATGTATTTAACTAAGTGCCTTTATAAACGCAATGAAAAATCACTCGCCTTTTTGTCTTTTTAAAAAATTAAACATCCTTACAGAGCTGGACACTGAATGCTTACTTTTCTTCACCTTTCTATGTTACCTCACAGGACAATAATAGGGTTGATTGAGTCTTTTACTGGAACTCATGATGATAATCTGATGTGGCACCTTATCTAGCTGAGTAGCAGAAAGAAGAAAAAAGCATTTTATGACAAATATAAAAAATATCTGTCATACTTATATATGACAAATATATAAAAAACATAAAATTTGTAGACTAGTAGAGTGAGGTTCATTCAATTTCTGCTGCCATCCGAAGCAAGCACGAGTTTAGTAAATTAAATCTACACGGCTGCGAGATGCCAGATGAAAAAGATGACTCCTGTGTTTCTCTGCATAGCTGTTCCGTAAGTTACTAAATAAAAATACATCTCTGAAAGAGTCTGGAAGAATTGCAGCAATCTTCTTAAGTACAGACAACATCATATCACATGAATTTTTAAGCAGACATATTTAGGGCAGGAATGTATCATAATCAATCCGTTCATTCCAGGTTCCTGATGCCATTTTAGCTCCTTTATCAAGTTAAAGTTGCAGACCCTCTGCTGTGTCTTGAGATGTTTTGTGAGCACCATTTTCCTAAATTGTAGAGGGATCTGGGAAACCATCTACAATATGTAGTGACTAGGCATGCAGAAGAACGTATTTCAATAAAAAGGGACATACTCCTACTTCACACCCTCATCAACTACACTTTTTTTGTAAGACTATTACTGCAGTTGGTATTGCTCTGCTTTAACACTTCAAAGGTTAAGGGAATTACCTGTCCAGTCTCTTCTTCCAGCTTCTCATAGAGTTTGATGCTGTAAGCATGGATTTTCTTCAGGTTTATTCCAGGATGAAAATAAGTAGTTAAACCAGCCTCAAATAAGAAATAGGAACAACATAGGTTAGAAATGCAGTGTTGTTTCCTTCCTTCCAACAGTCATTTAGAAAGGAACTGCCAAGATACTGTAAAGAAAAACAACACATGGATAGAGCCAACTGCTATAAAAATAAAGTCCTTTCTCTACTTATGCCATTTTTGTTTTCTGCACAGGTGTTTTTCCATCTGTCTTTTCTCATCCAATTTGCCCACCCATGATACTGTTGCAGTTGTTCTCTCCTATAATTCTCTTTCTTCCTTGAATTATACAGTTGACAGCTTCAAATGTTTTGAAAGAGACATACGAAGTTAATTTCTGATCAACTAAATCAAATTACTAACTCTAAATGTCCTGTAGTATGGTCTTTTCCTTCTTACAAATGGAGATGGGAGAGAAACCAAACCTTCAGAAAGACCAGATCTTCACAAGAGTTATTACATTCCTGGGGTGTATGCAGCAGGGGGCAGGGGAAGATGATATTCTTCTATTCTCAACAGTTGTCTCATGTGTCAGTTAAAGAGCAAATGCTGCATTTTAGAAGTAGTTTAAGAAATTATTGTATATATTTTGTGCACCACTTTACTAGATTTGACTTCAGAAATCTGTCAAGTTCTTTCAGATTTATGCAAAGGTAAAATCAAGAAATTAGTATAGCATCTTCAATATTTAAGGAAACAATTCACCTGCCTACAATAGAAATGGCTGCACCAACCTAATGACATTCATAATTGTAGACATTTAGTCCTTAAAAAAACAGAATTAAAGTGTGTTACTGAAGTTAAGCATATGTCTTTGCATGTCCTGAACTTGTCAACTCATTAAAACCCTTCTTCAAGTGAGACAGCAGAAATGTAAAATTACCATAGGTTTTCAAGATAACTGCACGGATTTAAATATTTTAAATACATAGTGCATTTTGTACTAACTAAAATAGATCTTATTCATAGATTAAGGCTGCTTCCATTACAGGAGCTAGACACTGGAGTCCACCTTTTGAGTTCACTGCCATTCTGAGAAAAAAATACATCAGGAAATTCATAGGTAAAAAGTGACACACACTGCAGAGTTTTGGTAGTTTTCTTCTAAGTCGCCCAGTATGTATAAACATTAAATACTCTTAATTTTAATGTGTCAGCTATGTACTGTGTTACACGTTTGAGGATTTAACTTTTGAAGCTAGTGGAATACCTGCAAACATATGAATAACAAAAGCAAGATTTAGTGGTCTTTAAAGATATATTTAATTCAAACTAATTTGATTGTGCTAGGAAGCTATTAAATGTTACAATTCTCTATAGTTATATGAATATATATGGCATTAATTAGGTCACACATCCTCATTTTCTTAAACCATGACCTCTTTTGTGCCATCTTTCTTCGTGCAGATTCATATCTAAGACAGGATCTTTTTCTTCAGAAAGTTAGCTTCAAATTGTTCTTAGCAAATAGTTTACACTAAGATACTATTTCAATCAAAAAACATAGATCATATTCACTGACATGGCAGGTACTCAGTATCTTCATAGCAAAAGGGTCATTACTGTCTGGCATTACTGATTGTATGTCTTGATGGCGTTGAAAGCTGTTCCTACCTTTGTTTGTATGAATTTTATCTTTCTGATATCTCAATTTATATACAATATCATAGCGCACCAGATTACTGAAATGCCCAGATAATCCAATGGAAAAGAGTGTAAAATCAATCATTTGTCAGTATCGTATTTTCCAGTTCTATCTATATTCTATTCAGAAATTTGACTCTAAGTATGTTTGGCAATGTTCATTACCTCGACAGTCTTATTTTAAGAAGCAATCACACAAACCTGCAGGAGGGAGATTCATCTGGTAAGGGCCCTATCAAGCACAAAGCAGGCACGTTGGTTTCAGGAAGTCCCTGGGCTAAATTAATAGTCCGGAAAAAATATTCCTTGTTCTTTTCTTATTATCATATGGGATCATTAGCATCATGCAGGACACAGGTGAAGACTAGATATTTGACTAAATGTGATTTTTATCTCATTTGATATGTGTGCGTTCACATTGTGAACGCATTTATTTTACTTACCTTAGACTAAACCCCAGGGCTGTTTCACTGCAGAATTTTTAGCTAAAACTTGTTTGTTTCTCAAAAAATACATTCTAAGGGCCTGTTTTCAGTCTGTACAGAATGAAGAAATAAATAGGCCTTGAAATATTTAAATTTATTTAGCCATGTACAATGCCTAAGAGTAATTAATTTACTTCTACCTGCAAGCCTTGTTACCTCATATTGTTTTTACTGTATTCTTTTATTTATGTAAACATTTTCTGGCCTTCTGTTATTCTTCCAAACGTAGTAATATATCTTCCAGATGTAAGGAAATTCCATTTTAGTGGTCACTATTAGTGTAGTCATTTTGAACTAAATGAGCCCCAAATCACTTGCAATTTAGCTACAAACCCATATATATTCAAGAGTATTTAACTGCAGGAATTAAATAAATATTTCAATCTCTTACACTTTTAAGTGAAGAAAAGAATTTTAAAAGCATTTGATGCCTTTTGGGTTGAGATAACAAATGTTTCTGATTTTAAGAGTGCAGCTGGGAGACAACTATAACCTGATTTCACTTTATAAAAATGAAAATAATAAAATCATTATAATTATAGTGAAACAAAAAGACTGACTGGGTCCTCAGGAGATCTCTCTTAAACTTCATATTCAAAGCAGGGGCAACTACAAGATCAGACCACATTGCTCAAGATTTTTTCCAGCCTGGCCTCTGAGAATCTTCAAAGACAGAGGCTGCTCTACTTTCCTAGCTAAGTACGGAACTTTGCATTTGGCCTTGTTAAATTCCATAAAACTGTCCTTTCATCCTTTCCGCCTACCTAGGTCCCTCAGCATGGCCGCCCTGCCCTTGAGTGCATTGACTACTCCTGTCAGTTTGGTGTAAACTTCAAACTTGGATGAGGTTGTACTTTGTCACCTACTCCAAATTACTGATAAAGATACTAAACAGGATGGGTCCCAGGACAGATTCCTGTAACACTCCACTTATTTCCAGGCTTTGCATAGAGTATATGACCCATTCACCAGCACCCTCTAAGCCCAGCCATGGCACAGAGTCTTTTAACTTTCTAGTCGTCCAGCCATACAGACCACAACATCTTCAGGTGAGTACATGGATAGTATAGGAGAGGGTGTCTAAAGTCTTGCTAAAATCTAGGTAAGTGACATCCACTGATCTCCCTTTGTCTAAGAATTCAATGATTTCATAATAGACAGCAATCAGATTTGATCTGACCTGATTTATTCTTGGCAAATTTATCTGGACTGTTCCAAGTCACATTTTTTCTCCTTTATGGACCTGGGACTCATTCCATGATTTTCTGAAGAACTGAACCATGGCTAGCTGGCCTTTAGCTCCTCTGCTCAGTCCTTCAGCTTTTTAGAAAGAGTCATACATATGCCCTTCTCCAAATCTCTGGCACCTCCACCAATTTCAACAGTCTTTCAAATGGGATACATCTGCAGCCTTGTGATGAATCAGCAGCATTACAGGATGCAGCCTGTCTGGTCCAATGTCTGAGCATGCTCCAAATTACTCCAGTAATCCCTGGTTTGGTCCTCATCCACTGCCAGTAGTTACTCTTCTCCTTTAACCCTGAGGCCTGAGAAACCCTGCCAGAGAAAACTGAAGCAAGAAGGCACTGAGGCCTTATTAGTGGACACCGTGACTGAATTACTCACCTCATTCAGCAACAGTTACTTATTTTCATTTTTCAGCCTTTTACTATTAATGCTGCAGTAGAAGCAGTTCTTCTTGCCTTTAATCTTCCCTACAAATCTTAAATATAGTTGAGCTTTGGCTTTCCTAACATCCCCTTCACATGCTCAGGTAACTTTTCTAAATTGCCCCATTTGCAGCTTTTTCCTGCTCTATCTCCAGTGTACTGCATTTTTTTCTGGAACGCAGTCATGAACTCACTCTGGCCCAGCTGGCTTCCCAATGTGTCTTCATATTTTCCTGAATTTCAAAGTGAACCATTCTTGTAGTTAAAAGAGATTTTCTCTAGGCTTTACTCTATTTTTCTAAGAGATTTTGTTATTGCAGGTAAACATGATCTGGAAAAATAATTTAAAGTATGGCCACTTTGCTATGAGAATTGACACAAATGCTTTAAAGAATTTTTATAGTTGAAATTTTTAAATGTTGAAATGTTTATGTATCAGGTTTTTTTATTTCAATCAGTGCCATTATTAAATTAGCTTTCTGGAGGAAAATATCAACACTGTTATATACTAAATTCTTCTTGCAAGTTTGACCAAATTGTAACAAGTCATAATTTGTCTTGTGCTGTGCTTTACTGTCAGCAGCAAAATCAATTGCATGTTGCAAGAGAAAGTGTAATATAACATACAATAACTTGCTCTGTTATACCTTTTCATAACTGGTAATATAAAAATGTGGATGCTTGTTGTGCTATTTTAATAGCACACATGAAACTCAGCCAAATTTATCTCAGACCTGAGAAGTGAAAGAAAGTTTTGGCAGCAACACTAGCAGGAATATGATCTACCTGAAACATGATCCTGAGTTCTGGAAGGACTTCCTGGACGGTGAAAGAGGTAAAACGTGGTATAGCGCAGCAACATCTGAACCAGACTTTCAACATTTGGGGCTACAGACAATGTGCTACGTGCTATTTCATGTCTTAACAGTATGTGTAATTGTCATCTGTATCTAGTACTGTATCACTGTGAGGAAAACACTGATAAATACACAGTACCTGGTATAACAAGATATATGTAACTGTGACTCAGTCACAGTTTTGCTCTTTCTAATTATCTGAAACAGACTTATCATCATCTTCAGACAAAGTCCTCTAACACTGAGTTCAATGAAAAGAGACAGTATACCATGTAGTTATCCATTTTAACATGGCCCATAACTAGGTGTCTTGCTATGTTAATCGCATCAAATTCTGTTCTAACAGGTGTCATGAGGCAGCCTTCTCAATTGGGGTAGTGCAGGCGTTTTCTCTGCTGATTTCCAGGTCCCTCCTTACCTTTGAAACTGAGTCTCACTCAGGGCTCCAATGCTGCACTCACTAAGAAGTGTGGACAAAAGTACTGAAGGCAGGGTTGCTTTAACGCTGTTACGAGCAGTAAGCTAGGGTGAGTGAGTGTAACAAGAACAAAGGAAATGTTCAGTAAAAACACCCCATTCACGATTCTGGTTCCTTACTCAACTAGGGGATTTTTTATTGTTTTTTACAAACATATTGTTTTGTATATGCATTGGGTAAATAGAATTCAGTCTGTGCCTCATTCCTGTACTTAACTCAAAGTACTCTTTGAGTATTTTGTAGTTATGATTCAAAACAAGATGCTTGACACTTTGCATGGTGTTGCTCTGTTTGCTGAACTGTTGTGTGACTGTCTAAAAGACACACAATTACTGAATGTTGTTTCTTCTTACTACATACAGCATGTTTTCTTTTGCTTTGTTTATTGAAAAGCAAGTAAAATGAAGTATACGACTTATACACTGCAGGCAGTGATCTTTTTTAAATTTCATTTTTTACTATTGTTCTCTCAAAAAGCCCCCAACACACAAAACATCTACACTAAGATGAAGCATTTCAGACTTTAGACTTCCTCTTCTGGGAGAAGTATGAGAATACAAATAAAATATAATACACCTGAGTCATCCTCCTTAATTTGTCCCTGAAAGGTAAAGTATTGCATAAATGCTCTATTGTATTAACAGAGTAGATCTAGAGACATCAAACTGTTGTGTTTCTGTTCTTTTGTGTTGCTATACACATGGATAACAATCTCCCAATTTCAGTTAAGAATAGCTGGAAATGAATGGAAAAAGCATCTATTATTGTGTTATTGTGGCAAGCTTTATTTATTTTTTTACATTATCTACTCCAGATATAGATTCAGAAAATACATAATTACATAAATGCACATTGTACACCACTATGACCATGTGCTTAACATTATTAAAGGAGATGTTGCTACCCTGACATTATTAGGGTATGTCTTTTTAGTTCTTTTCCTTAGAATGCAGACAAATATTCAGGCTTAAAAAACTCAGAGTGTACATTTGTTACCTTTCCTCCTCCAAGATTTTATGTAATGTCAGCAGTGGCAGGAAAGAAAGCCAGGGAATAAAAAGGCACTGAAATTTCCACCACCATTATATACACAAACTGCTGTTAATTTGAGAAATGAACAAAACATTTCTTACTGCATGCCAGGTAGATCCTGCAGTGAGCTCAGATTTTTCTAGCAGAACAACATCCTTCAAGCCAGCTTTAGCCAAGTGATAGGCTAGACTCACACCAACACAACCCCCTCCGATGATCACTGTGTCTGCTCTGTCTTTCCCTAAGGAAGGAGATGAGGTTTCTTTACTGAAAAAGAAATAAAATAAAATTACAGACAGTTACAAAAAGGCAATTGCACTTTTTCCCATCTCTTTTGCTTACTGCTTCAACCATAATACAAGTGGGTTTCTGCTTAGAAGTTTACACACCTGGCTTAAAACCTAACCTGTTCACTCATATCCACTTTTAAAATAAATGCTTTTTGAGGGTCATACAGGTAAACAATAGTAATAAAAAAAGAAAACAACAACAGAACAAGTTTGCTTCCACTTGCAACTTTAAATATTATTTATCCAATATACCTTTATATGTGGATCCTATTTCTCAAAAAGAAGCTGATGCCTAAAATGACAGTGTCAAAACCTGACTTTTCCAAAGTGCTGTAGTATGTGCAACAAAAAGTCTTTAAAAAAGTCTACTCAGTAAGGCTCCTTAATAAATTTCTAAAACCAATGTTAGTAGACTGCATCAGTGTATATGCTCACGAAGAATGAAGCTTGGTACTGTTCTGTCTATTTTGACACGTTCACAGATTCACAGAATATTCTGAGTTGGAAGGTACCCACAATGATCATCAAGTCCAACTTTTAAGTGAATGGCCCATTCAAAGATTGAATTAACAACCGTGGTGTTATTTGCACCATGGTCTAAACAACTGAGCCAGTCCCAGAGCTACCATGTCTTACTTTGCTTAAGACAAAACATTATAGAAACACATTTTTGTCAATGGCTCACACCTGCTACTCCACGCTGTACTTTCACAACTACTTTAGGCCAGCATATACCAGAACTGCTGCCATAGGCAGCCCTATTCTCCTGCAAGTCAGCTGATCCTCCTCCCTACTGCCTCATCCATAGACAGCCAAGCAGCAAGCTACATGTGGAAATTTATCACAAATTTTTAAAAAGTAATTTTTTTGGATGTGATACAAGGTAGGACATACTATTACAGTAGCAGTACTGACTACTGTGAAACCACAGTATCTTTCCCTTCAGGACAGTTAATTAATACTCAATTTATCTCTCCTCTCCTTGTACATTTTCAACTTTTCTGGCAACAGACTTTCTAATGTATAACTGATCTTCTACCTCTTCCACTCAGAAATAAAAGCTACTAGTTTTATGTCTTATGAATGGAGATCTTATGACATTTTAAATGCCATTGCAGGAGGAATATGCACCATGCTTATACACTAGGTGGTGACAAATAAAAAGTAAAATAAGTGGGAGCACAGGACACCACAGGTTTTCTGTCTTTAGTGCACCACATACTTGCACGTGGTTTTTTTTCATTACTTATTAATTTTTGAAGTTAACAGTAAGCTGTTTAACAGCCAGATGTGCAACACTTAACTCCAGCTCCTCTACTGAATTTTGAGGCACGTGTTAACCAAGGTCAAGCATAAAGACTTTGCTCATTCTTCTTTTATGCTGTGGATTTGATATCTCCTCACCTGCCTTTCAGCTTTTTTCAAACCTTTGCCCAGGAGTCTGGCAAGAATCCGGGGTGCACTACACAGTTCACCCAGATGTTTGATCGTGCCAGTTAAAACCGGTCATTATTTGCTCATCGGTACGGCCCAGAAGACAACAGAAGGGACGTCTCTACACCAGGTCACCAACGCACCCCGGGCTGGTTCTGGCTTTGGCGTAGCAATGCGAGGAGCAGAGAGGCACCTCCGGGCCACAGGTGGTCCGGCCGGCCGATGGTGGAGTGCCGCAGGCCGGCTGCCGGAGCTGGCTCCCCTCACCACCGCCTTTTCTGCGCATCCCCGACAGCAGCAGCCCGGGGGCCGCGCCTTCGGGCGGCGCAGAGCCACGCGCGGACGACCGCGACCGGCCCCTCTGCCCGCGTCCCCCGCCCGGCCCGGCCCGGCCCGGCCCGCACTCACCGCCCCTGGGCGCCGAGGGGCCGCAGGGCAGCCGCGCCGAGGGGCCCGGGCCGGCGCGGGGGCCGCAGCCGCCGCAGGGCTCCCCGCAGCACCGCGCTCATCCCACACACGCAGCAGGGATGGAAAGCGCTGGCTCCGCGCCGCTCCCCTCCGCGTCCCGTCCCGTCCGGTCCCTGCACCGCCTCCCGGAGGAGGGCGCCGGACCGCCCCTTGGCGCAGGGGGCAGCTGTGGGGCAACAGGGGGGGCAACCGGCCGCCTCCGGACCTCGAGCCGGGCGGGGGCAGCGGGAGGGCGCGGGGCAGCCCCGGCCGAGCCGGTGCGCCCCGCGGGGTCAGGGACCGGGCCGGGCGGGGGTGCGGCCCGCAGCGCTGCCCACAGCGTCCCGCCTCCTCCTCGGGCTATAAAAGTGCGGCCGGAGAGCCCGAAGTTCGCGTCGACCCGTCGGGGCGTAGCCGGGCAGCCAGCGTCCTTGGACGAGGAAGATGCTGCCGATCAGGAAGACCGCGAAACAGGGCAAAAGGGTAAATCTCCCGTCTCCCTCCCTCGCGCAGACCCGGCCGCTGCTCCCCGTGGGCACCGGAGCGGTGCCCCCGCCGCGGTCCCCTCCGCCGCCCGCCGCGGGCGGGCGCTTCCTCGGCAGGACAGGGCAGTGCGGGGGAGCAGCCCCGCGCCGGGAGCCTGGCACAGGGCAGAGCTCCCGGCCACCTCTCCCGCCTCCGCGGGGTCTTATCCGCGGGCTCTCCAGGGGAGCTGCTGCTTGACTGGCACGACCCGCAACCCGCGCCGGTTAACCTCCTACTAAGGTACTCGGTATCTCTGCAGGTAAGGTGACCTTGTGAAAACCTAAAATAAAGCCATAATAATATTTTTACCTGTTCAGCATCGAGAAGTTAAAGATATTTGGGTATATGAGATAGATAAATTAGATTGATCTTAATGCAGTCACAGCCCAGAGAATCTTTGTTTCTCTGAACACAGAGAGTGAAGCCACCGGAGTACAAAACCATTTAGCTTCATATTATGCGATACGCAAATTAAGCAGGACTTGCAACACACTGCAAACTAAAATCTTAAATATTTTAAGGATGAACTGTTATTGGATAAGATTGCTGTCTCCAGCATCCTGGCCACTCTATTTAAAAGGTCCAGATTGCTCATCCCTTTATTAATATGACTGGATATCAACGGTGTTTGTAATACCAACCCAGACTCCAATGTATGTATGGCCACTGCTCCCTCATTTAGCTAAAGAAATAAGCCAGTATAAAAAGTTATCCAGGCACCAGCCATTCAGGCCATTAAGGCAAAGCTATGAGCAATATCTAAGTTGAACTGTCTGACATACATCAGAACTGGTACCCCGCACTGCTGCTTGAGAAGGTCAGCAGAATCACATATTCTGTCTTTTGTTTAAAGGACGCTATTTCCATTAATAGGGCACATCTTGCTCAGAATGGGTTTTACTCATTTTTATATGTAGTGTATAAGTCTAGAGCAAAAGAGCAGAAAGATATGGGAAGAAGTCTATGAGCTCTTCCTGGGTCTTCCAGGCAGATTGGTTAGAAAGGAAGAAGGTGAGGGGTATTTGTTCTGCTTTTTATATTTTGACATATACCACCTAATTTCAACACCTAGCGGAAGAAAACTGTCTTAAATTCTGCCCACAAACAGTGGACTTCTCTTGAGGGCTTGAGATCTGAATGGTTGTTTCGAGATTTATTTTCCCTCCACTGATGAAAAGGTGGGTTACAGGTGGATCAAGCAGGCTTTTCTGTTACACAGTACAGTTACACTCCTAAAGATGGTAGTAGGAATATCTTCATAGAGGCGTTTGCACTCTTGCTCTCCACGTATAGGTATATGGACCATGTGGTGCAACTTCACTCATAGTAGCAAAAGTAAAGCAGCGAAATGACAGCTCAAAAAAGCCTTGGATAGTTTTTACATGTACTGTTTCTTGTAATTTAATACCAGATTTGTCTCCTACCAGATCACCTGACAGTACAATTTTGATCTGGATTAGACATGAGCACACAGGTGTAGGTCTCTGAATAAAAGTGTTGATGCTGAACTTCAGCTAGCTGTATGCTGGTTTAATCGGTGGTATTTTGCACAGTAAATAAAGTAAAGAATGGTGTGAAGAGGAGATATCAGACCTATAATAAAGTTTGCAAAAAAGTTATTTCCATTTGAACCCAGCATGAACTGACAAACTGAGTTTTTATTAAGTATTTTGTGCTTTGTATTTATCTCTCCTGCCATTAGATACCCTGACGCTAGGCTTAATATATCACAATATATTCAGGTGCCATGGTCTGTTCAAACATGGCTCATGTTACTTGTGTGTCAAAAGTGAGGCGTATACTAAAATGTACTTCAAAAAAACCCCAGAACTGTGAAGAAAAACTGCTGTTAAACCCTAGAAGTGACTTGTTAAAAAAAATTCTGTTGTAGTACATTTAAATACATACATAATACAACAATAAATATAATACCTATATATGATGTCAATTTGTGTCTATTACTTAATGTTCAGTTAACAAGCAACAGCTGAGGCTGCCTGTATGTTAAAGATTTTTTTTTCTCTGCATGCCTGTTCTCTGCATATTAAATTTCTGGAGCAGGCTTCACCTACAAAACATTCTTTGGCAGACAGAGGAAGCAGGGACCCAACCAGTGAGCTTTTCTCTGGCCTCATTTGAGGCATTCTGTTACAAATGAAAGTTAGTTTATTGCAAGCACAATCCTTACAAAACCTCCGGACATTTACACTAAAATTGTTTCTCCCTGATTCTGTGGAAACAAAGATAAAAACGTGCACACTTTGTTAAAGTTTTAAAGTTAATTGGGTCAATATTTTGGCAAGTCTGTAGTGTGCAATGGAATCTGATGCAGGGGTTTGCAGGCCAACACTTGGCAAAGCTCTGCACAGTAGCGCAGTACAGATAAGTCCTGCCATTTCGCTGCAATGTCAGTGTCTCAGCCAAAGTAGGTGACGCTCTCAGCCAGGCTTTGCAGCCTCCAAGGAGCCTTACATTGCTGTGATTGGTACTGAAACTGGCACAGTTGGCACAGTGCTCCTTACTGTTGGAAAGGCATACTCTCATTCTGCCTAATGGATGGTGCCAAGATGTCATAAGTTTTTGTCTTTGCTGGATATATGGTGTGACATAATTGTATTAATGAATAGAAAATTATCAAGAAAGATAATTAGTAGTTTGAAGGGTAATTGTTAAAAAAACCTTCCACTCAGTATGAAAATCACACTCAACTCTGTGTCCATAAGGCTTTTCTTTTTCCTACTCCCTTAAACTTCTTCTATTGAAATGCCAGTGCCATCAAGAAAGCTATGGATGGAAAGTTCAGTCTTACTTTTGATTCATTCTTATCCTTTACCCACTACCTTCATATATGTAGTCTTCATTCAACCACTTTTTAATATAAGTAGAATTATGGTTGCCATCCAATAGTAGAAATTAATCCTAATCTAACAGCAAGGTACTTCTTAGAAATTTTGAGCAAGTCAATGAAGCAATGAAAGGAATAAAAATGTAATGTATTTTAGGAGAAACCAATATATGTTCTCATGTTTTTCAGTTTTCCAAAAAAATAATTGACGCTTTCCTTGTGTTAACATGGAGTTCAAGGCAGAAGCACGGTTAATCACAGGGTGCTGTAAGGTTTCTAACTTGGCACTATAAAACACTTCAGGGCTGTACAGAACAAACAAGATTTTCTTTCATTTTGTAAATCTGGGTAAGCAAACCCAGGCCTGTGAAAAGACTGTCAGAAATTGCAGTCAACTTTCTGAGATGCATCTTGTTTAGTGGGAAACTGTTGCATGCTTACTTTTCTGTGATGCCTGTTGTGCCATCTGGTGTCACAAGCTGCTTATGGTATGGTAAAGCTCTGTCAAGGTGGCATTGGAAGCTAAAGAGTAGATGAGCTAATAAACAGATCAGTGGTCCTAGTGTTTCATTTTAAGAAATTTCCCATGTGTTTTACAGGAGAATTTAAGATGGCATATTATTTTCATAGGAACGGAACTGGACCATTGACTTAAAGTTCTGGGAACAATATCTCTGGAATACAACATAATTGACTAATGAGAAGTCTTATACATAATATATGTGTACATATTAAAGCCTTATGCTGCAAAAGAGCACACCTACCATTCTTTAATTAGAATTTCAAGAAGGAAATTTATTACTTTTTATTATTGTGGCAAAAGTATTTCTGCTAGCTCACAGATATTTATGTCTGCCTCGTAAATACAGAAAGTGGCAACAAAAACAAAGGAAGGCCACCAAACTGAAGAACTGTAATCATTAACCTACCCTCCTGCTTTCTCCAGGGTATTCTAGAACGCTTGGATGCTGGAGAAATTGTGATTGGAGATGGGGGATTTGTCTTTGCTCTTGAAAAGAGGGGATATGTAAAAGCTGGGCCTTGGACTCCTGAAGCAACAGTAGAACACCCAGAAGCAGGTCAGTTTTACTGGGAAATGATGCTCCTGTAGTGAATGTAAACATGGTTGGCTAAATAATAAATATATAGGAACTTGTAGTAGGTTTTTAAATACAAGTGTTTCTTGACACTGTAGCATTACATTAAGAACAGCCTAAAACCTGCTCATTTTACCCCTTTTACTTGCGCTAACACTGGCCAAAAGAAGCTGGCTGGGTAAGAATATTAATAGCGCAAGTATCTAGTGATACCTCTTCAGAATGTTCTCTCAGTTTTCAATAACTTGCATCCCAGGGACTTTTTGATGCAGATGTGGTTACATTTGTGTTTAATAACATTCAGTGATTTCTCTGTTATGGATTTGTTCAGTCTGTCCTTGAGCTGATCATTTAAAGCTTGTCATTTAAAATATCTCATTAAAAAGAATTCTGCAGTTAAGTATCTGTTTTGTTTTGTTCTAGTAATTAATTTATCTCTGTAAACTAAAATAAGTTTTTTATTCATTCTTTCAGAGAAATGGCAGTTTTTAATAAACATCGTAATGGGAGTATTTAATGTTTCTGGCTCCACTGTAAAATGGGGAATGATAAACCTGATAGGAATCTAAAAATTGCAACAAACATTTAATGGAGTAACTCTCTTAAAGTGGACAGAGAAAAAATGACCAAGCATTCTATGCCTTCCAGTGTAATTATAGTGTTTATCATAAATAGTGCAGAAGCAGATGGTATTATCTATTTATGTATGCTTCATTACAAGAAAGCATTTGCCCTAGTAATATGATGTGCAGTTAATCCCACAAGCCAATTCAGAATATCCTGGGGGAAAAAATTTCTTTATTCTAAGTGTTTGCCATTCCAAATTAGTCTTCTTCTTCTATACGGGAGAAGAAGGAAGAGGAGGGGAAGGAGAGATATCTTAGTTCTCTCTGTTATATAATTTTGTACACTTTACCTGTTTCTTCAGACTAATCCTTCTTAGCCTTCATATGTCACTTTTGTGTCACTTAGCATCCCTAATTTAGGGTTATGGGCAGCTTTAGATAATGCAGAGCTCCAGCAAAGGTTTAAGGTTTGACGACCTAATTTGTTGACTCTCATCTCTCAAAGAGACATTCCATCCTCTCTCTATTTCTCTCCATGTCTACCTTTGTCGGCCCCTGCATGTTCCATCTTACAACTCACAGCACCTGTCCCATGCTCTTTATCTCCCCTTTGCTTGTTATTTTTGCACCTCAAAAGCCGTCGACACTCTGCACGTCTCTTATAGGCTATTTATAAATACACCCTTCAGGGTAAATGTGTTCATTACTTCTTGTGCAGTGGGGCTGCTTTCCCTCCATTGCTGCTTTTTGCTCCTGCTTGCTCAAGGGTCATGTTACTTTGAAAGCAGATGTAAAAGAACACAAGGAGCAACTGGCTGAGGCAGTGGGTATAAAAACCATACAACTACCAGAGCTTCTTGTCTTTATGAGGAGAGGAAAAGGAAGGAAGTTCTGAGAAGGCAGCAAGTACTAAAAGAAAAAAAAATTGAGTTCAAGGCCATTAACTGTATTACAAAAGAGAAGATTTGCCAGACTGATAATTTTAGAAATTAGGAGTTCTAAATTTTTCTTCCCAGACAGATCAGGTATTGCTCTGTAGTAAGCCATATGCATGGGTGCTTATTGCCCCTATCTCCTCACAGCTTGTATCTGTGTCTTTTATGAAATGTCCAACTCATGATGGATTGAATTGAAAAATTTGTGTTATACACCTGACTCCTAAAGTGCATCAAATTATTAATAATGGTTTAGCCTCGTATGTGAGTGTTATCCCCACTTCTCAAATGCTGAAGGAAAACACAGTTTCATTAACATGCTGGAAGTCACACAAGTAAATTACAGAGTGGTTCGGGTTTTTGATAGTGCATAGTGCTGTGAGTTTGATAAAAATAACAGTGTATTCTACTGGTAAAACCTATTTGCCTGAGGTTGAATGAGATTCAGGCTGATACTTACAACGCTATTGTTTCCCTCAAAGTGTAACCCATGTCTCCTATTCAAAAACTGGGTATTTTGGGGTGTGAAGTTCCTTAATCATATGTGTTAGATTATATTTCATTTTCCTACTTATGTCACCATCCCTATTCACACAAATCCCAGGCATTTTTCTAGGAATGGTCTACTATCAAAATGTCATAGAGCATTTTGTGAAAATATTTGTAGATCTTTTATTCCTTTTCTTATTTCCTGACCAGTTTTCATCAATGCTTCCTCATTCAGGAGGATAAAAATTGCAGAACATTAAAAACACACAGAGACAGCCCTTTTATTTGGGATCAGTAGCCTATTGTTATGATGTAGGAAAAAGAATACTCTGTGCACTACAAATTTTTGTCAGAATGAAATTTGATCCCAGGAGTTCAGGCAGATTCCATGGACTTTTTGAACTGTAGCTCTACTATAACCTATGTTTCTGGAAAGATTTTTGTGACTGCTGGGCAAAGAAGCACTGTGTTAAATCACCTGTGTAATAGGAAGAGAAGCACTGTGCAGTTACCCATGACTGCAACTAGACATTAAATACTGTACCAGTAGAGAAAAGCAAGGGACACTACATTGATCCTTCACTGAAAGCAGACATCTTGCATGTATGCAGGTTGATACCAGCAACACAAAATGCTGCATGACCTTCTCTGGTGTAGAAAGCTGTGCTGTTGCAGCATAAGGGAGTACTTTTATTCGCATGACAAACTTGCACGTTTTCTTAGTGACACAAAGTGTGTCTGTAGACAAATGAGTTGTGATAAACTAGGACTTCAGGAAAACTTTTATAAATGTCTGCCACAGAAACTGCTGTGTTCTTGTGCGTTCAGGTAGTAAGTGTCTTGTGTACAGTACCTAGGGAACAAATTATTCCTGTATTTGCTATAAGCTGTTGAGCATTTAATTAACTCTGTTTTACATGACCAGTAGCATTCCAGAAATTATTGTAATTATTATTCTGTGGGTACATATATAAAATCAATTGACAGTTCATGTTCTGTTCCTGCTGTGGTGATTGCAGTGCACTACTTACAGCCAGAAAGGCACAACTACCATTACAGAGCCTTTTCCCAAAGCCCTAATGCAAGAAATTTGTCCATTAAAAGTAATGGTAAACTTTCCTTTAAAAGGAGTGTTGTCTACGAAGTAAAATCATCATGTGCAGACATATGGGAAGAATTAACTCTCTGATGTGAGTCACTTTTCCAGAGCAACAAATCTTCTTCTAATTAAGGGTGTATTTAGCAAAATAGAGCTTTGGTTTTGGCTGACTAGGCTCTTTTAAAGTTTTGTCAGGGGAGAAAACTCAGAAATGCAAAATAGAGGAGGCAATGAAACACTGTATTCTTCCATATAACTATCATTTTGTCCCTTAATTTGTTGCCATGATACTTTCTTTTTTTCTTCTTCATAGTATAGAAGCTAAGACAAGGCAGCTTTTTCATTTGAATAACCTTTTGTCTGGTGTTCCTTGTGATGCTTTCATGTTCTTTTGTCAGACGTTTGCTATCCTTTCCTAAATCACTATAAAAAATCTCTATAAAGGTCTATATCTGGGAGATCTGAAGAACTGCAGAAAATAGAACATAGGCAAGGTGGCAGGCAAAACTTAATCTGTAGATAAACTAAATGGAAATCTTCAGTCATTCTTAGCAGAGAAGAAATAAGGAGAAAATTTTCTACCTAATGTTTTGGGAGTGAGAAGAAAGAAATTCTAAGCAGACTGGGGTACTGCTTCTAATTTCTCATAATGGGTTTTCTAGTAAACACAATGCCACTTATTTTACAGTAACATTACATCAATAAACATTGGATTTGGGGATAACACAGTAATAACTTTGTATCTTGATTTGCAGTTCGTCAGCTTCACCGGGAATTCCTCAGAGCTGGAGCCACTGTTCTGCAGACCTTCACCTTTTATGCCACTGAGGACAAACTAGAGAACAGGGGAAATTATGTGGCTGAGAAAATAAGTGTGAGTAAAACAGTTTTGATGGAGATACAAAATAAGTTGATTAATTTCGAAAGGTTTGTCAGAGACATTATCGAGTTTGTCATAAGAGTCTTGGCTATTTTGAGGACCAGAGAATGAGACGATGCAATTTCAGAGTTTGGAATAGCAAGAAAGGCAAGGTGAAGTGACAAAAAAACCCAAACCAAGACAAAAATCAAAGACAAAATGGGGAAAGGATGAAGAGAGGAAAGAGAATGCCCACACTGTATTTTTTCTGTATTTTTTATCTGAGGACATGGGTTTACCGGAGTTTTGATACAAAGATTATAGGGAGTACTAAATGTACAGAGAGCAAATGTAGTGAAAAAACAGAACTGCTTTAACATCCAGAGAAATGACTCAGCTGTAAAAATGGCGAAGAGTCCTAGAGAATAATGAGTTGCTAATGAGTACAAAATGTTTTTTAGAACCATATCTTCATTGAGTAGCAACTAAAAGAATCGGAGCTATACACTGTAGTCAATATTCCCCTTCCCTCGTGTGAAGGTAATCTGTTACATCAACAGAAGTACAATGTTGGTGTTTTGTTACTCCATACACAAAGGAATTTTAGGATGCTGGATGTGTTTACTAGATGTAGGCCTAAGGTCCGATGGAATTCCTGGCCAAACATTTCTATATAGTTCCTTTGAGACAAGAAGGTTTGGCATTGAGTGGTTTCTCTGATCTTTTTCCTTTGGTCCTACTGTACATTTTATCTTCTGCAAATTAGAGAAAATTCTCCAGGGCTCAGGGAGGAAGGAATATCTGTATCTGTGAAGATATCCCTAGTCAGAAATTAGAACAATCTGGACACTAGAGAAACACTTGAGGCTTAATTGAGGTCATAGAAAATATCATATGACCAAACTTGTCTGAAATGCTGTACCTTTTACATTCAATAGATGCAACACTGAAATGTCTGAAGTGGTAGTCCCAGAAACCCAGTTCCTCTGGAACAAATTGTGCTTCAATTCTTGCTGACATGAAAAATTATAAAGGCTGGGGAGCACCTGGATTGGGAATGCATTACATCAAACCTTTCAAAATTGATTTCCTGCCAGTTCTGGAATCAGGTTCCTCCCGGATTTAACTCATTTATGGTTCCACCTCTCAGAGTCCCCAGGCATGTTCCTGAGCACAAGTGCAAATGGAAGACAATCTGTCAGCAACAGCCTTAAAAATCAGCTGGGTCTTTTGAGGCAGCCATGTAAAACTTTCAGAGAGAAAACTATGTAGATTCTAAATAGTCTATGGACTGCAGAGAAACCTGCTATAATCAATACTTATTAAATACCCCAAATAATGATTCTTTTCCCCAAATATTTTTTTCCTCAGTTTAACCTCTTTTTCAAAGGCTGTTCTGGTCATCACAATTTTGATATAGAAGGAATATGACTTTCAGTCTAGGTGATTATTTAACAATATTTTTGCCTTTATTTAAGTCGGTAAGTTTAGCATCACATAATTAATGATACAATTTTTAAATTGTATTAACCCTGCATGAATATTATATCGGGGGGGGGGGGGGTTAATTATCAGAACACTAAAATACATTTTAAAAAAAATTTGAAATTCCCATATAATTTGTTTTCCATCCACAATTTTCAGAATGAAAGCATATACTTAGATGTAAATAACTCATATTCTAAGAGGCAAAGAAAATTCCACTTCACACCAAATACTTGCTTTTTATAGGCAATTTGTGTAAGATCTATTAAAGGTAATGTATTTTGTAGTACTTGATAATATGATAACTTAGAGGAGGCAAGAAACTAGTTTCCTAATGTTTGTTACTGTTTGAAAGAATCTTATCTTCCTAATCAATATTACTTTAAAATCCATTTAATTTTTATTAAATTAAATTTAAATTTAAATTTAAAAAAATACAAAAAAGCCATTCTGACTTTTGGGTTTTTTTGTCCTTATAGTGCTCTGAAACTACATGCACATATACCTCTGTAAGATAAAACTAACAGAATCTATATTCACACAGTGCCAAAAAGTTAATGAAGCTGCTTGTGACATTGCAAGAGAAGTGGCTAATGAAGGTGATGCTTTAGTGGCTGGAGGAGTCAGTCAAACACCATCTTACTTAAGCTGCAAGGATAAAACAGAGGTTAAAGCAGCCTTTCGTCAGCAACTGGATGTCTTTGTGAAGAAGAACGTGGACTTTCTAATTGCAGAGGTAAATTTGTAAAAATAAGTACATGCCTTCAACTGGCACAGTGTTAACTTTGTAGATGTCTAGTTTACTTTAGGTTCTATAACTACATGTTGCCACCTCCTTTAAAATTTTCTGCTGTGCTTGTATCCCAATGGTATCAGATATTTTTCTAAATGCACATCAACATCTGCAGGTGCTCTAGAATAGAACCTTGAAACTTCAATTTCTACCTCAGTCAAGTAAGATTCTGTACTGATACAAAGAAGAAAAGTAAATGGGATCTTGACTAATCCCTGTTTCTTCCCATATGTGGAAAGAAACCTAAGATGACTTCTCTAGTTGACAATAGTTCTTCGGTTAATCCTCGATTAACCTCCCATATGGGCATTCTTATTCTGAAACAAAAGTATCATTATTTTTAGTTTATTCTTACTCACTTTTAAAAATCCTTTTTAAACTGTGTGGCCAGCAAACTGAACTGAATTATGTTAGTATAAATCAGAAAATAATAAAATCATTGTATTGATGGTGAATTTGAGATCTGGTTTTATATTTTTATATTTCGTTACTGAGAAACAAAATAGCCTAGTTTTAATTTCTTTCAGTATTTTGAACATGTTGAAGAGGCTGTCTGGGCAGTTGAAGTTCTAAAAGAATCTGGAAAGCCAGTTGCAGCTACGATGTGCATTGGTCCAGAAGGAGACATGCATGGAGTGTCCCCTGGACAATGTGCTGTCCAGCTGGTAAAGGCTGGTAAGAATCTGTTTTAATGTGCCCTTTAAAAGTATGGAACAAAATAAAGTCCTTAATTATTGAAGTAAATAGATGTGTATCTCAAGTAGGTAGCTTCCCAGTTGTATCTGGTAAGTTTTAACTCTGTAGAAAAGTTTTTATATGTACTTTACTAGAACAGGCTTGTAAAAATATATGGAATTACAGCTATGAGATCCTTGATAATCAGTATGCAATGGGTGGGAGCAATAGCCAGACACAACTGATACTGAATACAGCAAAATCCTAAACCAACTCAAATTTCATTACAGACCCGTCCCCAAATTCTAGAATCACAAGCACAAAGCCACCTTTGATTCTCTGCTTATGTTTTTTGAAGTGTTGTTTTTGCACACAGTTCAAGCTCAGGTTGAGAGAATTAAGAGGATGAAAAAAATAATAATTTTGCCTATCAAAGGCTGTTTTCTACAGTACGAGGAGAAGGGCAGAAGAAATTAATCAGGGGCATGATGAGTGAAGATACAGGGGTTTACTTGTCTATTCCAAACTGCTCTTTTCCTTTTTGAGTTACAGTTGAAATCCAAAGGTAGAACTTATGTTAGGAACCTGCTACCTATTTGCATGTGTGGCTGTACATAATCAGACTTCACTGATTAAGCACTGGTAAGAAATAGCATCTGTAGGAGGGTAGAAGATGTGATTCATCATTAGGAAGGTAAAGAGGGGTGCAGCTGAGATGCAAATGGAATGATCAACCTCAGGAGGGTTGTGCCTGGCTCTAGCACAGCTGCCTTGTTTCCATAACACTGATGTAAAGATGGACAGCACTGCTTCTAGAGTGCTGTTGCTAAGAACTTTCATCTCCCACTTCCTGGGGAGCTGTGAGTTGAAGTTACTTTCCTTCTCCTAGGTGCTTCTATAGTTGGAGTCAACTGCCATTTTGATCCAGAAATTTGCCTTGAAACTGTGAGGCTGATGAAAGAGGGCTTGCAGGCTGCTAAACTGAAAGCCCATCTGATGTCCCAGCCACTTGCTTTCCATACACCTGATTGTGGAAAGCAGGGGTTTATTGATCTTCCAGAATTTCCCTTTGGTAAGACAAGAGTATCTTTTTTTTGTTGGTGGTGGTTGGTTGGTTTTGTTTATTGATTGTTCCTGGCTTTTTTTCCCCCCAGATTATAGTACAGCTGAAACTGCAAGGTGTCCTTTTATTCAATATGATGAGTCCTAGTTATCCTGCCTGGCATTTTCCAGACAGGTTAAAATGTAATATTGGAGTAAAGATCATCCACATAGTGAGAATACTTTGGTAGTATCACAGCATGTGACTCAATGTGTAATTATGATGAAAAGAGTTAAAATTCCACAATCTAAATTCATTTTTAAAATGTTCTTTCTCATGCTATAGAACCTTGTTCAGGACAGCTGTAAACTGTCCAAAGAACAGCAGCAAAAGTACTAAAAAAACCCCATTAATCTGGGTTGTGACATCTATCTCACAAGGCCCATGCTTACCCATGTAAGGATTTAATGTACAATGCAGTACAATGGATATAGGAGCATTATTACTGCACTCATAGTAGTTCAGTCTTGTGACTGTCTAATGTACGCGAGATTAGAGAGAAATCAGAAAGGGGACTTTAATAAATCAGCAGTTTGGAGAAGAAGTCTATCACATGTATGCTCAGGGGATACTCTACAAAAACTGAAAGATTCAGCCATTTAATATGTGTATAAGGTTTGTGTATTTAGGGCTTATTTTCACGTGAGAGGTAAAGGATCCCTTTAACATAAGGGCAAAATCATCTTAAACATTTTAAGGCTGATTAGAAAATTCTTTCATTTTCAGATACCATACACCCTTCTTTTCAAGATCAGAATAAATGATATTAAAACATTCATAATTTGAATTTGCAGCAAAAAAATTGAGAAGTAGATGTGATTTTCAGGAAGCTTGTTGTTTTTCTTTAAATTCCTCTCTTTACATAAATGAAGGAAAGAGAATAAAGGATAAGCCTGAGGCATTCATTAAATGGTAATAACACGTCTGAGTCCTGAAAATATCTGATGTTTAAAAGTGTTAGGAACTCATTTATCCTATTCATTCCTTCATATAGCTCCTCTGATTGCAAGCAGAAAAAAAAGAAATCAAACAGAGGCAGTAGGCAATCAAGTGAATGGAAGGATTCACTCTTTAGTTTGTTATGGTTCTTGGCTTGTGTGCTATAAGCAATCTGTATGACATCTCGGCATTCAGAATTCCCATGAATAATTAATTGGTGAAGACTGGCTCTGTGAGTGTTTTCAAAACCCAGAAGCAGCAATTGATTGCTTGACAGCAGATAATCTATTTGGTAAATTGTTGTTAAACTGACCAAATTACCCCATTTTCATTAAGGCAATAACAAAGAGATAGTTAGGTATCTGAAGAGTACATAAACTCTGTGTAGGGCAACAAGATCTAAGTTTCTAGGAAAGTGTTAGGTGTGTTGTATGGACAAACTCCAGCATCTAGATGCCAGAAGTATTTATTTGTCTGTAGAACTTTTTCCATTTTTCTGTTTTCTCTTCTGTGTTACTGCAATTTCTCTGAAATGTCACCAGTTAAATAAGGACAATGTTTTAGAAAGAAATGTCCTGGTCAGTGAAAGAATACCTAATTATCTCAAGAGCAGATATATCGAGGGCGCAAATCTAGGAGCAGGTTACAATTTTTCTCATCAAAAACAGTTGTTACAGATATTTAATTCTGAATAAAGCCTAGAAAAAAAGCCAACTTGCATTGACAGACATGGAAAATAAAAGGTTAGTCAATTTTGGGAAGGTGTCTCTCCACTTCAGAGGCAAGGATGTTGTGTGGGACAGTATCAAATGCTTTGCAGAAGTCCACGAAGGTAGTAACATCAGTTGCTCTTCCCTTCTCCACCAATGCTGTAGCCCCCTCATAGGAGGCCACCAAATTTGTAGGCACGATTTGCCCTCAGTAAAGCCATGTTGGCTGCTACCAATCACATCCTTATTTTCCATGTGCCTTAGCACAGTTTCCAGGGGATCTGATCTATGGTTTTTCTGGGCATTTTAAGACTGACTGGCCTGTATTTCTCTGTCTTATCCTTTTTTGCCTTTTTTAAAGTGTGGGTTATGCTTCCCCTGCTCCAGTCACTGGGAACTTCACTGGACTTTCACAAGTTTTCAAATACGATGGATAGTGGCTTAGCCACTTCATCTGCTATCGGATGAATTCATTCATCAGGTCACATGATTGTGACAGGGTGATGGAGAAGACAGGGAAACAGTCTATACTGTTCCCCTGAACAGAGTTGCTTATACAGGTGTAAGTTGAGTGCACAATGATGCATTCTTACTGTTGATCATTTGTATAAATTTTGCATTCGCTTTTTAATGATATATGAAAGAAAAGAAAATAATGAATTTGTGCTTCTGGTGCTTTCTGTCATATCTGCAGCACTGTACAAAAGCTTGTTTTTATTTGAACAGCTTTCTAAAATGCTTAATCTAAGTTTTCCATGCAATATTAGTCCACCTACTTTTCCTTTGTCCTGTCTTTCCCTCTGAAACCAATAATTTTCTGTTTAAGAATATTTAATTGTCTTCCTTCTGCTTTTTAATTTTTGAGCCTGTTTCTTAGCTACACAATAGACTTAGAGTATATCTGCTTTATATCAACTTCTTGCATGTTAGGCGTTTTTGGGACAGAACATAGTAACATTCTTCAATCCTACTTCGCCTTTGTGTTGCTGGAGCCTTACTACCTCAAACACAGCTTCTTTGCCCAGCAGAGTGTTCAGTGCACAGACATGATGCTGCACTTGCCTGATAACTCTGTTGGTTCATGTCCTTCAGATGTGCATGTGCATTAAGAAGTGGGAGGATTTTTATTCTTTTATTTCTGTATTTTTATTTCTTAAAGTTTCTTCTTCAGTCCCTGTTCTTTTCTTTCCAGTTATGCCACTCTTGTGCCTCCAGCTCTTTGAGGTGTGCTTTTCTTTGTTCTTTACACTTCCTATTCCTTTTCTTCCACAAGTCTACTCTCTCAGCTCTCCATCACAATGCTCAACACAACCTGCAGCAGAGAGGAGGGTTCAAAACAAAGATTGCATTCTAACTTAACCTACACATACAACTTTCCACAAGGGATGAGGTGGTTTGAGGCAGCAAGCTGCTCATGACTGGAATTACAACTAAGGGATGGACTAAGAAATAGCTACAGATCCCAGCCGAAACAGCTGGCTGCCAGTATCTGATCGTGGAAAAAAAGTGTAATAAGCATTTCTGAGGAATAATGAGCAGGATTATTCCTATGCAGGTAGGCTGATACCTTCTCCTTTCACAGATTAGTGTGTGGTAATCAGATTTCCCAGGTATATATTGTTTATTAGGAAATACAGCCATAACACTGAAAGTATTCCGATTCTTCAGCTAAGAACTCTGGCAGAATGGAAAGTATGTGATCAGCCTTAGAAGATACTAGGTGCTGTTTTGCAAAGCCAATAATGCTTACCAGCATGGGTCAGCAGAGCACTGCAGAATCTGAAAGCTAGCCTTGTGAAAGTTTGGATCACTGATCCTAGGTCAGTCAGTTCAAACACGTTTATCTGTACCTACAACATCTTTTGCAAACAGTGTGCAAGTGTTTCAACAACATGATTTTTTACCAAAAAATGGATAAAAATGGAATGGTTCATGGTGGAAACTCATGCTATGAATATCTTTGCAGGCCTGGAGCCAAGAATTGTAACCAGATGGGACGTTCAGAAATACGCAAGAAAGGCCTATGACTTAGGAATTCGTTTCATTGGAGGCTGCTGTGGATTTGAGCCATATCATATCCGAGCAATAGCTGAGGAGTTGGCTCCTGAAAGGGGATTTTTGCCAGAAGCTTCTGAGAAACATGGTAGCTGGGGGGATAACCTGAGCATGCATACCAAACCCTGGGTCAGAGCAAGGTATGTATATCTGACCTGGAAACCAACACACCTTTTGCAAAGGCTTACAATGCTCCACAGAGCTCACTGGCTTAGCTGATATGGGCAACTAAATATCACTGTAAACATTCTATTTTTAGAATGATGTGGTTTATGTTTAATAATTTCAAAGAATTAAAGCTGACCTAGGAGCATTGAAAAGGGTGAAGGAGAAGTAGAGGATCTCCTGTGAATGTAATTCATGAAAATGAAAAGGAAAAACTGACAGAGTATTGTAAATCAGTTTGTGGCTGGCTTACAGTATTCCTTTCAAAGGTGGAAAGATACTTTTAAAGATACTTTTTAAGCATGTAGCATTTAATTGCATATTTTCATTCATACTTCTGTATCTAAATATAATGTCAATCTTTACAAGTTAGATGATCCTTTGCAATTGTCATTTAAGCCACATTTCCTTCAATATTTTGAGGTGCTGGAAAAAAACCCTGAATTTCTTTTTCTTTATTTAGGGCAAGAAAAGAATACTGGGAGAATCTGAAGCCTGCTTCAGGCAGGCCATATTGTCCATCCATGTCAAAGCCAGATGGCTGGGGAGTGACCAAAGGAGCCAAGGAGCTGATGCAACAGAAAGAAGCAACAACTGAACAACAGCTGAAGGAGCTTTTCCAGAAAAAGAAGTTCTAATCCACTGCAATTGTGTAAATCTTACAATGATTTATCTACTGACCACCTCATGCTTCACAAGAAAATCTGTGAAGATGAGTACTGTATTGATTTATCAGTTAAAATGTAATGAAAGAGACAAAATGCAGAAAGAATGTGATTACGTAGTAAATATGTCTAACTTTGACAATAAAATCTTTCTCTGGACAAATAGTTTGAAGAATACACAGTCAAAAGTAATTTTGAATTCTCATAATAATTGAGCTTCTGTTAGCTAGGTGCCATTAATTGGGTAGACACCTGAAGAGTAATAACTGTCTCAACTCACCTGTGAAAAAAGAAAAAGCCATCTATAAATACAGTGTCAATGGACTTCAACTCCCAAGTCTGTTTTCAGTTTGGTATTACAAGACCTTTCTCAGACATCAAGATTTATTGAGAACTAGTGCAGGAACCCACAAGCCGCCAATTATTTGTAGTCACTTTTTTGGTTTCAAGAGAATAAAAGTAAACTGAAAAATACATCTTACAATTGCAATCAAAACCTAAGGAAAATGAGATCTTGCAGGAATTTCTTATATGCAGGGGGAAAGGTTCAGAGAACTTTTAGAAGAGAAAAATGGCAGGTAGGTAACTCAGTTTTTGTCTTAAGGTATCATGCACAGAAGATTTACTCTTCTGGAGACTGAAAGGCTTAAGAAATTACTCTGCAATTTAAAAAAAAAGTCAAATAAATAAAAAATAATATAATGAAATAGTATTGTATTATCTTCACACCTTAAATCATAAGACCACAAAAAGAATATTGTACCCAAGTAAAAAACCAATTTTCAAATGATGCGGCTGATTTCTGGAAATCTCTTTTTAATTACTTGGTTATCTTAAAATAGCAAAAAACCCCAGGTCTCGAAGATATAACCCCTGTTTAAAAAAGTAGTACAACATGCCTTTTTTTTTTTAAGCTGATTCATTCACTCTACAATCTTAGCTTTAATAAATAAAAAGCTCTGTTAAGATCAATCCATTCAAGTTAAGAAAACCCATGGAATTGGTACACTGATTTGTTGAGAAGTGTTTTCATAGGAAGGGTACCACTATATTTGGAACTTGTAAAGGACACATTTCCATAATTTATTTTTGTGAAATACCACACAACTTAGGTTTCTCTCTAGAATGAATTTGCACCCATCCTACATTAAGTAAACTACCTTTATGAAAATCTCATTCTCACAGTTAGGTGTGAAAGATTTAGTTCAACTACTTTCTAAGTATACGCTTATTTCCTTATTTCTATCCATGTTGGTATTCTGCAGTTCAGGAAACAAATATGCAACACTTCAATGGGGAACTTCAGGTATCCTTTTCAGACTGTTATTGGCAGACAGGTATAAGCCTTCCTTCCCTAGGCTTATAGCATATTAAAATACTTGCTAGCTAGAAATTTTGCCTGAAAGCCAAAAGTAGACAAATCAAGATAGTAGATATTTTAAAATGCAGATTATTTGGAATGCATCCATGTAAGTATATATGCTTTGTGTGCTCTTTAAACTCCTTTGCTTCCTAAATGCTTCTCAACGTTACCTCTGTAGAGAGTGGAATATTGCAAAATCTGTAAAATGGGAAGACCAGATCTTTGATCATCACCAAAATGCATGTAACATTAAGGACATACACATGATTTGGTGGCTTAAAACACAGGCTACAACCGGTAAAGAAGTGTTTTGAACAATCATTACCTGTTTAGGGCCTTCTTGTGGCATAGAATCCAGCTTGACCATCATACACTAACTATATAAGTAGCTGGGCAGATTTTTTGGAAACTGTCATAATGTGCAAAAATTGTATTGAAATAGATTACTTCACAACACAGAATACTGAAGAACCTGGTATTTATGAAGATATTATTTTGAATTCTTGATACCCAGTTTGAAAAAGATGAATTTTAACACACTACCATGAGAAATAGTTAAAGGCCATTTGAAGACATGGAAAATGAGAGCTGGCCCAAGGCGGGCGAAACAAACATTCCCTGTTTTATTCATATCACAGGCTGGTCTTATAAAGGAATTGCCAGTGGGATGACAACAAGTTCAGGGTGCTTTATTGATCACTAAATAACCGCAATCTATCAAAAAAACCCAACCCCTCCAAAAAAATCCAACACCCCTTGCCTCAAAAAAACCCCAAATCCCTAAAAACACCAACCAGCAAAGCCAACCAAGCTACCAAGCTTTCTTTCTCACTTCTTTCAGTGTAACCTCTTAGGCATAAGGAAACTGTTAGATTTCCATAGGTTTCTAATGGTTAATTACACGACTTGTTAAGGAAATAACAGGCCAACAGCACAGTCCTAGGAAATTTGTTTCCCTGGAAAGCCTGTCTGCAAACTTAGATAGGAAGTGAAAGGTACTTTAGAAGGCTAGCTCCTGTATTCAGTACCCTAAGGATAATTTATTTGTAGGAGAAGGTGTTTGCTTAACCTATTTGGAAATAAATCTAATGATGTACCTTCCATGACAATGCCAGGTTAGTTCAATGTCTACAATCACAGAAACACAAAATATTTGGAGTTGGAAGGGACCCACAAGGACCATGTCTGGTTACTTCACTCTTAACAAAATTTTCCTAATTTGAATATTCCTTGATGGAATTTATTCCTTTTTTGTTGTTGTTGTTTTGTTATTTTTCTCCATTATTTCTTTACAGCTCATTAGAGACATGAAGAATTTCTTCCCATGCTAAAGTCTGTTATACATTTGAAGATTTACATACATTCCTTGTTTCTTTCTCAATTGAACAGACCCTGTTCATTCATTCTTCCCTCCGAGTCTCTGATTCATCATATACCCAGAAATCACCTCCATCAAATCTTTATCCAGAGCTTCCTATCTCTTATGTTTTTTTACCTGTGGGCAGAAGTGAAGTGACCTGAACCTTGGAAGTTCAGATCCAGAAGTGAAGATCTAAAGTTTTTACCTTTTCTAAAATCTAAAGAATAAATCTTACTCATGATGCTGAATGTCAGGAGAAGAGGGACCTGAACAAACTATAAACTTCAGAAACTACTAGCTATCTACACATGAGGAGATGGCTACATATTTAGTCAGTTCTGAAGTTTCCAACCTCATGCAAAAAAAAGGCCTAAAAACCTGCTGTGTAATGGTCAGGTGTTGGTCTGATTTATCTGTAAACCAAATGCAAGGAGAGTGTTGTAAAGAAGAAAATGTGGGATTAAGTAACAAAACCCGCAGTTTTCTTGCAGAAAATACAGCTTTTTTCCCCCTGCTCTTTTGAAAAGAAAGTTTTCTAAGAATCCTACTAAATCTGACATCTTCAGGTACCACAAATTTCTTCCTAAAGCAGTTTGTGGCTCTGCCTTATCTTTCATCTCTATTCACAAATGCAGTGGCAGGTTCAGTGACATTTTTTAAATCTAAACATCGAAATAAGTGGATTCATGTATCTGTCTTGTTCTGCTCCATTGACTTCATAAAATATTGAACATAATCTAATTTAATCCTGCATTGAATTAAGTATGATCACCATTGAAATAGGATGGGCAGAATATTATGGTAAAATACATTATTTCAGCAGCTTGCCTTGTTATAAAGTTCTTCATTACCTTTTTCTTATGTTCCACTTTATTGAGACAAATGGTATTTGACATAAATTTTTATGAAATCATGATACTAAATTTTGTCAGTGGTGTATACTTCTTCATGTACAACTTCCGAGACAGACAGCAATCAATTATATCCCAACATTAGGAATCTGAAGATAGACTTATATATGAACCATATATTTTGGTTAGCTTCACCTCAGAGCTTCTATGTCTAGCAAAGTTGTATATCTGAAAAGAAAAACAAATTTGGGTAATAGGGCTTGATGCAATCAGAGTGGAGAGTATGACTTTCAAAGCAGATTGAGAAATGTATGTTTGGAATAGGGAGAAGTGTGGCTTACCTCACAATTAACAATGCAACAGCAAACATGCATCAATCAAACTAAGATTTACAAGCATTAACAGTTGTCACCGGCTGGTTCAAGAATGTTTTGTAGCAGTCATTTGCAAACATTTGCATGTTATTGTTTCTGTGCAATGGAAGAAAGAGATCCAGTGGCAACTGTGACACGGGAAGGAAATTCCATGACCCGTTTTTATTTATAATCAGTCAATCAATCAATCAATCAATCAAACAAACAAAAAATAGGTCAGTTCCACCCAAGAAAAAGAAAACAAGAATAAAAAGACTCTACCATACTTAAGGTCAAGCAGCAGTGTTTTTCTGCCCCATGCAGGAAAGTTTGCATGCTCTTTTCAGTTATATCAGCTGGTATGCTGTAAGATCCTGCCGGCTCTTCCTACAAAGGTTTTTGTAAAAAAGCACTTCACAGGAGCATCACAGTATTACAGATCCATGGAAAATCACAGATGTGCCCTATGAAGGCAAAGGCTTTTTAAAAACTCATGCTTCCCAGTAAATAATTTTTTCTCAGATTTTTTCTCTATGACGAAATCTCAGGAAATTGTACTTGACAAGCACAAGCCTGAAGCAGTCTGTGCGAACACTGCCTCCAGGTGGCTCTGAGCACGGCTACAGCACCCGGGAGGGGGGGCCCTCTAATGGCTTCTCAGATCTGCGTACACGGACAGAAATCAGAAGAGCTGTTAATTTCGATTTAACTTCAGATCAGGCTTAATTACACCTGTATTTTCTACTTAACAAGGAAGTGTCTTCTTTACAAGAACTGTAAAAGCTAATTAAGTCTTCAATTGTGCAACATTTTAGTCTTATTTTACTTCCTCAATAAAAGGACTGACTGGACTAAAGTTTTTCCTTGAAAATGGCTAGGTCTGCTCTCAACTTAAAAAAAATCAAATGGCATACAATGTAGACAAGCATTTTAAAGCATAGAGAATGGGACAAAAGACAGAAAAGTTGAAACAGGGACAGGACAGAGGCAAAGAGGCACTGTGTGCAATACTAAATGATGTACAGCACTGCATCCACCACACGACCAGGCAGAATTTAGATATGATAGGCATGAAGAGCCATGTCCTCTATAGCCACTGCTTTCTGCAAGGGTAGACCTTGAAAGGTTTCTCTCTGTTATGTTGGCAAGACTGTCCCGTAAGTGAACAGCAAATTGAGGCTATATTCTTTAAACTTTCTACTGCTTTTCCTAATGCTTCTATGCATATGAGAATTCTTGTCTCAGACAAATCATTGCTATTCCACCCTACTTTCATACTGCTACACATACGTTTAATGTGACTGGTTCTGCTGGTTCTGCTAGGCAGACAGGACTCTTAGACATAATTAGTATTTGCGCCATTGAAAATGAAAGAAAATTTGCTGGGGTTTTTTTCACACTTGAAGCTGTACACACTCCATTCAGTTCACAGTGATACCACAGCACAAAGGGGTACAAACAGGATTAGCTGTTTTGCCTAGGAATGAAGCAATCCTTGTGTGTCATAATGATACACCTGACTCTTACCCATCAGCTTCTTCCCACATGTGGGAATATAAAACATTGCCAAGGTGTGACAGCATGGCCAGGACAGCCCATACTCCATACCTTTGGCTACAAAATTAAAATAGCTTATCAGTTTCATCACGTTAGCCGTGGAAGAACGGTTGCATAGGACTATGAAAGAATCAAATCAAAGAATCTCTTCATGCTTTACATTTACGCTTCACAGAATTGTCACAAACTGCCCAAGGTGTGACAGCATAGCAACTCAGACTTTTGATTTTCACTTGTAATTTTTACCAGAATACTTAGATTAGTGTGCTCTGAGGTATTACTGAAAAGCTGAGGAATTCGTCCTCAGCTGAGGACAGAAAGGACATAGGAGTATGTCCAAATAGTAATTGCTAGCATTTTTCAAAGTGCATGCAGAAAATCATTTGGCTGAAAAAGGATTTGGCCCTTGGTTCAAACCTTCATGCATAAGCTATGAAGAAGTCCTCTGTAAACCTGATTAGCTATTCTGTTCTCACTAATATATGCAGAAAAAATCATGGATCTAAATCACTATTCCCTTGGGTTATTAACAACTGGACAGATCACATAGGTGAGATCCAATGCTGACAGACCAAAGTGCTTCACTCCAGACCTCTGCGCTGGCATGAGTCCCTGTAGCACATCCAGGTAGCCAGGATCAAAGCCAACAGACAGTCACATAAGGTAGGTAGCTACAGCAGAGGTACTAGAAGTAAGAATGGACTGCGTTCACTACTGTCTTTACTGTTCATGGCACAGCCTAATAGTCTGACTAGAACAGGATGTGTTTTAGGAGGGTGTCTGGTTAGTTACAGAGATTTCGAAGTAACATAGCCTACTCCATTAGTCAGCTTGTTGGTTGTAATAAATCTAACTAATAAATCAAAGCTCTTCTCATTCTTTTGTCCTAATATCCTGGCCTCATTTCTAAAAGTAGTGCCTAAATGTGTGTTGTGCATGTGACAGACTTACTCATTAATTCAATCTTAGAGGCACCCTACAGCCATAAATGGGGCTTTGCAGACATATCTCATAGGACATTCTTCAGTTTTTTCCTACTCATGGAGAAAAAATACATCAAGATTCCATAAACAAGCAAAATCACATTCATTTACAGGAGCACACAGTGAAACTTTTGTTAAAACCTTCAGTGATCAGATGCATGGAATTCATTAAAATAATCAAATGTATAATACTCACAGCTCCAGATTTCCTTACACATGAAAGTCCATTTCCACGTGAAAACCTGCTGCCCCTCAGCGGTTTCTTAAGAAACAACAGAACAACATCATTGAACATGCAGAACAAGAAGAACCTCCTTAGAATCTGCTCCTTTTGGTTAAGAATAAATGAACATTTAGTTATTATAGTTAACTATTTGGTTAATACTAAAGAACAGTCTGATGCCAAGGAATAGTTTGTAAACAGTGTCTTGATGTTAATGCCAGTTTGTTCTGCCTATTTCCTGAGCTAACCAGCACCTCCTTCCATCCAAACAATGTCTGTTGTAATTCCTGGGTGACAATCAACTTTGAGTTAGATGTTAGCTATAAGTCACAGTAGATCTGGGAAATGCCAAGAGGAGAGATGCTACAGTAGAGAAATTTTGCATTTCAGAAAACTGGCCTTGGTGTTTAGAAGCACTCAGTGTTGGCAACTATGGATTAAATCAATGTGACCCAACAGCTTGCATGACCTCCAAAAAATTGTTCATTGAGCAAAGAAAATAAGACTGGGATTCATCATCTGAAATAACATCTAGTCTCTACAACCACTAATAGCATGAATAAACAACAAGGACGTAACAGAAGGCTATGGTAATGAAAATGCAATTCATCTGAAGAAGCTTATATAATTAGATTACATTTATATAACCTCCCTTCTTGCAATATCTCAGTGATTCATATTCTTTTAAAGTCTTTAATTTTACAGGAACCCAGTGAAGTAAAAAAATACTGACCATCTATTTTATATCTGGGAGGCCAAAGCAAAACAATGAACAGCGGCAACATTCAGACTGCCTCATGTAAGTTTACTTCACTATCATACTTTGTCCACTGGTGCCTTTGGAAGCTGGATCTTCCAGTCATGTATAAATACTGCTCTGAATTGCTGAGTGGCACACTCTTAAAGCTAGATGCCACAGCAGTTGCAAAACCAAAGGTTTGTACTGACAGCAAGTGGTCTGACAATGGGCCTGAAGAGCTTGTCCGTGGTCACGCTGAGTTTGAAGCAGAACAGAAAGTTGTCATTGGATGCTTCCCAAGTCCCACAGGCCAGGCAGGAAAAATCTGGGGAAAGTAGGATTTCTGAAAGTAATCCTTTAATGTAATGGCTGTTCAGGCAAGTCAAAGGAAAGCACAGCACCCTTACCTAGCTTCATCATGTCCTATAGGAGCTTCTGGCAGATGTTCACAAACCCACTTTGCCTTGGGATTCCTTTTTCCCAAGAGCCACTTAGCTCCCTCTGCTCTCTGTGACTTTTTTTTTTCCTTCTATTTAAGAGACCAAGAGCTTCATTTTCAATTCAAGTGAAGATGATTATAATTGATGTGAATTATGCAAAGCCTTTGTTGCATTTTCCATCCTGGCACATTCAAAGCCTTGGATCTGAAACACCACTCCGTATTGCTGTTCCAGGTCTGAATCTGCAGAGCAATCCCATTTCTAGTTTCAGAAATCTTTGTCTGGTTGATCATATTAGTAATTATGATTAATATGAATATAAGTCACTACATTTGAATTTGAGTCAGTGGATGAATACCATCAGATGAAACTGTCCTTTAGTAAGTCCTTTGCAATCCATAAATAACTCTGATGAGAGCATAACAAAGGCCCTTTGTGTTATTGCACAGTGGAGCCAAAAATGTTCTTGAAGCAAAGTTTGTTTTCAATATAATTACATACAACTCATACATAAAACAGCTTGTTGTGCTGAAGCCAAAAATGTAGTCCTTTAGACGCTATGAACATCCTCATCTATATAAACAATAGAAACAAATTTATGGCAAGATCATTTATGTTTCACAGGTTCTTTTTATTCTGTTTGATATATTACTTCTTGTCTGAGGACACAGTCCTGCAAGAATCTTACTGCTGGCACAAATACCTGCGTGTACTAACAGCCTTGAAGCACTGAGAGTTCAGTAAGTGAATTCAGGGCTGTTTTGCTATCTTTTGCAGTAGTGCCTGTTACTGATCCTGACTGAAGACTTAAAAATCTTCAGAAAACGTAGCAAATATATCTTAAAACTGCAGAAACAGTTGAAAAGAAGTACCCAGGGTTTGTTTTTTTTTTATATTGTGTATCCTAAGATGCATTCAAACTTTCCAATCAAAGTTAGATGGTTTAGATTTTATTTTAGGAAACTGAATATGTTCTAAGCCATCTCTATCAGCTGAAGCACCCTGTCAGGATGGTTCATTTTAAGGCTCTTGCACAATTAAATAATCATTCTGAAGCTGGCATGATGGAAACAATTTTGGATCCCCCAAGTCTGGCGGGAGAACCAGACAATACTCCCTACAAGGAAGTACCATAATTCTGCCAGGAATTTTTTTTTCCTTAGTCATTTGTCCTCACATCCCTGCATCCTTCTGTTCCACAGTATAATGACTACAGAGCCAATGCCAATAATATCCTAATTCTACATTGAGTTCACTCATGTATTTCAGCATTTAATCTTTCTTTTTGAGAGCACTAGTGGAAAACAAATTATGATAATTCACAGTGCTGTCTCATTCCTCACTAGCATATGTTTCTCTGCCATTGCAACATCTGGGTTTGTATGGTTCCAGGAAGAATAACTTTTTACAGAAAAAAATTGTCCCTGTATAGAAATTTATAGTCAGTAAAGGGCTGCTATAGTGACCCATCCCATCTTCATCATTACTCCTACTGAAAGGAAAGAAGAGATGCAATGGCTATGCCACAGTGAGAGGTGGAACAGACTGAAGGACAGAGGTAGCTGGAATTCTTCATATAAATGCCACTCTTCTCTACTGGGGACAGGTCAAAACTCTGGAGGCCTTACATCAACATAGCCAAGATTTGTACATAGCACAGTTCACTTTGCTAAGAAAGTATGAACCAGATGCCACCATTGGAAAATTTTTCTTACTGTTAGAAAAAAATCTCTTTCCATCTTAGTTTCTGAGGAGTTCTTTTTCCAAGAGGCAAAAGACAGCTCCGACCCTCACACAACCTACACAATAGGAGCAGTATGTAGCTAATATTCCCACCCAAAGAATCACATCATCAGAGAGCCACAGTACTCTGATTTTTCTTTTTCACTTTCTTGCACTACTCTGGGAAAGAAAAGTATTCTTACAAGTGTGCTACTTTACTGTGACATAGCCTGGCACCTCACCAGGGTGGAGCTAATGCTTGAGCACCACCTCTGTCGGAGAAGCAGCTTGTAGTAGAAAGCAGTGACTCTACAGGAACTCTGTAGTACATGATAGTAGTAGCTTTCCCCCTCCACTGCTTCACTTGCGTCTGCTCACACTTCATACTCTACTCACTCTACTGGTAGTTAGAACTGGGAGCAACAAAGGCAACCCAAAATGCTTTTGCATCTCCCACACAGACAAATAGGTCAGACTAGTCTTGTCCTAAATAACAATCTAGATAAACACAGCCTGGAAATCATAGAATCATGTAGGTTGGAAACGACTCTTAAGATCACTGAGTCCAGCTGTTAATCCAGCACTGCCAAGCCCACCATTAAACCATGTCCCTAAGTACCACATCTACACATCTTCCAAAGACCTCCGGGGGTGGTGACTCAGCCACTTCCCTGGGCAGCCTGTTCCGAAGCTTGACAGCCCTGTCAATGAAGAAACTTTTTCTTAATATCCATCTAAACTTCATATCATCACGTTGTCATATCAACAATGACAACACAAGACTGTGACACAGGACATAAATCCCTCACTGCCTCAGAGGTTTCTGGCTTTGATAAAAATAAACAAAACTCTAGAATACATTTTTCAGTGGCACTCAAAGACAGAACCTAGAAAGAAACAAGATAAAAGAATATATATTACCTAGGAATATCTGACCTAAAATTTAAAAACTGCCTGCTCATTACCTTGCAGAAAGATAAAACATAAATTCTAAAAAAAAAAAAAGTGAATAAATATGTAAAATACAAGGTCCCTACCCATGATAGATAATATCATTACATGGAAAGTATAATTTTGCCTGTTCCATGATAAGTAACATCACAAGGGAACAGATTATTTTAATGGTATGGCTTAAATGGAGCTCATCACCAAAAAGAAGACTTGCTCCAAGGATTAGTCAGCATTTTATATTTACTGCTAAATCTCTGGAAATAAAATAGTTAAATGACTGCTTGTCTAAGCAGTTTCAAGCTAGCTTATAAGATGCAGTGACAAAAATATTTCGTCGTATGAGAGCCAGAGGAAAACATAAATTCAGCCATAAGGAGTGTTCTATGCTAAGGAAGGAAACCTCCCCATACACAATTCAAATGTGTGTCATAAATAAAGGCTGGCAGATAAGGGATCCAGAAGAGAAGAACCTACAAAACAGCCTTTTAAAATTTAAAATTCCAGCAGAAAACAAAATTGAAAAACTAACAGAGTAGATTTTGACTCTTGAAAACTTAAACAATGGGGAGAGTTTACCAAAGGAGAACTACCTGCAGCAAACTTTAAGGTAATCCTGCACTTGGTCTCAACACACTGTAACCATCTATATATCTCTGTAAACTAGTAGCACACTGGCAGTCTGGGTCCTAATTCTATCCCTAAGCACTATCTGCCTGTAGTTAAATAAAACTTCAGAATTAAATAATGAAAACAATTATCAAATGCACTAGACACCTAATGGGAAAAATTAGAAAAGCTGACTTGAAATTTCTACTAAAAAGGTAATTCAAATATGTAGCATTTAGACAATCCAGTGCTCACTGAAGAGCAATCCTAGTAGTAGAATTAAACCCCTGTGTTTTACTTGGTTTCCTAACATAGGAAATATTCTGTATTCTGCCAAAAAGAATATTCTGTAGTTCTCCATCATCTGAGTTCCCAGTGAATGAGTCTTTGATCTGTGGGCAATTGCAGCACTTTGATGAAGTTGATGGCACAACAACTATCTTCCATGCAGCCTATTTCAAGAAACAATTTGGAGGGACCCTGTTGTTCAGCAATGGCTAAAATAGCAGCAAATCTGTCACATAAGGACTAAGCCACCAAGAGTGGGGCAACCGCTGAACTGTAGGGTCCCATGAGATCTCCCCAAGTGTGGGAAATGGCTCGGATGTATGGGATTGATTTGAATGCAGAACAGTGTATATGAGTGTGTGTAGGCATTCACACACAAGTGAACGAATATGTTTTTAACAAACATAGGAGTGAAAGGAATCTCTGCAGATGCAGACAAACAAGTCGGCAAAAAAAAAGCAAGACACAGCCAGCAAAAGAGTGGCAGGAACAGGACCGTGAACAAAATCAAAGCAGATTTTGGGCTGTCTGTGCTGAAAAAGGCTTGGAACTGAGAAAAGAGAAAATTGCTTCTGTTACTTGAGTTCAAATATACTAGTAGAAATATGCTCAACCTCTCTGAAGTCCCTGAACTGCATCATAAAATACCTTGCTGCATCTTCATTTTCTTCTATTAGTGGAAATACCCTGAAATACTTTCCAAACTGATGAAATACTCATGCCAAAATGGTGAAACAATATTTAGGCAGAAAATTTGGGAAGCTGTACAGGAAGTGGAACTAAAATCAGAAGATTATCTGGAATGTATCAGCAACTAGTTTAATTTCTGGGGTGTGGGTGTATGGTTTTGAAACTGAAATTAGGAATGTTTTCAACTACTTGATTTATGAAAGTCGCACAACGCTATGTCTGTAGTTTATGTTTATATAAAAACATTGAATAAAAATTAGGTTGTAATGCAGTTTTGACTCAAACAGATCTTGCTGCCTTCTGTAGCAGCCAAATTGCTACCTCCAGCATGATGTTTTAGTCTCGCCTGCTCCTCCCTCACCTTGTCTACCAGAAAGCAAACCGAATGCACATCCTGACAATGTTAATGAGAACAGTGGAAGCTGTTACTGAATGAAATAACTATATTGGAAAAGAAACTATACCACATATATACTACAAATGAATTGCAGAATTTTCTTGATTTCCTTTAAAAGTAAGCAACCAAACCAACCACAATTTAAAAAGAAGAAAGAAGTAATTCAGTGATTTAACAGATGTATTACACTGAATTTCAGAGTATCTGTGCTGCTCCAAATACCACTTTGATGGAGCCCCAAAGTTACGTACATGCTGAATACCAGAATATACTCAAAATATTACTTTCCTTCCTGTTGTAATTGCAAGAGCTTACGGAAGTTTTAAACGATGCCCCTTTCACAAAAAGGACTTCGCATTGGCATCAAAATGTCTCATGGGAACGGAGAATTGTAACTAGAAATCAAAAACAACCCCTGTAATGAGCAGTGCTAGTTGCAAAATGGAAGAAAATGGAAGTAAAAAGCATGCAGAAAAAACAGCTGATGAAAGATGAAGGCACAGAAACTATTGCTTTGATTTAAATGTTAGTGATTTTTGAAGGAAGAAGATGAGAAAATAAAATACCTTTACATCTATGATATATATACTCAGAAGCAAGTGGGAAGACAACTTGGAATTATTAATACACTATAGGGTCAACATTTCAATTCAATTTTGTCATACACCAAAAACATTTTAAGACAAATTACACTGTCTAAGGAAAATGTAGTAGGGAAAATCTTTTTTTTTTTTTAATCCAAAAGCGTACTTAGATTTTAATTGGGGCACTCAAAGGAGGCCAAGTGGCAGATGATGGAGATAGACTGCAAAGAAGAAAACAGTAACCAAATTAGGAAGAGAAGAAAAGCAGAGAAATTAGAACAGGAGAAAGGAGCGGAACAAACTATTTACCTCTTGCTGCAGCCTCTGAAAGCTTTCGTGTCCCACATCTCTTTCACATTTACTGTGACCTCCCCAAGGATCTCTGTGTTTCACAACTGTAGAGATGAAGCATTATGAAAACACATTTGCATCACAGAGTATCCATTTTTCAACCTTCATTTTTCTTAACTTGCTTCTCACCTCCATCATTGACTACAGTCTGCTAAAATTATTTAGAGTGCTTTTCTGAGCCACCAATCTGTCTCCAACAAACCCATCACCACAGACTCTCACCCAGCAGTCTCCTGCTCCTCTACAACTTCACCTTCCATTTCCCTCCAGGCTGCAGCTGCTCTTGTTGGTAGAGTTCAGAGGTGGTAAAATGTGTTCAGGTGCCTAAATTGGAGAAACTGCTTCTTTCATGGCAGTGGAAAATCTAATTACAAAACAGTCCCTAGCCCATAGTTAGGCACCAATTAATCCCTCTTGGGCCCCAAAACCCTTTTGTCTTCTACATCAAAGGCATAATAGTTCCCATTGTTTCTTTGCACTTTACAACTCATAATATTCCAGCAAAATAAGTTTGAAGCTGCTCAGTATTTCACAAGAAAAATGTTTATATTATTTAAAAGATTCCAAAATTTTCATTTTCAAAATGAAATAAAAATATTTTCCTCTGACCTCTGAGAAAGAAAAGAAACAAAAAGCACAAAACCTATTTTCATTGCATTTCTATGTAATGTCACTGAAACATCTTCTATTTCCACCTGAAAGAAAAAAATTAACAAATTTGAAAAAAGTCTTTGGGGTTTTTTTCAAATATTTTTATACCAAATCATCTGGCTTTTCCTACAAACCCAGCAGAGTGAAGAGGCTGAGCCTCCCACCAAGGCCCTGGCCTCGGGAGCAGATACATATCTCAAGTAGTTCAAAGTACAAAAGTGCAGCTCAGTTGGTATGAAGAAGATATGCAATCAATTTGATGGGAACTACTTAGTAGACTGTAGGACTGGAAATTAAATATAATTAAATGTAGGTAAAGAGCACATTTGCTACTGGCTTAAGAAAAACACAGGGACTGGCATCCTGTGTGGAAGTCCAGCCAGTGCAACTGTTTTGAACACTGGGGGAAGAAAAAGGAAGGTAGAGACGTCATTTGGTCCTAAAAGAGATACAACAAAAGAAAACTGAATAAACTTTCATGATTTTCCTTTTTTTTTTTTCCCAGATTAGTGAGGCTCTGGAACAGGTTTCCCAGAGAAGCTGTAGATTCCCCATCCCTTTAAATGTTTAAGCCAAGGTTGGATGGGACTTCAAGCAACCTGGTCCAGAGGAAGGTGTCATTGTCCACAGCAGAGGGAACTAGATGGTCTTGAAGGTCCCTTCCAACACAAACCATTCTACAGTTGTGTTACAAACTAATGTTTCCTCCCAAGGTAAGGAAGACAATGGTTAATAAGGACTAGTTGATGTTTACCCTGTATCCATTCCAGCTCAAATAAAAGTGTAATGGTTCTTTATAGAAAAAACAGTCAGTGGCATGGCAAATCATGGTATTCAAATAGTTATGAGTGGCTCTCAAACTGTAATAGGAATAGCAGCTCAGATTATCTGATTATCTGATATTCAAAGGCATTTGCTCTGAGAGAAGCTCAGACAGGGAAATAATAGCCAGGAAACATCAGTGTTCAGCAAACTGTCCAACAGTGTTATCTACACAACTCAGAGAAGATTAAAGCTACAAAGATCTCCAGGTACCTGTCCAAGCATCATGAAAAGACTGTGTGGCAAAAAGGTACATCCACTGTGACCTCTCTGGGTCTTCTTTACTCAGTCCTAAGAAACACCCTGACTAGAGCAGTTCATGGTATGTGCATGATACTGACTCTTCCCCCAGCTCCAGCAAATGCAGCTGCTGGAAGACAACTTGCATTCCTGCCGTCACATCTTTTCACTGGTGCCTCTTTTCTTCCCCAATATCTTCTTCATTCTGGTCTTCTTGCTGTTCCTTCAGCTTATGTCTTAGTTGGCTAGATCACTCTTTTGGCAGCACTGATGCAAGTCTAAAACGGGCAGAGTAAAACAATGCTTTTGAACAGCTCAATGCTCATAAAAGCCAAATCTTGAAGTCACTGTGTCTGCTCTAATAACAATGCCGTAAATGAAAGTCAAAGCAGAAAGAGAAGACGTATTTTCTAAGTTGGCTTTTTTCCCCCTTTTCCTCTTTGTGTGTGCATCTCCTAATTTATCATTGAGGAGGCAGATTCAGGCTTTTACCACAAAAGTAGTAACATAAACTCCAGCTACTTCTTCATCCAAAAAGAACAGTTACTACCATCTTTAATAACACCTAAAAGGCTCCCAAATATAACAGTTCCCATTATTATAAAATACAAAACAAAATTAACAGCCACTACTGCAGCTATGGAGAAGGGAAGTTAGAAATGTGGTTAAAATCTCCCTCAACTGCTTTCCCTGCTTTTTTTTCTTTTCTGTGTGGCTAATGAAGTTTAAACTTCTGGTTTTTGTTGGTTTTTTTTTTTACATGTGGGTGCTCATTGACAGATGTTTGGGTGTCTCTGAACGGCCAGACTTTAATTACTTAGTGTGTGCAGTGAGTCACATAAATAACTACCTTTGGCCCTCCTGACTCATTTGTTCCAGTAAAACAGGCTTAAAGTTTCTAATTAATACAGGATGCCACTATCATGTCTCCATCCCTCAGAGAGAACTCTATAAACACTGTGCCATTGTTTCTTCATTAATTTCTTCATCCTAGCACTCTTCCTCTCACAGCTTAGCTGCCATTCCCCAGGTTACCCCCCTGTTCTTACTGCTTTAGGAACCTCAACCATCTCTGCTCTCCCTAGGCAAGAAGCTGCTCCAATCCTGACATCCATTACTGAAGTGAAAAGCAGTCCTTTATGTTAAACTCAGTATCTTTACTTCTGATTATATAAACCTGACACAAAATGAGGTCTGAGGGCCTTTTTATAGCTCAAGTTGTTCATATTCTTGCCTTCAAGGTCCTGGTTTACAACTAAGATATATAATTTGTTACACTGCAGCTTTACCCCTCCCTTTTGGCCTCAGCAGCCACTGCAGCATCTCCAATCTTTTTCGCAGCACCCCTCTACATTGTCTTTTGAGTAGATACTTTCCTTGGAAAGACTCTCTATACATGCCGGGCTCCCAGGCATCCATTCTCTCAATTTACAATTCCCTATCACAGATTCCAGCCAAATATAGAGTCAAAGCACTTCACCCAGTATTGAAATGGCAGAAGGTAAATAAGTCAGACACAAGGAAGTATCTTCCCATCACAAAGAAAACTTGGTGGTGTAATAGTTTGCCTAAAAAGACTGAGAAATCTCTGTTTCGGACACATCAGGAAAGAGATGGCAGGGGCTTCTGGCGAGTTATCTTGCAAGGAGCAAGTTATCCGTAGTGGATTATATTCTGGGAGAATGGATGTTCTGCCTGATCTGTTGAGACCCTTTCCAGACATAGTTCCTGATCCTGCAATAAAAGTAGTAATGTCCCAGCTCTGTTCAAGCAGCCCCTTAAAAGCTGTGGTCAAATGGCACTAGAGCTAAGCTCCTGGTAGCTGTTTAACAAAAGAAGTATGTTGCCACCACCTATAGTCCCGTTGCAGGCTGCCTTTTCAATACCACCCTTTTCCCAGACCCCTTCTTCTGTTTTGTAGCGCCTGCTATGACTACAAATGTGCCAAGAGAAATAGCAGGAATATTTGCCATACCACTTGGAATGGATGATATTCCTTTCAAATCAGTGCGTCAATTCAGAGTAGTAAAGGTAAGCATGTAATTTCTGTAAAATATTTGTGTAATAACTATGAAGATTTGAGAGACTGTGAAGACTCACACCTAAATAGATGTAATAAGGAATTACAAATCAGCTACATTTAACGTAAATTTTCGATGAGGGAAATGGCATTGAAGTTTCTGAAGCTGCACAAATTAAAAATAGGTTCCTTCAGTAAAAAATCTTTTTCATTGCCATTTAAAATAGATTTGGTAGTATTCAGATTACTCAGGAAAATTCTAAATGCAATTTGTGACATTAAAATGAAGGGTGCTAAACAAAAGCACCAAGTGGGGAGTCTCCTGTTACTGATGAGATCACTAGGGAAACATTAGTTCGCAGAAAGAAATGATCAGTATCTCACTGGAGCAAAGGTAAACAAAACATGAGGTGATAGAAATTCTTGATTCAAGATGTTAAACTCCCCCAACACATCCAATAAAATAAGAATACAATGCAGCTGACTTGAATTAGAACTGGTGAAGTTCTTTAGTTGTTCCATTTCTGTCAGCAGATGGATTCAAAACTTTGACTGAAAACTTTCAAAATACAGAATATGTTAAAAGCCATCAAGTCTTATAGAAAACAGGAAGCCACTACAAAAAATACAGTTGTTAAATACAGAGGAACCAGTGATATTTTAAATAAGCAGAAACAGAGTGATTAATGCAATGCATAAATGAGTTTTCTGTGTTGGTAAACAAACAAGGAATTACCAAGCAAAATAAACAGGGCCATCTTTCAGTATTCAACAAATAAAAAATTACATAATCATAAAAAACCAAAGTCTGTACTGCTAAATAGGATCCTGTAGACAGTGTAAAGGGAAAGTAACAGAATTTAACAGCTACTGATAGTATCAGTCAACAATATTTTCAAAAACCATGTTTTTCTCCAACTATATTTGTCCAATAAAAGACATACCTCACTCATTTTAACCATTGTTAGTCTCGTTTTTTTATAGCTATGGTTGTAACAATTTGAATATCTCCAAAATGAATAAACATACAGAATACAGCTTTGAGACAATTAAACATAAAAGATTTGCCATGGTATGGTAACAAGAAATTACCAACAGGAACTTGAATAACAACTCTGAATTCTTTAGATCTTGCATCAACAGCAAAGGATGTTAAGATGTGTTTGTCATATGATGTAATTCTAGAAATAAAGACTGGCTGGAAAAGGTGTCAGCTGGTAATTAATAACAAGCACATGACAAATCTTTAATAAAAGCTATTCCTATGTAAGACCAGTTTCCCTGCAAAAGGAAACAAGACCACAGTCATAAACCAAATATACAATATCATAATAAAAATTGGGTTTCAATGTAATTCTTTTATGTATGCTGTATCATGTTAAAACACATACACTATATTATATTAAAAGCAAACTGGTGACTGTTAGAATGCATAATAGCTTATAGAGTCATTAGGTTTCATTTCAGTAATGTCAGGTACAGAGCAAATTTACCAAACAGATGCTGAAAGTGAGGCTTGGTAATATGAGATGCAGAACCTGAGCTAGCAACACTGAAATGCCAGTCTTGCACCCCCACTGCTGGGTGTCTGAGAAAACAAGGCTTACACAATCATCAGCCATTACTCTGCATCCCTGCCACTCCACACCTAATAATACTTGAATGTGCTGGCCAATTCTTTCACTTGAATTGCAAAATAATTCATATTGGATGAGTCTAAGTGTTGAAGAATCCAAAGGTACATTAATTTTAACAATTTGAGTTACAAAATTATTTGGATTGGGTTAGACCTCAAGACGTCATCTGGTTCAACTGATGAAGCGTCAATGGGTAAATGCATTTTTTCTAAGTTCCAAAAAAAAAAAAAGCCATTACCATACATATTTATAAGCACAGCTTATGCTGTGTATCAGCTGACTGACCAACTAAGACACATGTACCTGTATTAACATAGCTCTAGGTGAGTCATAGCACATACTTATGCTTACCCAGATGGGATGGCACCCTGGGGAGTGCTGGGTGAGTTAGGACATTGAATTGAGGATACAGAACATTAATCTGTAAGAAAATAGCTTTGAACATTCTATTGCTCATAGAACTAAATTGTTTGCCTGAGGCACAAATGTAAGAACTGAAAATAGTAAGACTTATTAAATGGGCTAGAGAACAGTAGCATAACATCTGATATAGGTAATCTTGTAATTTCAGTTTAAAACGCCATGTTTAATTTACTTTATAAAGTAATGATACGGACATTGTTTCTAATCTGAAGGGCCCACAATCAGAAGGTGAATTTTTGTGCAGAGTTTGAGATACTGTTTGAGGAGAAAAATATTTCTTTCTAAAAAGAAAAGCTTCTTCTTCTTCTTCTTCTTCTTCTTCTTCTTCTTCTTCTTCTTCTTCTTCTTCTTCTTCTTCTTCTTCTTCTTCTTCTTCTTCTTCTTCTTCTTTTTCTTCTTTGCAAGGTTTATTTTCTTTCAGACCATGTATTCACCAGCAATTATATGAAAGTAAGAGAGTCAAAGAAACAACCACTCTCTACAAATGCTGAACATTATTCAAACGGTTGATCAAGACTCCTCTCTCCCCTTCACCACTTGCATTTAAATCACAAATTATAGCTCTGTATGATCTCTCTCAGACTTTATGGGTCTTCAAAATCTGACCATCTGAATTTAAGGAGGGATTTTATCCATCTGTTGGGAAGCATGGAGGCTCCTCAGCAGAAGCTCTGTACTTCTTTTTAGCAGGACTATTCTGCTTTCCTCAGTGCAGGCAGTGGGATCACATGGCAATTTATCTGAAGCTGGAACCAGATGAAGATACCATCTGTTTCTCCTGTACTGTGTAACTGGATCAGACTCAAGTATGTAGCATCTGCGGGTGTAGCTATCTCTATAGACAGCAGCTGATGCTATCCAGTACTTCCCCACGAAAGTTTAATCAGGATGAGAACTTCTTTGGTAAGTCAAGTTAAATGTCAGGCCTTCTACTGCTGCATAGAGGAGAACACCTTGGAGAACACCTTAGAAAGGTGTTCTCCTAGATGTAGGTGTCTCATCTTGACATGCTTTGATATGAACACTCGGGAGGAAGTCTTGCCTGCACCATCAGCAGCATTACTGTGACCTTTCCCTCCATAAGATGAGTTTGTGCTGTTGTGTGGAGCATTCCTACAGTAGTCTGGAGAATTTTGTTGCAAGAGTTTCTCACTCATGCATATTTCTTTACCCGGCGAGTTGTCCTCTGTCTTGAACTGTGACTAATCTCACTGGATCCCAAAATGCTGGAACACATACGTGCCAAACTACTGCGGCCAACAGCAGCTATTTCTGCTCAAAATCTGGTAAGGTTTAAACTTTACTCTAACCTGTTGACTTGTGCTTTACAAGAAAACAGAATTTCCAAATGCCTAGGAAAACACCTGCGTTTAGTAAATATCATAGAAGTCTAGTATTTTTTATGTTCCAAAGTCTGTCAGTATTGGTGTTTACTTTCTGTTTTAGCTTCTGTCCCAACTCTGCCTCTATTTTAGCATACTCTGTTGCTCTTGTGGTAACCAAATCTAAATTTTCTAAGATGTTCCTCCTCAAAGGCTTTAAGTATGTCTATTCTGCAGTCAGAGCTGTGACTGATCCCTGCACAAATATATAAAAGGCAGCTTTAACAGAAGCATGTTGGATACTTAGAAGAGTAAAGCTGAATGAGCAGAGACATTACATACAGGCTGGAGATACTCTAGTTTCTGTGGTGAGGCTAGAAAGTGACTTAAAAGGCATTGGACATTCTTGAGAGGATGAACAAATAATAAAGAAGATCACTAATTATTCATGGTCTTCCCTGTTCTGTATGAAAGCTGGGAAGAACGATACACATCATAATATCTTGGTGAAAAAAAATCGTGTTCTTGTAAATATAAATCACATTTTATAATTGATACTGCTTAGAATTTTAAGCAAAATAAAGAAAGCAATAAAGACTAATGGAACAGGAAAAGACAAATTCTCTGTCATTTCCTGAAAGTATTGCCTTCATTGACATCAAATTCCTTGTCTGGTAAGACAGCTTTGAAGTCAGAAACATTGCAAACAAATCCTGATGCTTTCTTGGATCAATGCAGATTTTTGTCACCTTAATACAATAAATTTACCAGGTTTGAGCTAAGACCTATTGAGTATTGGCTAGAAATGTCAAACTTACCCCTTAATCAAGGAATTGACCAATTTAGGTCCATTACTGGACCTAAATTGCTGGTCCATTATATTCTTGGCCTTTTAGAGAAAAGTATTTAGAAATTTTACAATCCAAACTGTGACCCAAGGACGGCATTGGCTATGCTTACAATAGTCTGTCAGGCTCCTCTGAGCCAACATACAGTGCAATGGCACAAACTCTGAAGAATCTTGCATAGGTCAGATGGCTTGGAAATGTACTGCAAGTTCAAGTGACTCATCAGTGCTCAATTTTCCTCCCTCACACCAAAGAAAAAACAGCTTAAATATTTATGGGGTATGCTGGTGATTACACATGAGAAAGGTAAGAGGTTGCAGTGGGTTGATCTTGGCTGCCAGGTGGCCACCAAAGCTACTCTTACACTCCCCCTCCTCATGTTGATGGAGAGGAAGAAAATATGATGAAAGACTTGTGGGGCAATGTACAGACAGGGAGAGATCACTCACCCATTACCATCACAGATAAAACAGACTCATCTTGGGGAGACTGGGAGATTAATTTAATTTATTGCCAATCAGATGATAGCAGGATAATAAGAAATAAGAACAAAATTCAAGACACCTTCCCCTCACCCCTCCCTAATTATTGGGCTCAATCAACTTCACTCTGATTTTTTCTGCCTCTTTCCCTTCAGCAGCACAGGGGAACACAGAATGCGTCTGCAGTCAGTTCAACACATACTGCTTTGCTAATTCTTCCTCCTCACACTCTTCCCCTGCTCCAGTGTGGTGGTCCCTCCCACGGGAGACAGTCTTTCATGAACTTCCCTAACATGAATCATTCCCAAAGGCTACAGGTCTTGAACTGCCCCAGTGTAGTTCCCTCCCACTGGGTGAAGTACTGCAGGAATCACTGGGTTCTCCATGGGGTCACAAGTCCTGCCAGGAAACCTGCTCCAGTGTGGGCTCCTCTGTCTACGGGTCCATAGGTTTGGCCAGCACCTGCTCCATTGTGGGCATCCCATGGGGATTACAGCTTCTTTCGGGCATCCACCTGCTCCAACATGGGATCCTCCACAGGCAGCAGGTGGATCTCTGATCCACAATGGACCACCATGGGATACAGGGGGACAGCCTGTCTCACCATGGTCTTCACCACAGGATGCAGGGGAATCTCTGCTCCAATGCCTGCACCTCCTGCCTCTTCTTCTTCACTGGCCTTGGGGTCTGCAGAGCTTTTTCTCTCACGTCTTCTCACTCCTCTCTTGGGCTGCTGTTGCTATTGCATAGTTTTATCCCCCTTCTTGAATACGTTGTCTCAGAGGTGCTGCCGCCGTCTCTGATAGGCTCGGCCTTGGCCATGGGCAGGTCCACCTCAGAGCCACCTGGCACTTGCTCCATCAGACACAGGGGCAGCTTCTCACTGAGGCCAACCCCTGCAGCGCTCCCACTACCAAACCCCACATAAAACCAATACAGAGGCCAAAAGCTAGGTGGTCTTGAATGCACTCTTTTAATCCAAAAGATAATCCAGAATTCTACAGATAAACCTTTTTCCATATATTCAAATTATTTTAGCACAGGCCTGGTACGGTCTTGCAGATGGAGAGATTGATCTCTCTATCAGTGTATCAGGGATAGAGATGACACCTTGCAAACATCTGAACTGCTCTCTTGTCATATGTTCCACTGATTAATCAAAAGGCGGACTGTATTAACTGCCATAGGAGCTATAACTTCCTTTCTTAAGATTTGTGTGGGTATTTTATCTGTTGTAACTTGATGGTTGTTCTGTGGTTTGTGGCTACCCTTCCTAGTTCCAAATGTTCTCGATTGAGTTGAATTGTCAGTGTGGCTAAACATATTGCTTCCTCTTTCCTTGAGTAATCTCTTTCAAGCCTTCACTACAGTCTTGATATTGCTGCAGAGATCAATACACTGTATTCAGAGCCAAGAAGGCATCTTCTTTATAGAGAAATATTTTGAGATTCCTCAGGAATGACTTATGATTGGAGTTTTTCACTCTTGTCCTTGAAGAAAAAAAAGACTTTTGAAAACTTCTTGATAAAATAATCTTTTTTTAATAATGAGATATTAAGCATGACAAAAAGTATTTTTTTAATGCCAGAAATATTTTTTTCATTTTTACACTTATGACAAAAGAAAATTTTTCAAAGAAAATTTTGTATTTAAAGCTCCAAATTGTTCTTTCTGTCATCAGGATAATTCTCCATATCACCATGTACTTGCATAGACCATGTAAGAACAATGTTTCTGTTAAACAAACAAGTTGACAAATTGCTTTGTAAACCACTAAAAGAGCTGCAAGAACCACCAGTCCCAAATCATCCAGCTTCCAAGAAAGGAGTGTTCCGAATGTCTCTCTTGTTGAAAAATGCTTTTCTGTCTACCACAAAGACTACTAATATCTTTAATGCAATTTAGTAAAGTTCTTATTACTTGAGTAAAAATTAGTTAAATGGCATGTTTAAGTTGGTAACTTTGGGTTTTGCATCATCTGATCTTACAAAGAGGTATTCTTGAGTATTATCAACATTATATTAAGTTAATTCTGCCTTTTATTTGAATGGACAAACTGATCTTGCCCGTGTACTTATTTGTTTGGCTAGAAGAGAGAAGATTAACTTTTATGAACCATTCTTTTAAAGGAAAGGAATTGATTTATACTTAAACTACTGTGCCCTCTCAGCAGTAAGCAAGAGATCACATTACATATTCAGTTTATCACACATTTGTAAAGCTTACCATACAGTAATAACGCCACGTGTCCTATGACTGCAATAATACTTGGCTGCAGAAGGTTCTTCAGTTTAGAGCCAGCACAGTATACCCAAAGTGTACAGTTCTCCTCCATAAAATGCATGGGCGATCACATGCACTGCAGCTATACTGATTCTGCTGTACAATGCAATTCCTTGTCCTTGGAAACTACCTGAAATCTCTTCTATCAAAGCTGTTAAGGATGGGCACTTCCAGAATTTCAAGTGCAGATACAACTATTACTAGAAAGTATGCTTTTGGGCGGATGTTTAATGGCTAATAAGACATCACAAAGCCAACAGTGCTTGTATGCAGTCAGCTCCTTGTCTGCCTTCACACAAACAGAATCACAGAAACACTATCAAAACTTTTGCCAAATAAAAAAAGGACTCCAACTAACAACAAATAGACATTGCTATTTGGCTTGCCCACACTAAAATTTGAATCATACTATCAATAGATAACTATTAAAAATGCTAGTCCAGCATAGCTATGTTAAGCACAATCCTTAACGGCAATTTCAGGACACCTAAACCTAGTCCTGATGCTACAGTACTTTGAAGCACACTGTTGAATTACCTCCCCCTTTCATCTCAATTGCCAAAAGAAATTGTGTTAACTGAGTTAACTGGTTAACTGAGACTCTGTAGTCTTGTATTCGGGCAGAAATCGCTCTGCCACAGGAGGTGTTTGGAATTGATCAAACCTTAAACCAGGCTTCCCAGACGAGGCCTGGTTTCTCATGAACATATTGTACTAAAGCTACTTTATCTGAGGTGTTCAAGGGTTCAGATCCAGATGGGTATAATTTCAGTTCAGCCTGCAGCATGCTGCAGGAATCACAGACTAGGTGATGGAATGCTTGTATAAACACTTAGAGGAATATTTCTATTCCTGTTCACAACAACAGCATGCAAAAAACAATTTAGGCAGCATCAGGTGAGATCACTTTGCAATGGTTCAGGTTATTCAAACCTTTTACACCCAGCAATTACTAATCTACCTCACACATGTGCAAGTAAATGTATATGTGCAGTTCCATAAGATTTCATCCCATCGCCAGCTCAGTTCTGCATGTGTTACGTGTGGATCTGCCTCGGCAGATTTGGATTCTATAGTTTCCCTGTTCTCCCAACACTGGCCTGAACTGAGATCACACTGATAGAACCAGCAAATAGAGGCTCAGGGAGATGATACTGCTAGGCAGAAAAAGCAGAAAACTCCTGGAAATTTGCAAACTTACCCTTTGCTGGATTACTAGCTCAAGATCTTATTAAGTATCACTGCTTGGAGCAGGGATAGCAATGACTCAAAGTACTTCCTGCCTTAAAAGTTCTGGCACTTGACCCACTTCTTACAAAGAAATAGGACATCAGTTGAATTCCTAACCTTACATTTCAGCTCACTAGCGACAGGACTCTTGCGGCTCTCAAAAACTTTGGCTCCATAAACATAATAATACAGCTTGTTGCTACTTCCAACACTCCTCTTGGTAAGGTAACCAGGCATGCAGTTTCCATAATAGTGGCAGGATCCCCATGTGCTGAAGTGTCATGCCCTCAGCAGCAGCATGGCAGCAGTTCCCTTCTCTCCAGAAAGGTTTGAGTTTTTTTCAGAGACACTCCCCAGCAGTTCTTTCAGTTGCTGCAAACTTGCCATCTTTTTAAGGCATGTGAATCAATAACTCAGGTGGATTGAGTGCTACATAACCCACTTCTTTTTAGTGATGAAGGGTCCAGTACACCCCACCATAAACATAAGGCAATCTGAGTCTTTTAAAATGCAATTTTAATTTTTTGCTGGTTTACTCAAGAACAACCTGTGACGTGTTTCCTTTAACCACCCTTAAAACAATTCACTAACATCTGAAAAGACTACTCTGTATTTTTATGAATGAAGACTTAAGAATGTCCCCCAGTACAGAACCTACTATGAAGGCTACTCAGTACTTACTGATAATGCAATTTTAAAAAGTTGTTATTTCCTTGCAGATTTTTCTGTAAAGGTACAATTTTAGCAAAGTATGACAGCTATTGAGAGCTGATGGTATGGCTTTCCTGTGCCTGAAAAGAGGTCTATAAGAAACTTGATTGTAGCCAAGTTATTTCAGACTAGTTTTCAGCCAGCTCCTAAATGTTACATTTACCTAATTCTGGCTTTAAATCATACCAGTTTGCCCCTCTGCAGTCTGAGAACAGCCAGAATACCTCAACCTCTATATTACTCCACCTGGAATACCAGGACTCTCATCCTTTGCCTGAGGAAAAATATTTGATCCATGTTAAATTTTCTTAAGCCTGGAGATATATGGAGAGATACATATTGCTGCATCTTTATTGTATTTTCTTTCACGCATTAAAAAGCAGCACGGCCTGCTGCTTACATTCATCTACAAAAAATTTGTTTAACAGAACAACATAATCACAGAATAGTTAGGGTTGGAAGGGACTTCTGGAGATCATCTAGGCCAACCCTCCTGTCAAGGCAGGGTCACCTACAGCAGGTGACAAGAAACATATCCTGGTGGGTTTTGAATATCTCCATAGAAGGAGAGTCTGTGAGCACCCTGAATACTTAACAGAAAGATACTGTACTTCGTCCACCAATGTATTCGTAGCTTGCTTGCTTCACCACTTCTGCATGAGGTATAATAAAATCTTTTTCACATAATTTCACAGGTGCTTTGATCTGATGCCTACATTTACAGTAATAGGAAAGAATGCTGCAATCCAAGATGTACAGAATACATCACCTTAAGAACAGAGATACGGTACATCTTCGGGATGCTGAGCCATAATTCCTTCCTTTTTTCTAACAGCTAGGACTTTTAGATGTAACCTCCATTCTCCTGCACACATGAGGTTGCTTGGTTAATGTCCAGAGAATGTTTGGACTGCCAGAGGTCCATCTCAAATACCTCAGCCTCCAAAGACAGGATGCTAGTCAATACAGTAGCTTTAGAAAAAGGTTGTGACTCACTCTGGCTTTCCTGGCAAATTCTAATGAATTTTTTTTATTTCCTTGAGGCTTCCTCTAATTTGGAGCAGGACAACGATATCACCGATGGGCTGCACTTGGTCTAGCTGAGAAGTTAGTTTTCCTTACAGCAGCCCTCACAGTGCTGTGCTTTGCACTGGTGGCTACTGCTGAACAGCACTGGCACAGCACCAGCGCCGTCTCCCCAACATTCTGCCCCCCATCAGTATGCTGGGGGTGAGCAAGATCTTGGAAGGGGACATGAATAGGCCAGCTGATCCAAACAGACCAAAGGGGTGTTCCATACCATATGATATCATATGGTATGGAGTACCATTAAAGATGTAAAAGCTAAGAAAAGGAGGAAGAAGGAGGAGACATTTGTTATTTACGTTTGTCTTACAGAGCAATGGCTACTTGCGCTGAAGTCCTGCTTCCCAGGAAGTGGCCTGACATCATTTGCTGACATGACATAGGGAATAAAACCTTTGTCTTTTTCCTTGGCTTGTGTGTGTGCAATCTTTTGCTTTTGCTTTAGTAGAATGCTCTCAACCACAAGTTGTCTTCCGTCTTATCCTCTGTCTCCTGACCAGCTGAGGAGGGGGAGTGATAAGTGGCTTAGTGGGCACCTGGCATCCAGCCAAGGTCAAGCCACCACAGTTCTTTTTGGCTCCCAATATGGGGTGAGACAATAGCAGTTTTATATCATGCATGCTATCATTATAGTGGTCATTAAGTAGCAAGCTCCCCTGCAGGACACTAAGTTTGTCAGCTGCTTATCTTTTTATTTTGCCAAGTTTGGGAACACATTAATACAAACAATGACTCTTTTGCCCTTATGTTGATGGCTTTGCCATGCTGGGGGAGCTGTCTTGTGGAGATGATGAGGGAATACATCTCCCTTTCTCTGCCCAGGATTGATGTGGATGGTTTTGTTATGCAGGCTCCTGCAGTCCTTGTTCATCCCTACAGTGAGCTGTTTAATACTGATAATAAAAACTGCTAGTGTGTTATGCGATTTGTGTAATCTGGTGTTGTCCTGATGTAAGAGAAAACAGAAGATACAACAGTTACATGTGCTGAAGCCTTGCTTCCCACGAAATGGCCAGACATCAGTTGCTCCTGGTAAGTAGAGAATAAAATCTTTGTCTTTTTCCTTTAGCTTGTACGCAACCTTTTGCTTTTGTTTCAGAAAACTACCTTATATCAATCTACTGGTGGTTTTCCATCTTACTTTTTCTCCTTTTTCAGGGGAGAGAAAAGCTGAAAAGGGGGACTGATAAAGTGCATCCAGACAAGGTCAGCCCCCCATATGGGCCAATGTATATCATCCACCAATCTTATTTTTTACGCAGATATTTTGGGTTTGTTCTAGTAAGAAATATTTTTGTTCATGTGCACATGAGGAGAAATGGGATACCCCAAAGGGCACCAGGAAAGAGCTTCCCTTGAGGGAATCACAGGGGATTGAACATTCCTTTCAGACAAGCTTGTGAGAGTTGTCTGCCCAACCTCACTGAAACCTACGTGCTTTGCAGTAAAATTGGCAACCTGGGAAAGTACTGCAGGTACTGAAAATTCCCAGGAAGGACTGGCTAATGTGAGCACAAAAGGCCAGGTCTCAGTGCAGTTTCCTTCAGTTTTAAAGTACACAACTGCCTCGGATAGCTATTTCGGAACATGCCCTTGTCGCTAGGACTCGTCACAGAAGCTGCACTGTTTTGCAGGCTACCCAGGAGTGCAAACTCCTGCTGCACGGCCTGCCGCTAGGCGCTCCTGACAACTAATCTTTTAAGTATTTTGCTTCAATCCCCAGTCAGAATTAAGACGCACAACAACCACTGAACCATTCCCAGCCCACGCCGCCTCCCTCTCACCGCCCCCTGTGAACCGTCCCCACACAGCCCCCTGCGCACCGCCCCCTAGCGGCCCCTCCGCACGGCGCAGCGCGGGGGCGCCCGAAGGGCCGCGCTGGAGTTCCGAGGGAAGGGGCGGGGCGCCGTCCTGTCACGCCCACCGAGGGAGAGGGACCGTGGCGGCTCCGCGGCGAAGGGGCGCGGCCGGGGCGCGAGGCCCCGCCTACCTTCCTCCGCCAATGGGGGACGGCGCTGCGGGGGGCGGGGCTGCAGCAGGCCGCGCGGGGGGCGGGGCCGGCGCGGAGTTGCCGCAGCGCCGCCGCTTGTAAACAGATCCCGCCCCACGTGACGCGTCCGGTGCTTGCGCGGGGGCGCCGCGCATTGTCCGCGTTGGTGACCGGCGGGTCCCGCGCGGGGAGCGGGAGGAGGCGATTCCCGTCCGCCCTTTCTCCCTCGTCGCTCCGGTGGGGAAGCAGCGCACCCTCCCCCTCGTACCCCGGCCGCTAAGATGGCTGGTGGTGGGCGGTAAGGCGGCGCGGGGTTGCGGAGCAGCTGACGGGACGGGAGCGCGGAGGGCGGGCGGCGTGTGCCCGTGTGCGGAGCCGCGCAGCGCCATGTCCGCCTTCGCCCTGGAGGAGACGCTGGAGGCCGACTGGGTGGCCGTCAGGCCGCACGCCTTCCAGGAGCGGGAGAAGCACAAGTTCGCTTTCATCGTGGCCTGGAACGAGATCGAGGGCAAGTTCGCCATCACCTGCCACAACCGCACGGCGCAGCGCCAGCGCAGCGGATCCCGCGAGCTGCGCCGCGGCGGCCCCGAGGCCGGAGCCACCCCCAAGGCTGGCGGCCCCGCGGTGCGCAGGGACCCGGGGCCGCCCCGGGGCTGCGCCCATCCCCGGGCCGAGACGCTGCCCAAGAGCCCGCTGCGCGCCAAGGGCAGCCCGGCCCGGAGGCCGCAGCGCGGCCCGGAGGCTGCAGGTGCCGCCGAGGAGATCGAAGTGCTGGAGCTGGGGAAGGAGGACGTGGCCTCCGCGCTGTCGCTGCCGCCCTCGCCGCCGCGGGCGGGCGAGTCGGGCGCTCCCGACGCGGAGCCCGCGGGGGAGGAGTGCAGCTGGGCCGGCCTCTTCTCCTTCCAAGACTTGCGGGCCGTGCACCAGCAGCTGTGCTCGGTGAACTCGGAGCTGGAGCCCTACCTGCCTGCCTTCCCCGAGGAGCCCTCGGGCATGTGGACGGTGCTCTTCGGAGCGCCGGAACTGTCCGAGCAGGAGATGGACGCTCTCTGCTACGAGCTGCAAGTTTACTTGGTTCACAGCTTGGATACCTGTGGCTGGAAGATCCTTTCGCAGGTGCTCTTCACCGAGACCGACGACCCCGAAGAGTATTACGAGAGCCTAAGTGAGCTGCGACAGAAGGGGTACGAGGAGGTGCTCCAGCGGGCCCGCAGGCGCATCCAGGAGGTGAGGCTACTGCGTGGTCCAGATGCCCCCACTTTAGTGTCGCATTTAGTTTAATCTGTGACATCTTTTTTAGTCGTGCTTTTCCTTGTTCTTGTTGTCCTGTTCTTTAGTGAGAAGATGAGGCTTAACCTTTCCAAGGTCTCTAGGGCCAGGATTTAAGGAGGTGAAGATTTCCGTACTCATCTCAGTGAGGCTCAGTACTTTTTTCTGTGCAATCAGATGTAGATGTTTTGTGAATAAGTATCTGGTGGATTTGGCAAGGTCTTGCTCCCATATATTTGTTCTTGCATTGCGTTGCACCAGGATGTGTTGGGGTCTGAATATTTCTGTTAAATGAGAGCAGCAGCGTGGTGTTTATTTTGACAGTACAGTTTAGGCATTTGAGACCAAAAAATTCGAGGTTTATACAGGCTCTGGGTGTTGATTTTGGTATTTATATAGCGAGATTATGTTTTCCAGTGGAGTTGGAATAAGTACTACTTTTGTTCAGCTGAGAAGTTCCTAGAGTTGGGATTTTTAAAAAAAAGCTAGCTCTCTGGTCCTAGTGGGTATTTGCTGTGTTGTTCTTGGTGTTGTCTGTCAGGACTTGGATGTTTCAGGACGCTTCATGTCTTTCTTACACCAGATACTGTTTAGACAGAGTAGCGGAGGATGTCCATCTAACTAACTTCTAGCATCAGTGTGTGAGAATTTTTACACGTTCTCAGTCTTCATGGACTGAGTTGTATGAGGACCCAGATTTCCTCAGTATAAAATGAGAATTCTACACTTGTTTTTGTGCATCAGTGGCCTTGGTCCAGAATGTATCCGGATATATCAAGGTGTGACTATGAGTATGAATCCGGTTACACTATTCTTTATTTTTGCAAACATTGTCTTAATTCTATTGTGGATATAGGTCAAGTTTGGCTGCTTCAGCTACCACATGTATCCTGCCAATATTCTTTTAAAAAATGTGTGGTGGTGATCTTTTTTTCCTTGACGGAGTGTAAGCATATCTTCTTGCTCTCTGATGGCATAGTTTTGAGTCTGTAGAATTCAGGCCAAGCTTTCCTTGGTGACTGGCGTTACAGAGTATGAGAAAATTGTAGTATCAATGAGGTAATCACGGTAAGAACATCCAAGTATAGCATTGCCAGGTAAAAGTGTATTTCCGAACTGTTGTGTTAGGGTATGTAATTTTGATTTTTTTTTTCCATGTCTATTTAAAGGACTTAATTAAATCTTGCTGTGTGGTGTACAATTGGAAAAGTCTGATAAGATTCAGCAGTAGTTTTAGTCCACAGAATATGAAAACATATCGTCTTTCACTGGTTTTCTTGACTGCATGAATGCTTGAGAGTGTCTGCTTAGATTAGACTTAGCCTTCAATTCAGTCGTTTTTACAAGGAGCTGTGCAGGGAAAGAGAAGCTCCTGTTAAACATGTAGAATTTGGGAACTGGATACCTGTCTCGAGGGATGTGGTGTCTTTGAGGAAACATTCGTTAGGAATTACTGAGAAAGAACTATTTGTTTCTTGGAGAATCTCAATTTCTGTTTTGTTAGTACCAGTACTGTTGGCAAAACAATAAATTGGTTCTCTAAGCTACATCATTTTATTCTCTGTTAATGTTCTGAACTTGGTGCAGACAAAATGGCACAGCCTGTGTATGTATTTGACTACAGTACAACTTTCCTTTCCCATGGTAACCAGTCTGGTAGTGTACCTAAAGTCAATACAGCTGTACTTCTGTCGGTTGTGTAAGTCGATCCTTCTTTAATTAAAGGTAGTTCATGTTTAAGAAAAGAAACCATTGGAATGGCCTGCTCTTTCCCTCTTGGCTCTCAGGTTTCTCTTTTCCTTACCTGTTACGAGTTTACTTGGTCTACAGGAAATGTCTTTCTTTTAAGCAAATACTGATACTCTTTGTCATTGCAATTCTAAGCAAATGAAGCAGTGGATGATGGGCACTGCTTGGTATTTCCAAAGTAAAGGATTTTGTAGTTTAAAGAAAACCTACTGAATCCGTGTTTTATCTCACACTTAATTTCCTTTTCCACCTGTGCTGGAATTCTGTCAGCTGATAGCAGGAATGTTGGATCCAAGCAATTTTAAACAATTTTGTCTCACAAGAATTTTTTGGGAAAAGAGGAAGTGATTGAGAAGCACTGGTAACCAGAATGGTATCTAGGAGGGAATGTGAAGGGTCTTCATTAATGTAAAATTGTACAGCTCCCAAGACCTTGATTTGGCCTCTTAAAATGTGCCTCTGTGGTTTATAGGTATTTCATGTATCTCTTCTCTTTCCCAGGACAAATTCACCTGTGCAGTTAGACTACTACTCGAGAAATGCTTGCAGTTTCTCTTGATTTGTATTCTTTGGGGTGGAAAAGCAATGTGAGCAACCAAACCTCATGTTCATTGTTTTAAGGATCCCCTGCTTGGACATTCCTTGCTTTCCATAAGTTACACAAGCCAGTTTATTTTCACAGCAGTTAGTAATTGTTGCTTTTTGTAACAGTAATTTTTACCTCAGTTCGAATTTTAGTCCTTTAATAAACCATAAGAATGTTGCAAGTAGAAACAGATCCAAGATGAGTAAGTAAAATAGTTGTAGAGGAACTGGGTGACCTGGGGTTCCATTCTTCTGCCTGATTTGCAGTTTTGAAATAGCGCTTCTTTTATTTTTTTTCAAATAAAACTATTAATTTTGGAGTAGTTGAGTAATTTAAAGTAAAAACTTGTTCATTAAGTTTATACCTGTTGAAAAAAATCCTCATGTACTCAGTTAAAAGAGAAAAAGATGTTATTCCAAAGAGAGTATACCACTCAATCCTTATTTGGGATTCCACCTTCCTGGGCAGTATTTCCAAAACACTAAACTTTGTGTCAAGAAGGCAGGAAAAGTTTGCCTCTGTATTCTTGATCTTGCCAGTTTCCTGTCTATGTTCTTCTTACATATAGAAGAGTTTCTCTAGGCTAAGTGTATATGTTTGTAAATTTCGGTGAGTTTAATAATATCAAAAATGGTGCTGTATCTCTTTGTCCATTGTGTGTTCTCAAAAGGCTGAAGGTGGTCATGTTTTCCTGAATAAAAAGTGGTGTTAGTGTAAATTGTGATCAGGAGGGATGGGTGACTTAGTCATCCCCAGCCACATTTCCTTGTGTGCTCTTGAGTAGGGAGTTGAGGGTTTGGGAAGCCGATCTGTACGTTACATGTCTACTTCAGCATCTTTGAATTATCAGCCCCTGGGAATGTTGCTGTTCCGTACAGCTCTCAGTTGCCCTGGTAGACTGAAATTTGGTGGATGACAGTCTATAGGATCTTGAGTGCGAGGTATAAAACTAGTCAGAAGCTTGCTTTGGTTTTATTTTTGCTTTATAAAATCTGTGAATTCTATTGTTTGCAGATAGACAAAGACCGTTTTGTAGCCCTGCTCTATGTGTCTTCTTTTGAATATTTTTTTTTTAATATGGAAGTTCAAACACTTTTAAGTGCCTGATTAAATGTTGAAGTAATTCTGGAAGCATCTTATCTTCAGTGGCTGACTTAAGACTGCCTTGAAAGTGAGGACCTACTGCTATTTGTAATCTCCATCTCCTGCATAGTGATGTATTTGCTAAGTATGAGAATAGTCCTGAAAACCTTTCTCTTGTGTTGCTTGACTTAATTTTCTTTTGATTCAAAAAACTAGAAAGGCTAAGGAAAACCAAATTATTTTGTTACAGTAACAACTTGTATGAGAAGAAAATGTAGGGTTTTGGAAAGCTATTTGGTCACTTTATTTCCTTCATTAATCAGATAATTTTTTTTTCTAAATTACATTTGCATGTTTAGTAGGCAAGGGTTTTTTTGTTGATGTTTTGAATGAATTATATATGCTTGTCAAATTAGAGGAAGTGGCAAAGAATTGGTTCAGTTATATGTCATCGAGTTTCACATTTGTTACTTTCCAGCATATATTTCTTCAATATTGTCACTCATTTCTCTTTATATCAAAAAAGGTAAATAATATCCAGTAATATTTTGTTCTGTTGAAGCTGTTCTAATATATTAGTAATAAATAATATTCAGGATTTTCTCAGTAACTATGAGAATTTTATTTCATTGTTTTTGGCCGTATGCATAGCGTTCTAAAGTAAATGTTTATATGGTAGGTAGTGGGGCACTGTAACAAAAGTGGAAGTTTTCCAAAAGTGAGGTGACTGGTTGCTGTTCAGTGATCTGCATCTAGGCACAATGAGATTTAAAGAGAGCTTCAACATGAGACTCAAAAATAATGCAAAAGTAAATATAAAACTTTACAAAAAGTATTCAGTGTTCCAGTAACACAGAAAAAATGTTAGCAGCAGTAGCGTTTCCATCAAAACCAATGTAACATCCTTGTATGCAAGAAGAAGGAATGACTGAATATTGTATATGAACTGCAATAATTAGGTTTAGAAAATACATAAGGTGTTTCAGGAGGGAACAGAACACTTCGGGTTGAACGTTGGGAGCACAGAGGATTAAAATAAAATACTGTGCAATTTTTTTTCCTATTGACATGAGGAGAGCAGAGTTAAGACTAATGCTGAGCATTTGGGAAATCCAAGCTACTTTTGTTGGAATGCTTTTTTTTGGTACTTATTATTTGTAGATAACGCTTGTTTCCAGTAACACTGTTTGGATTCTAAATCCTTTGTAAATAAGCTGTTTAAGTGCTGAACTAGTACTGTAAGTTAGTACTAACCAAAATAAAATACGTCAGCAGCTCTAGGGTGTGCTCTGTATAACAGGCAGGTAGCCTCCAAGCTCTTGGGAGACACCTACATGATACTGATACTCTGGCTAGTACTGCGCTACTACTACTAGAGCAAGCTGACAATGACTACTGCAGCTGTATCCAAAAGTCAGAGTACTTAAAACAATGTACGTTTTTTCAAAATATGGGCAACTTATATTTACATAAAGGAAACGGCATTGACTTGAAAAACTGAAACTTTCTTGACAGAGCTTAAATCTTAGATGAAAAGTAGAAGTACGTTCTGTAGAATATAGCAGTATTAGTTAGTCGGCCTGGTCTTAATTTTTAGAAACTGAAGACAGCAGCTTGCCAGTCTCATAATTAATTTCCTTATCCAAATACCTGGGAGAGGAAAAAAAAAAAAAAAGAAAATGCAATATATGGTCTTTTTAACTGCCTAAAGTGAGATTGGGGAACCATCTATGTATTTTACTTGGGAGAATATTCTGATGCTGAGATAATTTTGTTTGATACTCCCCTTGTTTCTGTAGATGTAGTGATAAATTTTCCTGGGTTTTGTTTAAAATTGTTAGTACCCATTTGCAGCATTTTCCTATGACAGAATATTTTGAAGAGGTGTGAACAACTGATGTAATATATGTTCTATAATCCATTGTGCTACTCAGGATTCACACCTTCCTTAATTTCTTAGCATTTAGAGATGATAGTGGGTTGTACTTTCTTCATGCTTACCTTTGTCTTGCATATTTTTTCTCATTTTTTTCCCACCATTATCTTTTCTCTTCAATTGAATGTCCTCCCTTGAAGTAAATGCTGTTTAAAACTGCTTTCTTAAGCCAGTAACATTTTTTCCCTCTCCTTTTCTGGCTGACATAGTATTATTACCCAGGCAGGTTTGGAATTTAAAAGCAGATTCACTCTAATAATTTGATCTTTTTATGTTTCTTTCTGTAATGTAACAAGACACTGTTTACAAATATCAGGAGGGAGGATTGTGTGCTTTACGTATGTAAATATTGCTACCACAAAGCTGAAGAAGGCATTGAGAGGCAGAGATTTCTGGAAATTACTACATTTTTTGTTTTTGAGGATGTGCTTTTAACATTTACTTTTAGTATTATCAGGAACATAGCATTGCAATGCACCAGGGTATTGCTGTTACTGGAGAAAAATTCAGTTGAAGTTAGGGCTCAGTCCAGCAGAAGATGTATCTGCCAAACTTCCTTTTTGCAAGAGATGAAAACCTAGTCATCAGAAATATGGTACAGAGGGAAGGGAGATAGGGCAGGAGGAGAGGGAAAATGATATTTTAAGGATACAGAGCATCACTGAGTTAGTCAATACGTATATGTATCTGTTTTAATGAGAAGACAGCTTCCCTGCCAAGCCAGACTTTGGATGTGATCATCTGGAGCTATTGATTGTAGATAAAAATAGAACACAGGTGATATATCAGCATGACTCCACTCACCAGTCACGAAAATCTTGGCAGATACAGCTTTCAGTTCAAAGAAAGTTACTTTCATTGGTAAGACCCTATGTCTGGGTTTCCTTTCTATTTATCTCTGGGTGTATTTTTGTAGTAATATCAAATGCATGGCTGTGAGTTTTTTGGATTACTGATGGCAAACATTACCCATTCAGACAAATCTGAACACTTGGTGGACTTTTTTGTTAAGGATTTGCTTCTGGAAAGGTGTTAAAAAACACTTCCAGTCATTCAGCAAACTCTTAATTTTGTTTTAAAGGAAGTTGAGTACTTCTGATTTCTTAAATGCATAAAACAACCAAAAATTTTCATTATCTACTATTACAATACTTTTCAAAATGCATTTGTAGGCAAGTGGTTCTGACCTTCTTTTGGAAAAATGCTGTGATATTGGTGTGACGGAACTGGATGGTTTTGGTTTGGTTTTTTTTTCTCTGAAAAATGTAATTTAAATAAACAATTAGCATTTGTTTGTGGTGACTTGCAGACAATTTATGTGAGTCATCTAAAATTAATAGTAGCACAACTTTTCACATAACAGTATTGCATCATGACTTGTTTTGAGCTACTTTAGGGAGAGAGTGTTGTAAAAGATTTTCAGTAACTTAGAATCATAGATTATTATATTAGAAGGAACCTTACTGTTTTTTCTAGTGGAGCCCCATGCTTTTGATTAGGGCTTGCTCTTTTTTTAAAGAAAGCCTGAATGTTAAAAAACACCGTGTGTTTTATATCAGTTGTAAGGAAATTTAAAAAATGAAGAAGAAAAAGAAGAAATGAAAAGAAAAAGAAATTAATGTATTAATTAGGTTGTGCAACTTTTGAGGGGGGAAATCTGTAGATCAGGTCCAGAAGTTTCTAAAAGTTTGTAATTTTTCTATAGTATAAAATGCCCTGTGGCTTCAGAGCCCAAAATCTTTAGTCTTCAGTAATGTATTATTTGTTCATGATCATCAGATGTCCAAATTTTAAATTGTATCATTTTGTCTCTTCAGAGTAGTATAGTTCAGAAAAAAATTCATATATGGGAGGAGGTTAAAAAATCCCAAACTACTTGCAATATTGGAGGTTCTGGAAGAGTTGAATGAATAGGTGAATGGTATGTATAATTTCAAATGTGTTTTGTCATGCTGCTTTATCATGCATGGTTTTTATTTCACTATAACTTTTAAATTGGGTATCCTTTCCCATTCATTTCTCCCTAAGAACAGGAGTAAAACCAACCCAAGCAGTTAGCACCACCGAATACAAGTCTGTGTTCCCCTGGTGCTCATATAAATTGCTTTTGCCTGATACACTGTTCTGTTATGAAAGTGATTTAATAGCTTGTAATTTACTGTGTTTGCTGTTATGGTAGGAGGAAAAGTGTGCATGATACGGAACCTAAGGATTGTCTTGGTATCTTATTTAGCCTTTTGTTATTAATAGTGGACTGTAAATATGTTCTTTTCACTGGTCTGTTTTTGGACGTGTTCAGCTTTTAAATAAAATTCCCATTGTTTGAGCTTGGTAACTTAAAAAATTGCATTTAGGGATGTGAAATGCTGTTTCCTTAGGCCTGCCTGTCCATGATTTCACCGTTGTATGAGGTGCTGTAGAGGCTGAACTCTACCACCATTGAAAGAATACATAGAGGGCCATTTGAGTTACCTCTCAGCTGTCACCCGGGCTTAAAGGCAGTTCATCAGCTGTCTTGTTGAAGGGAGCTGAAGAACTGGATTGTCAGCTTCCTAGTGTTGACAGGGGGGGATGCTATCGCTTTCTGTCCTCCCCCCGTCAGCTTTGTGTTCCTTCCTGTTCTGCTTCTCTGTCCTTGCGGTGTGCTGATTCAACTCAATAAATCTCAGTAAATTACTCCAAGAGAGACTACAGAGTAGTTTTCTGCCAGATGCTGAGTTAGTTTGTTGAAGGATCTGAGAAATACTAAAGCCAGTGAAGTGGAGAAGAGGGCACCTGAGAGCAGAAGGAACATGGAACCAAAGTAGACTGTGAAGAAGAGAGGCAAGTGGGCATGGGAAGTGGAATCTTCTTTTGATAGGAGCAAGCTATTGGGTCAGCTTTAAAAAGCTAATTCATCCACACAAGTACTTGGAATCTGGTATTGTCGTACTGCTTTACCTGCTTTGAATTAGATTTTTGAAAGTCTGACAGTAGACTTACCAGACATTTGAGAATTGTTACTGTGCCAAATGCATTGTAAAACTGGTAAGAGTACTAATTCAGTGCTGCTGATCTAATTCCCATGAGCTGACTTCACAGTGAAATTGATTGTACATCTTTAATTTTTTTCTCTTCCCGTCAAATGTTCGTCTTTGTTTTCATAGAAGAACATTTGCTCTTTACTGTAGGTGGGTATTTGGTTAGGCCTGTGTCCTGACATTGCAAATCTTACATGAAAGGTTTTAAGACTAGCACTGTAATACCTGATAACTAAATGTATTTGTTGTATGCAAATCGTAGTTTGTTTAGATAGTTGTCAGTTTTGATGCTCTTGAGTATATTTTCCTGACTAACAGCATGGTTCAGAAGCACAGAAGAAGAGAATCTGTGGACTAGAAGTCGAAATATTTGATGGCACAGCCTGAACACTTACGTAATGTATGTTCTCAGTCTTCTGACTTGCAGAAAAAAAATTACTTAGACCTCACTAGGATACCTGTAAAGTAAGTTCTTTGCCAAGCCTTCAGGGTGAGGTGTTGCCTAGAAGTCTTTTTGTTCAGAGTTACTATGTTCCTACCAACCAGTGATTCATTAGTGACTTTATCTTTTAGTTATTTTGTCCCTTTTCAAAGGAAAGGAGTCCCAAAATGCCATAATAACTCTGAAATACAGATCTAAACAGATCTATTTTTTTCATCAAATTACGTTACAATGTAAATACGTATTTCTGTGTTACTAACAGGAAAAGGAAAACCTAGCACTCCTGTACAATGAATGCTCCAATGCAGTTAGCCCTTGTTTGCTATGATTTCTGTGGTATACTACTCTAAGTAATACGCTAAATTCAAACTAATACCTGGTATTTATAAACACTCATTTGACATGACAGTCTAACTCAGGAGTGGCACAGCCACATCACACAGTAAGGTATGGTGACCAGACAAGTGCCAGCTTAAAAAAAATCCCACATGGTGTTACATGTTTGTCTTGTTTACAGGGAAGGAGATGCATAGTTTTTAATTGCTGACATCTCCCTCTCAAGCTTTCAGAAGAGATCTAGTGTTCCATATGTTGTTGTCAGAGCTGACAGCTTTATGCCTGAGCCTTGTGATTTTCCAACAAGTCATGTATGTACATACAGTTCTGCTGAGATTTCTATTTAGAATTTTGTGTGGGAGAAGTTACATTGTTCAGTAATGATGCATACATGGAAGTAATGTTTTGGCTCACTTGGCTGCATTTAAATACTACTTCAGTTTTTCTCACTCAGTTCAGTTCTCTTCCTTTTCTGTGTAGTTATATTATGGGTAGTATGTTGAAATGAGGTGCGTTTTGGTAGGCAGCGTAAATGAACTAGACAAAAGCAGTTGTTACTGACCAGGAGCTGTTAACCTGATTATAAGTGAGGATGACTGATAGGAGTAAAAAGAGGCCAGGCAATCTGTGCTGGTCATACGCTTCTGGGTTGCGCTCTTGCGGTGGGTAGATGTTGTCCACCAGATGCCCACCAGAGCTGCTCTGTGACTCCCCTCCTCGGCTGGATAGGGTGAGAAAATGATAGGGTCAAGATAAGGACAAGAAGAGGTCACTCACCAGTTACTGTCACAGGCGAAACAGAATCAACCTGGGGAAATCAATTTAATCTATTGCCAATAAATCAGAGTTAGATAATGAAAAATAAAACCAAATCATAAAACATCATCACACCACCCTTCCCTTCATCTTGGGCTCAACCTCCCTACTGATTTCTCTGCGTCTTTTCCCTGGATGGTGTAGGAGGAAAGGGAAGCTGGATTGTGGTCAGTTCATCATCTGTTTTCTTTACCACTCCTTCCTCTTCGTGCTCTTCTCCTGCTCTACCATGGGGATCCACCCACAGGAGACAGACCTCCATGGAGTTCTGTCAGTGTGAGTCCATCTCATGGGATGCATTCCTTGAGGACTAGACTGCTCCAGTGTCCATCCTCCGTGAGATCATAGGTCCTGTCAGAAAACTTCTCCAGCATGGGCTCCCTTGTCCATGGGGCCACAGGTTGCCAAGAGCCTGCTCCAGCATGGGCTCTCTATGAAATGATGTTTTACTTCAGGCCCTATCCATCTGCTCCAGTATGGGGTCTTCCGGAGATTGCGAGGGAATCTATACACTGGTGCTTGTAGAACCTCCCCCAGCTTCTTCTTTACTGACCTTGGTGTGTGCAGAGTTGTTCCTCTCACCTGTTCTTGCTCCTTTCTTGGGCTTCAGATGTTGTGCCAGCAATCTTTCCCCGTCTTGAATGCGTTATCCCAGAGGTGCTATTGTGGTTGCTGCTGGATTTGGCCTTGGCCAGTGGCGGGTCCATCTTGGAGCTCGCTGGCTTTAGCTCTGTTGGATGTGGGGGACATTTCTGGCATCTTCTCACAGATGCCACTTCTGTGACCCCCCCGGTCCAAAACCCTTGCCACCCACGCATAACATCTCTGCACACATGTGCCGAGGTACACAGGCTTGCTGTGTGCAGGTAAAGGACTGTTTTAAGTAGTGTTTGAAGGAGAATAACGTGGCTCATTTTATATTAGCAGCTCTTCAGAGGCCTAGATGACACATCTTATGGAAGTGTTCTTTCGTACTTTTTTGTGTTTTAAACACCCCGTGTTTTGCTTTCCAGTGTCTTTGTTGGGTTCTCTTTTCTTTGCTGTTCATTTTTTTGAATACATGTGAACTTGGAGCTTGTTTGTTATGTATGTTTTATGTGTGCTTTTGGTTTAATTAGCTGAATTAGCTCAGCTCTTCTTTAAACAGCCATTTAAAAACCTCTCCCCAAATCCAGACAATAACCTTGGCAGTGCATCAGCATACACTTCAAGTCCCTGTCTTCAGAAGCCTCTTTGAAAAAAACTGGACACTTTTTGTGCACTCAGTAGGTGGTCAATTGCTGTGTTGTTTCCAAATAAGTTAGTATGGAATTCACTTGTTTTTGTAAATCTTAAGAGGTTAGACAGATGTAGTGCTGGATCCAGCACTTCCCATGCTAGTCAGTATTATCTAATTTATTTATGACATCCTCCCTCCGTATCTAGATTTTGTGTTCTCTTAGATGATTTCTGCCCTAGCAGTAAAATGTACTTTAGATCTGTGTGGGAGAGTCAGGCTTTGGTCTGTTACTGCTACAGTAATGCAACTGATCTTTTCTTACTACAAAGGTAAGAGTTATTGATGGCAGTGCAATCATGCAAACAGCTGGATGTCCTCACAAGTCTTTAACTATAATGGATGGTGTTTAAGTACAGGACCACATGTTTGTAGGAGTGAGAAAAGCAATTTGTAGTGAAGATTTCATGTGATTGAGACTCCTGCTTATTGTCAGGACATGTGGGATTGTGTTTGCTTTTAACAATGATTTCTTTTGTTTGTTTAAAGAGAAACAGTTCTAAGCATGTTCTGATGCAAAAAAAGGGTTGCCTTCTAAGTTCAGTTGCTAAAATTTTGCATACAGGTTTTGTGTACTCTGTAGTTTTGCTTCTTTATAACTCATTGTCTGAAGCTCATTGCAGACTGTTGCCAGTGCATCATCAGGAGAGTTGAGTATTTTACTCTTAGGACTGCTGTTCTCAGGACAAAGAATTGAGTATCTAAAAACTACTCTGCAGTACTCTACTGCTCTCCAACAACAGCTGTCCATAGTTTTACCTGTGAAACTGAATATGCTTCAATTTAAATCTGCAGAACTCTTCTTGGAAATGGCAGGTAATACTGTCGGGCATCTCACAATCTAAATTTGTAGGAAAATAGGGTATTCTCTAGTTATTTCAGAACTATGAAGGAGTTTAGGAAGATACTGAAAAATATCTTTATGGCTGATTTTATCTAAAAATGGTTATGTGTCATATCACAATGTTTTTATAAAATGCACCAAAAAAATAGGAGCAACAGGGAAAGTTTTGGGAGTATTAGCGAAGGAAATGTAAGACTTGACTCTTCTGTGATTAAATCAAGCTTTGGATTATGCTTCCAGCTGAGGTCAACCTGCACATAATTACACTGTCTGCTGTAATGCTTTTAAAGCTTTTTGAATAAAATAAAAAAAAATACAGAAGACAGAAATAATCTTTGTTATATAGTTCAAATATATGTGCTGTTAAATTGAAAAAAAAAAATGTTTCCTGCTGGTTAGAGTGTATCTGCATAATAGTTGCCTAAAATATATGGATTCATTTAGTCGTGAACAATGTAACATCTGTGAAACATGATTCTTAAAATAAATGCAGCATTCAATGGATATAGAGTTAGTCAGGCCTGTACAGGATGTTACGCTACTCTCCTCCACCCCCTTCTTTAAATAATATAGTTTAAAAATTGTGAAAGTCAAAAATTTATACTGAGACTGTTGAAGTAAATGAGCAGTAACACTGAATGTCTGTGCTGAGAACATCTTCACTAGGGCATAAAACATGCCACAAAAACTGTTTGTGTATTTTATGCCAACAGCTTGAAAACTGCCTGGCTTTAATGTTCCGGGTTGGTCTAGACACTTGGCTAGGTACTCATTTAGGTACTGCCTGTGTGGAAATGGGAGCATACAGAGTCAAACTACCTGTGAGTCTGTGGAGGGCGTGGTTTCCATTATGACATTAATTCTGTGCTAGTCCCAGCGTCCCAGGTATCTCGTAGTCTGAATGCTATCTGGATGGCAGTCAGCTAAAAAATGCTTCAGCTAACTTTGGTCTGGAACAGGAAAGCTCCATCAGACTGCGTTATAATGGGAGGTGCTCTGTGCAGCCAGGTTTGCACCGTCTATTTCCTTTGTCAGTGCCCTTTCCAGACTGGTGGCAATAAAGCACCTGGACTCTTCATCAGGCTTACAAGGCTCTGTCTAGAAGTAGAATCAAAGCTATTGCTCTTCCGTTCATACCACACTGGATTGTTAAAGACTTGGTGATTGGTACTCCGGTTCCAAAATGTGAGAGAGAATAGTTCTATATTCCTTTAAACCATTTATGTAGAATCATTTAGGTCAGAGAAGACCTTTAAGATCACCAAGTCCAACCGTTAATGTAGCACTGCCAAGCCCACCATTAAACCAAGTCCCTAAGTGCTACATCTGCACAGCTTTTAAATACCCCCAGGGCTGATGACTGAGCCTCTTTGCTGGGCAGCCTGTTTCAGTGCTTGACAGTCCTTTCTGTGAAAATATTCGTCCTACTATCCAATCTAAATCTGGCACAATTTGAGGTTATTTCCTCATGTTCTGTCACTTGTTACTTGGGAGAAGAGACCAATCCCCACATGGCTACAACCTTCAGTTGAAAAAAGACAGTCACCAATAAGACAAACTGTACATTTAGTGAAGGAGTAAGACTCCATTAGGATTAACCACAGCAACCTCCAGCCTGTATTAGGCAAGATTAGGGAAAAGGGTTGGCAGTGGTATTTCCAGGTGTTGTTTTAGCTATACCATCTTACTTCCTTTTGTTTAGTAAACTTAGAGTTGATTTTTATAGTTAGTTCATATAGTTCAGGTGAACTTCCCTAGAAGCTAATTTACTCAGCTTGGGAAGACTGGATATTTGCTGAAAGGAAAATAGACCTTTTTGAGTGGAGTTTTAAGTCAGCTATTGTACCATTTTGAGAAGTGCTGTATCTAGAAATCCCATTTAGTTTTTTGTAGGTCTTTCCCTTCATCTTTCTTCTCTTGGGGAAAGAAAAGTAGGCAGCACACTGCATATGGAACACCGTAGTTTTTCTGCTTCCTGCTTACCTGGTAGCTGCTAGGGTGAGCAGTGATTTTTAACCAGAAGGAGTCCGATATTTTGATTTATTTAGTATAATCTTAAAAAACTTATTCCCTAGACAATTCACCAGTTCCATGATAGGCACCTTGATGCCTTTCTTGTAGTGAAGGTCCCAAAGCTGAACACAGTATTCAAGCTTTATGTCCAAGTCTAGTGTTTTTTCGTGAAAATGGGGTCTGAATAGATGGATGGGTGTAATGAGGCTGTATGTTAGAAGTACTCTCAGGCTGGTTACTTTCCTACCTGTTTTGAAGAATACCTCTACTGAATAGCTCATTGATCTTTGCATTAAACCAAATAAGATGATAGTCTTTGGTTTCTAAGTAATTTTTCATGATTTGTTATGTCTTTTTTTGCAACTGCAGATTAAATGAAATTCCGTCATGGTTTTCATTCAGAAAGCCCTCATTAGTCGGAGGAAATTGATTCTGCGTGCATCGTTGCCTTAGGAACGGAGAATGGAAGCTTACCTTGTGTTAATAGTTAAAGAATATATATCTATAATTCTTTATTAATTGGTTATGAATAATGTGCCCTCACTTCTGTGTTTGTTTTTTTTATTGAAGGTTTGGTATTTTTGAAGGAGTTGAGAATTAGGATTTGATTTAGGTTTTGGGTAAACCCAGCAGCAGGCTAAATAGAACTGGACACAGACAAGACCATGAAGTTATGCCCATTTACTTACCTTTTGTCTGCACAGGAATGTATTGATAATTCATTATTTTATCCCTACTGATTTCGGGGATGGACATTATTTTTTTCTGAACAGCCAGGTAGTTGTATGTACCTACTAGTTTTTAGTGTCCTTAAGATGTCTTTGTACTATACTGATAGTCATAAAATTGAAATGGTCCTTCATTTCTTGTCACTTTGACTCCAGCTTGTCTAAAGTTGTGCCCATCTTCCGAAATACCAGAACTGTTAAATAGGCCTTAAGAATGGTCTCTGAATAAAAAGAAAAAAGCCCCTGCATTGTACTGTTCTGTGCCTGGAATAAATGTACCTGAGATTCCGCTTTAAATGGTATTTAAATGATTAAATTTTCTCATATTGTCATTTTTTATTGCCTTTTAGAATTTGTATCCTAGTAGAGTAGTAGGGTTTCACTATGAAACAAAGGTGTTAATTTATTTAATAGTAAGATACTAATAGCCTAAGCAACTAAAAGGAAATTGTCCTGTACTGGTAGAAGCTACTCTACCCTCTTGCAATGGGTGGCTCAATAAGAAAGATTTAGTAGCTTGTTGGAGGGATAATTACAGCTTAGGGATTGCGGAGGAATTACTGATTGTGCCTGGGGAAAGTAGGAGAAAGATGGTATATGGCAACTCTGCTTTTAGGCCCTAGTCACATGGAAGTGGAGCTGAGGAAGATGGTGTCTTCTTAGACTAGATGGTTAAAACAAATAGTGAGTTGGAATAATGTGTGAGATTTATGGGGGCTTAGGGCATGAATCCAAGAGTATCTGGGTTGCTATAGTTTCAGGTTATGTTATGTGTGTCTAACACTGAAAGTTAATAAAATGCTAGTTTTACAGACTGTAAGCCCAGTGGTGGTGTTCTCAGTGAGAACTCAAATGCTAAAAAATACTGTGTGCTACTGGAAGAAGAGCTTAGCAAATGACTGTGCGATAGGAACAATTCTCTGTGTGAAATTGTTCAGGTAACAAAACAGTTTGCCTTGTGCTGCTGAGGAGTTTCACATCTGTTCTACACCGTCTCTCCCAGACCTTTCTTCTCTACTAAGCCTTAATAAGGGAAAGCTCTTCCTGTCTTTTCATTGAATCTGTTATTTTGATGCTGAACGTGTAAATAAAGCCACTATGAGCATCTCTGTGTTCTGCTCTGCATCCTCTCTCTAACCTTTGTTAGTGCTTCAAAGGTAGAGTTACAGAGATGTTCTAAAATGAACTTTCCATTATGAAGAAAGAAACTTTTCTTACCCATTCTGGTAACTGAAACACAGTTCGCTATACAGAGAGTATTTCACGGATGGCTTAGCATCCAACTTGAGTGAATAGATAGAAGATAGGATGTATTTATTCCACAGTGTTCCTAATGTTTGTTAAGTTTAAATAAACTTGGACTGTGATTATATGTTTTTGAGATGATAAGGGCAAGAGGCTTTGACTTAGAAAATTATGTAAGAGGGGAATTAATTTCAGATAATCGTGTCTTTGTAAATACATCAAGTATTCCACATGTCTGTATGAGATTAGCTTTTACTAAACAACTGAATATTTTTTGTTAGAAGTGGTGAAAGGTTTCCAGCACCATGTGAAGTCTGCTCAGGCAAATGCCAAAAATAGATGCAAAGTGAGCATATACAATAAAAAAATCATACGTTGTAGCTAGTTTGTACAAACAAGTGAATTTCCTGCTTCGTAGGAACTAAAAGACAGAGCAGACAGACATTGATGTTGTATTTTCTTATGTGAATTAAGGTAGTTTTATACTGACATCTAAGTATTTTTTAAAGATTATAATGCTTAGGTAATTCCTCTTGTAAAAATCAAATTAATGAAAACTTCATACATTTTGAAGTTTTGTGATAAACTTTTTAGGAAGGTTTGTTTCGCATAGATTCCTCTCTGTGTCTGAAGCCACACTGATGTAGTGGGGGCTGTGTGGGTCTGAAGAATAGACTGACGAAAAAATGCAAAACCCAAACACCAAAAATTGTCAAAAATGTAGAAAGTTCAAAATGCAACTCCTCTTCTTGTCTCCTTTTCTATCACTCCTTTTCCCCCTTCTCTGGTACTCAAAAGTGGGAAGTGTCTGAAGTAGCACACCTGATTACTACATTATAACTTGTTGTTCTAAGTTGTTTTTTCTGCTTTCTTTGTGCTTGTATTCATTACCATAAAAAAATTTTTGGAAATGAAAAAATCAGTCTGAGTGCTGGTCAGTTAAGGTTGTCAGAGATTTGCTCATACTCAACTGGCTGAATTGAAGATGTGTTTTGGGGACTAAGATTGTTTTGTTTTGTTTGTTTGTCTGGTGATTTTGTGGGGAGGAGAAGATGATACAAGAGGATAGGCAAAAAAATTGTTTTTAAATTACTTTCACTTTTAACAGGAATGTTCCAATATTTTCATTAAAATTCATACTTTTTTTTCAGCTTCTGGAAAAACATAAGAATACAGAAAGTATGGTAGAGCTGCTTGAACTGTACCAAATGGAAGATGAAGCCTACAGTAGTCTTGCAGAAGCGACCACGGAGCTCTACCAGTACTTACTGCAACCTTTCCGAGATATGAGGGAACTTGCGATGCTTAGAAGACAGCAGATAAAGGTAGGGCAAAGGCAGCTGAGATTCTTATTAATTGGGAAGTTCTGCTTTTTAGTTCCTATTTACTGGTTCTGTTACACGGTGTATGAAGTGTTATTTTTCCACTAGATGCTGACCCTATTTTTCTGGGCTCTTCACTCAGATGAGTGCTTTTGAAGAGTGAGGACGTCTGACATACGTAGCTGAACACCGTCTGTTTATCTTACTGTCTTACCCTTCAAATGCATGGCTGAATTAAATAGGTCAAACTTAAAATTTTGTGGTTACTGGGAATATTGAGTAATATATAAAATACAAAGAGATGTGCAGTATTTATACTATTGTCAATTCTAGAAGATTACATAGAAAGTTACTTTTCATTTTAGTTTCCTGAGATTATCTGGTGAACTGTGGGAAGTCAGTAGCTTTTTATCTGATGTTGCAAAAGACTTAAACATATGGAACTATATTAAAATATATAGTTTGTTGTAACACTTGAACAGTGTATTTTCCTAAGAGCTGAAAAAGCCATCTGAAGAATACTACTTTTTGGTAAAATTGTTCTAGAATAAGTATGTTTGTTATATTTGAAAGTAATTCTGATCTTGGATGTTTAGCCAGAATTAACCAATGTTATCTTTATCGCATCATAGAAGTACTTTTGATAAAATTATTAGTTCCTATGCAGATTATTAAGACTGCAGCCTTCTGATTCTAAGCTAAAATTTTGTTTCATCTAACTTTTATTGTAAATGTCGTCTTATCTCAGCTTGACACCTTGTTCAATTAGCCAACATTATTTTTACTGGTTTCAAATTAAAAATAGTGTTTCCCTCTGATTTTGAGAAAGAATGAGGGAGGGAGGCAAAAGGATTTACGGTGTACTAGTTTTATTTTGACATATAGCTGTGTGCCTAAAGTAATTTTTCAGAAAGCTCAGCCATCTTAAATGAACTTGGTTTTATAATGTGGTGATGTTTTAACTAAAAGTGCTTTTTTTTCTCTTGAATGATAAATGTTGCTGCACAGAGAATTGTCACGAATATTTTTTTCAGATGTATTATACAGTTGAAGACTATAAACACTACATTTCTTAAAAAGCTTTCTTCAAACCATGATGAAATAATTCCCATTTTATTTGAATTAGTAGTAGAGAAAAAGATGATTTGTATGTTCTTTTGTCAAATAAGAGAAGGTAAATATTACAATGAGTAGAAATATATGTTAAGAGTTGTGTTTTGCTCTGTTTTGATTATTTTAAACCTCAGTAATGTCTTGAATTCCAGTTTTAAAATGCATCATTTCATATTCTTCCTGAAAGAGTAATGTTGGTAAACTTCAGAGGTGTGTTCTGTTGTTGATTATTTTAGTTGTACGTAACTTCTTCTAATGTGCATTATGTTCTCGTCCTAATTTGGCAATTTTTGAGTTAAAGAACTTGGTCATCTGTATAATGCAGTAGAGAAAGATGCCATCTCTTGTTTTTCCTTTCATCGTTTGAAAGAAAGCAGTACTTGTATCTATGATGACAAAACATATATTATACTGGGTAGCTAGGGTTGAAGAAATGCTTTATGAATAGAACTTGTGCATGAAATGGTTTGTATTAACTTGTTGCATATGTTTTTCTGGCAGACTTTAATGTTTTAGACGTTTTCTGTATTTGGTATCTGTTTCTGATTTGTGGGGAAGTTGGTTTTCTTTGGTTTGGGTTTTTTGGGGGTTTTTTAAAAGAATTTGGGAGGTTTTAAGTATTTTAATCAGCTTAAATTTTGTCAGTTTTCACAGTGAGTTTAGAAGGAAGTTAATTACATCACCTGTAATCTTTGGGAAGAGTGTTTTCTCCTTTTGGAGCACAACATAAAAATTGGAATATATGTCATGTGGTGTTGAATTTCTGCTGTTCTGTGAAATTTTAAGGAAGATACAAGCCTACAGGAGGCAAGGCAGAAACAAACACTAAGTTCTGTCTAATCAGTGGAAGCTTATTAGAGAAGGACATCTGTATTGTATCCAGATCCCTTCTTTGGAAAAGAATCCCACCAAACAACAAACCACAAACCAAACAACCCAGAATGAAAGTTCATGACAAAGTTAAAAAATGTGTGGAAGCTTGGAAATGTAGATTACTGTTGCCCATTATAGACATGATAGAATCTTGTTTTGTTTTATATTTTAATTTGATTGTACGCTAATTTTTCAGGTGTATTTGCTTCACTTAGTGCAAAGGATGGAACGTTTAGGTGTGTGAGGAGCCAAAGCTATTTTGTGAAGCACTTAAGTATTTCTGGATTTGAAAAACAGAATGAAAAAATATAAAATCATGAAAGGAGAAAAGGGTGGGTTATTATGAAATGAAATGTCACTGTGGAAAAGTAACTTCTGATGACATTTCTGCTTAATTATGGGCTAGTTGTCTGACCCTAGAACAATGTGTTCAGTAAGTGATATGCTTCTCTTTTTTTGGGCTTCCAGCATCAGAAACCTGGTTTTGTTTATATAAATGCTCTCTATTTGTAAGCGCTGCTCAAATCCATAGGGACTTCCCTCCAAGCATGTCAAGATGCTTACCAGATACCATGCATTCTTGAAAGAGCTGAGCACTGCAAGCACAGCTGTGTTTTGGACTTAAATCTTTATATGTATGAAATGGGAACAACCCTTGCTTGCCTCAAGGCCTTTATGAGTGACACAGAAATAAAAGCCAACTTATAATGAATGTTATTATCAAGTTGAGACGTGCCTATCAAAAAAGCAAGTCTGTACTCATTTCAAGATTAAAATATAAGATACACTTAGTATACACACTCTGGGTTTAGTGTGACTGTATTTTGTAAGGTAAATGTGAGAAGTTGTATTGATAAGCCAGCCAAACAGTCACTGAATACTGGAGAAGGCATAATAAAGGAACTGAAGGCAGTATTAAAATTTATATATACATAAAAGCTGGGCTGAATTTGTATAGGCATTTTCTGATTTAGTTACGGACCGTTGCTGGTTTAGTTGTAATAATATGGGAAGACATTCAACCGGTGAGTTTTAGCATGTTAATTTTACTATATGGGTTACTGGGCCTTTTCTTCCAATTTCAGACTCTCTCATATTATATAGGCAGCAGGGAAGTGAAGCTTCATATTCAAATGATGTGTTACATGTTTTGGGCTGTCTCTGTATTCTTCCAAGAACTGGGAAGACAACTATGAATGTAAAACCACAGGACAAACAATATTCATAGATTATTTTATCTAGTGTTAGTGTTGAATGCTAAATGGAATTTAAGATACTCTTTTTCCTAAGAATCAGACTACTTAGGAACTAAGAAAAAGTGTTATATTTTTGATTCTAAAAATGTTTCACATTTATGCCCACAAATTTTTCCTTAATCAAAATAAATAATTTCCCTGTGAAAATTTTGCTTATTTTTTGTATGTGCAGAAAACACATTGCCATAGCAGAAAAGTGGGAGTTAGTAGGCATCAGTAGCTGGAAATAAAAAGGCTAACTGCTTCTGAAATTTGGAAAAATCAGAGTCGATATCTCTGCTCTGGTGCCTTTGATTTCAGAAAGTTAAATCTAAACTTTTTGAGATCCTCCATATACTGTGTTGAGTTCTTCAGAAAGTGTGGAAGGGAGCGACCAGTTTGTGGTTGATACTTGGCTACAGAACTACTGACAGGTTACTGTGATCAAGCTTTAAGTCTTTTAAGACTAAGATATGAATTGTTCTTTGATACAGGATACCAAATCTGGTTATTTAGAAAAGGAAAAAAAAAGGTATTTCAAAGAATAGCTTCATGGGCAAAACCCCAAAGCCTTTTGTTTCTGTACAGCTGTGTTCACTAGTCTTCATACAGACAAAGAAACTACCTTGCTACTTAGAATTTTTATGGCCTTGTAATTGTGGACAGTACTGCACAGTCATGATGAATAGGCACTGAGTTTGATCCAACGCCAAGTGAAATCAGTGGGAGGCCTTCTTTTTTCATGCTTGAGGGTTTTTTTGATGTCCTTGGTATTGGACTAAAGATAAAATGTAACAAATTGCTTCACAACCTACATGTAGATGCCAGCAGAACTTCAAAACATGCATTTTTGGAGGTCTGAGTGGAACTGGTTTTGCTTAACTGGGACCTGATAATACCTCATTATGGGTGAAAGCCTAGAGCCACCATTACCTCTCAGCTCATCTCCAGGAAATAAGAACATTGAAAACTTATTATATGTTAAATATATTAAACACACTCTTAGCTTCATTGCATACATGTTAATTATTTTTACTTACATGTTAGTTCACATGGATGTGAGGAGATTTTAAGGACTTTAAATACATTAATATTGAGGTCTAGCACCGGAAGGTAGAGATTAGAGCAGCATATACATTAATTCATAACATCCTGCTTTCAAAAATTTTGTAATTTTTGTATTAGTCTGCTTTGCTTCCTTTTCAAGCTCGCTTACACAGATTCTGGTATATTAAAATAGAGCTCTGGCTCAACTGGATGTGGATTGGTTTAATACATGGTGGTGAATTGCAGTAGTGAACTTTATAACAAATTTAGCTTTGATTTATGCAAAATTAAATACTTAGAAATAAACTACATTTTATTGAATATGTAAAGTTTTGGTTAAAGATTAGTTTCATGAAGTATGAAACAAGTCCAAGGGAGAAGAAATTTAGTGATGAGAATAGCTAGCAAAATGGAGAAAATTATTTTAAAAAGTACTTACAGAATATCCTTTTTAAAAAGTCTCACAATCACCTAAAGATGTTTTGGAGAAGGGAATGGATTGTCAGTACTTCAGACTCTTGATTTGGTGTGTTGCTCGCGTACATCAGACAGATAAATTCTGTATTACTAAATCCACATTTTTGTTATTGGCTCTTGAATAGCTGATGTCTTGGTGAGCTGTTTTTTGAACTGTGCATTTTTTCTTAAGCCTCATATAATATTTTGTAGTACTTCATGGTCTTCAAGTGAAGAACGTGAAAACAAAGCTAGAGAAGGCAGAATGGAGGGCACTAAAGCAGCACTGGTTAAAATGTATAGATTATTTGCATGGCATTCAGCTAAATTTCAGTCCTGTACTTTGTGAACCAGACCCTCCAGTAGTTAAGAGTAGTGACTTGCTGACAACATGTTGGTGAAAAATGTCTGGTAAAAAACTCTTAAGATAGTACTTAGTGGAGAAACTGTAAAACTTCAAAGGATTTTTAATTTTTTTTTTAATATCTATTTGTAGCTGAAGGTGTGTCCTCACATCATCAGGAATAATACTTAAATAAACTTAACTTTTGAAAAACCTGTAGACTAAGGAAGAAATACAAGTTTATGCAAAGTGGTCAGAAGCTTCATGGAGAATATTGCTTGCTCGTTTGAGAATCTCATGCAGAATGGTGAATTACACTGATCGTCTTTATAGTCTGATTCAAAAGGGTTATATGTCAGTCTCTGTTTACAGTCTGGACTATAAATCCTCTGTACTATTGTGTGAACTCAGAACAGAACATTTTGCTAACTTAAAGGACAGGAATTTATGGACTTTCTCAAAAAAAATGATATTTCAAAGAGGCGATCTGATAGAAAGCAGGCTGGTACTCTGAATCGTTTAATGAAACTTAGATCCTGGTAAGAGGTAGCTGACTGCAAAACTGTGATGTGTTAAAATTGCTTAAATCTGCCTGTCTGCAAGATGAGTAGAGTACGAGACTGCTCTGGGTGTTCAGCTATAAAACTGATTAATAAGACTTGTAGAAAAATTTGATTATTTTTGAATGCTGAAAGGTTTATTGTTTTGTTTTTTAAAAAGTTGTTGTACAAAAAGCTGGATAATAAAATGGTAGGTGAAATTTCAATAAATAAAAAGTAATGCATGTGCAGAAGGTTGATGACAACCTCCAAAAGCATATATGCATATTCATATGCACCTAATTAACTAACTACTGCTCTCAAGGAAAAACGTGTAAGAGTTATCTTAAGTTTCCTGAAAGCAGCTTGCTATTCAGCATTTTGAAAGAGGAAAGAAAAAGGTTTTGAATTACTAGGTAGATAAAAAAACAAGCGCAAAATAGAAAACATCACACTTTGGTATACATCCATCGTATACTTACATCTTTAAGGTCACAGTTTTAGTTTCCTCCTCTCAAAAACGTACCACAGTGTCAGAATAGTTACAGTATGGAAAGTAAGGGTGTTTCCCTATTGAACATCCTCAGTGCAAGACCAGAGTTAAAGAATTGGAAAAAGAAGGCAATCCAAGAGAATTGGATTGCCTTCGTTTGGAAAGCATGTGATTCATCTTAGATAAGAAAGATCTATAAATCATGGATGTTAAGGGGTAGAAAGTATAGAAAATAGGGGTATTATATCACACCTCTGTGAACCTGTGGTGCGTTGAAACAACGTACAAATAAAGCAAAACCAAACCCTTAGTACACCTTACATGCTCTGTGGCAATAATTTCCACGGTTTGACTGTGGACGCCAGGTATGTATGAGTTCAGAAAGAGGCAGAGTCATCAGTGCCCATGAATGATTCAGATTAATCATAAGCTCAGGAAGCCTGTAACAGAAGTTGAGAGTTATCCATGTATCCGTACCTTGTCTTAATGTTTTTTTTCTCAAATGCTAGTAATGGAGGAAATAGTGCAGAAAAATGCAGAATCAGTGTATCCATTCAAAAAGGCATCTTGATGAAACTTTGAAAGGCTGGTAAACATGCAGAAAATTCTAAATTACGTGTCCCTGAGGATTAGAGTCAAGGAGGGTGAAACCTAGAAATGTATGATTTTTTTTTTTTCCTTTGCAGTGTCGGAGGTAGGGAAAGAGAAAAAAGGAGGAGACTTTGAGGAGACTTTGATGCAACGTTATTCAGATTGTGGAGGTCAAGGAAAGGGGGTGAAGGCCTCCAGAGGTTGAAAAACTTGCTGAGAGTCTAAATTTTGCAAAAAGATTTTTTTACCTAAATCTCTAAATAGTTTGAAATCTAATACTTTTTAGTACTTTTTTTTTCAGTAGTGCTCTGAAAAAAAACCTTTTTGTAAGCTTTCATCGTATGTGCTAACTTCATATTGAAACTTACAGGGCTATATTTGCTAGTTGTTACAGTTATTTTCAGTATCCATGTTCATGGCTATTTATGTCTTTTATCTGATTTCTTCTGGCTAATACTTGTGTCATTATTTTTCTTTTTTCAGTATATCTGTATATAAAAATTGTCAACCTTATTTTGATGAACTCTTGATAGATATACTTAACATTTTGTCTATTGTATAAATTAAGGTTTTTTTAACTGAAGATTTAAAAAGCCATCCAATCACTTTCATGCACAAACAGAATCTAGAATGTCTGGAAACACTCAAGTACACTTGCCTTAGCCTTTGAGTTTACTTGGCTTAAACAACATTTTCAAATACCTAGTAGAATATATCTTCTTAAAAATATATTTTTTAAAACATAACAACTTTCTTTTTGAAGGTGAGTTCTCTTTTAGTCTAGGGCTCAGTCAATGAAGCTAAAATGTATATAAAGGTTTTATGATACACAGATAAATAAATAAGGAAGGCGTAATGCAGGGTACACTGTTTAGCCTTAATTCTGTCAATTGTCAATATAAAATACTGTAACTTAATGTTTTTGACACTCTTCACATGAATTCTTACATGTCTGGCAAAAAACACCAGTTAAATAAACCCAGTCTCCTCTTATGCTTGCCGTAACCTGTACCTTCTATGATTTTTCTCTTCTGACTACTTCTTAGTTTTTCAGCGTTCTCCAGAGTTCTAGAAAAAACATTCACCACTGCACTTCTCAGTACAGTGACATTATTATTCAGTCTTCCTTCTGTATGTCCTAACATCTTGTTTCCTTTCAATTTGTTGCTTCCTTTACAGTCTTGACTGAATCATGTATGTTGTTCTCCTATGTTTTAAGATAATCAAAACTCTTGTATTTTTAGTCCCAAGTGCCAGGTATTTTGAGGAATCTAGACCACGCAAACTAAATGAGTTTTTATGTATTGAAGTCCGTGTCCGTATTCCTTAGGATAAAATTAGGAAAATTGTAAAGCCCTCTTTAAAGCTGAGTGCTTTCACTTAATATATTTAGGGGTGTATGTATGGAATTATAACGTATTTGGGGAAATAGTGCTGGGTTTGTGTTAATAGCTGGGAGCACAGTTAAATTAAAAACAACAAAAAAGTAAGACTAATTTGGAGAAGTCTCTGACCAGATGAAGCTGAAATACATGCTTTCTGGCTACTATGTCTAGCAGGCTGTGGTTGGAATTGCTTGTTTGACCTCCTGGAGAATGAAGATAGCTGAGCCTTTGATCTGAAACATGCTTTTATGTATAAAGCCATTTCTATTTTGTGTTTTGCCAATGTCCTCTGCACTACTCACTCAACTTACTTTTTTTTGTTGTTCTTACAGTTAACTGACCTGCTGTTACATCTCACATTTTTTCTCCTTTTCTACCTATTACAAGTCCATCTAGGAGAAGGATAACAAAGGGAGCTGGAGAGATGTGACATATCCCTGCCTAAGTTATTACATGGCCTGGGCCAAGTCATTTTTCTGTCAGTCTTGTCCATTCTCCAGAAAAGAATGTGGAAAGTTCTTTTTAGACCTTCACTTAGTAGGTGTATAATATATGTGTATCCCATAGTTTCAAGCCTAGTTCTCATATTTTCTCACAATAAGCTTAGTTTACTCTCTTCAAAACTCAGCCGTAATTTGCAAACTGTTCCAGAGAAGGATGTTTCCAGTACAGCATTGCCTCTGTTGATCCATCCTCGTTTGCTTACGGGCTAGTTTAGGAACCTCCTTTCAGTTTGTTTTCTCTGAAGAATTCATTTGTTCTCCTTCAGAAACATACCAATACAGTGTTGAAATGTGTTCTTTTATGTTCCATTAGTCTGAAGCAATAGCTGATGAAAATAGGTGTTTGTGTGATGTGTTAAAGTTAAGGCTTCTGCTGTTTGTATCCCTTCTTGTGTGTTTTGTGACAACCACTTTTGTGAAAGCTGTCATAATTTTCTTAGCTTCAAAGCATCATTTGAAGTAAAACTTGTAAAACATGAAAGGCTACAAAAGCAAGTTGCATCATTAGGGGAAAATATCATAGCAAATCTTACCGTGAAGCTTGGATTCCTCTCAAGGAGAATATAGGGTTTTTAAAGGAAGAATAGCTGGAATGTTTATTGAGAAAGTGATGAGTAGAAGAGAAACTGTAGATTTGGCTTCTGGTCTAGTTGTGAGATGAGAGGTTTTTCTGTTAGACCAGGCTTTCTCCAAAACTTTTGAGTCCAAATGAGCAATTCCAGACCAAAAGCTCACTTTGAAAATATGTTAGGTAACTGAAAATCCTTTTAGGTTAGGAAGAAACTTCAGCTACATTACAGTTTCTTAATTTTTAACTAAAATTTTTATTGAATCAAAAGCAGATACACAAGTTTACAAGATATGTCATTAGATGACAGCACTTTTTGGTTACTCCTTGCTCACTCTGTCCATTTCAATTCTTTGTTGCCTTCTTTTAGTCAAATCTAGCATGGACAATAGTAATTTAAAAATTATTTATTTAGTCTCTAAAATGACGTCTGCTCTTTTATGAGCTGTAAAAACTGAAGATGCTTGCATCATTAAGGTGAGCAAAATAAGGCATAAACAAGTTATGGATATTTTGCAAACAGTAATGGAATGCAGAGGCATGTAAGAGCTTCCATTAATTCCATAATGAGAGTCATTGTCTTACATCAAGGTGATTAATTATTGAAGAGAATATAGTAAACAAAGTCTTCAAAACTCACAAGCCTGTTCATGTTGATATTTAATGGTCCATGTGTTACTCCCTTTTCCTTTTTAAATTCTTAGCTAGGATAAATTGAGGGAGTGGTCACTTCTGTCATGAAGGTGTTTGTAGGTGGGGAGGAAACCTGTCTTTTCATAAGCTGCAAGCTCCAGAGGCATGTTCCTTATCTTTACTCCCTAACTTTTCCTCCTATTACAGCTGTGGTCTTCACTTAAACTGCCTTTTTTCCTCTGTGGGCTTACTTTCTAGTTCCTGTGATAACATATACTGTAAATAATTTCTATCTTCTATATAAATGTACCCCAATTATATAATTTAAATTGAATATTATGATTTAATATATATTTGTACAGATTTGCTCTACTGGCACTTTGTTGGACTGGAATATAATTCCCAGACAGTCATTTGGCAAGGAGGATCATACATATTTTACCCCTGTGTCTCAGTTGTTCATCTCTGTTTTTCTCTGGGGATTGTCTGTCCTGCCCTGCAAGGATGACAAGCATAAATTTAATTAATGACCAGTAGATTATAATAATTCTCTAGGTAGGTTGCACTTGAAAACTGGTAATTCTTCTCTTTAAGTGGTTCATGCTGGTCAGTATTTGCACTCACAATGTGGCTATCTCTTTTTGATGTGTTTTCCCAAAGTGTGCCAGGTCCAGGGCCAGAAGTGGCTTTTTGTATGCCCTCTATCTTCTAGTTTGTCATAGTTATTTGGTTTCGATTATAAAGAATGACTGTAATTACCTTTGGAAAGGTTGCAGTCAGTATTTTCATTTATGCTATGGTTTTTTGGTTGGGTTTTTTTAGTATCTATTTTTCATTTTTACCTTCTTGGTGGAGAAATTGGATCAGGTGGAATGAACTGGCTGGATGGGAAGAGGTTGGTTTTATCCACAGGGGGCATTAGAGCACCTTCAGGTGAATGGAGTGGCTCTCAGAGGCCACAGGGTATGTCAGGCAAACCCAGCAAAGCCAGCTTGGGCAGGAACATCACAAGCCTGCAGTGAGAAGCAGGGAGCAGAAGACAGCTAGACCTGAGACACCAAAGGGACTCTTAAAGTTTGCTGCCACTCAGAAGGTCATTGACCTAATAGAAACACGCGTGGGAGCTGTCTTCAAGGAGGCAGTGCAGACTCTATTCATTGAATACCATTCTGGAGTCTCCTTCTGATGAGTCTGCTTTTCCCAAAATTACATCCTGTCTTTCGTGTATCCAAAGAGTCTTAAAGGTCTCTGTGGCTGAGGATTCTTACTCTAGCCTGGAAGCTTGGCTCTTCTGAGCGTGTGCAGCTCTTGCTTGTTCTTGAGCTTTCTCATTCAGAATTTGTCACCTTGAACATCAGTTCTCAGGCTAGCATAGCTGTGGAGAGGTTGTGGCTGTGGTACTCTGGTCCAACAGCTTCAGAAGTGAAGGGAGCAAGCTTTTCAGTTTAAGGTTCATCCTTAGGTTTTAGCTATTCAACTTTATTTAGAAAGCACGTGGGATTTTCACCTGTCAAAGACTGTTCCCCACTGGCACCTAGATTCTGTCTTCACCTGTAGATTGGATGCTCCCATTATAACAGTGAGGGCCTCATTCCTTGTCATAGTTTACTGTGACCATCATCTAAGCCGCACATGGCTGCTTGCTCGCTCCAACTCAGTGGGGTGGGGGGGAAGAGAATCGGAAGAGTAAAACTGAGAAAATTCATGAGTTGAGATAAAAACAGTTTAATAGGCAAAGAAAAAGCTGTGCATGTGAAGCGAAGAAAAACAGGGAATTCATTCACTGACTCCCTTCCACCTTCTTGTGACACTCCCAGTCTCCTCAGTAGTGGAGTGGGGTGAGAAGCAGAAAAGGCCTTGCCTCTGTTTCAGCACTGCTTAGCAATAGCTAAAATATCTTTGTATTACTAAGACTGTTTGCAGCACAATTCCAAAACAGAGTCCATACCAGCTAATATGAAGAATATTAATCCAGCCAAAACCAGTGCATCCATCCTCCGTTGTTTCACGGTTTCAGAGCCAGAAAGTTAACATTTTGTGTGTGTGTCCCGTATGCAACCTGCAGAATGCAAAGTCCAAACGTGAACATTAGCTGTATCTTTGGTTTTTGGTTGCACTTCACGACACTTAAAAACCACGTTCTAAGAGTTTGACTATCTGGCTAGATGTGTAGGTGTGGGCTGCACATGAGGGTAGGTCAAGCAGCATTAGGGAGGTGCTTCTATCCTTTTTATCTTTCTGGGGCTGCTTTCACACTTCTATTAAGCATGCCACTGTCCCTGCAGCCTTAAGACAAGTTGTTGGTCTGTTCTTGTTCATGCAATTGCTAAAGCCAAGGCTTCATGGATATTCTGTGTTGCTATATGAGTACCTTTAGTGTGAATAATGGTATATGGATGACATACTTGGGATTGTGGATAATGAAAAGCTGCTTCCCTTTTTTGTTACTTTTAAGTACTTGGCCTAGGGAACCAAGATACAATTGCATTATGCAATCATAAAACTCTCTAGCTTGTGCCATGTGTAAATAATGTTTTGGCAGACAGAACTTTTTGAAAAAATGGTACATTGAGGCTTACTCTCCTAGAACTCAGGCCTAATAAGAATGTTACTCACATTACTCAGTGATCCTGTGTCAATTCAGTGTCAAGTTACCTCATCTCTACCAAGGAGCAGAAGAGGAAGACTTTTAATTGTGTTGGTTTTTATCCAGCTTCACAAATGAATTTGCTGTTTCAGAGTTCTGTGTAAATGGAAAGCATTAATTTAACTGGTCTGTATATATATATCTACAGTTCAATATTTATTTGGAAACCAGTCTGTCCACTCATAAGTATTGCCTATGGGAAACATGGTACATACATGTTCCATAGAATGACATGTTACTGTCTATCTAGTAAGAGAGTTTTTCACTTACCACTTGTCCACGTTGTATTTCATCTGTTGCCTCTCTAAGAGTTTTGGAAATATATAAGAAGTAGATTCAAATACCTTGTTAATGGACTCTAAATGTTTTTCAAGAAATGAACTAGTATTTAGAAGGCATCTATTTGTTTTTACTTGTAAAAATCATCCCTCTAAGAGATGGGACAAGTGGATATGCAGAAGTAGGTCCTGAGCAGTCACTTAAAAACCCTTCATTTGCAATTGAACTATAGAGTGGAGTGACTCTTTTAGACCAAATTGAAGCTTTGTGAAATCAATATTAATACTTGAGGCATTAGAAATTCAGGCTGAAATATTTGGGGCCATAAAAGGTTATGAGCACTTTGGTTTTGGGAAGTTTTGTCTGTAATAGTAAGGTGTCTTCTTGACTGATAGACAGGAAAAATATTCAAAATTAATGCTTTGGTATTGCATGACAGGCTTAAATTTTTAATTAAGATATAAAATATGTAGCTTGTTGTTGTAGTGTGACGTGTGTAAAAATTCTTTGCTTTGGGAGAGAAAGCTATGTTTTTATTAATTTTAAAATAAACTCCAAGTCTTTTACTGTCTTCAGACCGTTGTCACCTCAGAATAAAATTGCCTTGATCTTGGCAGTGAAAGGATGTTTGAGCTCCTAGGCACAAGGAAAACATATTTTTTAAGTCATCTGTAACAAAGAAAAGACTTGTAAAATATTGATGATCACTTACCACTACCCCAAACACAGTTTTTGAAGTTTCCAGCTTCATTCTGATTGAAGAGCATTTATTTACTTAAGAATGAAATAGTCTAGGCTGGAAGAAAGTCTGGATGAAGTATGCTTGTTATCTGCAGGTAATAAGATAGGTAATAAAAAGATGCTGACAAATCAAACTTATGTATGTGGGTTTTATGCTTCCAGTAAGAAGAATAGTTATGAAAGGTGGATGTACTTTTTCAAGAGGAGGGAACACTTCTGAAGAGTTTTTTGCTGTTGAATAGAAACTGTGGTGGTAGTTTTATCTCCTTTTTGTTTCATTTTCTTTCTTAGCCCTGAAACTGTTTGCTGTTGGCAGAATAGCTGCAATTAATTGTGTTTTTAATTATGGGCTGATTTATTTTCAGATCTCAATAGAGAATGACTACCTAGGCCCCAGAAGAATTGAGAGTCTGCAAAAAGAAGATGCTGATTGGCAGAAAAAAGCCCACATGGCTGTGCTTTCTATTCAAGATCTTACAGTTAAATATTTTGAAATAACAGCTAAAACACAAAAAGGTAGTTATTTTCTGCCATCCTATCCTTCACTTAAAAAATTCAATTATTTAATGTTTCCCATATTCTGCATTGTACTATGAGGTTTTTTTTTATCAATCCTTCATGAGAAAAATGCAGTTGTCATTCCTGTTTGCTTTTTCTTCTGTGTCTATTTGAGCCTTTCACCTATAAACCTTTTCAGAACATCATCAGAGGTGAACAAAATAGAAATTTTAAGCACAAGTTTTACAGACACTTTCTCAAAGTAATTGTGTTAGTGCTACTATGTATTTGCAAAGGATTTAGGGAGCACAGAGTCCCTGGTGGATTCTGTTTTCTGTACTAGATACGGCAGACTCCCATAGTAAGTGTTAATTGTCTTTCAGTTAATTTCCTTTTCTAGTCTTCATTGCCTTTCAGTAATTTTTTTCATAGCTCTAAATATTAAGCAACTGCTCAGTTTAACTACTCAGTGAAAGCTGCTCTGTTGTTCAGAAGCCTTCATGGATATAACCTTGGCTTTTCTGTGTTTGAAGAATGTGATGGTTTTACTAAAACGTTGGTGCAGTAAGGAGAGGTCAAATGACTTGGCATGTGCAGCTGTGCTCCCATCCTTGTACCATTTTAACTTAAATAACCAGTTTAATAGGGCAAACAGGCCTTTTTTTAGTTCACTGAAAAAGTTTGTACTGCTGTCGTCCCCTGCCTGACTGCAGGTCCCTGTTTCTTTTTTTGCCTTGGTGATAAGGATTGTGTAAACAGATAAATGAGACGTAGAAGAAATCCTTTTTTGTCTCGTGGATTTCCTGGTATCTCTGTACATGACTACTACATCTGACTCAAGAGAAGCAGGCACTGCAAATTTACTCTTTTCAGTGACAACCCAAGTTAAAAATAACGTGAAATTTGACCTTATTCTGAAAGGCTGACTTGATAGGTTACAGCATGTTGGAATAAATTTAATTAGAGGAAATTCTAAATGACTAATCAGCTTCCCTCCTTTTCTAGTATGAGAAAGGCGTCCGATAAGATACACTACTAGTTGATAATACATATTTGTAGATATTCACTTGTTTTTGTTCACATGCTTTTTTATGTATAGCAGTCAGGATTTGGGGGAAGACCAGTGGAAAGTGACATGCCCAAAGGCTGATTACAGCCACAGACCTTTAATATACAGGTTATTTGCCTGGTTTTTGTGTTTGGGGTTTTTCTTGGCCTCCTGCTGGTCTCAGGGTAGTCTTACATATCCAAGTACTAACAGATGGCAGAGGAAAAACACATGAGAACATAAAGGTATTTCTTATTACCTAAGAACAGCATGTAATAGCATGTGGTGACTGAATGCCACCCCTTTGATTCCATTACTTTTGTGGCATTTGCTTTGCAAAGCTAAGTACAGTATCATGTGATCTATATATTAACAATGGTGAAAATCTTGGCGTGTCAGATGTTATCTGGGACCCAAGAATAGTTAATCTGAATCTGGCAAGGGACTCCTGCATTTTGAGGTAAAAGATAGATGTTATTTTAATTTAATGCAGTGTTTTTACAGAATTGCACTTGAAGTTAAGCTGAAATTTTTGTTTTAAATTGTAGTTTTTTCCACTCTTCAGATTTATTTAAATTTATGATTGTACCATAAATGTTATTAAGGTAAGCTGAAGACTTTAGTAGCTGATAATTGGTGGTTACAGAAGTGGGGAAAATTTGGGATGCAGTTTAAGACCAAATGCTTGCATTAATGAGATTTTTATTAAGTACAAATGTGTGCATTTTCTTTGCAGTAGGATCACTCGTTGTCTAAAGAGTAGACTAGTAAGATGCCTGCCTTTTTTTTCCTTTGTGTAGCGGTGTATGATCGAATGCGAGCAGACCAGAAAAAATTTGGTAAGGCAGCATGGGCAGCAGCAGTGGAACGTATGGAAAAGCTTCAGTATGCGGTTTCTAAGGAGACTTTGCAGTTGATGCGTGCTAAAGAAATCTGTTTGGAGCAGAAGAAACATGCACTGAAAGAGGAGGTAAGTTTTCATGCCAGTAAGTAGAAAATTAAAGCATGCAGAAAGAAGCAATGCTAGACAAATGATGTTGCAATGTAGGTGTGGTGAGTTTTGTGCCACTTACGTATGTTTTCTGTTCACCTTTTCCTGGTTAGTCAACCAGAAAGACAGTTTTTACTGTTGGTGTTCACAGCTGTCCAGTGGGATGAGTAAAATGAAGAGAAAGGATAGGACAGAAATCTGCTGCTGTGTAAGCTCTGCAGTTTAGCTCTCAGAGGCATGACCACCTTTTCAGATTAGCTCTGACATTCCAGATGGAAGGTGTCTGACCATTAGTAAATGTATGGGTAACTGGACAGTTGTGTTGCACTCTCTTTCTCTGCTTACCTTAATTACTAAGGCAGTCTTCCAGAGGGCCTGTGCTAGCTACAGTTTTCCTGAGGAGAGAGTTCATGCATGAAACTGTGTTTGTATGCCTTAGCAGGAAAAAGTCCACATTTATTGAGTTTTATGACACCTCCTCAAAAGCAACAATGCTGCGAATTCTCTTTTAAACTTTGCTATCATATGGACATTTGGTGCGAAGAACTTTCTGTCATACTAATGTTAATGTGTGTTCTAGCAATTAGATTATTGTTTTAAGAGAACTTTTCAAACGTTTCAGCAAAATTTGACTAAACTGATGGCAGTGTTATGAAAAGGTTATCCAGAGAGCTCACGACTTTAGCACTGCACAGGCTGGAAGGTTTGTAAGGCTGATAGACTATGTGTCTATTTTAGGAGCCTCTGTAGAAGACAGCTTGATCTTCAGGGGAGAGAGAGTACATGCAAGACCCAGAGCACAAAAATAGGTTTACTGCATTTCAGTGCTCTTTAGGTTTAGAAATCCAAGAGTTGTCTGAAAACCTGAGTTTGTCAGGCTGTTGTCATCCTTAGCCAAGAGTTGATGAGACAATCCAGCAGTACTAATTGGAAATATATTGAATATGTTCCCTTAGAGTAACTGTGCATCTTCTTTTCGTAGCACATCTTATTTTTCTCCCTGAGGAGACCTGTGAATTTTTGTTGAATGAGATCTCAGTCTGGTAAATGAGTGAGTGTTTATTCTGCTATGCTAAAGTATTAGGAATTGCACAGGAAAAGGAAAGGTTTGTTGTAATGTGCGTTGGGATGAAAGTGCTGAGCTATGAATTTGGGGCTTTTGGGGACAGAGAAATAAGGAACAGCTAATGGGCATGCTTCTTTGGGGTGATGTATTAGAAGGTATGGAGAGCTCTGGGTCTGAATACAGCGATAAGGAGACAGGAAGACCAACCAGTTTCTGCTCTGAAACACATCTTGTGTTCTGAGAATGTAAAAGCCTTAAGTGTACAGAGTTGAATGTGAGAAATGTGACTGAGAATCCCATCTTGGTGAAGAGTGATGGCAATCTAATAAAGAAAATACTTGTAGAACTGAAATACCTCCTCTGGCAAACCATTTAGTTACTATATTCTAGAAGATAAAAACAGGATATTCATTTGAAAAGACTAAAATGCTCAAGAAATTAATATATCTGGATTTTAGCTGAAAAAAAGAGACAATTCAGAGCAAAAACACCATACAATTTTTTTTAAGGATACTGTTGGTGTTCAGTGGGTTGTCTATGGATTTTTGAATATTTAGTCTTCAAGAAGAAATTTTTTGCAAGGGCATATTATGGTAGGACAAGGGGAATGGCTTTAAACTGAAAGTGGATGTGTTTAAATTACATATTAGGAAGAAATTCATTACTTTGAGGGAGCAACACTGGAACAGGTTGCCCAGAGAAATTGTGGATCAACATCCCGAGGAGTGTTCAAGGCCAGGTTGGATGGAGCTCTGAGCAACCTGGTCTAGTGAAAGGTGTCCCTGCCCGTGGTGGGGGGGTGGGAACTTGATGAGCTTTCAAGTCCCTTCCAACCCAAACCACTCTATGATTCGGTGAATGCAACCATTCTCTGATTGGTATGAATGCAACAACAAAGACTGTAGAGATTAAATTATTTTCTTTCGTTAATGCAGGAAGTTGTGGCATTACAGGAAATTGAACTTGGCTCTCCTCAGTTTGAGTTTTTGTTCCACTGCTGTAGTGTTTTCACCCCAGCCAGCACCCAAGACCCATGTAGCTGCTCACTTGCTCCCTCACAAGTGGAATCAGGGAAGGATTCAAAGCCAGAAAACTCATGGGTTGAGATAAAGGCAGTTTAATAGGGAAAGTAAAAGCCACACATATGAGCAAAGCAAACAAGGAATTAATTTTTGGCTTCCCATGGGCAGACAGGTGTTCACCCATCTCCAGGAGTGCAGGGCCCCATCACGGGTAACTGTGACTGGGGAAGACAAAACTCCATTGCTCCACACGTCCCTCCCTTCCTCTTTCTTCCCCCTGGTTTATATACTGGGCATGATGTCACATAGTCTGGAATATCCCTTTGGTCAGTTTGGGTCACCTGTCCTGGCCATGTCTCTTCCCAACCTCCCATGCACTCCCATCTTCCCTGCCAGAGTGGCCATACAAAAAGCAGAAAAGGCCTTGGCTCTGTGCAAGCCCTGCTCAGCAATAACAAAAAAATCCCTATATTATTAAACCTGTGTTCAGCACAAATCCAAAACACAGCCTCATCCAAAACCAGCACGACTGCAGAATGTTTCCCATACCATTCTAATGTTGAATTTCTTTGTGTTTCTTTCACTGTGTTAATCAGCCTGAGAGCTACCAAGGATGCAGCAAATTAGTGGTACAGATTAGGTAAAAACTCATAAGAATTGCTCTCAATTAAGAAGAGAAATTTTTAACAGAATATGCTGAAATATGCCCAAAAATGATGATACTGTTTTGAATTACCACACATAATTAGTATCTTACGTGAAGTTTTAATATAAGTAGTTGAAATTCAAGGTCTTCATTTTACTTTTTCATGAGGTGCTATTATGTAGCTAGCATATCTGCCCGTGATACTAATTTCCGACTTCTGTTGCATCTGAAAGCTGAATACAGTGGTGGTGTAGCCCTAAAACAGAACAGATAACTAACAGCATCTGTGATGTATGCTGTATGTGGGGCTAAGGTACAGTTGTCAGGTCCTTTATCAGGCAGACACCAGTGCAAGTGAATAAAATACTCCGCTGCTATAACTTGGTGAGCTGGTAGTTTGGAAGATGGTCTGTGTGTGTCTTTGTCTTAATATATTAAGTTTTTATATAGACTGTGGATTTAAATTTGGGAACATCTGTTTTTAAGAAAAAGATTGCGAAGGGTTGAGTCAATTTTGCAGTTCACAGGAAAAGGGAAGTTCTTAGGTGTGGTCAAGTTTGAGTGACATTACCTTAATTTAAAAAGCAAACAAACATTTCCCACACCCACTTCCCTCACCCCCAAACCCACCAAATTTTGCTGCATTTTTACAGTGAGGAAATCCTTGAAAAATGCCAAACCCCTTGAAAAATGCCAATATCCTGCCTGAACAAAGAACGTTATCCCTCTTATATGGAAAAAATGAAGAGTTCAAGAGAACTTTTGTCTTGAAAACTAGCCTCTAATTCACCCCAAATATACCATCATTATGTCATTTACTGTTCTGGTCAAATTAGTAACTTAATATAGATGCAAAGTAATGAAACGGCATAACAAGACATTTTTGTGTAAAACTGGACTGTAACATATACATGATACATTAATGCTTGTAAGGTTTATGGTGTTCCCTTAAGGACTTGCTGAACTTTTCAGACTAACAGTTGATATACAAAAGATGCATACAGGAAGTACAAAATATAGAAGAAGGAACTTAAAATAGAAGTTATGAGAATTGATTCACAGGTCTTCTGTGTAGCAGTCTTATATGGAAATAAGTATAGTATACAGAACTATTTGTGTTTAACTGAGCTGTGAAATCCCTGTCAGTAGGTAATGATGCAGGTGCTAAAAGCACACATGCTTTAAGAAAAAAAGGATAGGACAAATTTATTAATTAAGTCCACTAATTCTGTTTTGTATAAAAGGCCGTGCTGTGTTTTAGGTTGTGCTGCAAGCTGTGCTAAAGGCTGGTGAAGCATTTTGGGAAGGTATCACTGCACTGCCTGCTATGTTTCATCTTCCTGGATTTTTGCACTTAACATTTTCCAGAAACAGGGTATTGGGTAAAATGGATTGGTTTAATTCAGTACAGCTACCTTTCTAGTTTAGTACAGTCATATTTGAATATGTGTGACAAGTAAAACTCAAGGAACCTATTTGTGGCTCTTCATTACAGACTCAGATTACCTGAAGGTAACACCATAGTGTAGAGGACATACTAGCAAATATTTTTTAAATGTATAGTTGCTTAGGTCCTGTATTTTTGCTTGATAGACATCCCTTTTTAATGAGTGACTGTCTGTAATATGAAACTGGAGGTTTCTTCTGAATAGTAAGGTAGACAGATCACAAATCTCCATTAAAATTTACCAGTACTTTCATCCATTATCTGAGAGAAACTATCAGATATACATATTTTGAGCAGTTAGAGAATTTGGGTGTGGCCCTAACTCTTCTGCATGCAGTTTGTGGAGGTGCTTGAATTCCCTCCAAACTGAGAGAGTACATAAGATCCTCTTACCTGTTTGTATTTCTTAAATATAGTCTGAATGGCTGACTGTATTGAGCAGATAAATCTTGTTTGACTGAATGAAAGAGAATAGTTGCACTTCACTTTGATTGTTTGTCACTCTTCTATTCAATCATGTAATACAAATGAGTACTGAAATATATATAAGTATTTTAATCTGTGTATTTATTCTCCTGTGAAGGACTCTGGAAAGAACAGAACAACTAAGTTGTCCTTACAAGAGGATCAGTGCATGTATTTATCCCCGCTTCCACATCCTTTCACATTTTTTCCTCAGTTCCACTCCAACAAGTTTTAACTGTGGCTTTCTAGATGCCTACTTTTAGACTTTTGGGGGTGAAGATAGGAGAATTCTAATTTTGTTATGTATCTTGGGAGAATCAAGTAGTAGAGTAAAAGGGTGTGAGAGATGTTTCACACTATGTGCTGTATGACTTGACGCTTGACAGTCGCAAAGTGTAATTCAATGCCATGGATTTATTTCATTGCCATGTAGAAAAAAATATCAGATATTAAAGGCATCTTAAAGTGTGTGACTGATCAGAACTTACCTTATGGACTTGATGTGTTCAATTTCAACATGTTACATTTACTGTACCAGGCAGTATCTAACTGTAATCATAAAATCTGTGGTTTTGTGCTCTTCATTATCCTGGAGTTGTATGGTGTGTGTTTGTTTGTTTGTTTGTTGTTTTCTCTTTTTATTTAGATGCAGAGCCTGAAAGGTGGTACAGAAGCCTTAGCCCATTTGGACCACTTAGAAGCTGATTACTATGATCTACAGCTTCAGTTATATGAAGTGCAGTTCGAGATCTTGAAATGTGAAGAGCTGCTGCTGACAGCACAGCTTGAAAGCATCAGAAGATTGATGTCAGGTGCTTTATTTATTTCAATTAATATGTAATCTGTGAAAGATAATTTTCTTCTTAAGAGTCCAGTGAAGCCTGTGGGAGTGAAATGAGAATGGATTCTTTGCCAGGTGAAGAGCTGCAAAAGTACAGTTAAATTAAAATTTACACCTGTTCATAAGGCGTATACATACACATACAGAAGTTCTGGTATGGTTCTCATTGCCTGTATTTGGAAGTTTGCATATAAGGTATTCAAACTATGTAAGTTTTGAAGAGCTAAGATCGGGGAGGAGGAAATGTCTTAATTGCTGGACTTGTCTGACTAAAAATATGCATTGATATTACTCATTTCTTGAAAGTGATTGGTTTTCAAAAGCTATCTGCAAATTGGATTCCTTCTGCTAAACTTTGAAGCTCGTGTTGTTATTTCAGATTTAGAGCAGCAATGCACACCTTATGCTTCCAGAACCGACTATCCTTCTGTACCTCATGTACTTACAAACTGTGGAAACGGTACGCGTAAATCATACAGCTTTTTTCAATCCAATTCTATCCTTTACACCCTTCTATCTTTAATGTTTGTATTTACATGAGCTTTATTTTACTGTTTTTAGTGTGTAGGGCTTGCATAACAAATTTTGCTATGGATAGAAAATTCTCCTAAGTGAGATTTGAAGCTGGATTGTATTGTGGGTTGCCTCTGGAAAAGGAGAAAACATAGGTATCACAGATTCATCTCACTGTAACATGAATCTTTGCCTTTATGGCTTGTCATGGAAACAACTGTAACTGTATATATGGAACATAAAGATTGGAAACTTTGTAAATGACTGACAGACATGCGGCAGCTTTGACTGGGCGCTTCTGTGGAGAAGTAGTTGGTGATTTTGAGGTAGATAGATTTTGTGCTTGGGAAACCAGACATGTAGTTTTGGTACTGAAGACATGGTGTGGTCTGCTTAGTTACGAACTGAAAGAAATCCCCTGAACCGGAGACCGAGAAGAAATGTGTATCAAAATCCTTTGGTGTAGTGATAGTAAAACCTCTGGGCTGTCAGAGACTAAGGTCTAAAAACGTCGTAGGTCATTATGACTTGTCACTAATGTTTTCTCCAGAAATCTCAAAAAAACCTCAACCTACAACCTAATCCAAAATAAAACAAAACCCTCAGTCAGCTAAACCATCACCCTTTTCCTTCCCTCGTGGCAACAAAACAGTTCACTGTTCTGGTTTCCTTCGCTGTTTTAAACTTGTAAGATATTGTTTAATAATAAATCCAAAACTATCCCATAGGACAGAAAATGAAAAATACGGTTCCTAAATGTGTGGGACTTGTTTAAAGCATGAAACTACCTTCTCAGACTTTACTTGGGTGGACAGAACAATTAATGTGAAAAATAATTTGAAAAATAATATGATGCGGAAGTGACTACGTATGTTCAAGACTATTCAGCACCAAATCTGAATTCAAGCATGTAAAACATTTAGTGGTCTTTTAATATGTGTTGTTTCACATGATGTCGGAAGAAAAGTATGGTCTGTTACACTTTCTTTTTGAAGTGTACTGATAGTTATATAACAGACTTTTGATTTTGCACATCTGTATGATTTGAAATTCATGTATGCAAGCCTAGTAAATGCTGTTGCTTTTCTTTCTTTAGTCTTTGACTGTATTGGTTCTGCAGAGGTAGCTCAGAAAGTTCTCAACTCATTATTTGAGTTGACTGCAGTTGGTTGTGACCTAGAAGAAGAGCATCTTTGCAAATTCAGCAAAGGATCTGAAAAGGATCAAGTGATAATAGATTGTCTCATTATGAGCAACACTAGTGTTTTTTTCACTGTCATTAAGCAAATACATGCATTGAAGTTCACAAAGCATAATTTTATTAGGTTAGAATTTACAAGAGTTTTATCTTGTTCATACGAAGTACTAGTACATTCTTGTTAAAATGGTTTTGTGGTGGATGAACTTGTATATTTCTGTCTTTAACTTTGCATGAAAGTCTTCTAAAGCAAAATTCACATGTAAATTCTCCCATTTTATAACTCTGTGGTAAAATATAATTGTTAGCCATGAGTCTTTTTTTACTCAGTTATATCTCAAAGGGAGTTCTAGTGCCTTGGCAGTTTTTACATATTGATGAAGCTTTACAATGTTTTTATTTTTTAAACCGAGCACTGAAGTCAAGAAACTGTGTTTTTTATTAGCTTTTATTTTAAGGTGAATGTCTTGCTGTGCTTTCTTGTCTGGCCCTGCCATGACTTCTACTGAGCTGAAATTAGCATGGCAATCAGAATTTTGGTTGCAGCAGAGACTGTACACACATATAAAGTGAAGTGACAACAGCTTTTAAAATGGACTGTGTACTGAGGAAAACCCTGTGCCTGTCCCCAAATAATCAAGCAGCTGAAGTAGGAGAAACTACAGTCATTCTGAAAGTAGTTGATAAAATTGAATATAAGAAAGTTTGGCAGTGCTCTGGAATAGATACTTGACAGACATGCCAGTTGCATCTGCCTGTTTCAGACTGCAGTAATGCATTTCCCTCTTGATGTATTACAAATTTATCCTACTTTGTATGCCAGTGGAATAAAGAACAAGAGGTCTTTGCTGCTTCTTCATCCCAACGTTCTTCAAGGATTTATAATCACCACTCTTTCCTTCTTGGCAAGAGATGAGAAGGCAGCATTCAAAGATGAGCTCAGTGTTATTCCAGATGCTTCACTCAGGAAGCTAAAAATCATAAGTGTTGATAAAACTATTAGTAATTACCTCCTTTTCAGGCCTGTAATGCTTTGAAGGATGGCCTTGAAGTTTCCCTCCTTCCCTCCCAGGAGCAGTGACTGGGACATCAAAAACCTATGAGAGGGTTTTTGGTGTCCTGTTGCTTGATTCCCCTTACATGAAATTACCAGCTGGTTTTAACAGAAGAATCTCATGCCAAAGACTTCAGATAGTCTTGTCTATCCTGAACTTCATGCTGGAGACCTGAGAAAATTGGTACACACCGTGGGTCCCTTGAGAGACCCAAAGATGTGCATGGGCATTGTGTTCAAATTAGGCTACACATAGTAAGTGTACATTTAGAATTGCATTTGTGTTTTAATACTCTGAGCTTGCCTGAATAGCAGGCAAGTATTCATTGGTATTAAATTCTGTTCCTCGTAGAGACTTCAAAGCCCTGTAGTGCCTTGCTGTTTAATGCTTTTCCTCTGACCTTTTGGTTTTTGGTAGTCCTCTGAAAGGGCTGTGGCATTCTGTGGCATTAAATCTTGCAACTCAGTGGGAGGGTTGTTGTTGAGGCAAACAAAATGTTAATCAAATACGAACTATTGATTTGATTTTTTCATTGCTGACATCTTTAAAACAGAGAAGAGAGATGAAGTGGTGTATTATGACACTTACGAAAGTATGGAAGCCATGCTTGAAAAAGAGGATATGGCAACATCTGTACACTTGCAAAAAGAGGAGCTGCAAAAGTTACAACAGAAAATCCGCCAGCTGGAAGCAAGGCGTGGACGTATTTCAGCCAAGAAGGCCTACCTCAGAAATAAGAAGGTACTATTTAATTGCCTTTATTTTGGATATAATTAGCAAATTTAATAAAACTTCAGAAGGTTTCCTTTCAGATACTAGTTTCCCAGAATTTTTGTGGATTATATTGTTGTTTGCTAAAAGTTGTTTTGCAGAATACTAAATACAATAGCATGTATCATTAAATTGATACATTTACGAATCTGTTTACCTTTCTTCCAGCTTTAAAGGAACCTTTAATTACTTTGAAGTCAACAAATAAACTTATTTCTATTCACTAATCAGAATACTTTAATGTGGGAAGTACATGCTAGAATGAATGTTTTTACAGAGAATAGTTCTGTGTAAGTTTGCAGAAGAGAATTTTCAAGCTTGTTTTCTCACTAGTGAGTTCTGTTTTCATTCTCTTACCTCATACTTTTAAACTTATGTCATTTGTTGTTGATACTCGGTATTTGGCAGATCTGTATGAAATCTAGTCATTATTCTTAATTTGTAATTCTAGGTGTGCTATTTAGGTCAAAGTTTTGAGAGACCATTGTAATACTTGTTAGAAAATAGGTTCCATCCCACACTATGTGCTATATGGCTATGCAGAAATATCAGTTGAGGCCTCATTCTGGGTTAGGATCAGGGGCTGATTTGGTTGTGTGTTCCCAGTCATGTCCCTTTATGTGAAAGATGACCCTTTCATGTAAGGAGTTCTGGCAGATTCATGGTAAACCCTTCAGGTCTTGCCTCCACTTCATAATTAATATATCTATTTCTGTACCTAAATCTGAAGCATAACAGAGCAAATGGAAAGTTGTTGATACATTTTATATATTGGATTTTTTATATTTTGTCAGGCACTGCCTGGTCTCTGGTTAACCCACTATGGAGGAGGCTGCAAACGAAGTATTAGAAGAAAGGTCTCCTGTTAGCCAATTATATGAAGTAGCTTGCTTAGCCATTGTGTTTGTTTTGTGTGAGTTCATAAAGAGAAGTAGTATCAGGAACCTGGACCTGTTAGTATTTTAAGTAAGAGTATTTTAAGTATCTGCCGTGTTTTGCTAATTTACACAGGTTTCATTATAATACAATATTTTCTCCTGAATATGAAAAGAAACTGCTGGCACCTTTCGAAGTAGACAAACCTGTTGAAAAGCGATGGCCCGATTGCTTAACTTACTGGAGTTAACAGGTCAAGAAGAAAACCTGAAGCAAGAGTAGAGATTTTTTAGCATGCCTATTTATCTGTATAAATAGTCATCTTCAGTGGCTCATTTGTTTCAAGGTTATGCTATGATAGGATACCTTGTTTAAGCTGAAGGAGTTGGTTTTGGCTGTAGCAGGAGTAGTAGCGTGCCTGGTTATGCACTGTGACAAGGTGCTGAGCTGAGTGTGGTGGCATTGCTTGTCTGCATCTGCGTGCAGGAGTGATATAGTGACATCTTCTCAACATTGTGCTGGGACAGCTGTGGCTATACTGTTTTCAGGACCTGAGGCAGTGTGTCCATGCGGAACTTGGACATCACATCACTCTCAGAACTAGTTCCAGCTCTCTTACTTACTTCATTGCCCAGCATAGCATTCTCTGCAGTTGAGTACTGCAGGGCGATACTTAGCTTTCAGCTTTTAGAAAAATCAGAGTAGAACAATGTGTTTTAAACCTGCAGGGGAAAATCAATGATCTTTATTTAAACAAAAAGAAAGGGCAGAATCTGTTGTTGTGTGCTGTTGTGTGGCACTTGTTGGGCAGAAAAGAATATGGCCGTTTTGTAGCTTCTCTTCTTACTGCTGGGTAGCATAAGTCCTACTAAGCTGACTGGCAATTACCTTAAAATCAAAACTCATATCTTTGTCTCATCTTAAGCAACCTTTGTATTTTCAATGAACTTTCTGATGATATTACAAAACATTTTTAGTGAACACTATTTAAGGTGCCTGATGTGAGTAGTTGTATTTGTGGGAGAAAAAAAGAATTCTTGGTCCAAAGTGTTTGCAGGTTAAGTTGAGCATGCAGAGCTAAGATACAGATGGGATACAAAAGCAGACTCTAGATGGTGAGAATGACGGCAGTGATGACAATGCTATGTGAAGAAAAGTGACTTTTTGAGGGTGAATATGGAAAGTACATACTGTGTGGTAAATCTCTGTGTCTGTCTCAATTAAGGAACATTTATTGTTGAACTGAGATGAGAGTGTACTTAATGCTTTTCAGATTGTGTTCCTGACCTTGCATGTTTCAGCACAGTGTCTTAAAACAGGCTTTTAAACAGGTGTTCTGTTTTGGATTGGGTCGGCGAGATTTTGGTGGTGGATTGATGGGTTTTTTCCTCTTTTTTGTTGGTGGGTTTTTGGGGTTTTTTAACCTTGTCAGTTCTGTAGTTGGAAACAAAAAGCAAGCTGTGGATTAAGTGGTGTATAGCACAGTCTTGTGATATATTCAGAAATAACAGTCCTTGTTCATTATCAAGTATTTGGCAACTGAAGATGCCCTCAGGGAGTTGTCTCCTTTCTAGCAGTGGATATCAGGATTAAGGAAACAATAGGAAATTTTTCTCTATCATCACTTTTATTTTTTGAAAGAAGGTAATTTCATCATCCAGGTATCTGAAAATCTTTTCTGTTGAGGAGATAACACAGTGAAAGGAAATAAATTACTCTTTATAGAGTAAGACGATTTGTAATTTAAATATAAGCTTCAGTGACTGTAGTCTCTATTTTGTTTTTCAGAAATTCCGTCTCTAATTTTGCAGATGATGCCTCAGTTTTTCAGCAATGTTGTCAAATAATTGTATCAAGCCTTTATTTAGAAACTTTTGCTAAAGTTGTGTTAGAAACATAATTCAATTGTGACTTAGAATAACTGAACTGGCATTTTAAAAATTCATGGTTTTACAGAGCTTGGTATCTTTTCACTGTACTACCATGAGTATGAACATTTTAGTCTCTTTTTTTTTTAATACAAATCTAGTTGCATTTGTTAAGCAGTCATTTCCTGATGTTCCTTTGTGTCGATGACAGTGAAGTATTAAAAAATGAATTTTTAATAGTAGTTTCACCTTGTTTTTTCTTACTTCTATAGAGCTAGTTATAGATTTTTCACGCAGGAAATTGCTATTGTTATGCCAGTCTACCCCCTGCTGGCTGCACATTAGTAATAATTAGAATATCATATGGAACAAGCAGCTGCTTTATTAGGGAGCTAGATTTATAGCAAAGAGTCAAGATGAAAAAAATGGAGAGAAGGTGTCTAGAAAAATATCTTTGAAAAAACAGAGTTGTGATGAGATCAAATTATTTTGCACCTAGGAAGAGTATTCATTATCACAAACAGACTGGGAGAAGCAACTGGTTGGTGAAGCTGTTTGGAGTATGTTCATAATGTGTGCTTTCATGTAGGAAACTTCCTCGCATGCTGTTGTGTTCATTTAATAGAACACCTTTAGAATTTTGCAAGTCCACATTTTAAAGCACAGCCCATGCCAAAGTAGGTGTTAACGTAATGCAGTGACAGCTGGCATAGGATTATTATTACTATTATTATTATTATTATTATTATTATTATTATTATTATTATTATTATTATTATTACAACAGCAGCATAAGAGCATAACTACACTGAATGCTTACAGTAAAATACAGTTTCTGCACATGAAAAGCTAACCTTTTAATTGAGATGTTTTTAAGCTGAAAGCAAGACTCACTAGAACTAGTTAGATATAATACTAATGCACATCTCTTTTACATACATGACATGTTACTAGTCTTAAATATTGTAGTTTATCCAGTGGCAGAGGTTGAAATGGTTCCTCAGCTCTCCCTTTTTGTCTCTTTAATAGAAGTACAATTTGATAGTGTGAAATCAGTCAAATGATTAAAAGAAGAATGGGCATTGCTTCTTGTTGCTTTCTCAGTTCCATATAGTTGATCAATATATTTCTTGAGGTGTGGCGCTCAGTGGACGTAATTTCACAGGGAGGTGGTAAAGTCATCATCCCTGGAGGAGTTTGAGAGGTGTCTGGATCTGGTGCTGGGCGATGGTTTAATGGTTACGGCAGTAGTGCTGGGTGGACAGTTGGACTGAATGATCTTAAAGGTCTCTTCAGCCTTGGTGATTCTATGGTAATGCTCCTGCTTCTCAGTGATGAGAAGGAAGGACTACTACCTTGCATGTGCAACAGGCTGTGTCATACACCCAATTATTGTGTTTGGCTTTGTTGGTTGTTTTTTTTTTTTTTGCCAGAGTTCATTGGTTTATGTTCAACTTGTCGTTTGCCATAGTCATCCAGATAATTTCTTTAATGCTGCCATCTGGGTGTTTTTTATTACATCCTTTGTTTGAAGTCACTTAATCTTGTCTACAAGTGGAACCCTGCATTTGTCCCTATGAAATTGCAACCTTTCCTTTTTTCTTAGACCATTTCTGTAATTAGTTAAGATGATTCAGATTTCTAATCCTGTCCCGCAACATGTTTTCAGCCACTCCTAGTAGTTTTTATTATTTCATGTCAGAGAGATCTAATTACATTGAGGTAGGTTGTTTATTAATACAAAGTCAGCAACAAATACATTTTGGTCAGGTTTGTCCTCTTTACATACTTAGAATATCTTTCATTATTTGCATTTAACCAGAAAGGTTTGAATACTGATGCTAAAGTGAAAACATTACATGGAATTGTGCCCCCCGAGTATTTGAGACATGTCAAAAAACCCAAACCACAGTTAACTTACATTTTCTCATTATTTTATAATATTTAAAACCTAAATAGAGAATAAACTATAAACTAGTAGTAGTATTACAGAAAGTTGTTCAGATTCTCTGTTGGCATCATGTAGCTTGCTGCATCTTTGAAACACAGAGATGAAGTGTTTTGTACTTTTGCAGCTACAAATTAAATTGATTGACTGTTCCAGGATTAACTCTTTTCACCAGGGGGGAAAAAAAAAACCATCCAGAAACAAGCACAAAACCCAGCAGTGTTTGGCTATGTATGTATGTGGACCTGTTAGAGCAAGTCCAGAGTAGGTCCACAAAGGTGATCAGAGGGTTGGAGCCCTTCTCCTACGAGGACGGACTGGGGTTGTTCAGCCTGGAGAAGAGAAGGCTCTGGGGAGACCTCACTGCAGCCTTTCAGAACATAAAGGGAGCTTATAAAAAAGAGGGAGAGTGCCTTTTGACATTGTCCCGGTTTTAGACAAATTGGAGGAAAATAGCCTCTGATAGATGGCAGGTTTCAGCTGCCCCTCCCCCACCACGTTCAGGAAGAAATTCCTTGGAGGAACATGAAAAAAGAAAAAAACTATTTATTTAAGAAGTAAAGTGCACGCAAGCACGGGAAAAGAATAATGCTAAATAATAAAACCTCTCGCTGTTCTCTCACAGGAGAGAACCTGATAGATTTTCAGAGTCCACCAGTCTTTCAGATTTTCTGTGGGTGTGGTCTCTCTCATCAAAGCTGGCTGTTCAGCATGGGCCCCTCTGGGCCAACCAGTGTAGGGTCTCCTGGTGTGTTCTGGTATTCTTGAACAGTCCAGAAGAGAAGAAGAAGAAACTGAAGTCCCAGGGAAGCAAAGGAGTCTAACTCTCTCTCTCTCTTCCAAGAAAAGGAGCCAAGAGCCGGGAAAAGCAGGAAGGTGCTTGCCTCCGCTCTGCAGCAGCAGCTATCTCTGTGTCCTGGAACACAAAACCACTTTGAAAAGTTCTCCTGACTTTTTTTCCTTCTTTCTCTCAGACTCAGTTTTAAAGGCACAGAAAGGCACAGGATTCCTGTCGGGCATAGAGCAGGTGATAGGGGATACACATCATAAAGTCACCCCTAGACAGACATGGACAGATACTTTACATGGACAAGGGGAGCAGTTTTAAACCAGGAGAGATTTAAATAGCTGTTAAAAAGAAATTGTTTAATCTGGGGGTGGTGAGCTGCTGGCACAGGTTGCCCCAAGAAGTTGTGGATGCCCCATCCCTGGAAATGTTCAAGACCAGGCTGGATGGGGTCCTGAGCAGCCTGGTTTAGTGGAAGGTTCCCTGTCTGTGGCAGGGAGGTTGGCACTAGATGAGCTTTCAGATCTCTTCCCACCTGAGCCGTTCTGTGATACCTCTGATGAAGGTGGGACAGTATTTGCACAGAAGTCTTTGCTTTTGTCAGTTACTTGTATACAGCAGCAGCATTGATGGTTTTACTGTCCTGTACAGGAACACTGGCTACTTCTTTGTGATCGAAGCATGTCCATAGACAGTTTGTAGAAGAACAGTTTTTTCTGCATTTTTAAGCTTCCAAAATAGTGAGGTTTTTTTAACCCCTTCCCTCCTTATTTTTTGCTTTACTCCATCAGCTCCCTCAAGTAATACTTTCAGTGGCAAAGCTCTTTTCTGGATCTGTCCAGAAAGTCATACTGAATGATATCTGGGAACCCCATCAGCTCCATGCTGTATCTGCGCTACACTCCATACTGCTAGCGCTGGACCTCTTGCACAGCTGTGAGATTTGTTTATGAATGTACATCTGACATTGTTCTAGTTCTGCGTGGTGCTTGTACGAGGTCTAATTCCATTGCTCATACTCTCCAGTTTCCTGGCCCTCAGTATTGTCCAATGAGGTCATCTATCTACGTGAAGTTCGATTGTCATCCTCTTCTTTGTCAGCTGTTGTAACATGGCCTGGTTTTTTATTTTGTCCTAGTTTCCATTTGGTTTTTTTTTTCTTTAAACCTTCTTATTTGCAGACAATGTAATAAATTTTTGTCCTTAAACCAGATGTTAGAGATGTGAACTCAGTGTAATAAATGAACATGATGAATTGCAACAACTTTATTCCTGTCTGTGCTTGCAGATTGTACATGGAAAAGATGAACTGACACCTGTAAATGGGAAGCTGTCTATTTGCATAAACAGAAATATGTGGTGCATTTGAGAGTTGCTTATTTTCCATGTGTGCAAATACATGAGGTTAAACAAGGGCTTTATGAAGTGCTGACAGACTGGTGTTTTTTGCCACTCTTGTACTGGTACTGTAGAACGCAGACTTTCCAAGCAGCTGTCATTTGGATCTATTCTTTTGATAGTTAAAAGTCGTAGATTTGGGGTTGTCTGGCTTGGTTTTTTTTCAGTTACAGTTCATTGTAAGTTAAATGAGCTTGTCTGAAATAGGCTTTGCAGTTTCTGTTTTTCTAGGTGCCATTCGCTGAATGTGATGTTATGTAAATCTGTATTGAAATTACATGCCTTATAGGTTACATTTTATGTCCCTGCAGGAGATCTGTATTGCAAAGCATAATGAGAAGATCCAGCAGCGTCACCAGACTGAGGAGGAGTACAAAATGCACCATACTGTTCAGCTAGTAAGTTTGAGTTTTCTACTGTTGAACTTAGCCTGTCATTAATAGCTTGCTAACCCACTCATTATACATTAATTAGGGGAGCATTTAGAGTGATAGCTCTTTCAAAAAGATGGTGTTTATCCCTGCCCTTTGTACCATGGATTTCTGTGTCATATTATGCTGGTAAGGGGAGTATATAGTTGTGTTAGGATGACATTGGAAACAAGTAAGTAGAACTGTTCTTTACGCTAGGCTGACAGTCTCTGAGTGATTGCTGTTTGTTATCATGTGCACATAAATGATTCTGAACATCTCCAAGTACCGTGTCCGGTATGCTGATAGGAGTAAGGAAATCGCACACATATATTCTTGAATCTTAATAAGCTTCGTTGCTACTTTGCTTCTTTCTACTAAAGCAATTACTTGAATTATGTTGTATAAACTTTTAGTTCCAGATGTATGCTCCACGATTTTTTTCACAGTGTCATTGCAGAGAATAGGCCAGCTGGTCTAACTCTTACGCTGTACCTAACAGACTTATCTTAAAGAATATTCAAATTTTGGAATAGGTCTTGAGAGCTGATATAGTATCAATATTTAATAAAGATCACTGACAAAGATGCATTGAAATCCAAGTCTCTTTAATTCAGGCTTCAATTAGATTAGTGAAAGTGATTCTATTTCATCCTTATACATTTTTAACATTGATACATTTGTCCAGGAAGTCAGCTGCATAATTTATTTTATGGAAAGGCTGCTTGTCAAAGGCAGTATGTATTGGAATATTCTCTCAGGAATTAAAAAAAATATATATTTTTCATCAGTTCTTACAATAAGGCATAGGAAGTTACTGTGTGGACTATAGCCCATTTATCACTCTTACAAATAAGACTTGACAAAGCCAAAGGACTTCCTTGTCTCTCAAGTACTGCAGAACTTTATATTGTGGAGTTGCCTGCTTGAATTATATAAAGAACCTTATGCTAATTTTTTGGGTTTGTGTGGGGTTTTTCTGGTAAAAATGTGACTGAAAAATTCTGGTATTATGGTAGAATAGGTTTTAAGTTACTGGTTTTCATTAAGAATTTTGAAAAGATAACTCTCTTAGAAAACTTTCAAAAAGGGGAGTCCAAACTTGAAACCAAATAAGAATTGCAATTTTACTGTTTTACTTAAAAGTGAAACAAATCCAAATAAACAAATCCCCAAAACAAACAAACAAAAAAAGCCCCTTGAGTTTGAGACTGCTTCAGGAAAAGTTTGCTTTGAATGCATATGTAACATTCAGGTACGGTGATAGAACTACTTTTCTTCTTTTCTTTATGCTTCTGTTCTAACTTCTTTGCCCATTGCTGTCTTATTTTCTTTTACCACATGCTTCTTCTCCTCTTCACCTTTTTCTGTTTTCTGTCCTTGCTATTTTTCAGACATGTTCTCCTCTTTCTCTCCCTAATGCATCTATACTTCCTTCCTTCCAAATCACAGGAGTTGGCTTTTTATGAAGGACACCAGGCCACTAGCTGACTTACGAAAATGGCAGGCAGACACTGCTTTTGTGTTGACTGAATGAGAGTAAAAGGTTCACAAAAGTGAAAAGAATTTTTGATTATGAAGATGTGCTTTCAAAAGTAATATTAAATGCTGTGAGTCATCTTAAGAATTAAAGCTGCTGTTTCTACTCAGGGTTTTTGCTTTGTGGTCAGTGGTTCCATCACTTTTCCTGATTGTTCTGAACTTGCATGGAGTGAATTTCGGCTTCTGGTAATGAGCTTCCATTTCCAGTAAATTTGACTAAGGATTTAGTGTTTGTTTCAAAGGTGTAGTAACTTGCTGAAGTTCTGTGAGAAAGGATGGTTAGTTAAAGGAGATGTATCCAGAGGTGTGTTTTCCATAAGGTAAAATTGCTGTACAAGAAAAAACACAACTCTCCTGGGTTCGAGGAAGAGCTTCAGACCTTTACTTAAGTACAATTACATAAAATCAGGCTGGATTAAATAGCAAAAGGCTTGAGTAAATACAAACCTTGTATTTACTGTTGTAAATGTAAGTGTGAAAACATTCACTTAATTTGCTCACTGTTGGGTTTAAAACTTTGTGATGCTGAGTTCTGTGAGTTCTTGTACTTTGAAAATACTAATGTGACTTGTTTAAATGGGCAGCCTTGCAATTTGGACTGTCATTTTTTTCTTGGAATGAGGGGGAAATGGATACTGGTTTGCTCTCTGGCTAATTTATGCGATTTTAATTCAAGGGGGCTTCTTTCAGTATAGCATTCTGTCACTTATTATTTCTCATGTCTTGAAGTAACAAGTCTTCCAGGTGTTCTGTTTGAGATTGAAATATTTTTTTACTGAGCTTTGTGTTTCTTTGAGAAAACAAACCAGGAAACGTATACTATTTTTTAAGGGAAAGCCAAAGACCAAGTTTTGAAGTTATGCTTACTTGAGAAGGATCTTCTAAAGTAACTCTTCACATTTAGGAGAAGAGTTTTTTCTAATGAAGCCAAATAGAGCACTGGATGTAATATTAACATGTTTTCCATGTATTTTCTCAGAAACGAGATCAATTGCAAGATGAAGAGGAAAGAAAGAGCTCCTGGGTTAGTCAGGAACGGCAGAAAACCCTGGACAGACTTCGTACGTTTAAGCAGGTAACAGAAGAACAGTTGTTCTTGTCTGGCAGTTTCCTTTCCCAAAGAAATTTTCTTTCATTCCAGGCCTACACTATGCTGTTAGTGATTCTCTTTCATTGTATAGTTAACTGGTCTTTGGAAAATTCACTACAAAATATGGCATTGGTGCTTACAGATTCCTCTGGCTACTGCATTCCCAGTGCCATAGGTAGTTTCTCTTCACCCTTACACCTGTACCTTATGACAAGACACTTGGCAGATGTTCCTAAAAGAAGTACAATCTAAACCGAACTTCCCACAAAGAGCATTGTCACCTGACGTGCCCCCCGCCACTGATTGCTAGAATACCTGCCAATACCTGCCCCTCCTTATTACAATGGAGCCATCAGAAAATGCATAGAAGGTGGAATGAAGGGGAAAGAATAAGGAAAGGGCTGAAAGTGCAAGAAAACAGCGACTGTATTAATTGGTGAAGAATTTTTGTTGAATACATTAAAAAAACAAAGGTACGAGAAGTTTCTTTGCTGGAGAGTTGTCTTCTTCAGCAGTACACTCTTCATGTCCTTATTGTTTGCAAGGCTCTTGAATTCCATAACTTCTGTAAATTGAAGCAAATTTACTTATTTTAACCAGCAACTCTTCATGAGCTGACTTTTTCTATTAACTTACTAATATTGTTACATGGTATTGCTTTAGGCTTACCACAGTTCTGCAAAATGTATTAGACCTGTCTTTCAGAAGCAGCTTAATTTTTTTGCTTTAAAAAGGCTGTGGAGGAAACTAGTATGAAAAGACTGACAATAAGGCAGCAAATTTAAGAACTGAATTAAGTCTGAAAACCTTTGATGTTCTCAAGATACACCTTTTCAAACAGTATGATTCACATATAAGGCCAGCGTATTAAGTCAGAGAGACTCTGACTGGTCTGCGCTTGTAGGGGGAGCCATTGACCAGTTTTAGAAGAGGAAAGCAAGAGGGAATTTTGGATCTTAGTTTCCAGAAAAAAAATCAGTTTTGAGTGTGCAGTCTGATTCTTAGTGAAATCCTAATGCTAACCCATGTATATCACAGACTGGACTAATCATACTTAAACTGTGGCTTAAATAAGAATAAATACTAAGAATATGAATAACTTTTTCATAAAGGTGGGGATATCTTTGCTTTGGTTTCACATACGTAGCAAAAATGAAAGTTGTCTGTCAGAAATGAGAGGTATGTAAAATCTAAAATAGTTCATGGCACGTGCTTACCTAATTGTCAATACCTTATTCACTTTAGCGGTACCCTGGGCAAGTAATTCTTAAATCAACCAGACTACGGCTGGCTCATGCAAGAAGAAAATGTGCAGCCAGCTCAGTGTCCTGTGTTGAGCAGCCTCAGTCTTTGCCAGGAACCATACAAATCCAAGAGAAGAGTGAAGAGGTGGAATTGGAAAAAGCAGTTCAGCCTTTGCAAGTGCAGGAATCTACAAGCCTGAAACAACTTCAGGATGTCTCCTTGCCTTCTAATGGTGTTACCTCTGAACTGCCCCATGTTAGCACTTCTCTGCTCACCAGTGACCAGCTTCAGCCAGAGACTGCTACTGGAGTACAGCTTCCGCCCCCTTTGCCTCCACCCCCTCCACCTCCGCCTCCTCCTTTGCCCTCCAAGGAAGATGCCACCAAACCCTTAGAGAAAAGTGACAGCTTTGTTAAACGTCAGAGTGTGGAGAAGGGAGTCCAGCACTCTTCTGGTGTCCCACCAGCACATCTGTTTGATAGCAGTCAGCTAGTCAGTGCCAAGAAGAAGCTTAAGAAGACCGGTGATTTAGAGGGTTTACAGAGGAGGAGAGGTAATGTTTTAATTTCTGCATATTTAATTTAAAATTTATTGTTATTAATCTAAAAATTGTAATGCACATCAGTTCATCTTTAGAACTGCTCTGTAGGAAAGTGTATGCTGCGATAAATTTATTATTAATGGGAAAGTTGTTAAATCCGTTTTAGCTGACAGATGCTGACAGCTTGAACTCTAGGGCTTTTATGACAGAGTGTGGCATACTTGTTCAGTGGGAAAACACTTGTGAAACTGACTCTACACTGTACCATGTTAGACTAGATAGAAAATGGACCTAAATGCTGTTTAAAAGAATATTTCCATATCTATTTACTGCCAGCCGTGCAAATACTCTATGCTTCACCTGAGGATGTAGTGTTTTATTTAATAACAGAATAACAATAATTTTTATGTAGTCCTATTGTTTATTTTACTGATTCGCATTTTATCTTGCAATTTTTTATGAAACAGCTATTGTGTGTGCAGTTTTATGTACATCATAATATGACAAATATAAATTCAGATTAATCATCTCTCTTAAGAATATAGTTAATGTCTGCAGCAGCACTCTACCTGCTGCTTCACATTCCCTGAGACGTTCCAAGGTTCTAAGTGGCTTCAGAAATTTGTTTCTGTATGACAGACAGGTGCTTTACAGTCCTTCCTTCCTCCTTCAAATGTGCAATCCTGTATTCTTTTGTGTCTCTCTTTTCCTTGGGTCTGTTCTGTCTGAGCCCTTAGTGGGATGGACAAAGCCTGTTCATAAATGCAAAAAAAGGTTTTGAAAAACATATTCTACAATGTACAAAAAAGAACTGGAGATGGATATGTATTGAATTACAAGTGCTGCACAAATTACGTGCTATTGTATGCGAGGTGTTTAAACCGTTGTACTTTATTAGAATGCATTTTCTGGGATCAAGATCTTGCCCACTTGTGGCTCTTCAAAGAGCCAAATCCTGGTTTTTATTTTTGCAGAAAAACTAGTTTCAAAATTAGTGATAAAGGAAGGATTTGCCATAAAGAACTCTCTCTGACTTCTTTGTTTTCATTAATTGTAAAGGGAGACAATTTTTATTACTGTGCTGGGACTAGATGCTAGCAAATAAATGAACCCAGAGAAGCATGCTCTTGCAATTGACTGTATTGCTGCTTCCCTCACTGGCATGTAGAAATAGTCATGCAGTAGGTAAAATTAGCCATAAAATGCAAGTGGTAAGAATGGATTGCACAGTCCAGTACATAAGACATGTACTCATTACCTGAGTTTTAAAGTAAAAAGATAATGCAGTAAACGCTTTCATTTTGTTGAATTCCTTGCAGCTTACTTGATTTTCCTGACTGCAAACAGAAAGGCCACATTGTTCTAAAAGTCTTACTTCCAGACAGGAAGTTAAGTGGTTACAAAAATTACAATTGTCTGTATAAACTGGTTTTGACCTGGTAATAAGGAAGATTATTTAGAGGCTAAAACAGTATTGGAGCTACCATTATACTTATGGTATGGGACTATCACATTAATAGTATGCAGGTACTTTTTGGTTTATAGGAAATAAAAATTAAGACTGATAAAATTTAGTGAAAATAATACTGAAGGTCTTTTGATTTACTGCAGTGAGTTCCCCGATGGATGAAGTGCTGGCTTCCTTGAAACGTGGCAGCTTTCACTTAAGAAAAGTTGAGCAGAGAAGTCTCCCTCCTTTTCCTGATGAAGATGATAGCAATAACATCTTGGCACAGATCAGGAAAGGGGTGAAACTGAAGAAAGTACAGAAAGATGTTTTGAGAGAATCCTTTACAATTCTGCCTGATACTGACCCTCTGACAAGGAGCATCCATGAAGCATTGCGAAGGATTAAGGAAGCATCACCTGAGTCGGAGGATGAAGAGGAGAGTTTGCCTTGCACAGACTGGGAAAACTAACCTGTAATTAAGCTACATTTAAAGAAAATATTTCTGCAGCAGTTTTTTTATAATGGTAGCAGCTAAGCCTCAGGTTGTGCGTTGTAGGAGACTTAGTAAAGAATTTAAGGTTTATAATAAGGAGAACTTTTTTTAGACAGTATATTAGCCTTTTACTCTTCCAGTATTTCTGCTGACTATTGACAGGACTGCTCCTGAAAAAAGCTCTATTTTATTGAGTAAATTTGAAGGGACAGTTCCCAGTTTACCAAAAAACTTTAAAAAGCAGCACAATCACTCTTGGACGCACCTTATACTTACTTCCTAATTAGTTCTAGCCTTGTAAAAATTGGGCATGTCTTATCATTTCAGACTGAATAACTTTTGAGTGAAGGACAGTTAGGTTTGAATACTGAACACATAGAAATCTCATGGGTTACCCTGTGTGGCTGACTTTGTGACAGCTTGGTTTCAGTCTCTAAAATCTCTGACTTAATTGAATTTCCAGGCTATAAACAGTAAATATACAAATACAATTTACACTTCTGCTATTCATATGAATTCCATGAACTTGGCTTAATACTAAGCTACAGTGCCCGAAAGTGCAGACATCAGACTTCAGCAGATGAAGTTAATGATTTCAAAATGAACCAAAGCTGGCAAGAGACTAGTTTTCAAAACAATTGCTGCATCAGTAGCGAAAAGATTTGTGACTGCAGCAGCAGCATAGAGCACTTCTTTGTGGTGGTTCTCTTCTGTTACTGACACGTGAATTAACTTGAGTATCAATGAAGGTTCCCACTAAACCTAAAATTTGAGAAACCAGAAGTATGACAATCTGTAAAGAAATTATTAATCTGGTTAGAAAGGCTATTTCAGCAGAATGGGAGACAAATATTTGTAATCCTTGCAACACCGTTGGGACTAGAAAGAAAATAACCTTTTTGAATGTTCACGATCCAGCATTTCCACTGGTTAGTTGTTACCATAGCTGGAGAGTGACTGTTGGTAAAGTGCTACAGCTGTTTAAAAACTGATTCTGACTTAGCACATCATCTGCTGAATGTTCTTGTGATTATGAAATACTGTCTCAAGCTGATCCATTGGTATGCTATTTTCAAATGATAATATTTAAAATTTTTCAAAAGGAAAATAAATGTTGCCTTTATTTCCTCATGAACTAGCCATTGGCCACCCTAGTGATTTCACACTGTTTAATTATGGCTTGCTCCTTCTATTCCATACCAAATGTACTGCTAGTTTTGGAGTTGAAACTCCAGGAGTGGAGATGTGCTTAACTCTTGCTGAAGCTCCAAGTGAAAATAATTTTGCTTTCACGTAACTTCTTTCTATCCTTGCATACTGAAAACTCCCACTACCACAGCTCTTCAGAAATCAAGTGACAGCTATAAGAAAAGACATGTCTTGGAGCTAACTGGGCTTTCTTAGTGCAATTATTCTAATTTCTTAGATAACAGATCAAATTTAAACTTTGTGATTTGACTTTGATTCTGGTAAATCTATTTGACTGTTCAGGATTTTGTTTGCATTTTTTTGGCAAGATAAAAAGGAATTTTCCAAGACTGACTTAATTTTTTTTTTTTAATGAATTGGTTGACCTCCTAAGCATTTTACATTGGAAGTGCATCTTAGAAATCTTCTGTGGTCATTGCCACACAATATAAATATATGTTTTCCTCTGCTATTTGCAGCCCCATAAAAGCAGTTCAGAATGCAGGCTGAAAATCACTGTCGCACAGTCCCTGGTTGTTGTCTCCTTTTTGCTGGTCTACATCCTGCTGAAGTCCTGTGAAATCACTTGGACCTAAAAGCAGGATTCAGTGTCAGGAGTATGTGCTTGTTGTTCTTCACGTGTCTGGGACCTACTTTCTCTTACTAATGTTGTACTTTATTGTGAAAACAACCGTGTTTTCATTAGGTGAGATTATTTAATAGATAATAGTTTAGATTGACAAATGGTTGTACAGAATAGCTCAGAAAATAGCTCAGAAATAACTATACTAACAGCTCAGAAAAGAAGCACAGGCCCTTGCTATCCAAGCACATGAAATAATTTGGGAGAACAGAGATTGAGACAAAGTCCTTGAAAAATTCAGCTGAATAAATACTTTCCATATAGATGAGCATACTTGCTTGAAGATACAGACTAATTTACCAGCGTTCATCATAAAAGAATAAAACAATGAAAATCTGTTGTAGAAATAGTAGGCTAGTATTTTTTGCTGTAAGGTTATCCACTTAATATCATGCTTCAAGATCGACCTACTGGTTTTTAACTTGTGAGCTCTACACATGTCAAAACCAGTAGCATAGAGATTTTAGATAGAGAACATGTACACAAAAGTGTATTGGCACACATTTTGTATGAACTATGCTTAATTATATGTACATCTGCATAGGCTAAATGTAATGCAATTATTTGCCTTACAAAATGAAGGCTAAATCTGATATAGTGATGTATATTTATCAAGTGCCAAAAAGTGTATTAATATGCACGAAGGGAGTATTAGCAGTGCTCAGTGAAGTGGTTTCATAAATTATTGAAGTTTGAAGGCAAACTAATAGTAGCTAATTCCCGCAGGAGATCTAATCATCTCTTGTATTGCTTGCTCTCTGAGCTAACTTCTACATAAAGTTACGACTAACCTTTTTAAGACCAGTTCTTTCCAGACAGACACTCTGAACCATGTAAAAAGATACGGAGGCATTCTGTATATTGAAGTAGCTGAACAAGTAGTATAAATATGTAGTAGGTTCTGTATGAAAAATCCAAGAGATTACTGGTTATCAAAAGTATCCTGAGAATATCTGCCTATGTGTACATAACAGCGCACATCAATCACAATAGTACCCTAAGAGTACTATAAGTAGTGCAGAACCTGAGTTCCTGTCAGTGGTGGACAAAGTAACAGATAACAAGGGAACTTTTGTTCTCTCTAGTCTCCTAATCCAGTATTTTGGGCTTCTTCAAACTTTAATCTGTGTTAACTGCCAGTAATAACCAGAAGGCAAAAAACAAAAAAGACCTGGTCATACGTGTGTTCTGACTGCAGAGTTACTGTGTCATTACGCTGGGAGCAAAGAGAATCTTTGCTCAGTACACACTGCTCAGTATACTGCATGTTAGAATTGTGTAATATGTTGATCAGAGAATATTTGTACAGCCGTTTAGCTTTTCAGATTTTCCTTTTTCTTTCTTTCCAAACAGGTGCTTGACAGCCACCAACGTGAGAAAAGAAACCCCAGTTGAAGATTACTTTTCTTCTGCATTTCTGAAAATTCAGAGCCAGCAGTTACGACCATCAATTCCACAGGAGGCTTTCTTTGGCAAAGAAATAGTCTTTCTTTGGCAAATAACTGAATACATGGGAAAAAATGGCCTGAAATGTTAATTTCAGGTCACTTTTTTCTTTACTTGTTCAAACAAATTCTGGTTTGGGCAGAAAGCTAAGTTGTTTAGATGTGCATTTTATACTATCAAGAATGCCCGATTCTTAAGCACTTTTTATATTTGCGTTAGTAATGTATGGCCAGTCAAGTGAGGGGGGCATTTTGAGTTGGGAGACTACTTGCTATTGGAGTAACTTTGGGGTTCCAAACCAGCTATAAAATGTCCCCTTCACTGCACTGAATATCTCATGTGCTTGAAAATTCAACTAAATGGCTCCCTGCAGAGAAGCTTGCTGTGTAGCAGTCTGATATTCCAGAAAGAGGAGAATTCCTAGTTGCACTACAGTAGCTGAAATTCAGTAACATGCAACTAAGACTTTTTTCTTCTTAGCTTGAAGAAACATATGTCAGTATGAAAAGCAACAAGTGACCACAGCACAATGAGAATTAGGAGTTGAATTCAGTACATATTCAAGAATGTGTTTGTTTCCATCATGATACATTTAGCAAGACATACTGCAGCACCTTTTTAGAAGGTCATTTGTAGTCTGACATCTTTTTAAAGTAGACATTTTCATGCTTTTTTAAAATAATATTTAGCTATGCTGAACCAAGTTAGTTATACTTTTATCATTTGTTATAAGAAGCAATATTTTGTAATTTCATACTTAAAAATATTTTTCTCTTTTGGTTTAAAATGGCTTTTGATTAAGTCTAAGCAGCCTTCTTTAAAAAAGATCAAAGCACTTAAGCATACTGATAATTCAGTTGTGAAAATCATGCTATTCTTGCTGGTTTTCATTATTCCCTTTAGTGGCTGCGAAAATGTTTGTATTTCATACCCAAAAGCCTACTGGCTGAAAAAAGTTTCTTTTGATTCTGACTGTTTTATTTTTAAAGGAGAGTTACAACTTCCTCTGCAGTGAATACTTAGGAGTAGTCCTAAACCTCATGACTAATAGCTGCAGGCAGCTACTCTTACAATACCACAGTACCAAGAGGTATGTCAATACAGAGATACAAGTAGCCTTGTACCACCTAAAAACCTCATGTGGTATTAAAAATCAGCCCATTACACTTCTAGGAAAGATGAATTTTCACTAGCATTTTGTTTTTACTAGCGTGACATACACTGTGTTTGAGAAATACACAGTCCCTGTCCTTTGTGTTGTGTGGTCCATTCACTGTTCCTCTTTTGACAGATAAACTACTATATGGGGATCTGGGTTCTTTTAAGTGGAGTTACTCATTGCTGCTGTCGTGTAATGGAACACGTACTGTGTTAACATTTATAACAGGGGATTTCACGTCTTGCCGTTTACTTACAGAGAGAGGAGCAGGAGACCTTACCTTAGCAATAGGCTGTGTAATCTAAAGGAACCTCAGCTCTGGGACCCTTCAGTCTATTGAAGATGTTTTGCTGTGGCTGTCCGAAAATTAAAGCTCTGTCAAACATCTTGAAAGGATTTTCTTAACCATGTTGCCTTACTTATAAAGTTAGTGAACATTGATTTTCAAAGCACCTGCGAGCAGTGTTACTGTAGTTGTATCGATTTTGCTGTATTAGTTGCCAGGTCTCTATTTTTCAGCTGTGTGAAACACCTGATACTGGCTTTCCACAGGCCTAAAACTACATGATGCTTTTTTCTTAAACTTACTCTCTGAATTCTGAGTTACATGGTATGGTTGCAAGCTGTCTGATGCTGTGTTCACGTAGCAATAGCAGCAGTTTCAAGGTTCATCATAATCATTCAACACTGCCTATACCACAAGCTGTTTTCCTCTACATTTGTTTGTACTTTCAGTCACACTACACATTAAAACCAAGGTAGTCAAATAAATTTTTGGCTGTAGCACAAAGCAGAACTATGATGTAGAATGGTAATTCACATTATACATTTCATCTGAAACTTAGTGCTAAATTAACAGTGGTGAACAAACAACTTTTATGTCCATTATTTCCTATTTTTCAGCCTGCAGTTTTATTCCTTGGAGTATGCATATAGAACACTAGCAAAATTTCAAACCGAGGAAAAATAGTGTAATTTTAAAGTATTTGTGCAGTGGTTCCCTTGCACAACACGTTTGTCTGCGGTTTACCACTGTGTTGTTATCTAAATAGCTCCATGCTGTACTGTACTACAGTTTTCAGATACGTTTGCCATGTGATCTGTCATCTTTGCCTTGAAAAATGTGTGCATGATTGATAAAAATTACTCTCCTTAATCTGTTTCATATTTAGCTGAAATCTTAGATTTCTGTAATAGCTTAGTCTGAATAGAAATGGAGTTTTCATATGAGCATGTATTTTATGGGCACACAAAAAGTAGTTGTTACGCTGAGCATAGCAGTATATATCAGTTCAAAACTGCCATCTTCTGTGTGGAAAGTGAATGAGGTTTTTTTTCCACATCCTGCTCAAAAAAAAAAAAATCCTGAATTTAAATCTTCATGAGTCACTAGATGTCACAATTTCACATAATTTTCACTTTGATATAAAAATTGTGCATATGTAGTGTACACAGGCTAATGCATAAAACATACCATCCTCTGTCACGTGAAATTTTCCAGTCGGATGGCTACAGCAGAAAATGAGGAAAGTTTAGTATATTTACAAGAAACTTAGGGAAATTATGAGAGTCCTGCATTGAGGTCAGTTCCTCCGCAGCTGAGAAAAGCTGTAATAATTGTGTTGGTCCTTGAGAAATCTTGGCAAGCATCACTGAGGAAAAACACGTAAACACGCGCAAGGAAAGAGAGCCTCCATAAAAAAAGACCTGCCTATTGATATTTTTCATTTTATTGTTGTGGCTGCTTTGTTCTGTTGCTAGTTATTTATCTTAAATAGTTAGTCAGCTTTTGGGCTTTTCCCATTTTTAGAAACTTCTTTCTTTTTCAGATTAAAAATTTTACTATGGTGTAACTGATCCAGTGAGGTAAAGATTTGGAATGCATAACATTTATTGTACAAATGCTTATGTAAGGACTGAAAAATCTTCTATGAGTGGGAACAAGAAACTAAATACTCCGTTTCTACTAAAATAACCAAAATGTAAGGTAAACTGCAATAGTCTTTTGTTCAGAAATGGAATTTGTATCAACAAGAATTTCATGTTCTCACTCACAGAGGTTCCAGATCCTTTACAAATGACCAATAATCTTACTCACTATACTGTATTTTCATGTTAGTTATCTGTCTAGGGTAGATGAAGGCTTTTTTATTTTTCTCAAACATCACTTTTAAGTTTTGCCTATTTTTTGTTTTTTAATCTGACAGTCTGCATTCTACACCAGACACTTGTAAAATAAATTAGTATGATTATATATTGTGTTCTTTTGTGACTGAATTGGGGATAGAACTCAACATACTTCACTACATTATTTGTAAAGAATCATTGTGAGTATAAGCACTATATTCTGTACTGTTTAATAATAAAGTTATGATAGATGCATTATTGAAGATGCAGCTTATTGAGAGACAGAAACACTATTGGTTAATGTTACCCTTATTCCATTTGTTGCACTGAATTTCAAGAGTGTATTTGTAAATCAAGTTTGCTCATGCTTGTAATCAGATGTTATTTTCATTGCAATGCTTATGTAATTAAATTACCTGGATGTATTTCTGGTAATGATTCCATAAGCATGGACAATATGTTGTTGATGTTTCGCACTACAGAATTAATGCTAAGAACAAGCAGAGCTTCTTGCAAAGAAAAGGAGTAACAGAAGCACCTTACTGGGAGAGCATGTTGCATGATTTCTGTGCTCTTGGAGCTGACAGACAGTAGGTCATCCTAAACTTGACTGCAAATTGCTCTTTGGTGTAATAAGCACATCAACATACTGACATCAATGCTATCAACACAATGACTATTTTTAACCTATAAATATACTGTAATTTAAGTTTTCCTACAAAGTGAATTTATATTTAATTGCTGCCTAATACCTAAATACTTAGAATTTTTAGGAGGGTAAGGGGAGGGAGGGCAGGCATGCCAGTACATTTGTGGGAGGGGCTGTTGCATATATGGATCTTTGTACTTCCCGTTCAGTTTGACTGTTAATCCAAAACTCACAGCTCTGACTGTGGTGAATCTGCAGCCTGACATTTATGTATTTTTATTGTGATTCAGGTCTTCTATATTCTGTGGCTCAGAGCTTCAGAATTTGACAGAAAAGGTCATCTTTCCATTCTCAAGTGTGAATGCTCTGTACCTCTAATATGGAAAATGACCAAGCAATGAATTTTATTCTGCTGAGTTTTTAATATTAATATGTAGAGCATTATCTAAAGCTCATTAACCAGTAGTGTGTCCATTGGAAACAAGTGGAAAGGACGAAGACTCTTCTGGTGCGTATTGTCCAAACTCTGCAGAGACTTTATTCCAGAGACTGTCACCTATCCAGGAATTAGTTTGCCATAAACTGGCTTGATTTTCAGAGTATAAGTGTAGTTTTGACTTCTGAATTGGTAAATAGGTGTTGGGCATTGGGGATATTCACTAACATCTTCCAGCGTGTTGTTGCTGTTGCTATATGTTTTGAACTTCATTTTAAGTGTATACAAATGCATCATCATAAAAGGAAAGCTTAAGAAATACAGATGGCTGCAAGTTGTCTTACATGAATGAAACCAGTGAAGCTTAATGAAACTAACTTCTTTGTTAAGCCTGTTGAATAAATAAGAAATAATGAAAACAATTTTTCCATTCACTAGCTTTGTGCAATATTATCATTAGACTCAGACACTACTAGCACATTGTGCTTGGCTTTAAGAAAGTTCTTTAACTCCATTATATTCAAAAGGACATATTAAATGCATATTTTATTGTAAACAACTCTGCAAATTTACTATGCCTGAAAATGCTCAAAGTTATAAAGTATTAAGCACAAGTATGTATAAAAAAAAAGGTTAAGAACTAAACAAACATTTCTAGCAATACCTAGAAACTAAAAAAAATTTTAATTGTCTGCTTCTTGGTCTTTTTTCTTTACTGCAGCTTTTCTGCAATGCAAGTTTATTGCTGTGTATTTCATGGGGTTTTATTATCATGAATCAGAAGTTTAAACCTGTACTCAAAGTACTGCATTCACCTTATTGTACATGCGATGTAACATCATACTCACAGTTTTGGTGCTTTAAAATTATTCCTCTTTTCTTTATTAAAGGATATTTATTTGACCACTGTCTCTGTTTTAACTTTGTACTAGCATTAAAATAATTTTTTTGTACAGTTTGGTTCCCACAAAAACAATTTCAGACTAATTCATTTCCGTTCCCATTGTTACTCTTACAACTCCTCAAATTTCCTGTCATCATTTAATGGTAGGTGGTTGCATCTAAGCTGTGTTGCAGCATGGAATACTTGTATTTAGGTAACATCTTTGTAAATGAAGCCACATGAACAATTAAGGTGTTATAGAAGAACCTTGCTCTTAAATGATGCAGGGTAGTTGTGCTTATTTACAAATCACACCCACTTTTCATCTCTTAATCCAAAGACAGAAACACTCTATGAAAAAGGGTGAAAGTTTAAATACAGAACTGTTAAGAGCTTAGCACCGTTATTACACTTACCGTGTCCCTAGCTGGAGTTCCTAGATGTCTGTGGGTAAGTTTTTCCTTTTATTCCTCTAGCCATTTTGTGTTATTATTTATGTAGATATAAATGTTGTGAAAGAGGTATGTTTATATTGTATCTCTTTCCCCTTCTGTGTTTTTGGTGCAGTTCAGGTAGGTTCTGTTTCTAGCTGGTTCCTTAACATGAGGAAGCCAAAAACTGGTGTATTTCAGGAACACAAATTATTTAGTGCCATTACAATCTTGAGAAAACAAGAAAAAGGACGTTTCTAAGAGCAGCATGAAACAAAGTTTGTATTTGCAGTGCAAATCTACATTGCAACATGTCTTAACAAAATTCAAGGCCTGTCTGGCTTTGGTTTCCTAGTGTTGTTTTTTGTGCCAGGTAATAATGACTGTTAATATTGGGTTATGGCTGAACATGTAGAACAAGTAGGAAATGTGTTTTGAAATAAGCAGTTCTTTGATCATTGCTGACTTAAGAGTGTTGCATTTGTGTCTGAGGTCTGTTCCTAAAGCTCCGGTGGCACCACTCTTGAGGTGGGTGCCTGCACAGGTTCTGCTCTGCAGGACAGACCGATGCACGATCCGCTGATTCTGCTTTGGCTTCAGTAGATAAGGAGATGCTTTTTTATAACTCTCTACAGTATCCATACAGGTTGGAAGTGAATTTAATGTATGCATCGGGATTGCAGATGAGTGAATATATCCGTAGGCAGACTTGAAAGGCAGTGGTATGCCATGCAGAATAAGGCCTCTTGTTTGTACAACACAGAAGATGAAAGATACGTAGAACCATCTTGGGTTTTTTTTCCTGTTTGTTACATGTCAGATGTAAATCAAAGGTACATTGTAAAGAAATATTCACTGGGCCACAGTGCCTCTGAAATAAAACACCTCTTTCTCAGGGGAATTACTGATACATGCGGGGTGTGTTTCTGTTCCACCACTTCATACTCAACAAGAGGCAATAGGTACAAGGGAAAGAAGCGAAAATGGAAGGTGTGTTTGGCAGATGTTGTTTTCCAAAACCTATGAACTGTTCCTTTTCTCAGCAGTTCTTATTACTGCTTCCCATCATAGGGAGAAGCCCATTTTATCAGCTTCATTCTTCCTGCGATAGGAGGGAGCTTACAGGAATCCTGGACTGCCACAGTATCTCTGACTCTTGGGATCAGCAGGCCATCAGTGTGTCACTGCCACCGCCACAGCCAGAGCTTTATGCTCACATCACAGATCACTGTTTAAGTCTTCTGTTATGGAGTTGTGCCACTGTGTTTTTACCTTTTGTAAAGGAAGGTTATGACGTCCGTAAAAATGGATAAAATCGTGTCTTTAAACCTTAGATGTACCGTGCCAGCCATTTAACTGTTACAGGCATCACTTTGCTTACACAAACTGCCCTTCAGCAGAAAACCATCCCAGAGGTGTTACCAGCAAGCTACAGCATCATCACCATATAACCTACCTTGCTCACAGAAATGCTGCAAGTTTCTGTCCAACTCTCCATCCTGCAGAATTGATCCCACGGAGATGCCTTTCTGCCCTTTCCCCCATTGCACTAAGATTCTCAGTCTCTATTGCTTTCTCTAAACTTTATGCAAATCTTCATCGCAGTCATGCTCACTGTCCAGATTTTCATCAGTTCAAGGACAGCACCTCTCCCTTGAAATGGTGCCTCCACAGGAAGGGCTGGTTGATAAAAACAGGCAGAGATTACTCTCTGTGCTCTTAAAGGTGCTGCCTGTCTGTGTTGTTGCTGGGGTTCACTCATCATTAATCAACCAAAACTCTGGGAAAAAAAGAACCTAAACCAAAACAACAGTTATATTCACATTCGCACTGTATCTGCTGTCTTACCCCTTTATTCCTACTGTAGTTGTGTGCTGTCTGTGGGATGTTTGTTGGAGATACTTGTGCCACAGGCAAATCATCTGTATTGCTTTCTTGTCACTCTTGCCACGGAACGCAGCAGACTTCTTGACTTCTCTGAGATGTCTCACTACACCCCATATTGTTTACACAAGACTAAGCAGATTCACAGTCTTTCAAACAAAAGTCACTGTTTACTTCATTCTTTCATCTTAACAACTTTTCTAATTAGCATCATATTCCCTCTTACATTACTTTTTAAAAGTCACAGGAATAAGGAAGATTGAAGAATCATGCGGTTCATACAAAGCACTTAAATATTAACTATACTTTTTCTTCCTCAGTACTTTATTTTAATTGCATTCAATTTCAGTAAGACTGTAACTGAGTTCTTAGCATACAAAATCATCAGTGCATGCTCAAACTGCCATGCATGTTAAAAGCACAATTTAAACACCGTAACAGACATTTATGAATCAACTTCTTTTGAAGCATCATAAGGGGATGGCCTTTTTCCCCCACACATGCACTTGCTGTGAATAAAATGACTGTCGGAGTGGATAGAGTCCTGTGAAAACAATTTGACAGAGAAACCACTTCACACTGCTCTTGGTTTCTAATGACATGTTAAAAAAAGTCTTCAATTGGCATAAAATAAGATTGATAGTATTAAAAAAAAAAATCACACATCCTATATTTCTGTTGATGGTGTACATATATCTTTGTCATTCCTGTAATCATTTCCTAAAGATTGCCGCTGCTGAAAAGGCTTCTCTTAATAGCAAAGTAAGTTGAAACGTAAGGTTATTACTTTTCCTCCTGCCCAGCACCACTGTATGAGCAAATTTATTTCCCCCACTTCACAAGAGTGTTTTATGTGTCCCCTGATGCACCCATACTTTGCTCTGTCACTCAGCTTTGAGAGCTCAGTGGGTCAGGCTGTTGGCTTTTGCAGGGTCTGGCCATTTACGGGCCATTCCACCAGTGCCTGTGGCCAGCAGACACGGTCAGAAAAACCTGAGTGTTACTTGGAGGGTGCCTACTCTCATTAAGCCATTCTGGGAAAAGATTGGAGGAGTGCAGAAATCATCCTCAGTCAAAGGTTGCATTAGTTAGAGCAAATCTCCGTTCAGGAGATCAGGTTTGTCACTCTTAAAAAATAAAAAAAAAAAGAAAAAAAAAAAAAAAAGAAACGTCTTCTTGGGCTGTGTTTTCATGGAGAACATGAGCCACACATTGGCTAACAGGGCATGCTTTGCTTAGTTTTGTGTACAAAATAACGTGTTATATTTAAATACTCAAAAGCAGTTACATTTCCAAATCAATGCTATGTCCTATTTTGCAGAAAACCCCAACCCTTCAAGTATTCAGCTTTTAATCTCTGTTTGCAGTAAGAAACTTTGAACAGAAATTCTGTGTCCCAGACAGCATTTGTTGAGGCTCCACTGTAAGCCATCTGGGATGAACTGGGTTCTGCTCCCAGCCATCAGCTGCCTAAGATAACTAAGACTCCCTGCCTTTTGCGCCTAGATGAATGAATTTGCTGCAGTCCTTGGTGGATGCTCAAGGTTGCAGGGATGCTTCTGAATAAGGAAGTGCTTGGTACTGTTAGTAGTACCAGCTTGACTAAGTGATTGAATGCAAACTTTAGCTTCTGCTCCCTTCCCAGTGGAAGGAGCCTAGCTGTTCCCCAAGAGGACACTACGATGTCTTCTGTTAACCCATCAACATGTCATTGCAATAGCAAGCTGTGAAGTTTCAGTAAAAAAACCTCTTACCCTGAAATACTGTAAATTAGAATTTCTTCACTTAAATCTGTCAAGATTTAAGGCTGATGAAGGCCTGATCCCTTGACACGCCACTGTCACCAGCTAACCGTTTTCCAAGTAGCTGCATGCCAGCATTTATGCCACGTAAGAGCCAGCACTGTGCTTGTGGGGGCCTCTAGTAGAGGCCCCCTCTTCTGGTGCAGCCCCTCAAAAGAGAGACTTGAAATGTTACGGCAAATTCCACAGCCACCTAGTAGCTATTGCTGAGCTGTAAAACCAGCTTCAAAGGCTGGTGAATCTGTTCTTGTCCTATAAGTGAACCATCCTCATTGCCAGGTTTAGAGAGGCGAGTCTGTGTTTGGACACACCAGCAGTTCCTGGTGCAGTTGCTTGCTCAGTCACAGGGTTGACCAATGCTGTGCTCTGTGAGGCTTTATTCCCTTCTGCACTTTAGATACCTATGTCCTTGTCACAGCTTCAACACTACAATTTGGCCCAAGTGTCAAAATTCCCTTAAATCGCTCTGAAACAACACCACTGTTTGCCACCTGCCCAACCTGCCAGTCCAGACTAAGTCCCGTAGCCGGATTTCCCAGCCTGACTCAGGCACAATGCAGCAGTTGCACAGAGAACTGCTTTCATCTTTGTACTGGGTCTCTCATGGATGTTTCCAATGTAGCTATAATTCCTTTGCAAAAGACCTGTCACCTATCTTAGCTGATAACAGAAATCCTCTAGCTCTATGGGAACTTTTGCTGCCAATCCTAACACATTTTTGCATTTTGACTTGAGGAGTTACATGTGCCTTATAGGTATTTTCTATTTGTGCAATACAGTCATCATCATTATCGGTGAAGAGCAGGAAAACTCATGCCTTCTGAAAATACTTGCATTGCTGTCTTTTAGACAGCTCTGATTCAAACTACTTCCTCGTGGCATGCCTCAGTAATGCCTGTTTAGAAGATCCCCAATGCTTCCTCACTGAGGCGGAGATGTCCATGCACAAAAGTCAGCACCTCATACCCACAGGTATCGTTTATGTGGGTGGGTTTTGGGGTTTTTTGGGCTCACCTGCCGGGTGAGCTTGACACTGAATATTTATGTTTCTCATTCCATAAGCAGTCTAGGACCTATATTGACTATAAACATATTTGGTTGTTCCATGTTATTCAAGAGAAAAGAACACAGAAAAAAAAGGAAAAATACAAGAAACAGAGGATAATGAAAGTTTTGACTCGTAGGTTCAAATGGTAACAATAACCACCTCAAATAAAGCTTTCATAATTTCTTTTCAAAGAGGTGGGGGAAAGCATCTTATATCAAAGCAACGCACTACTCTGCTTATTTAAGATATGCAGAATGAAATTTCCCCTTTTCTCCCTCTGCAAGCAAAACTCTGAATGTGCAAAATGCTCTGGAGCAAAAAGTCTCCAGAGTAGTAATGACAGGGCTACAGTTTTGAAGCAGCAGCTTCTGAACAAAGGACAGCAAGCCCTCCTGGGTTGCTTCTGGGACGGACAACAAGTGCAGCTGGCAGGGTGTAGCAGTGAGGCTGTGCGGCAGGGAGTAGATGCAGGACGGTCACACAAAATACTACTCAAGTCACTCAGCTACATACTTCTACCCTGGCTCCTCTCACTAAGTGAAAGTCGAAGAGAGCTGTGCCTTACACTGATAGCTTTCTGGTTCCCATTGCTGTGGACTCCTGAGAAACAAAACTGCTGGAATTATAAAAATAACCATATATTCAGATGTGGAGAAAGTAGATTTAATTTTTAAATTTCCATCCACAGATAAGGGCTATGATGTTTCTCCTGCAGGAAAGTACAAGGTCATTTTGCTTCACATGTCTTTTCTTTTATTTAGAGACAATTCCACTGATCATTTAACAAAATACAAGCCAGACTCAGATAATGTCAAAGGTCTTGTTCCCTCTCTGTAAGTATCTGCATGACCATATTTAATTCAACAGGAGGAAATCCATACACACAGATTATATTTACACATACCTTGTCAGTGTAGCTCTTCCTCTCCCCTTAGCACCTGGATGCATGGTATTGTTTGTGAAGGTCCTTAGTTCTGCCTCCTTCTTGATCTACTGGGAAAAAAAATCCTTCTTCTTCAAGAATTACCACAGTCACAGAAATGCAAGTTCTCCTCCAAGAAAATGCCTATGTTGCTATTCTCAATCTAATGGAAGCAAAAGGAGCTGTCACACTGCTGGATCCATGCAGTGAGATGAGGCTTGGATGAGAGCAGATGAGAGTCCCCAAAGCAGGGAACAAGGCTGGAAACTACCTCCAAGTTAAAAGAAAGAAAAAACCCCAAACCCAGCTCAAAATTCCTTTACACAAACATCACAGGTGATAGGAACTGATGGCAGGAGAGAACAGGGAGCACCAATGGCTAATACTGGTACCAAACCTCTAGAGTTGTGAAGGTAAAAGACTGAAAGGACATGGGGTTTGCAGATTGTCAGGACTTCAGCTGTGTCCATGAAACACACCCCCAGTGCTGCCCTTGAGATGCCTACAGCAACTGAGAGTGGAGTTTTGGGGCAAGCCAGGCGTGCTCAATGTCAGCATGATGTGAGCACCTAAGGAAAGTGAGACCCTTTCAGGTGGTTTGTCATTCCCTATAGAAACCATTCTCGCCTATTTTACAGCTACACAAGGGTTCCACACGAGGGAATCTTTTTGAAATCTGTGTTTCTCCCACTCACCCCGAATTTAAAACACCTTTGATAGTTACTCTCCTTCCAATACCTTTATCTGAAAATGATAAGGATTGCCAGATATATTGTTGCATCTGAGCTCTGCTTCTGCAAGACCCAGCAATGAGGGAGAAAGCAGGTATATCGTGTTTCTTTGGTCCTAGGATGAGCTACCAGCAGTGCAGAAGCAGTACTGGCCACTACAGGTCCCTGAGAGGTTGTGGCAGGCAAGCTATGAGACCCTGCATGGTGTGAAAACCCATTTCTGTCTATAGTATCTAGGGGTATTGTGACATTTAGATTCACACCGGCTTTCTGGCTAGGCATGGCCAGAAGAGTGGACATGAGCTGAACTGACTCTGGGATCTAACACAAAACTCTGCTCATTGTTCCAAAACGTTTAACATAATGGGGAAAATTCATCCAACTTGTCTGAAGCAAGTGGAATAAAACAAGGAACTAAGGCTGCTAAGCAAAACCAGAGATTTCAAATAATGTGTGTTATTCATGATGTGGTCTCTGCTTAGCACTGTTCAGAGGTAGTGCACAAATGCAGCATTACTAAGAAAATGTAAACAAGATAATTTGAACATTGCTTAGCAGAGTCAGGTCCATTTTCTGAAAAAGAATCCCCAATGTATAGGTGTGCACTTAACTGGCATGTCCAGTTACTGAGACTGAACTATGCACATTAGGATGGAGTCGCTTGATGGTATTTTTTAATTGTCTTCTGACACCCAGAACTAATCTCTAATTAGATCTATCTTTGGCCTCAAGATTTTTGCAATTAACCAAATTAAGTGCTTTTACTGATATCCACAGCTCTGCAGAGAATCAAGGTCTGCAACAGTTTTCCATTCCTCTCTCCATGTGGTATTTCTGAAAAATGGCTTTGAGTTTGACTTTTGAATGCAGTGTTCACAGAGTGCTGTTCAGCAGCCACTTCAGTACAGAATATATAAGATGATAGAATGAAATGAGGTTTAGCCTCTTATTGAAGGCAAACCTGAAGTTAATCCCCAACTGGTACAAAAATGAGCAGAAACCAGAAACCTTTCACAACTGACAACTGAAAAGACACATCCCAAAATATTAGTTTTTAATTGATGCATTGTTCATTCTAGGGGGTTTTTTTTAAAGGATATCTCCTGGGAATGCCACCGATAGCGTTAAATGATACTTATTTGTGTAACAACTGGTTTAGCCCTTTATTTATTTATTTATTTATATTTTACCTGAAAATGTATTTTCTTAGAGACCTTATAACAGCATTTCTGCATTATCAGTTCATTTTGTTCTCCTCTTTCCTGGATATATTGCCCAGGAAAAGGAACTCCCAGTCTATAACGGACAGTTTAATTCACATGTTTTACTTTGTCCACATAGAAAAATGCAATTTCTGGATCATTGAGGCATATGGATTATGAACAATACACTCCAAAAACTATCTATCCAGACGGGGATATACTTACAAAAATCTTTTATGTCAAAATCAGGATTTCACAACATAACACGCTAATGCAAAATCCAGTAGCACCTGAAAGATTAAGGTAGCTGCTGCTATCACTTGCACATACTTGAAAAAGATTTAAGGAAAAAAAAAAAGAGTAGTACATTCTCCAGAGAATAGTAAGTGTATTTCAAAATAAAAAACTGTGGGTTTGATTTATTTTTTCTCTCCTTTTTTCTTTTTCTATTTCTGTATTTCTGTGAGGCTTATGGTAATTCTTTTGTTGTTTTTCTGGTTTTTTTTCAAGACTGTAGTTGCAATGTAACATACTATACACAAAGCGACTGCTCTCCCCTCCAGTGCAAGTTCACGGTCATGTTTTCAGGCCATAGTACTGAACACTGTTTTCTTGTATACATATTCCCATAGTTTCATTAAAGATAGATACAATGTACAGTACTTGTCTCTGGGACAGTAATGTTTCAAATGGGAAAACCTTTACCTTAAAACAGAAGTGAAGAGGCTACAGTAGGTATAGCCACCTAAGTACAAACTTTAGATCACAATTTCTAAACACTTGCCTAATGTACATAAACATTAAAAATAGTCTTAGACATAGGATTTTATTTATATGTGCACTTATGTCCACCTCATCCCATATTTACGTTTGGCAAGTATTTGGGAATTCAAAGGTGCAGCCCTCAGTATTTGTATTATTAAAAAAAAAGAAATGAAGCTTATCTATTCTATGAGAAAAAGAAATTCTCAAATATCAATTTCCAATTTTAAATTTAATTTCAATAGGAAAATATTAAAAATGTGCACATCTAAATTTTTTCCATGTTCTGTATATACATATGTGTGTGTACTTATACATAGAAATGCTCATGTACCACACATATTCACAAAATTTAAGTGGAAATATTTCTGTCCACTATTTTTCCCACACATATGACATCATATCTTTAAAAATGTCAATAATAGTATCATTAAAAATAATATTACATTTATTCCATCATTAACTTTATGTTTTTTTATTCTTTCTTCATCCTTATTATGTCCACTGAGCATTAACAGGCCAAATTCTCCTTGCACTTCCACGGATGTTATGCCAACGGAATGTTGCTGACATCACATCAAGGACACATCTGGTTTACAGCAGCACAAGTGACAGGAGAATCAGGCCCAAATATCCCCAGGAAAATTAAAAACTGGCTGTATCTGCTCATATGGACCTGATGAAGATATACACACCACTGTCTAAAATCCCCTGAATGATAAACATGTAGCTCACCACAAAGTTTTCAACCAGTAGCACAATGAAACAAGCTCCCCCCACCCCTTTAATAAATGTGAGAAAATACCCTAAAAAATATGGAGAAAGCGTAAACATTGTGTATATTACATACCATATAATACATGACAGTTTAGCATTTAACCTAAGCCACTTCCCTGACTAGTCAGAGGAGACCTGATAAATCACCAGTTAAGGGGAAATAAAGCATGTCTTTCCTATATAAATGACAACCTGTGTGTATTATATGGTATATACACACAGTACAGACAGGAAAACAAACTTATCTTTTCTAGTTTTGAATATCAGTCTCTAAGTGAAGAAAACTGTGTTGTACAAATTTAATAAGCAGCTAGATTTCATGTTTAACATTCAAATTAATTTGGGGAGCAAACAAAGGTTCGTGCATCTTTCAACTCTGAGGTCTGACACTCATTCATACATTTTAAAAAAGCCCTCTTCAGCATTACAAGCAATTTATGGCAAGAATGCACTGTGATGCAAGACACATGACAATTGGCTTACCTTTCAAAGAGTTGGTTTTTTTTAAATAAATCTATTATATAAAGAAATGTGTGTTTGCCAAAAGTCTGTTAAAATTACTTCAAAACAACTTTAAAACCTGCTTACTGAGGATAATTGAATTCAATTTCCTGTTTTTAAACACTTAGTTAACAGTTCAGAATATTGCCTGGTGTAGTTTTGATAAAGATGTGATATGAAGACCCATAAAAGAGTAAACATGTCTTCAGTTCAATTTGCTATGACAACAAGACTTCAAGAAACAGCCTTTTTGGCTAGACACGCTCAGTGCACGAACAATCCCTTGCAGTAGCTCTATGCCCTTAATGCAATCTGTAACAAAACAGTGCTCCCCATAAGCCATTATTCACAGAACCTCTGTTTCATGTGACATTCTGAAAAAGTCTCCTGCAGAACAGGTTAACAGCAAATTGAACATTCAATGTAAGTATCAAGGCCAGAAAACAAACAACTGGCCATTCCTTGTTATCTGTGCAGGTTAAATGTAAAATTTAAAATTTACATTTAAAATTCTCAGGGGGGGTTGGGCTTTTTTTTTTTCTTGTGGGACTCACCTTCCATCACTGGTTGGCTTCAAAATTTAGTTATGTGGAAGATACTGCCTCACTGTAATTACATGGAATTCATATGAAAAACTAAACCTTACATTGGACAATATTGTAGAACACCAGAGTAAGCTCCATAAAGAAATACGGTATCTTCCACTATATATGTATAGCTATAAAAAAAATCAAAAAACCAACCAGTCAACCAACCCCAAAAAAACAAAAAGGAAGAAGTTTATACAAGCAGTTGTAGTAAATTTGTTTCAATTAAAGATGCAACTCTCTCTCATTCCTGGCAAGAATAAATTGGTTCTGGCACTGCTTCTCCACAGTGCAACATATCCTGAGAAATTATTAAGAACAACAAAATACAGGGCTGTCATCACTGAGTTCTTGCACAAAACACAGCATTTAAATATCTTAAATAAAACAGCCAATAACCTATGTTGTATCTGTCACAAAACGGGTTGTGTCCTGGGACACTGCTAAGTCTTCCATCACTGATAATTAGAAAAGGATTGCATTCAATTATTGTTAACATCTTTCAAGTTATTTGTGGCCAATAATATAAAAGGAGGTAATTTGTAATTCAAGTTTTTTTTGTTTGTTTTTTTTTCTTCAACTGGCTACAAGCTGAGTTCTAAATTTTACATTGAATTACAAATCAAATTTAAAACAATCCCTCTCAGAAGAGCATTTTCTAATTTTGTGCAACTTTGATGCAGAGCCCAACACAGTCCTATGAAGAGAGACAGTGCATCTTTAAGCTGATTGGCACTGAAATCCCATTTTCTTTAACTGCACTCTATTAGCTTGGCCAAGTTATCTCGTAATTCCGTTAGTTCAAATATTTTTCCATCAAGAATTTCTAAAAGTGTCTTCAAGTTATTGCGAAAAGCTTCTTGCTCATTCTGACTTTTCTCCAGACGTTGCTCTAGATCAGACAGCTGGCCTTCCAGGTCTTTGTTTCGAATTTCTACTTCCTTCAGAGAAAATACATAACATGTTAATGTGTTGTCTGCAAACAGAAAGCAGTCTAACGTCCTGTTGGTACTCATGGGCTATTTTTGTCAACTGCTTTTTAAAATAGTATGTGACTCTTTACAGTTTTCATTAAGTCAAAACCAGAACCTGAATTGTTACTACAATTGCATATATACTGCCACTTCCCCTATTTTTCCATAATTATCTAAAGGACAGAAAATTTCAGAGAGGGACGAACGTTAGTCAATGAACAGATGATACACTTATTCAGGTATGTTATTGCTTCTATCATTCAGAAATGTACTGCCTAAAGACAACATCTTCTCAGAGTTTACTTATGTTCAAGTATGCCCTGATTTAGACTACACGAATTGCTCAAGGACACCATTCTCCATCAAAAGTTCTCATGCAAAAACCCATCCAGAGAACTGCTTTGAGACAGAGGAGCACCACCTTATTCCTGTCCCACATTACAGGCTTTGCACTCTAAAACTTAAGACAGGGACATAACCGACCAAGCTGGATGTCAAGGTGACTTTAACATATGCAAACCAGGAGCTGCAAGCTGCACATCGTGCCTCGCTGCACAGCACCCACCTGTGGGAGTGGGGACAATGGGAGAGCCACCACTGCTGTACGGACATGCCATTCCCACACAGTGGGGGAAGATGAAGAGGCAGCATGCTGGACACAGCCCAGCGGATCTGACCTTGAGCAGGCTCAGTTCTCACGCACAAGGAGAAGCCCTTGGCGCCAGCCCCTGGGACTCCTCGTAGCTCCAGCTTGCACCTGATGGGGGACGGTGCCAATTGCTTTGCCCTGTGCAAACCAGGGGCCCTCTCTTCAATCAAATCACAAATGGGACAGACACCTGGGTCTGGAATAGCATATTGTTCTTTGTTCCATTCATTGCACACCTCATAAATTCATGCTAAATTTTATGATTCCAGTTACAAAAATCACTTTCGAAGGCAGCACAGGGACAGTGTGTTTAGTACACCATACATCCTGTACAGCCATCTCTGGAAAAGTGATAGTGAATTCATATTTATGTATGGTAACATGTTTTTCAACACTTCCTTCCTTAACAGTGGCTTTAACAGGCCTGCTCTGAGATTTTAGAACAATTAGTTTTACAAATAGGAAGGGAGACTTAGCAGCAGCCAATCATCCCAGTATGAGCAGCTCCTCTCTCAGCCCTCCAACCCTCTCAAGGTTTTTGGTGTGATTCTTCTGTCACCCTCAAAGCTAAGAATTGTTTACATTGGAGAGATCTCAGCTAACCATAGAAAACAACCTGACCTACAGAGAAAATATATTTGGTCATTCAAGAGTAACAGGTATGTAATGGCAGCCCTGTGTCAAAGTCCGTGGCCTGAGAAAGGTATCCTCTTGTGAGGGGTCTGATGGCAGCATCAGTTGGGCGCTGCATCCCTGGCCAGAGGAGGGATGGGGTGATGTGGCCAGTGCTCTCAGCCTCTGCAGCGGGGGGCAGCTCTAGGACCCCCAGCAGTGGTGCAGGTGGAGAAAACAGAACATCAGGACATCCAATGCCTCATAGTTGTGGCTGCTTGTGGAGCCAAGGGTTATATCCCAGACAAACCGAATGCCTCCCTCACTTCTTGCTTGCAAATGAGCAAGCAAAAAACTATGGAGTTTTGGGCACTGGTCTTGAGCAGCACACCTGACAGCAGGAATTACCCCTTGCTGCCAGGATCAAGAGAAGAATTAATTTGTTTAGCACTGAATAATTTAGTTGCCAAAGCACTAAAAGAAGCTAACTGAACAGAGCACTTGTAGAAATTATATAAATAAAATACATACACGTTTATGCAGTGAATAGCTACTCCACTGCTGCTACAAATGATGAAGACAACTGGTTATAACCCAGTCATACCACACAAAGGCTCTCCTTCATTGAGTCTACTCCTGTCTTCCAAGCCAAGTATTTGCAAGTATTACCTTGTGTAGGAACTGCCCAGGTTCAAGACCCTCTGAGGGCCAAATGATTGCAGTATACGACACAAAAATGAAATCCAAGGTTCTCTCAGCTTCGCCAAAATGGCAGTCACCAAATTTGTGTGCTCTAGGAAGATTCCTTGCCACTGCTCTCACCCCAGAGATGATTAATTTCTGTTAGCAGGCAAGCCAGTGATGAAATGGATCACTTTGGAACAAATCTACAGATACTTATATGGCTTTACATTGTGATATTTGGGCCTGAAGAGAGCATTCTATTGGCCTGTATCTCGCACAGAAGAACACCTTTCAGGTTCTTCTCAGACATTCTTAATGAAATATGCCAGGAGCTGTTGCTTTTAATTTCTCAAAAATGCTTCTTCTTAAATTTACATTTGATCCTTCAGGATATTTACCCTAAATTAGTATTTCAGCAATGGTATTGCATTGTAAATTCATGTCTAGCTCATGTGAAGTTTCCTATTTCAAATCAGTCAACCTCAAAACTTGCTTCTTGATTGGAAGACGTGGAGAGGTCCATGTAATGTAATCTATTTCCCTAGCTGTGCCATTTCCTTTTACTGGCAGTTGATCTCATCCAACAATAAATTGACTCTTTGATAGGTTAAGGCCCTTTGCAGAATGTATTTTGCACTTCCTTTTTTTTACCTTTGGTTTTTTCAAGCTCTTTTTTCAACAGATGCAATAATTTCTCATATAGTTTTCTCTTACAGAATAAATAAATTATTATTAATTATATTTGTTGTTTGCACTGTAATAATCTTTAGCAGAATTCAGTGTAAGGATTAGAATAAAATATTCAAACCACACACTACAGCTATATTTAGGCATCAGCCATATTAATAAAGATATCCTGATATCTCCTACTGTGAGAGTCACATTGATCATGACTCATTGATATGACTTCTCTATGTTACTAATGAAATTATTAAAAAGGACCCCAATACTTAACCTTCACAGTGATAACATATTGTTCTTCACTAGAGTTTGCCAATGATTGATATCTAATTAATTCTTGATACGCATGTATCAGAAATGCAATACACCTTGAAATACTAATTTCTTTGTATAGCATTTTTCATAGAGGGTTTTTACCAAAATATTTTAAGTTACATAATCCACTTGCAAAGAACAGGAAGGAAAAATAAAGCACAAGAACATAGAGTGAGAGAAACAGATACAAGCCCTGGAGAGAATCACTCTGAAAATAAAGATGAGTCAGGTAACTGAACAGATATGAGACAGTGTGAAGCTATAGTAGACTGATGTGACTGATGCAGGGTGAAGTGGCTCAGAGAAGGCCAGTATAATCAAAGCAGGACAATTACAGCAAAGCACAGACTCAAGATCTTTTTCCTGGGTAGCAGCAGGGCAGTAATTAAGTTTAAGCTTAATAAAGGCACCTTTTAACTCAGATCCTAAGTGATCCTTAAATTTACTTGAATAGAACCATATAGGACCATTTCCAGAAACTGATCACTTACAACGTGACATATGGACATATATACAAAATATATCCATTTGGTGATTAAAATGGATTAGGTTGGAAGGGACCTTAAAACTCTAGTTTCAACCCTTTGTCACGGGCAGGAACCCTTTCCACTAGATCAGGTTGCTCAAAGCCCCATCCAGCCTAGCCTTGGACATTTCCAGGGACGGGGCACCCACAGCTTCTTCAGGTAACCTGAAGCAGTGCTTCACCACCCTCACAGTAAAGAATTTCATCCTAGCATCTAATCTGAACCTACATTCTTTCAGTTTGAAGCCATTACACCTTGTCCTATCACTGCAGTTCCTGGTGAAGGGTCCCTCTCTGGCTTCCCTGTAGGCCACTTTCAGATACTGGAAGGCTGTTGTGAGGTCTCCATGCAACCTTCTCTTCTCCAGACTGAACAGCCCCAACTTTCTGAGCCTGTCCTCATAGGGGGTGTGCTCCAGTCCTCTTATCAACTTCATGGCCTCCTCTGGACTCACTCCAACAGGTCCATGTCCTTCCTGTGCTGGGACCCCAGAGCTGGATGCAGCACTGCAGGTGGGGTCTCAGCAGAGCAGAGCAGAGGGGCAGAATCCCCTCCCTGGCCCCGCTGCCTGGGCTGCTCCGGATGCAGCCCAGGGCACGTTTGGCTCTCTGGGCTGTGAGTGCCCATGGCTGGTTAGTGTTGAATTTTTCATCTACCATCACCCCCAAGTCCTTCTCTTCAGGGCTGCTCTCAATCACTTACACATAAATATACCAAAATGGAACTACTGACTTCATAAGGTAGAATTTTAATAAAACCTTAGCATTTTCTAATCTTTCATCTCTTACTAGTCTCATAATTCTGCTTGCTAAGGACAGCTAATTCCTGGCTCACTATTACTTTTCATATGATCTTACAATGAAATTACTGCATTTGCTACTGCTAGAACAATTTTCAACTCTCATTATAATGTCTCTTTTTAGCCTCTCACATAAATGCCTCTTCAGATGAAAACTTGTATTTTTCGCCTAAAGCCAGCAACAATTTTTGGAACAGGCAAGGTCAGGTGTACTCAAAACACGCTTTAAACACTGTTCAAAGTAATAACACACTTTGTACAAACAAGTTGACGCAAGAATGGGGAAAAATGAATAAACTCATTTTGATCTTTAGTGGTTTATTCTGCAGGTTAAAATTTGATCCATGGGAGCTCCAATTCATGTCATGCATTTCAAAGAATACCTGCTTAATGATTTTTAAGCTGTGGCTGCCATCTGATGGGGCTTGCTTTCAGCCTGCTAAGCCACAGAACAGAGAGAGTCCCCATTCAGCACTTTAGGGTTGGAGCTATTTAATGCCTGAGTTTCCAGTTCTTTCAAAATTCTGAAGTCCAAACCCAGAGTTTAATCCACCTAAGCTGTTTGTCAGCCTCATTGCAGAGGCAGGTGTGACAAGGAATGTGGCTATGTGCTGGCTGGTCAGTGCAGCAACAGACAGGCAAGAGCTCAGGTGGAGCACGGGGGGTTATAATGAGAGCACACCAATTCCAGCAGCCTCAGGTATCTGGCATTACACACAGCAAGAAACAACTCCTAACAAACAGTACAAGCACAATGCTTCTAAATAATTCCAAGAAAATGCAGAAAGTGTGTTTTTAAAGCCTGTACCACACAAGAGCACTTTAACCCTTACTTTCTCAGGGCATTTTTAAAAGCTGAACACAAACCCCTCCCAGCCTGATGATACATAGACAGACAGTTTCAGCAGCGTGCAAAAACTATGAGAAGACACTCTGAAAACGAGACCAGAACTGTCCAGGACATGCACCAGTAAAGGAAGTCTGCTAACCTGTGAGTACTCTGTGGACTTGTAAAAGAAATGTGGATCTGTTTCCTCAGATTAAAATAGCAATTTACAGCAGGTAGAAATTTTGGTACAAATTCCTAAGGGTCATCCCAAACCAGCACTTTCACGGCAGTCTAACTTACACATTCATCTGGCACCTTCAGTGAATATAGCACAAGTTGCACATGTGAACTGCGCACTTGATGATAATTTTTCCTTTTTCTCTAAATTAAGATGATGCACTATAGCTCACCTGTAATTTCTGGGTCAGAGAATCCCTCTGTGCCTGGAGCTCTCTGGCATTTTCGATTTCTTGTTTCAATCCTTCTATTTCCTGAGGGAGAAGAAACAACCTTGCTAGCAATGTGTTACCTGGCTTGGCCTTGGTGCTCGTAATCTGGCTGCTGCTTCTTCTTCTGAACATGTCATTGCAACAATACCAAAACAGGCGGTTGGCTATTGCCCATCACAGAACATGAAGTGTAAGCCCTGCTCCCAATACTTCTGAATTGCTGTCCCCAAACAGCAATTCCATTGTGAATGAACAACAATACAGACAAGCATTTTCTTTTATAAAAGTCCAAGTTTTCTTTTCCTCCACACGAGATATGAAATAATTTTTGCCCAGAAAATTAATAAGGTCCCTTGTAACTAGAAAAACAAATTTATACTTTAAATTCTATTAGAATCTATCCTTCTCCATTTTTTCAAGAAAAACAAATGCAATTTTCAAATTTGAACTGCTTATTATGTCACCAGCAGCAGGGCTGAACATCAAAAGAATTGCCTGTTTTGACCATTAATTTCTGTAAAAAGAGAGTCTAAAAGAAATGGTATCTTTAATTTAGAAAGAAGAAGTAATAAGGTATAAAAATAAGAAATATAGATGAAATAATGACCAGAAGAGAAACCTGTTCTTAGCTTACTTTCAGGAGTCAAGAATAGAAACAGTTACTGAAACTAAAAGGTATCAAACTTAAAACTATTAAGTATTCTTGCCCAGATCGGCATATTCACCTTCCAGAACTCCCTTTGACAAGATTTTTTGGCAGCCAACAGCTTAGCATAATTCAAAAGTGAATGGGCAACAAAATGGGAAACATTACCAAGCTGAGCCTAATCTATTAAGTATGAGGGAGTTCAGAAAAGGTTTTGTTCTATTTTGAGAGGATATTCTGTAATGACTCTGCCTCTCCTGCATCCTCCTTGGAAACCCCTCACAGCACTGAGGGAAGGCCTGGCAAGACACACTGTCCCTCCAAGCACACACGCCAATGCCCACAGTGTCTTACACGGGGCAAATAATCCTTCCTATGCAGCTGCATCCACCTTCTTTTTCCATCCATAAAGAGGTAATTCTTGGTCCTTCTGCAGCACAGATATGCTTTCCCCTAGGACCTATGCCAATGCAGGTGTTACTCCAATTCCTTTTATCTTCTTGCTGCTGGTCCAGGCCAAGGCACATGGCACAATAAATACCAAGTTTCAGGCTGGGGGCTTGGCATGTGTTTAAGGAAAGTGCGGATCTTATGGACCATAAAGGTCAGCTTTATTAACAGAGTGTGAAAAACAGACTGGCTGGACAAAGGCATTGATCTACTACTTGTTTCAAAACCTATTCTCCAGAAAAAAAAGAAAGCATGCTTACAACAGCTTCCTTTCTTAGGGAATCTGGACTGCATCAGTGGGATGACTGGCCTGTGGAAACCACTTACGACTTACTTTTGCAAATAAGTTTGCTTTTGGTAAAAGCAAACAGGAAAACATTATACTTTTTTTGTTGTTATCCAGATACCCAGCGCTATATTGGACTGATGTAATTGTACAAATGAAAAATACTAACAATTTCAAAGACGCTGAAAAAAAATTTACTTTGTAACATTTCTAGTAAATAATTCAGTATCTAGCAGACATAACAAGCACAATATTGAAAAGCTTTAGAACTTATGTAATAGAAAAGCCAAAAATAAATGTTAGCAGATACCTCTTCTTTTTTCTTCAGTGTAGACTCTAGCTCCTGTATTGTCTGGTTTAATTCTGTTTTATGTGTGTGGACTGCATTGGCTTGACTGCTCACACACTCTAGCTCAGTCACCTGTTGAAATAAGAAGAAGAAACACACACAGAATTAATTTCAACATATTCAAGGTACTACTACTCCTTTGCAACAATAGCTGCCTTTCAAATGCATCCTAACTTCTGGATGACTTACTTTAATTAAAATGCTGAACGTATTCTTACAAAGTTAGCATAACATTCCAAAATTTATTGTTATGTAAGTGGTTGTTATGAATTCCTGGAAATAAAAAAACTTATTTGTTTCAGGCTGAAAAAAACATTAATTAAAACTTACACTAATTATTGAAAGTTTTAAGAAAGTTCTGAATTACCATTTCAAACAGTAATGGCTTGATGACTAAACACAGATCTGTCTGTCTAACTAACCTCTCCATCTAACACTTTTTAATGTTCTATCACCTTACTAAGCCACAATGTTCACACACTTCCTAGAAAGCCAATTAACATTTCACAGCATCACTTTCTGACTCTGCATCAACAGTGTAATAGCAGACACTCAGCCACCAAAGTACAGCTGCCAACTTCTAACTTTCTAACTAGTAATGGAGCTCATCTCTCAGTCACAAAGACAACAGCTAGTGTCACAATTTGTATTTGCTCAGTTCCCCTTTATTAGCAGACAGCAAGCATGTTCCATCTGCCCTTGGATAAGTTAAGATACCTGGCAGTGGTATGCACTTTTGTTTTATTTTCTAATCAAAAAGATTCTAATATTCTGCTGCTCACAGATAAACAGCTTCAAAAAACAGCTTCTGCATCAAAGAGACAAAATCTAAGCAGCTAGAGTCTATGCAGAAAAGTCTCTGTTCATGTAGCTCTAACTTTACAGGTCAAAGTATTACAGAACTCTCACACCACGTCTGCCTATATGTGTGCACTAAGACATTTTTGTTTAATAACTATTTAAAACCTAATAACTAATTTTCCCCCAGAAGTTATGAGCCTGTCAATCCTAACATATAGTTTTCAACAGAGCTGCACCATGTACCTACAAATCTGGCCCAGAAACTCCTTCAAATAAAGTGCTAGCTAATTTGGCAATGAAAATATTTAACACTCCATTTAACATTCTTGGAGAGGTAGACATTAGACAGAGGGTAGCCATTCTCCAAGACAATTTTATTTCTTAGGTAAAACCTAAGAAATTTCTCAGGGAATCAAGGTTGAGGCTCTCCAGCAACAATGTATTCTAGCTAGCAAAGCCACTGTGATGTCAGTAATTTCAGACTCTGAACTATTTGCAGGCTCAAAAGGTAGATTACTGAATCAAGTCAGAGGAAAGTCAAGACGAAATACAAGAAAATTAAAACAACTTCTCTTTTGTGAATCACAGGCCACAAACCTCTCCTCTGCAACAGCCATGATGAATCTAGGTTCTTCCGCTGGAATGCTGCTGGTTAGACATTTTTGCATTTTTGGTTTATAATGGAGAGAACCGAGATTAGAACAAATTCTTGGTAGGGGGTAAAGGGAACAAGGGAGTAGGATACAGCCTGGTAACACAACATGCCCTCTCCACCCCAAGGAACTTTCTTATTTGCTGGTATTGTCCCCAAAGGAATACCAGTGCTCATGACAAAAAGTAATAGTAATTTGCTTAGTTTTACATGCCACTGAGCATTACAATTGAAGTCCTAGATAATTTTCTCAATTACACATATATATCTGTATTTAGATTCCTATAATTCTGTTAAAGTGTTCACCAATGCAATTACACAAACAAGAAGAATTGGAACACATCAATGAGGACAAACCTATGTCTCTACAGTCTCTGACCTAGCGTCTAGAGAGAGCAATAATCAGAGAAGCACAGAGTAATATAGGCTGGAAAGGGACTGGTGGTCATCTGGTCAAGGCCTCCTGCTCAAAATAGGGCCAATTTTGAGGTCACATTTGCTTGCTCAGGGTCTTGCCCAGTCAAGAACCCTTCACTATCAAGCAGAGCTGTGACAGTTCTGACACTGAGGGTTGATTAAGAGCTTTAGCTTCTTCCTAAGTTTTGCTGGAACTGTCAAACTCATTCACCCCTTTCACCTTCAGCCCTTCTAATGTTTAACTTAAACATTTCCAAGCTTTCCTGCTGAGATGTTGAATGGTAACTTCCAAGAAGACAATCTCTCTTTTAAAGCTGTTGCACTCAGCAAGACCCTCTGGCCCTTACCAAGCACCAGCACAGAATGCTCAATTGCAAAGCCTCAACTGGAGAGACAAAAGTAAGCCCAGTCCCCAGACTACCTCTGTCCTAGAACCTCATGCCTTGAAGCAAGCCTGAAGAGGTCTCTGATCCTGTAACTAAGGAAGCATTTGGACTCCCACTGTTCTCTACATGGTTTCCTCTTGGCTGGTACATGCAGAGAGGATATATGTATCGGTGCAAGCTTGGAATCCAAGGGGCTGATGAATTGAACTGTTGGATGAAATGTTACTTTCTAGGTTGCATCTATTATTGTTGGTTAAACAATAACCTCCTGCAGCAGCCCTGCCAGGCGCACAGCTCACAAGAATACTCCCAAGTACACTCTGGTCCACACTAACTCAACACACTTACTGAAATTGCTTAAACAAACACAGATGATTATTCTTAAGCAGAACAGGCCGTGCTCCCCCCACAAACATTCTTGCCAACAGAGGCAACTGCTCTCAGAAGGAGAATTAATTACCAGCACTAAAAGGGCTATGATGTCCTACTCTAGTCCCGCTTTTCTCTGGGCAAACATCCATTTCTTACTGCTTATGCAAGAAATTAATGTTCAATTGTTTTGTTACTGCTGATTGAAAAATCAGTAAGTTGGGAAGAAAAAGAACAAACTCAATTAAAAAACTGGGTTACTTTAATCAGTCTTATTCAAATGCCCATTCCTACAGAGATCTGAAAAGATGTCAAATATCTTCATATTTTTATCTCCTCGAATGTACCTATAAAGAAGAAAACCATATTGTGACCCTTTCAAAAAGATCTGTAGAGTAAGATGGGCTAGAAAATGATGTATTATAAAGAATATGCAATTGAAAACAGAAGTAACAAAAGATAAAGCTCTAGGCAAAAATCTGGATAGCATTTACTTGTTCTGTTCCTTGTTTCAAATTGCATTTAATTTTCTCATGACCAGTGGTCCAAAAATCATTACAAGTAACTGTTTATGCATTATGCACAGAAGGGGGCATAAAAGGAAGTTAAAATTCTTTAGCCTGACCCTCCCACAGGCTATTTGCAGGCACACCTCCTCACTCAGCGTTTAAGGTTTAAAAGCAAAGCTCAATCAATCCTTCAAACCCTTGCACAGCAGTATCGAGCAATGTACCTGTGATTACGCCTCATTTCAAGTACAGAATTCAGACTGAAAGAACAGTCTTTGAACAGTAACTGACTAAACAAAGTTCTGCTATTGTGCTATCCTAAGACTGCACCGACTTGCATATCTGAAAATGTCGATAACTGTGGCTTCATATTTGAGACTAAAAAAGAAAAAAGGTACTGTTCTTAGCCTCCGATTCTTTATTTTGCATTTATCATCCAGGTAAGGATTGCATGTAAGGAAAATATTCTGAAAGGGCTTTTTAGTGACCATTTAGTGCGCAAACTCTCCTAGCACATGGATGGCACTATGCTTAACTGCCTACTTCAGTGTGAAATACATCAGCTGAAGTAGGACAGCAAGGCAACTTCTTCTGGTAGAGCCTAGATCCTCCTAGCAGAGGCCATTCTAGAGTTTTCTGAAAATTTTAGTCCAGGGCCAACAACCTGTAAATGCAGGAGGATTCCAGGCAGAGGTTTTCATAGCAGCAGAGAGCTAGTACACAGGGCTGCTGGGAAGAGGGGAGGAGTGAGGCTTCAAGCCACAAAACACAACAAGGAGTAACAGCCCTGGTGTCAGCTTGACAGTGACTGCCCAAAGCTTCAGAAAACTGAAAAGACTCTCAAGAAAATCCTGACCACAGAAAACTACTTCACAAGTGGAGACTTCAGGTAGACAGAGGCAAAGCAGTGGGAGTGACACAAATATTTCAAGTAGTGACCTGCCCCAAGCAATTACTGACTGAATGATTTTGTGCTGTGTTTGCTCCAGCTGGATTCATTTTTTCAAACCAGTTTCTTGGGATTAATTGTACAATTCAGTACCAACAGATCATGAAATTCCTTTTAAACTACATACAGAAATTATTCCAACTTCTACAGAAAGGCAAAGCAAGACAAATTAGAACACAGAATCCACCGCACACTTGTAGAATCATTTGGGTTGGAGAAGACCCTTAAAATCATTGAGTCCAACAGTTAACTCAGCAGTGCCAACTCCACCACTAAGCCACGTCTCCAAGTACCACATCTACATGTCTCTCAAATACCTCCAAGGACAGTGAATACACCACTTCCCTGGACAGCCTGTTCCAATGTTTGACAACCTTTCTGTGAAAAAATTTTTCCTACTAACTAAACTAAAACAGGCACAACTCAAGGCCATTTCCTCTGGTCCTGTAGCTTGTTACTCAGGAGAAGAGATGGACCCCCACCTGGCTACAGCCTCCTTTCAGGCAGCTGTAGAGAGTGGTAAGGTCCCCTCTGAGTCTCCTCTACTCCAGGCTAAACACTGCCAGCTCCCTCAGCTGCTCCTCACAGGACTTATACTCCAGATCCTTCACCAGTTCTGTTGCTCTTCTCTGGACACACTCCAGCACCAAAATGACCTTCCTGAACTAAGGAGCCCAAAACTGAACACAGGATTTGAGGTGTGGCCTCACCAGTGCCCAGTACAGGGGGACAATCTGTGCCCTGCTGGCCACACTGTTGCTGATCCAGGCCAGGATGCCATTGGCCTTCTTGGCCACCTGGGCACACCCTGGCTCATGTTCAGCTGCTGTCACCAGCACCCCCAGGTCCTTTTCCTGTGGGCAGCTTTGCAGCCACTCTGCCCCAGCCTGTGGAGCTGCCTGGGGTTGTTGTGACCCAAGGGCAGGACCTGGCACTGGGCCTTGTTGAACCTCACACCATCGGCCTCAGCCCATGATCCAGCCTGTCCAGATCCCTCTGCAGAGCCCTCCTGCCCTCCAGCAGATCAGCACTCCCACCCAGCTTGGTGTCACCTGCAAACTGACTGAGGGTGCACTCTATGAGATGATCGATGAAGATACCAAACAGGACTGGCCCCAGTACCGAGCCCTGGGGAACAGCACCTGTGACCGGACACCAGCTGGATGTAACTCCACTCACCCCCACTCTCTGGGCCTGGCCATCCAGACAATTTTTTACCCATATTAGCAACACATATTCAGTGTGGCCGTAGCCTGTTTTCTATACCTGACGCTACTAACTTGTTGTTTCTATAATGCATTTTTCTCCCTTTTATTTACTGCAGAATGCAATATCCAAGGTTTACTAGCCCAAGCCACAGTGCAGAACATGCAGAGTGCTCACATGCAAGACTGAATTTAAGTATTAATTATGTATTTTTAACCGATTAAGTTACATCCCTAAATGGATCGTAACTACAACTGTGACAGTATTATTCCATCAATAATTGAAGATGAACCTCCCACAAAGAAAAAAGAGCCGTTTACTTTCCACGAGAAGAGAAAAGCTATTTCATGGGTCAGCAAAACTGTGAATAACTGCATAAAGTTTCACATCATTTATGCAGAGAAAACTTCTCAGTTCTTAATGGTAGACAGTAGTAAGAAGTACAACAGCATGCAACAAGAGAATCATAAAAATTATTCTAGTGTAGCCTTCAAGAATAAAAATATCTGGAAAGATTTTTGGTGTTAAGAAATGTGAAAATGCAGAAAACAAGGAAAATTGCTTTTCAAGGCTGATGCTGAAAGAACAAAAAGCACACAATGGTATTATTCATATAAATCACTTCTGACAGGAAATTAATTATTGTAGTTTTCCAAGATTTACCCATAGATAAAATGATAACCTGGGGGTGAGTGTTGTGCACTACCAGCAATTTATTACTTTTTTCAACAGAGAAAACAGTTAGAAGATTTTGCTGAAAAGGACACATTTTTCTCTGTGGGCAGCGATGCCTTAAGCCATGGAAATACCAAAATGTTTTCCACAGTTACTCATTTCTATACAGATGAAACAGGAATAACCTATCAACTGCTTGATTTTTGTGAAGAAAGTAATTAAACTGCAATAGGAATTGTTGAAAATATAGCAAGTTTACCAGAACTGATGATTTGAGCTTCAGGCATACAGTATTATTTGCAATTGATAAGGTAATACTAAATTCAGAGCACATCCCTTTCCCTACAATCTAATTAGCAAACACTTTTTCCAGTCACCTGGCCAGTTCACGAAACACATGCAATGGCAAACACTGTACAGGTATCATGCTTCAATCCTGAGGATCTAAATCCAGTAATTTTCTCATTCTCCTGCAGGGTTTTGGAATTATAGGATGTATTTCATTCTGCAAGCTTTAACTATGTAAACATCTTGTCGCATGCCTCCACAAAGCATGTGTTTTAGAGCTTGCAGATAAATGTATTTTAACACTTTCCTTAGGGTTTTCTAGAAATAAGACGATGGGGGATGAAAGAGCACTTCTGTGAAAACTTTTTTTTTTTATTAGCCAGAGTCAGAGTCTCTCAGTTGGTGGTTTGTTGGGGTTTTTTTTTTCCAAATTATTATCTTGTATATGACACATTCAGTGAAAGTGAATTCCTAGGAAAAAAAAAAAAACCCTAACAAAACAGTCTTGGGTCCTAAATGCAAATCTACTCTAAAAACATATTAAGGCAAACTGAAAAAGACCAAAAAGACTTCAATTCACCATGGATTTAGGCAAATTCACATTTTGATTCAAGGAACATAACCTGATACATCTGCTCTGCCTGAAAAGAAACCATCTTTTTAGTAAAGTGTAATTATCAACCAAGGGTTGAATCTTTGTAAATGCTAGGTGGATTACCTGTATTAGGAATCATGCACACAAAAGGAGATTAAAATATGTGCTGGATTTCAGAATTCTTCTCCTAAGAAATGCTCCGATAGTCTGAAGACTGACAACACATAGCGTTTCAAAAATAATACAGCACTTACGATAGCTGAAATGGATATTCTGGGGGCTAAAAAGTACATGTGAGGAAAAAACCCAACATATTGTCTGAAATAAAATGCTTGTACTTTTTTCCTCTTGTATCCTCTAATGCCATGCAAAGAAGGTGGTCATCTATTTTCATTGTAAACAAAAAGTACAAGGCTGCTATCTAACCACATGCTAATTACAGCATCTTAAGAAGAATATTATACTTCGTTAACTTTTTTCTTTAACCAATCAAATTTAATTTATTCAAAATTTATTCAAAGCTAAATTTGAATTGTTCGATAGGAGGGACACAGCCTTAAAGGGAGAATGACAAGAGATAGACACCACATAAAAAAAGGTGCATTACCAATAATTTTTTGGATCAGAATTCCATTCATAAATTTCTTGTTACCATGCTCTCTGTCATCTTCCTTCATATTTTTGCTCTTAGATAATGTTCTTCCTTGGGCATATAAAACCAAACAGTTCTCTACAGTAGTCACAGGGCTGCTAGTAAGACTTCTCAGCAAATATGAAGTCCATGACATGGGCTCCAATGCAGCAGGCAACTTCATCACATCACATTTGCATGTTCAAAATTTAGTTTGGGCTATTCAAGTATTAATGCAGCTGATGGAAATGTGGAGGTAGCTTCTAAAGGGTCTGCAAAGATTTTCTATAGACAATCTGAACAGATGGTTTATACAGCATTCCGTACCTCTTGTGAACTTTAACAAGTGCTTTCACAGACTGTCGTCTTCTTTAAGTGACACAGAAACCATCCAATAAAATGACCATGGTTTTATTTCGGTATGCTCATGCAATTTTTTAATATCAATTTTAAAATTTCTTTTAACAGTAGTAAAATCATGGTCCATTATTTGTCAGGTGGTTTTAATAACTACATAAGATCTCACACTTATTTCATTCATTGAATGAAAGAAACAGAACACAATAGCCTAATTTTATCTTATTTTCTGGGAAATTCTTGTAAAATAACAAGCTAGAATTCAAGAGTTTACTTCTCTGTTCTTTCATGAATACCCAGGAGCTTGATCACTTCCACTTCATCTCTTTTTATCTTAGGTTTTTTTTCCTGAAGATGAATGATCTTCAAGGACTGCAGCTCTTATTATTATGCACTGGTGTTATTACTTTGTGCTATTGCCCAGTGTCATAGGATGATTTACTTTAGCAGACAGCGTGCATGAAAAAAAATTAATCATTTTCATTTTTAACATGACAAAGACAGAACTTTGGGTTACTTTCCATAATTTATATCATCATTCAATCCTTTCCTCTTTGTGGTATCACGATTAATGTTAGGGCCGATGCTATTCTATTTGTCTGAAGGAGCTAACTTCATGGTTTTTCTTTCTGTTACTGAGCTGTTCTAAACTCATTAATCCCTTTTGATGTCAAAAAGCTATGCAAGGTGTGTAGGAGTGCTCACCAGCCCCATTTAAGGGAAATTTTTTGTTTTTTCTGAGCAGATTAGAGAAGACTGAGAGCTCCAAGTTAAGCTCATGACTGGGCATCATATTTTCCTAGAACTATCTCTTTGTATTTGAGAGGGAAAAATCCATACATCCATTTAGCAAACTTCTGAAAAATAAACTGTCTGACGAAACATCAAAGTACAGTATTTCTGAATTAAGCTTAGAATGTATCAGGAGAAAGCACAAAACTTTAATTTACTTAGAATGTTTCACTCAGCCACACTGAATGTGTATTCAGTTTTATCTCAGCTCTAGGCATTATTAAGGCAGAGAACAAATGGAAGAAAGAAGATAAAGGCCTCAGAGAAAGCAAACAAATGCAGGTTAACATGAAAAACTGAACTGATAGATGAGTAAACCTTGTACTTATTCAGAGATGGCAAAAAATACATGAAATTAATTTCAAAAATGCAATCAAAATCAAAGAAAGCGGCATTTTAGCTTTGTTTCTGTATTTTGAAGTTGCAAACAATGTGATACACAAAAAAAATCTGTTCCCGTCAAATTTGAAAACAATTACAGAATAAAGTGTTGGTTTAAATTAACTTAAAAGTACTTCAAAACCAAGATTACAACAAATACAGCACCAGACAAAAGACCCTGTTTACCACAGTGAATGAAAAAAATAGAAGATAAATGAATGAGATATAATGTAAAATAAAGGGATGGTTATAAATAAAACATGATGAATTTCATACTGTAGAAAAAGTATTATAAGAAGTCAACTAGTAAGACAGTATTCACAATATTTTTTTTTAATATAAAGAGGAAAGTATTTATGTAAATAACACTAATTATATGGCAATTTTTAGAAAGAAGAAACTAAAAATGGAAATAGTAATGCAAAGTTTGCTAATCAATATCCATTACATTCCCACATACCCCTAATTTGACAGAGGATACAGTTTGCTGTACCTTGCAGACAGATGACTAAGGCACCAAAACTTGTACATAAACATAAAGCATGTAAGTAGTGAATATCACAATTACATTATGTATAAACCACCACATTATCATATATTATTAAATTGAGCTAAATATACCACCTGATATTGGCAGTATCAGTTGATTTTGGAGGCTGGTCTATGTTATACAAGACTATGATCTTGTAAGTGACCATAGCCCCCAATGCACATAATATTTACACACATTCTCCAGTGGGCAAGATGCCATGACAGTCAAATCTTCCACATGAAACAACTACATTACAACTAACATGAAAACTAATTTCCAAATTTTTCTTTCTCCTTTAAACCACCTATTCTATTCATTTTTCTAAAAATATGGTCCCATTTTTCTTCTGAACTGGCAACAGATATGAGTTGCAGCATGGCAAATTTCAAGCATGTATTAGGAAAAATAATTTGGCAAAGGTGGTCTGTTTGTGGTCAACAGTGTCAGTTGGAATGGGCTGCCCAGATTGGCTGTGGGAACTTCATGTTTTGAGACATGATTCATAGCTTTGAAGTTGGCCCTAATTTCAGTGGAGGATTGATCAGATAACCTCCAAAATTCCCTTTCATGCTAAATTATCCTGTGATTCTATGAAATAGGGATGAAGTTCATTACCTCTGACTAGAAGTATGTGTATAGGACTGTCTATATGTCTACTCTATACATAAAGACAAGCACTTAGAGAAGCAACTTCAGACAGTTTTCTTAAGAGTGGGATACTTACTCTTCACGCTTTTGTGTCTACAAGAACTACTAGAAAAAAGATTACTAATACTGTGAGAGACTGAAATCGTTAGTGGGTAAACGTTGCTAAAATAATTGGAGGGCTTTTGCGCACTATAGCAAACTGCAAAGAAGCAGCTGTTCATCTGTGACCACCGAAGCCCACCCCTCCCCAAATACACCTACTAACTGGAATTTGGACTGTGACTAGAATTTGAGGCAAGATAAAGGGGGTGCTATTGTCCAATCATCCCAGATCTGGGGAGAAGAATATATCCACAAGTAATACTGGAATGCTACAGTCTCAGACATTCAGGGGGTAATCTGCGGATATACAAAGTACCCACCCAGGTGCAGAGGGCTGCCAGGGAAGTATCAGGGACATTCACATGTGCCTGAAGAGGCTCATCTCTCCTGATGGGCCATAATGGGTCATACTGAACTGAACTGCAGTGGCATAACAGACAGCTGTAAGGACTCAGACTGTCAAAGACTCCTGAGGTATCTAGTGACTCACAGTATTACATCATCCAGTGTAAACCTTGCTGCCCCAGGGGAGGTACTGGGCGTTCTCACCTGAATCTGAGCATATAAAACTCATGAAATCTTTGAGTTTTGTGGGCCTTCCCCGTCCTCGATGGACCAACATCCTCACTGCAAGTAACAGACATCAAAGTTGTACCAAGTCTGGATCCAATGGGGGGGGCTGACTGTAAATCTTTCTATGTTTGCCCTTTTTTTCTCTTTCTTTTCCTTACACATTTTTAAAGTGCTATTTTTATACTTTGATATTCCTATGTTACTACAGATAATAACAACTAAAATGGCTACATAGCTGTTTTCCTTTCCAACCAAATTGTTCTAAAACAAACATATATATATTTACAGACACTGACTATTCAGGGTCATTTCAGTCTAATCCACCCCAAGGGATTTATTAACAAGAACCTGGGTTACCCTCGCCTTCTAAGGCAGGACGTAATATAGACTTGATATATAACTTACACATAATCTCAGGTGAGATGAATTCCAGTTTGGGGAACATTTTTTGGATCAACTGAAGCTACTGGTTTATACTGAACAGATAAACTGCACAGAAAGATAGCACAAGACAGGGACTGAACACTGCTTGCTACCACATGTACTGTAACCAACAGTCTCTATATCTGACATTTCAACAGCACATTTTTGATCTGTGTAAGAAAGAAGCATCTGACTTACAGTTTCTTTTTGAAGTGAGGCACTAATTTAATTTGAAAGATCAGCCAGGTTAGAAGAGTTATTGTATTGCACTGCACTGTATGGTAACAGATTGAGATTGATTTTTTTTTTAATACTATATGCATTTTTTTGCCTAGACACTCCAATTTATTGGGTTAGCCAAGTTTACATTTTTCTAAAAGCAATTCCAACAGAGGGCAGTACTCCCAATGAACTACCCTGTTGTAATCTACTGGCGTTCCCAGAGAGAGGTAGGCACAGCACATTCCTATATTCTTCGTGAGGTATCAACAAGCCCTGAGGTCACGGATTACAGAATCATTTAATAAAGGCATGTAAACAGTGATCAAAAGAGCACAGTGTAGATGATACCCTGCTATAGATTTTGTGTTTTCTCAGAAATACAAAATAATTGCAGGAAATTTGCTGAGAAAATGTTATGAAAAATCATCAGCTATTAATGAATGTAGCCTCAAAGACTTGATTACTACTGTTAAATGTAGTATCATATAAAAGCCAAATGACATGCTAAAAACTCCTATATTAATTAATTTTATTTTAATTAATTTTATTTTCCAATAACATGTTTTAAATAAGATTTGACCAAGAGTGGGAGTAACATCAGGAAAAAAAAAAAGGGATCTTTGCCTATCTTGCCTGGTTGAGTCTCCCAGGACAAACATAGCTGTTGTTGTACATTACTTTTCTTTCTTAGGTAAGGATTGTATTTTGTCAGCTTTGCAGCACAAGCTGTTAGTACATTTTATTAGGAAGAATGCTACTTTATTATGTCCATATTTTAGCAATGAGTTCTTCACAGTAAAGCCTATCTAGTGTTTAAATTCCCCTGAACATTTGTACTGTAGTAATTTTAATACAAGGCTGTAATTTAAATAATTTTATCAACAGTGGCTGTTATCATCTATTCACAAACCTGGAGCACAGGCTACAACTCCCACTTTTCCAAACTAGAAGCTTAAATGAGATGACAGAAAAAGTGACAGTCTCCCTCTGTACAAACACACGTGACAAGCTTCTGCTTGACTGGTTCTAAAGCAAAGTTTTGTCAGCAACTGCCAATTTCTTGAACTGAAAGCACTTTGCAAAAAGCACCAGTCTTAATTACATTTCATGTGCTTTGTCCAGTCATCTATGGCACACACAGTCACAGTCCATTGGAAATTGTTTTTTCCTATCAAATGCTTTGCCTGGGACTTGAGGATGGTTGTCTGCAAGTCAGTCTAGGTATAGGACATCCTCAGCAACTTGCCATTTCCCTAGGTTTCTTAAGCTTCAGGGTATTCCTGTTTCTCTTCCACATATCCAGGTTAGGCATAGCCAACTGAATTTCTCACGCCTCAGATGAATACGGGATTATTCTTGGGACTACCTAAACACCCTCCAGTTAGACAAGTCCAGCAAAGGTCTGAAAGATGGATTTGGCAGGATTTGGCTAGCTGTAATTGCTATACCTTATTTCCTACAGGTCGGTACAGCAAATAAAACCAAATTGATAGGTCTGCAATATTAACCCTTCTTTTTCAACATATTCATGAAGCCTGTTTACATGCATAAAATTGCAATGGTTTATTTTGGGTTTTTTGCATTTTTTTCTTAAATAAGTATCACAGAATCATAGAGTGGCCTCGGTTGGAATGGACCTTAAAGATTATCTTGTTCCAACCTCCCCTGCCACAGGCCGGGCCACCTTCCACTAGACCAGGTTGTCCAAAGCCCCATCCAACCTGGCCTTGAACACTTCCAGGGATGGGGCATCCACAGCTTCTCTGGGCAACCTGTTCCTGTGCCTCATCACCCTTACAGTAAAGAATTTCTTCCTAACATCTAATCTGAATCTACCACCTTTCAGTTTGAAGCCACTCCTCCTTCTTCTATCACTACACGCCCTTGTAAATAGTACCACTCCAGTGTTAAGTACACCTCCTTGATATTTTTCTAAGCTAATTTTTATTAACAAAAGTGATAAAACTTCATCAAAGACATCTTTCCTTCACACATGTTACTCATGCCTTCACTTTGCAGAGAAATGTGCCCTAAGCTATGACAAATTCATATGGATAAAGTTTGATAGATTATACAATATAGAGTTACATGTGCAAAGAGAAGAGAAATTAGATATTGAACACTTGTTATCATAACTTAGCCTTCGACTTTGCTTGTTTTATTCCTTCCTCAAACATCGTCCTTCCTTCCCCCACTGGGAACTAACTTCTGGCTTGCCAAATGACCTCTGCAAAATTTGCCATGAAGGGAACAGGACCCAGTCTCTTCTGCATGGAAATAGTTGCAGATCTCAACTTGCATATAGTGTCCTTGGCTTTCAGGTGTGTTTGCGTTGCTCGGGGTCCTTCGTGCGCAAGGAGGAGAGTAAGCTGTTTATCTTTGTTATATGAGAACACTACAATAAGGTTTCTTGAACTTACGGATTTGATGTCAAGTTTCTGAAGGCTTAAATGCAAAAGGGACTAGACTTCAATGCTATGGAGAATGTCATGAAACAGATGTGGTGGCATCAAATGAAGAGTGAAAGCTGCCAAACATGTCATAATGTTTGATAACTTCTTGCAAAAATAACCTCTGCAGAAAAATAACTCCTACAAAGCAAATAATTTCCAACTGGAGGAAATGCTTTAAAGAAATCATTAATTTCTCTCTCAAAGATTAACCTAAAGCTGCAATAGTAAACCTGCTTTACTTGAAAATGAGTGAATACAGTCACCAGTACTTTCACCTCACAGATCCTGGCCATTTGCCTTGATTTACCCGCTTATGAAGACGTTCTGCTTCCTCCTGATATGCAGCAAGTTGCTGTTTCCATTGTTTCACATTGGCAGTGGACTCCAGCAGGGCTGCTGTGAGCTTGGCGTTATTACCCTTGAGCGTGGCCAGTTCTGCCTCCCAATGCTTGCTGATTGTCGAACTGTACAGACAGAATAAGAATGGTCAGAACCCCCAAATCTCTTCCTTTATGCTTTTTAAAAGTCTTATAAAATTTTTTAATATCCAGCAAAAAGAGAATTACTCAAAAAAAAAATTACATGACTGAATATCCAAATAAGAGTCCAAAGGCTCAAACCATCAAAACTATAAATTAAGAAAATATAGGTATAGCATTATTGGAAAACAACATCTACCTTCCCAGTTCAACAGGGTATATTTATAAACAAAATAATAAAGTTTATGAAATCCATGTCAGCTTCCCAAAAGCAACTGCATGCAATTCGAGAATACGTATGTACAATTAGTCACTCTTTTGAAATATGCATATTGAATGAAAGTGCTTTCTTAATCTACTACTTTATTAAATACATTGCAGGAAAATATTTGCCATTGACTTCATTAATGAGAGCAAATCAAGTGCTTTGGAAGTATAGCTTTGTTGTCTTAATGTAAGTCTTCCATCCCTGAAATACACTTTCTTTATTAAATAACATATTTAATTTGTACTTGCAAATGCAAAGATCTTGAATTTCATAATACTGTTAATATATTTTTCCTCACTAATATCAGCAAAGAGAGTAGAGATCAAGTAGGATGGATGTACTGCTGCTTTATTTCAAAGTGGAAGCTGGTGTTGAGGTTTACTGAAGCAGCTTATAGAGGAAAATTCCTGCTTACAATTTAGTTGTTCTCTTAGCAAACACAGGGCTTTAATTTTCACAGGTAATTAGTTTGCTATCATCTGCAGACCATATCTTTACACTCAGTATGCAAGGGAAAAGTATCTCAGACACATCAGGTGAATGCATTACATGCATTATATGCAAACAGCTCATTAATGTCTCATATAATGCCAACAGCATGTGAAGTGCACACCTACATGGACAATACATACAGAAAAGAATTCAATTCGTCTGATTAGCTCACTATTAAAGGCATAATTGAAAACCAAAGATCTGTAACTCTGACCAAAATGATATTGTATGAAGAATTATTATAATATGATTATATATCTTAAATATATATGTTACTATTATTAAATTAATTATAATTCATTATGATTTTGCATGTAAGTTTATAGATTTATCTGAACTTTGTACACATGTATATTGAAATATTCTGCCATCATTTTGTCCACCTAGTTTCTTTCTTCCACTTCCTGCATATGCAAAGTCCTTCTCATCAAAGCATATTTCAAAAACATTATGACTCCTATAAATGCATCTTAGGTGTTCAAAATAAACCAGACACCAGGGAACATTCATTACCTATTCAGACCATGTGTACTGTTTCACTAAAATATTGTATCTGATTCTTCTGTGCCTCCAGCATTTCCTTCCAAATTGTACTTTGTCCCCTTGAACAGGAATACAAGTTCCTCCAGAAGAGGAATATGCTCTAGAATTTAGTGATAAAACTAATTAGAAGTTCACTACTGGAAATTTTAGGTCTGAAAGGACTAAACTAAAATAATGATGATCCTACTTCATTAGGGAACACAGACTCACATATTCAAGAAGATAAGCACAAATTTCTGTAACCATGTCTACTCTTCTGTTCCTCTAATAAGGTTTAAGTTTCACTTACAGGAGATCAACAAACTGTATTAAAAGAATGCTCAAAATATCTAGTTCATTATTATATCCATACTTCCTTCCCAATGTTCTGATCTGACAAAAAATATCCAATCCAGTAGTTTCATGAACGTGAGTTCCATCTAGCAGTCCTGCAGGATTACTAGCTACTAGGAAATAGCTTATATGTGACACTGATACTCGCTTACAAAATGTGCCTTACTACTCATCTTTGCCCTCAGAAGATACATGCACACAAACTGATGTAACACAGCTGTATCTGAGACAGTCAAAGGCTGAGAACTGTTTGATCATTTATTATCCTAAAGAAGTGAAAGGATTTTTCTTTAATCTAATAATGTGTATATACACAATGATACCCTTCTAATCCACAAAGAACCCAGAAGTCAGATTCTCAGGTAGTGACAAGTAATAATGTGACGGTGATTTGTGGTGTGTATCACTTTCACCTTTGCCTGGTGCCCCTACTACAGTGCATCCCAAGAAAATAGTCAGGAGCTTTTAGGTTATTCTTTGTATAATGGAATGTCAGTATGAAATATGAAGCATGTATTTTCTATTACTGCTATGGTTACCCTAGTTCAAAAGCTGTAAGGTTTCTTTGGATCTGGTTATTTTTCAATCGGTTATTTTCAACAGGAATGCATCAGTTTTATTTCTCAACTGTACTCTTCTTCCCTAAGAGATCTACATAGTGGGCAGGAACATTCCTGTTGTAATGCAGATGCGACTTGTTTGTAGAATGTCCTGGGGTTTTTTCTATAAATAATTGTTACTGTATCTTCTACAGACTCTATTACAGTTCCATAAAATGGAAATGTATTACTTACATTAGCCTAGTTCTGTATCTGGTAATATACAATGACTTCTAACTATTTAGACTTATCCTTTTTGTTCTTAATGGATATCATACTGAGAAACACAGTCTCAAAGGTGTGGATTTTTTTGTTTCATAAAATCAAAATTTGATTAAAATAGCCCATAACCAGTCCTGGCTGTTCTGACTTTCTTTTCTCAAATACTTTATTGAGATTAAAAAAAAAAAAAAAGAAAAAGAAAATAAAAACAACAAAGAAGATAATTAAATTATGTTCTGTGGATTAGTTTCATTAAAACTGGATTTAGATTAATTACTTTAGAACCAGATAAAAGCACACTTACAGCAGGCTGTTCTTAGGTTAGACTGAGAGTATCTGCATTGAAGCCTGTATCTGTAGAGCTACATTGGTTCAAATTTACCAACCCTTCCTTACCTGCTGAGGAAACACTGGGAAACATATGATGCAGATAAAATGAAATTCTCCCTTGGAGGAGGAGATGCTGCAACTAACCCCTGTGAAAGGGAACACACAGATCCAGAAGATGATGGACACATGGAAAGTCCAAAGGGGTCCCAAAAACTGCTAAAGCACGTGACCAGAATTTTGATGGTGGAACAGGTGCACTACAGTCCCTTGGGATAGGTACAGGAGAGCTGCACATCCTCTTTCGCTCTAAAACCTTTTACTTAATTCCTGTCTGGAAGGCTTGCTGCTAAAAGGAATTGATTTTGCCCTCACTGCATTAGATTCTGTCACAGAAAATACATACACAATCCTGACAGGTTGTCTTAACAGTTGTAAATATCTAAACCTAATCTGAATCATCCCTCATGTGTTCTGAGACTATGTGCTCTACAAAGCACTTGAAATACGAACACTTACTCAGTGATCACACTGATCCAAACAGTGTAATTCCTACCGGAGCACTTTCCAGCTCTGCACTGTGGTGCAAAGCTGTATATAGACACTGGAGGACACACAGTCATACACACTTGCAGTCCTGTGGTGCAAGAATTCAACCTGCATACATGTTTTGTTTTTTTCTGAAAGCCATCCATCCCTTTGCTGGCAGTGTCACAATTTTAACACTTGTTTCTTGAAACCTGTCAGAACTAACATCACTGACTGCCTGACAAGTACAAAGTTTCAAGACAGTCCTTCAAATAAAGAAACATCCTTAACACTCAGGCTTGTTGCCTGTTTTTAGCATGAAAAGCTACACCAAAATTTTAAAAATACCCTAATAGGGAATAAAGCCTGGTCATTTCCCTTGTGAAACTTCAGAACATCTGAAAACACAAGGACAAGTTGTTCTACATAAATCCCATTGGTGCCAAATACAAGAGAGAGAAAGGGATCCTCTAATGGATAATAGCAAAATATGAGTTTTATTTGCTCAACTATCATGCTAATACCAAAAAAAAAAAAAAAAAGCTTTCCTAATAGAGGTTAGGACAATGACAAGTCTTCATGGGATCTCAAGCACCCTTTAGTGAGCAAAAGGTCAAAACTCTCGTGAATCTCTGATCCTTGGTTTTCGCCACAGTATCTGGTATATACGTAACATCAGATGTGTCCACAGTCAGAACACCACATGGTGCCCCACTGTCAAGGCAAAGGATTAAAAATCAAATATTTAACATCTGTGACATCCAGTAATTCAATCACTTTCAGAAAACACTTATAGAAAAACTGCTGGCTGGTACCACACAGCCTAACTGTGATACCCTCTGAAAATTGAAGTAGGAGTCAATGATCTTCCTTCCTTACATTTAGGCATTCTGACCAATTAACATCAGGCCAATCTCCTTTCTCACTGGGGATTAGTTACAAGCCCAGTAAGTCACTGAGGAATAGCTTTGGTATCTGTCCATCTGTGACCTGAATAGTGTGCCAGAGGCTATAAATGCATGATTATCTTTCTCTGCAAAGTAGGTCACCTAAGGAAAATTAATCCGAAAAGCTCCAGTCACCATATTTAGCCAGTTGGAGAAGGCTTGCGAAGGGAAGGAGGGATAAGCACACATTGATGAATTGCATTCAGAATGAAGTTATTTTGAGAAATGCCTTCATGAAACAAAGAAACAAAAGCACTTCAAATTATGTTTCTGCTTTTTGAATCATTATTGCTTATTCACTGTTTACTTAGTTGAATGCAGTACCAACACTCTGAAACATTGTTTAAGGTTTATTTCAGATTTACAGCAATAAAATGTGCAAAGAATTCTGCTTTATTAACATTTAGGGGGGTTAATACTGCATTCATTGCATAAAATTAGTTAATTTAAAATTTATTCTATAGCATAGTTATGGTTTCAAGAAACTACTGTTATTCAAGAGCAGGTAAATTATTTTCTTCAGGTGTCACTGCGATCTGCACTGCAGCTGTGTGGTGAGCAGCCCTGTCTTGGGACAGCAGATGTGAAGAGGAATTTAGCCAAGTAAGAATGGAGTACTTTCAACATAAACTGTGGATTCTGGTATAGTAACTAAATTCATAAGACTTGACAAATATGAAAAGAGCAGAGTCCTGGTAGCAGCTGCCCAGATCATAAATAGTGGCATGTGTTGGAAGCAGCCCAAGACTCTGGTGGAGTGAGCATTATCAAGCAGAGGGAGTGGTATGTCAACCAGATGGCAACAATGCATCAGCTGTGCTGGCAGCAAGGAGTGACCCCTTCTGACAGCCAGGCTGGTGAGCCTTACAGAGCCGCTCTTCATGCTCAACAAAGCACAGGGGCATTGAGAACCATTTGGTTCTGTTGCAGTCGCATCTGAGATCCAGCGAACACAAAGCATCGCTTCTTCTCCTTGGAAGTATAAGGCAAGTGTTCGCGTTTATGTAAAACTCCCTGGTGCATTTGGAAAGGAATCCTGCAAAAGGCCCTTACGAAATCCTCCATATCAAATAAGCTTCAGTTAATGCTGAAGGCTGGAAGGGCAAGATCTCTGCAACAGGCTATGCTTGCTATTGCCTGCATTGAAATGATGTGTCTGCCAGATTTGATGGAGGTGTTGACCCTGCTGGCACAGTGAGGGATTGCAGCATCCCTCAAGGCATTCCTAAAAGCTCACAAGAAACCTCCTCTCATGCATGCTGAAAATGACACTCAAGCTCCTCACTTTATGTCTTGATTTAGAAGAAATTTAAACAAGCAATTTGGGAATTACACCCCTTTTTGGAGATTTCAAAAAGCATCTTCTGTGGCCTTCTATTAAATGTGTAAAACAACTTCATGATGGAAAGGATTTAAACATGATGGGTTTGGGGTGTTTGTGTTCTTGCTAGTCTAAAGCACCAAAAGCCCTTGGTAATGATATGGAAATCTCTCCCTCTCTCTTGAATATTCAGAGCAATAGGGAACAGAAGGTTTTGTCTTCTATTAAATTATAGAGGAGGAGGAGCCCTATAATGAGCCAGAAGTTGAAGAAGGAGCTGCGGAGTGGACCAGGTTCTATCTCACCACTCCAGGAAGACACAAGAAAGAAAGGGTTTGAGTTGTTCTGCCATTTCTGTCTCCCTATAGAGCTGTCTCCTTGTAGGCGCCCAACTCTGAATTTATGTACATGTGGCACAGAGTCACCCAGTTAAATAATTAAAGAACAGCAAAACAGGGAAAGCTACAGTAAGAACAAGCGATTTTGTAAGAAGAAAACTTAAGACACAAAACAATTGCCTCTTCACAGCCACTGCTCACTGTCTTACATGTAGTTATGATTAACTGGACACGTACAAAAGGAAGTCTTACTTGATAAACTGGAATTTATTTAAAAATGAGTAAATCTTCTCAAAATTATAATCCAGAGATAATTACCAGGAAATTACTTTGAGTTAAATATTTTGAGTGAGGCCAATGAAAAACTAATTAATATTCAAAGAGATCCTTATCCTTAATTAGAGTATTCAAAAGAACTTTTAGCAAAGGAGGATAGGTCCCCTGGGGAGAGAAGGAGGAACATTAACAGACCATGAAAGATCTGTTCTTCCCTTTGGGATAAGGAATATCTACATGATCTCAGTGGAGTTACATCAGCACAAAACCAGAGAAATATGGTTGTGAATCAGCTCATAGCAAAAGAGATGAAGGAGGCCCTTGAAGCACATTGTACTTTAGGTGAGGTGCCTAATATCAAAGCCACCGTGCTGGAAAGTGGGAAAGGCATCTGAATGGATGAAAAGCGCAATCAGCAGGTGAGAGCATTATGTGTCTGCGAGTCTATCATTCTGTACAAATATTGAAGGTTTATCCCACTCCAGGATATATTATTTTGTTCTGCACACACCTTTGTTCAACTTGGAGCTACAATATGCTTGAACTTCCAATTTCTATGTCAATGTAGAAGACAAATACAGAAGATCTTTCTGCAAATTTGGGCAGCTACAATATATGGTGATACAACAGATTTCTTCCTCAAGGTGTTTCATATATGAGCTTTCACTTTCATCTACCCTTTCAGCTTGACCAACCTCTTGACTGGACTCTCAATCACCCAGACTACCCATGCAGCCAATGGACAGGAGAAGACTTGCCTTTCCAGTTCTGTTACAGGCAGTACTGCTCTTAAGCAGCTCTTGCACTGTGTGTTATCAGCTCACCGGGGAAGGATCAACATCTTTGTGGACTTAATGGATGAACATGACAAAAGAAGCTGAGTAATGATACAGACTCTTTCCACTATTGAGCAGACAACTATGTAATGAAAATGGGTGGCCATACCATATTTAGATCCACCACTTAAAGCCGTGCTCTGTGTGTTGTAATACAGCCTGTATTCATCACAGGGCTATAGAAACCACCATAACACAGACTGCTTTCAATATGAGAATCTATCACTGAGGAACAGACTGGATAAGAAATTCTTCTTAAGAATGTGAATTTTCACGTAAATACTACCTCTAGTAACCCAGCATGGTACGCCTGCAAAAGGCAACAGAGCCAGAGTTAAAAATGGCTAAGTACGTGTTCACTGCTAATTGAAACACTAAGAGTCAATAGAACAGAGGAACTCTTGAAAGACACTTCATGGGATGCAGAAGATTGGGTATTAACAAAAAATTAATACTTCAGCAATGATCTATATCCACGCAGGACTTAGGTCCCAGTCCTGACCCAAGTTAAAGGGAGGGACAAAGGGAAGAGTCACTCTTCTTCACATGAAACAATGACATCACTAAGCTTCTCATATTGCATGCTAATGTACTCTAGATGTGTTTATAGGTAACATTTAAACTCTGCTTCTTATTTAAATTACGCTGTTCAGCACAGTTTTAAGCATGATTTTGTACACTGTATCACAAAGCAAAAAAACAGTATTTAACCTGAACAAAGCCCTTGATGTCTCTGAAGAGGCTCAACTTCTAATTTTATACTTTTTAAAAGTTCTCATTTTTATCTTAGTCATTGAATTTTATAAAGTAAACAGAATTTGTTATCTCTTCATGAAGGCACAGAGCATAAGCAAAGGACAATAACTCTTTCTTATAACTTTTAGCCCTCTGAAAGCACAAGCATGGCCAATTAATTTCTAGCTTTTTTGCAGTAATTGTTAAAACCTTATTGACCGAACAATTATCACATATTCTGAAAAAGTAAAAAAAGAAATTGTCCTTGTTCCTGTATTGAAATAGCATATTGGTATAGTTGGAAGTAGTTTACTCTCAGTTCTATGGTGTACAACTGATACCCAATACGGTTTTTTTAGTGCACTGAACATTAGGCATAATTCCTTGCTGTTGCTATGGTGCTGAATACTTCAAATATTCCAAATAGATTACATTTTTAAAAGCAACCAAAATTATTTAGGAACTTACATCCTATTTTCTGAAAGGACTAGGTATTTGGCTGCAAAGAAAGTAAAATTGACTCTGGCATTTATGGCACTTAATCACTTTAAGAAATCAATTAGTTGATGTGGCTATCGGCAAGTCAGATACTAGGACACGGTAACCCTGACACTAAAATGATTTGAATTATGGACACTTTTGTTGTGGAGCTCATCTGTACACACAAGAATTTAAAGCATTTAACTGCAAATTCACACTGAATTAGTATGGATTAATTCTGCTAGGCCCCTGGCTGGGCAAAACACCAAGTTTTTTTCAAAAATCATACTAATAATAACAATTTGGGTGTGCATTGATTCAATTTGCACTCTGTCAGCAATGTAACAGAGTATTCGACTTCCCTACACATCTCTTACCTGGGTTGTCTTTTATTGAGTGCTACTCAGATTTTAACAGTTTCACTGAACTGTGTTCTCAATTACACCTCAGTGAGTTTGAAAAACTTCCCTAGCTTTGCCACAAAAATGCTGCGGTAGTAAAGACAAGGAACAACTTTTTTCACCATGACCACCTCCTCCACTCAGTAAAACAGTGCCAAAAGCCCTGAGCTCCCAAAGGCTGTATGGACTGGGGAGTTTGCACTCTCTGCAAACTGCCCTGCTCAGTGATACTTGGCCGAGGAGAATCTAAGGACAATTTGCCCATAATCAGGTTTAGCACCCCGTCATCTTCACAGTCTTCTGAGGCCTAATGGGATCTGTCACCCTTCCATTCCTATCCGAAACACTCCTGGGCACGAAGTGTTGATCTGCATTTTTGTGCAAGGAGAATACCACTCAAGTGGGTGGCAATGAAGCCCTCAGTTCACTGCAGTTATGCTGGACTGGAAAAAGATGCCATACAAAACACAGTAACTGTGTCTTACAGCTGCAAGAACACTGAATGGGCACAGAAGAGGGAACACGAGGAAACGATTCAGCCCACAGACCTCAGTGCCAAGGCACATTTTATTTAGCTATATAGATGTGGCTCAAGAGGCTGTGGCAGCTACAGGTCGATTCTATGGGGCTCAGAATAGATTTTCAGCTCTGCAACAACAGAGTGAAGACAATAAGAGCTACTCTCTGGGCAACAACAGCCACATGCAGAGCAGTGACCTGGCTAAAGAGACTTCTCCCAACCCTGTAAGTCTGACATAAACCTCACAAAAGTAGTGGAGATCCTCAGCACAGCCTTTGCCTGCATTTATAGGTGCTGTCACAGCTGTAACTGAAGTGTGTTGTGCGTCTATTGAACTTGGAGAAGATGTTACAGGTGGTTCAATGTGAAAGATTTACAAACGCCTATTTTAGTTCTTAGCTGAAACTTCTGTTACTGATACAATGGGACAGCTCAGCCCCTAAGACCCCTTAATGCTGGTTACCATCTTACTTTCATAGCAAACACTGACCTCAACACAAGACTCAATACAGCTGCAGGGCCTCACAACTCCACTACCAGCAACAGAAAGGCACTTTTATAGAATGACCTACAGAAATAGTTCTATGTCATTGGGCAGTTGCATAAAGATTCTGAATTATGACTACTGGGCCTCCACCAGATAGTACATTAGGTTATCTTACCATATCAAATAATTACTACTGGTGTGATTCATTTTTGCATTACAATTGCCAGTTTGCTTATCCCAGTAAATACAAGGACATGCATTAATCGCACAGGTAGTGCCAGAGAGGAACTGTCAGTTTACATGCTGAGAACAAAATAAGCTTATTCCATTAAGGGAACTGAAGCTACATGGAAGCATAGAAAATTCAATTAAGTTTCATTTATCTCCTGTGGTAGCCATGCAATTAGTTAAGAGTCAATAACCTATACATAAAGTCCAAACTAAACCATCTATGGAACTCTCAGAAGTACTTCGAAGAACAAGCAGTAAGTCGCATGATATGATCACAGTAAAATATTTATTGATTGTATATGTTTGAACAAAACAATCCACAAGTGAGTTGTAAGACATGCAGATACTGCAAGTCATATTTTTTTCCATTTCAGTTCTTTAAGAGAATGGAAGTATTACATTTTCCTTGTTTAAACCAAATCTGAATCCAAGAAGAGACTATATTGCTTGCACTATATTGATCCTAGAGCCAAATTTACTAAAACCAAATTAAATTGATGAAACAAAAGATTCAATTTAATACATGAGAAGTTCCTGACACAGATACTTTTCTAATTAATTACAGGTTAATACTCAGAGGAAGCAGTCCCTATGTAGGTTTCTCTCCCTAATTGTAAAAAATCCCATTTTAAAAGAAAATACTAATATGGCACCTTCTTTAACTAACTGGTAGTTAATAGTCCTTATTTACTCCGTCTAGACTAAGTGGTTCTAGATTTCCTTCATCTTCTTTTTGGAGTAATGCAGATGATTTGGCTCAAGAATTCAGCTGGAAGTTAAAATATGATCGTTTATACATCTGTTCTTTCCAATTCAATACTTAATTGATGTAATGGTTCCAAAGAAGAGTACAAAGCTTGGTTCTCCTCTTCTCTCCTCGTCCCATCTTACTTAACTCATCCCAACCCAACAGGGAAAGAATGAAGCTGCACATGAGTTTTGCTAGTTGTGAATTCACAGACAGCAGTGCAGAGATTGAATTTTCATCCTCTCATGAGGCTGTGCCTATGTGCCCCATTTCAGCATGTTTGTTTTCTAGCATTGCAAGCTCTATTTCACTTTCCCTGATAAGGCCTCTAGACTAGGGAAGGGGTAGGGCAAACACAAAGACATTTAAAAGACAGTTTTCTTCAGCCTCCCACTGTGCTGATCATAAGCCCAGCACAAATGATTCCTAAAGTGCCAAAGAATAATTAAACCAGAATACTAAAACCTGTGGAGAATATAGGACGTAGGTGCTACACGACTGGTATTGTCATGTAATTACATTAGTTTTACATTTCAAAGTATTTCCTAAATAAAGTGAACAGGTAACTTGCAGTCACACACAGTGATCAGTCAGATCATACTTCATGAACATAGGAAACTGTTTTGGCTATTTTATTAAAATTCAGGCCAAATTAATCTGAATGTATTGCCTATATGCACTGCCATCCACCTACCAAGTAATCCCAAACTACTACCGCCGGGGCCCAGTGCAAACTGGCAACTTCCAAACTAGTTTATTTTCCATGTGATTGTCACGCTGTGATATCCACAGGGGTGAAACGAACATCACAAAAGAGACAAGATTTCCTAATTATAGTCAAAGAAAGAAATTGTATTTTGGGACTTGTGGTTTTACCTTCCATTGTTTCTGCCAATTGCAATGAAGAATTAACAGTCTTAGTATAAGCATGGGATCCTTCACTTGTCATTCCAGCAAAAACTCAAATAGCCACAGCTATTGCCTTGCCAGCCAACATAATAGAACATCTCACAGAATGCCAGCAACAAAAACTGTGTTTTTCTATCTATTTGCATTATAGTGAACGGAAAAAACCTTTTATTTTTCTTCCTTTGGCAAACTATCTAGAGTTAGATAACTTAGCAGAACTCAGTCAATTCACTTTCAGGGTTTTGGTTTGGTTTGGGTTTTTTTGTCTGAACCATGTTATTTGAAGAAAATTACTTCTTAATTACCTGTGGGATTGCAGTCTCCCAGAAGAATGGTTTCCACTACTCTAACTTTAATTTAGAAACCAAACCCTCTGCATTTCATGTCAGAAAGACAGAACGTCATTACATCACAATGCCACGGAGTAAAATCTGCAAAGGCAACAACTGTACAATCGAAGCTGATCACGAGATGTGGACCACTCATAATGCTTTATTATTGTGTACTTGAGAAACCAGAGTTCTGGACATTCCAGTCATTTTATTTCAGCACCCTCACACAGCTCTAGCTTCACTTGCCAAATGGCTTAAGAGCTGATTAAAAAACTCTCTTATATTCTAGTTCATTGCTGATTTGTGCCAACTCAATTCATTACAGACAAAACTTGATGGCTGTTTGGTGCCAACGTGAAATACTCTTAACCTCAAAAAGAGAATACATTAAGTACACATTTTTGACAGACAAAATAGTTGTGTTTATGTGTGCCTGCCCCTAACCTCTACCCATGTCTGCCAGAACAAGGCTGACACCAGAGAAGTCCCACTTCAAGGGGTCTGCCTACTACAATGTGACAGAAAATCAACATGACACAATTATGTTCAATCAAACAACTTGTTCAGGTGCAGACTGAATGCTGTTTGCACATATAGACACATCCTGAAATGGCTTAGAAGAACGCAGCTTTGGATGTTTACTTGATCAACGAGCTTTTACTCTAGTCTTCTTGAGGCTTACACTATCTGGACAGGAACCTTCACCTGGAGAGTAGGGAGAGTAATTGAAACAGTCCATCAGGGAGCCATGGTAGGGTGACAGCGATCCCAGGGAACATGACACTCCATAGAAAACAGAAAGCAACACGAGGTACAAATAAAGACTGTACCTGGGAAAGAGGGTTTAGTGGATGAGACCTATCTTCAGCAGGTTTGGATGTTTAAAAGCTAAGAGAGGTTAAGTATCCCAATATGGCACTTCATCCACCAGTCTTAGGTGCCTATCTAAGAGGAAAGGCATCAGGCACTACGGAAGCCCCTCAGGTATTATTTTTTGACTTCATTGTCACATGGATGTGGCAGAATTTGCTGGTTCTCCACCAGAGAACCCAGGCCTCAACATCCTCTAAGGGAATTATTACCTTAACCTATCACTAAATAATGGAAAAATCTTTAGCAATCTTAATTCATCTGACAAATCATATAAGAGTATTATATAAGTAAAACAGCATGGATCTTTTGTCTTGGACTTGAAACTAAGCTTTTAACTTCATGTAAAAATTAAGAGCTTCTGGTCCTTGGTCCATTGGTCTTGTAGGGATGCAAAATGATCCCTCAAAGAATATATACAACTTACATTCATACACGTATACACACACACACACACACACACATATATAAACATTTTATGAATTCCAGACAAAGTCTAGAAAAAATAACTTTGATGAAAGCTATTTTTTGCATAAGTGATTCATTTAAACATGAAATATCCCTTTTAAAAAATACACTATGTTAGTACTCCTTTAATAAAGAGAGTTTTCTAAACTGCTTTTCTCTGCTTTGTTAAACTTTAGCTTTTATATATGCATTCTTTTAAGAAGTGGGCAGAGGTAATCCATTTGACTGAGTCCTATCAATAAATATCTAAAACCAACAAGTGGCTTCATCAACATGATTTCTTTGCACCACACAGACTACTGCATGTTGGCTCTGAACTGGTAAAGTCAGCAGGCACAACAAAATTAGCTCCTGAGACACATGTGCCTGTGAATGAAAAATGTTTTGGGGGATGGAACTGTTCATGCAACTCTATCCAATCCTCCATTCTGTGTGACTGCTGGAGGAGCCTGTACCAGCTCAAGGTACAGTTGTCAATTCTGAAGATTTACTCTGGCATCAGAAAGGTAGCAAAGGAACAGGAGCTGCAGCCACCTCCTGAATTCACACACCATTTCTGCCTCCTCTTACCTCAAGCAATTTGGTATAGCAGTACTTCTACCTCATACCTTCGACAAGAAAAATTAATAACGTAAACAACTCTTGCCAGCTCTCATTGCTTTTGACTTTTCAAGTTAATCCTCTAGTATAAAGGTATCTAATTGACTAAAATGAGCTCATTTGAAGTCCATATAGGCTTCATTAACACCATCTCGGCATTTTATAAATGGCAAAGCCCATGGATGAAAGAATCCATGTAGTATGTTTCAGGGGAATCCACAGTTAACATTCCACCGAGACTCAAAGTGGAAATGTTCCGTGACTCAAGATGCTTGGCATCTTGTAACTCAGGTCAGATGTAATGTAAATTGCCCATTGACGTATCTAATAGTATTCTCATAAATGACATCAGGAAAAAAATGAAAGACTGGCTCTAAAGCTTAAATACTTGCAGAAGATGGTGCTAGCCATCCCCTTTCTGTTTTCAGAGTTTATCTCTTCTCCAAGGAGACAGGGCAGATAGGAAGGGAGTAATACAGCAAATTCTAAAAGGAATGTAAAAATCCATAGACTAAATTGGTCCTTTAACATCCATGAGATGTTAAAGGATGAAGTTCCATTTATTCTCTGCTCGGAAGTTTGAGAAAAATGAATTCTACACTGTTTCAAGAATAGTAATTAGTCTTTCTTTAACATTGTCATTATAGTTGTTTGTTTATCATCAGGCCTACCAAATGGCAGTGAAACCATAATCACACAGTATACATAAGACTTCAGAAGCAGATATCTATCTATATGTGCAGGTTCTCATATGAGAAGTCCACATATCTCATGATCCACCACCATACCTCAAATAACACAGGAGGCAGAGTAACTTGCTGGTATCAGTAAAAAAGATCTAAACTGCTATATGCATCCAACAGAGCTTCACTTTTGCTAAAATGTACTCAGCTACAGACTTTTTCTTATCCCCTCCCTCCTAAAAAATACTTCCTTCAAGTATTCTACAGGGTTTGGCCTCACTGCCTAAAAAAATATAACATACATCCTTTCTCTTAGAATAAATCAGGCAGATGAGGAGGAACAGCAACACAGGGAAGTTTCAGAAGAGCATGGGAGCAAAGAAAACAGACACAACACCTGGTGCAGGGTAGAGGGGCCAAGTGACTTGGAAACATAAAGACCCTACATTTGAAAAGAGCCACTAACTGAAAGATCTAGGCTTGTTTTATTTGTTTTATCATAGAATCACAGAATGGTTTGGGTTGGAGGGGACCTTAACGATCTAACCTGCCTGCCATAGGCAGGGAGGACACTTTCCACTAGACCGAGCTGCTCAGAGCCCCATCCAATCTGTCCTTGAACACTTCCAGGGATGGGGCATCCACAGTTTCTCTCGGCAACCTGTTCCAGTGCCTCACCACCCTCATTGTAAAACATCTGGGTGAAGACACTCAAGTACTTGAGCAACTGAACAACTAGAGATGTTTCCTCATTAAAAACATACACTTCACAAATATTCAAGAAAGTAGGACTTGGGGAAGCAGGTTTGTGTAGACTTTAAAGGAATAAGGCTGTATTTTGAGAATATATTTTTGCTATGAGTTGTAACACATTTTAATATAACAAAACTGACAAAAAGCCAAGTTTTCTCTTGCTGAAGTTTTTTTAAAGAAGTTTTGAGCTTGTGGACTTTGAACTCAAAACTCTTCACCAACATTTGAATTTCCTTTACTAAGGCATATGATGGAGGCATTCGTCCTTTACTACTGACAGTAAGTTGTGCAAATCCATCCGATTTTACTAAATAAACCAAAGTTAACATGAAGTGAACCTTGGGATGAGTAAAATACACAAGAATTGAAGTATGATAGTGATGGAGATCGTTCTGCACAAATCTTCAATTCTCTTTAATTTTTTCTCTAAAACTGTATAGCCTTTTCAATAAATTCTATGTGGACGGGAATATGTACCCTGTAAACGAAGACCAGACTATTCTTGCGTTTCACAGAAATATATCATAATGACAGTCAATTTAGAGACAGAAAACAGTAAATGAACAAGTCTGGAAAAGTTTCTTTAGCATTTTCCTACCCATATAGATGGTTGCACAAGTGTTGTATTTTGTGTTTGCAAATGTAAGGGGACTAAGTCTTGCACTTGAAATGAAGCAGCTACACACCAGCTACTAGGAGTCTTATTTTCTAACATACACTTCTGAGTGGCTGCTGGTGCATAGGATGGGGCACTGAAGATGTCTCTTTGGCAAGCAAAGTATGTGCGTGTGCAGATGGGGGCAAAGTGTGTGATATTCTTACCTGCAGAACAGACTGCCGTAAGAAAGTCTCATTAGAAATAGTCCAAATTTCAGGTTCTGAGGAAAGCCCCCAGTTTTCTCATCAAGAATTAATCCTAGGCTGAATTTACAGACATGGGTGGTTCATATTACCTTGGTCTTGAAATACTTTCATGTATTCCTTTCCTAGTCAATGAGGAGGAGACTGTGATGTTTGAGTGATCAGACTTAGTGAAAAATATGTTTGTCCTGCAAAACATCCCCTCTGTCTTTCTTTTTAAAAAAGGCTTCTCTTCTCAAGGTCAAGACTGTTGGAAAATCCATTGAGACTCAGGAGATCAATAGCTATGTGGTTGTTTTGGGCTTTTTCTTCCCTGGCAACTTCAGGTATTATTGGCTTTCTGGTTTTGTTTCTTTAATGGGAGGCTGAAAAATTGTAAGTATGCAGTGAAGTATCCAATGCAAAGAAAGCATGACATCTGTAGTTTCAAAGTGCCAAGTCTTCCTACAGATGACTTTAAAATGAAAAGCAATTCTACAAAGTGACTATTTCCCCTTGAAGTTTTTTGGGGTTTTTCTTTCTTGGAGAATAGTGTGTTGAGACCTGCAGCATTTCTTTGGTGTATCTGTTCTCTTTGATATTAATAACACTTTTCAGTTTTGAAAACAATTTTTAAAAGACACCCCAAAGAGATCTCTGATATGTTATGGACAGGACCTTGGACTACTTCATGGTGCCTCAGGGAAGTTCAGTTTGCAGTGCACAGAATAATAAAATCACAGAATGCTAAGAGTTGGAGGGAACTTTAGAGATCATCTAGTCTCAACCCCCCATGCCATGGGCAGGGACACATCCCATTAGACTAGGTTGCTTAAGGCCTTGTCCAACCTGGCTTTGAACACAGCCAGGGTTGGGACATCAACCTCCCTGGGCAACCTGATCTCCAGTATCTCACCAGACTCACAGGAAATAATTTTTTCCTAATATCTAACCTAATTTCCTGTCTTTCAATTTGTACCCATTACTCCTTGTCCTATCACTACAGTTCCTGATGTACAGTCCCTCTCTGGCTTCCCTGTAGGCCCCTTCAGATACTGGAAGGTTGCTGTGAGGTCCCCACACAACCTTCTCTTCTCCAAGTTCAACTGCCACAACTTGCCCAGTCTGTCTTCATAGAGAAGGTGCTCCAGTCCCCTTAATCCTAATCCTTATAACTAATCCCTTTTTACTGGTTGAAAGGTTTCCTACAATGACACTAAACAATATCAAAAACACTGACGGAAGTAGGAGTAAAGAAGACATGGGGTATCAACTGTCTACATAAGATCTTCTTAAACTATTGTTTTAATAATTCTTTTTGAAAAGATGATTGCATATTCAAGCTTACAACTAAAAAACCATCAGATTTTAAACAATATATGTACAAATAATACCATATACAAACTTCACAAACACTGCTCACAAATTTAAACAACTATTCACACTGGTATCAAAATGCACAATAGAAAAAGCTTGTTATTCAAGTAAATTACTTGGGAAATCTAGAATAAAGAGAGTAGCTCCTTCACTACTGCCAAAAAATGACAAAACCAGGTGACTTCATGCTTAGACGAGACTCCTAAAATGAATTAATGCAGTTCAAAAATTGTATTATTGAGAATATTAACAAAAGTAATGATTGTTAAATAATGGGTGCAACAAAAAAATCCAACCTGAGCCACTCGCCCTACAGAATCAGATTTAATGTTAGGTATCCCATATTCCAATCCACAAAGCCAATGTTTACATTTGCTGAAGTACTAACAATCTTTAATGTCATCCATACTTTGAATAGATTGGACCCAATGGATTTACTTCAAAAAATAGAATTTCATTCCTTAAGCAAGACCACTTTCCTTTGGTTTTAACTGGGCTTTTTTTTCCTCATGTATGTGATTAAAGGGAGGAAAATTACATAGTAAAAGTAGTATGGTTTTGCCTTGTTTTGTTGTTTTGGTTTTTTTTAAATATAAATTGCATAAGGATTATATCCCTCTTCTACGAATGTACTTGACAGGTATGTTTCAAGAGCACTTTCCTGTCCCTGAGGACGGTATTTATATCATCTAATTTCAGACACCCAGCTCACATCATTTACATCACTCTCTTGCAGTTCTCACAAAATAAACCTCAGGAAGCAGGCAATTCACATACCCTAAATAAGAACATGCCTAGGTGCACAAGGGAGATGGTAAAATTACTCTATTAAGCATTAGACTATTTTTAGTGTTTTCCTTTCACCCATTTCCCCAGCTATTAAAATTAGCTCTATTAGTTGCAGAGTTTCTTAATTTTGAAGAGCTAAGCAACACATACAACATGGGCATTCTTCCTCTCCACCTTTCCTTCCATTACTAGAGATATCTTATGAAAATGGTTTACTGTGTATCTCAACAATATCTTAAAGAATCATCAGAAATTGCCAAAAATCAAGGAAGTCAGACATAAAAAGAATAATTACACAAATGCAGTGTAAGATCTTCCTTTCAATTACTAATTTCCTAGCAGGAACTTTTATTTTGAAGGAGACCCTACTTGAGCTACATTCCAGCAGCTTAGGCAAAAGTGCAGGAGTTTGGGAAGCAGCAGGAATTGGGTCAGACGAGGAGGAGAAAGCACCAGGCTCATGCCAGTAGAGCACAACAGGCTGTCGGAACAGTATAGGTGGCCTTCACAGGCCATCACAACATCAAAAAATGTTGGTTGAGGGCAAGTCAGATCTAGGTCTAAGTTTCTATATTAATCAGTTCTTTGCTTACACTGACAGCAGGAGTGTATCACCTCTGAATTTCTTCTCTGAATGTGATGGAAGAAATAACAATCTTGTTCAACAGAGCAACTGAATTTACCAGAATTCCTCTAGCATGCCCTAAAATGTCACAGTTCACTATAGTACTGTGCAATGTGAAGAAGTTGCTGTCTTTTATGTTATACAGAAACCTTTCAAAAAATGCCTGACTATCCGTTTCCATTCCAGAAAGCTTTCAAAACCCAAGTGGATAAAGTTTAGAGCATCTTTATCTCATTTCATAGCTGTTCTTTGAGCAGGAGCTTTGATTAGAGAGCCTGTGAGCTTCCTCACAACAAAAAATTATCCTCTGATCAGGTTAAATAACATTCAAACCCAAGAATTTTAAAAAAAGGAATACACACCCCTTACTTGATAAAGAAGCATAACTCTATAATAAACATCCAAATACTAAGATTTGAGTTTAAATTAAAATACAAAACACCCGAATAATTATTAACTCGAAGATTTTCCTTAAAGCCAAGTTAACAGTTCTGCCTGATTCACAAAGTACCTCTACTATAACACAACTACAATATTTAAGCTTGTAGAAGTGAGTAGTTTTAATACACACAGTGAAAAAATCTACTGAAGAGATTTCTATATACAACTTTTAATGAAAACTCAGAGAAAGAGCATGACCTAGCAGCAAGACCTTCTGGTTTTTCTTTGTTGTACAGCATTGGATTTACATGCAGCATTATTAAATAGTAGCCTATCTAAACAATAAGGTATCTAAGATATAAGCATCATTTGAATTAAGTCCATTTTCACTAAGGCAATGAGTCAAAATTCCCTATCAAAAACTTGCTTGAATACAAAAATAGGAGTTTCAACTAACAAGCAACAAACACACACATATATGTTGTCTGATCAAAACATTATGCAATAGAAATTCCAAGTTTACTTATTACAAGAAAAAATGAGGTAACAGGTAAAAGTCATGGTTGACAGGAAATTGAAGACTTTCAGAGTTTGTCCCAGAAGAATCCTCTTACATTTTCTTTCTGAAAATGTGTTTTATCAGCTTCTTAAGGTGCCAAAAATGGAATACAGCTTGTTATAAGCAAACGTATTCTCTTCAAGAGTGAAACAGCAAGTTCAACAGTTATCAAAAAGCAGCACTTGCAAAGTTCACCAGATACACTATTCAGCCTCAGACTATAATTCAAATATTAAAACTGATTTGTTTTTATTAAAAGTTTTAATCCTCATGGTGCATAACAGACAATTCCTGGTCATGTGAAAACTTTAAAAGCCAGTCACATCTCAAGTAGTTAAAATTTTTTAGCAACTTTTTTTTCTCTCCAAACCCCACTTTATGATTAACAGTTTTCAGTTGGAGAAAAACACAAAAAAATCATAACTTGAAGAATGTGGAAAATATTTTTTAAACAGGAAATATATCTGATGAAACTAAATTTTACTTAAGAACAGAAATATGTACATAGAACAAAAATATATTTTTAGTCTTAATTATTTTAAATATTAGATTTGATTACCTAGATTCTGCTAGAAAAAAGTCTTCTTGGACTAACTATTGTTCAGAAAAGGACTGATCAGTGTCTCAGACAAGACTCAAAAGAATTCTAATGCCATGCTTAGGCTACATTTTACTTCCATTTGTTCTGGCAACATTTACTCATGACAGCAGTGCTCAGTCTATAGTATATTATAGGATGTGGGAGTTCACAAAAATATTACATAATTGTTCAACATTAACAATCATACATAGCTTAAAAAAAGGCAAGATATTTAATTACAAGAGTTTATCTTCGGTGCAAGACTTGTAATTGTTTAGTACACTTATCTCTCAAGCAGTTGATCTGAGTTACACTGCTTTTGAAGAGCGTTAGGATTTTCCAGATGAGAATTAAATTGAAGCAACTAGACTTCAGCACTATTATGCTCAAGGGATGTTAATGGAATTTTAGACATATTCTGGAGAATGTTAATTTCAATTCTTACAACTATTTACTAAATAATAAGACACTTGAGTTCTAGTAAAACTCTGGTGTCTCAAGTAATGCAGATTTTTGGGTCAGAAAAAAGTAGTCTACACTTATGCTGCTGAAATAACAGACCTCAGCTGCTTACGCTACAACATAAAGGGCAGAAGAAAACGTCTGGCCAGCGAAGACGTTATAACAAAATCCAACTGAACATTTTTCAGGTGCGCAGGTTAAAAATCAGAAGCAGTAGGATATAAATTAAAGCATGACCTTCACACCTGTGATTTCGGACCTTTTCCACTCCTGTCAGGCTCTTCCAGCTCATACAAGGACAAAAAACCTCTTACCTAAATCACTGTTTTGACAGTAGCCCCCTTCAAACCTTTAGCCCTCCCTCTCCTCTGCTCCAGAGGCACCTGCCTCTTCTGTGCTTGACAACCCTCTTGGCAGCAACAGCTCTCACCTGGCCAGCCACCCCTGACACACAGTGCTGCTCACCTCATCCTGCACACGAAGATACAACACTTGTCCCATAAGTGCATGGGTGCCTTCTGTGCCGCCCCACACCTGCTTCCATGTGCTCCAACCCACACGGAGCACCATGCCTTTTCACCCTTCACGCAATAAGTATCTAGTGTTAATGCCAGAGCAGAATGGAGATTTCCCATCTATTGAATAAATGAACTTGCTATGGTAGTGTTATTTCAGTGCAGTGTAAACCAGCCTGGGTGACTCTCACATGCCCTACAGCTGAACTCACTGCAGGGAAATCCACAACGTCTTTTCTTCTGAAAAGCACCGAGATTGATCAGCAGCTTCTGGACTAAAGGCAAATAAGTGAAAAGAAATGCCACAAAGAAGACAACACTCAAACGCCCTTGCAGCATTACCCTCCTCACCCAGAAGTGCTGACTGAACTTTACCTTTGCTGAAACGTAGCATGCAGAAAGAAAAGGCTCAGGATCAGCAGAAGTTACCAGGATGCACAAGGAAAAGGCTCAGTTCAGCAGCTCTTCTCCATCACACATGGAGTGCCACATACACACCACATCATCAGAAAGGCAGGGAGCAAGGGGAAGCACTTGTACTGTACTTTCTGTACTCCTGACTCATGAGAAATCCAGGGAGTCTCCAATAATCGGGGTGTAAGGTTTTAATTTTTTTTTTCTTTTTAAGTCAGGGCAAGCGGACTGCCTGCAGAGAGCACCCTTTCAGACAGCACAAGCAGCTAGACGTGTCGACCTAGTTGCCAATTTATTATTATGAAAAGCCTCTATAAAAACATGCCCATTTAACCAGGATTAACACAGTCCTGGAGGCTTCACTTTCCATCTCCTTTGTGCATATGTTCATGCATCTTTATTTATAATAAATAAATAATACTTATTTATTTATAATAAAATCCTTACCTATTCCAAAAGTTAGTTTATTTCGAAGAGGTTTATAAATTTGGGTTTTCTTCAGTAATAGTTCACTAACAAACTTGAAGGTATCCTTAGCAAGAAAAAACATTGGCCTTTTGAGAATGAACAAGAAGTAAACCTCAAAATGCAGAGTTATTGTTGGAAATCAATTCTAGCTACTGATATCTAATAGGACAAAAACCTAAAACTAGGCACTTACACTGCATACGTTAAGTAGATAGAAAAATGCAATGCATGTAAAAGTTTTGTATACTCTATTCTACATCATTAAAAATGACAAGCGGGTAGTTTCAAAAGTGTCTTCAGTCATGCTCAATGGAGAGCAAACTTAGTTACTACACTAGCATACCAGAAAACATATTTACATACGCAGAACCAGATGGGAGATCTTCAAACTATCATTTTTTGATAAGAACATACCACACTATTCATGTGTGGACTTTATCACAACTCCATTTCACAAAAATATTGATGGAAAATTTCAATATTCAAACAGTTTAAACAAACTTGTTACAGAACACAGATAGATCTGCAACATTTGTAGTACTCCTTCAACATGCACATAGCATTCCCACAATGCACTGTTTCTTCTGAAACATATAATACATGCAACTGGTGACAGTATAAAAATAAACAGAATCACTCTGTTAAAAAAAATAGTGTAAGAGGGTTTTTCTCATTTGAAAAATGCATATTATTTTTTTTCCAGATGCTTAACAGTATAATTCTCTTACAAAAACTGAGATGTTCTGCACAATTTTAGTTTCACTGTGCTCACTTTGAATTGCATTACATATCTGAAGTGTTAATATTCCCCAAACTTTGATGAAGAGCTCCTAAACTCTATTTAGGCTGAATTACACAATGCTCTAAAAAAAAAAAAAAACTAGTATTTCTAGCTGTGTTCTAACTTTATTAAATATTTCACTTACTCTCCATGGTCCCAATAAATTATGTGTTTTATTGAGAGTGATTGCTTTACAATTACTTCTAATAGGCAAGATATATCCATTATAACTTGCTACTTCTATAATAAAATAGTAAGTCCTACCTTTCTTAAAGAACAGAGCATAGCATTCCTAGTGCAACAAATTAGAATTCAGTTTGAAGCAGAGCCACATTTCTCTCATATTTTGAAAAAAGGTGAAAAATTTTACAACTGTCAGAGAACTGTTCAATTAAAGCCTGCTTTAAACTTCATAATACAAAAATTCTGTAAGAGTCCCTTTTCTTCCAAGAACTTGTCAATGAAAGGTTGACATCCAGTCCCATCAGCCATTTAAAGAATGTGTACAAAAATAATTTAATTGGAATATTCTGTGAAGCAGGTAATTTTACTAAGATCTCAGACATTGAAATATTCATTCCTGTTAAAGGGACACCTACACTAACCAGTGTTCAAGGGCTGATTGAACTATAATGCTCCCCCAAATCTCATTTCAAGAGATTTTCTCTCTCTCTCTTTTTTTTTTTTTTTTAATTAAGAAAATATTACAAATCCAAAAGTGAGTCCATTTTTGGGGTGAGATGTGGGTTTGCTTTGTTTCCCCAAACAACATGGGAGAAAGTCCCTTTAACAAGGAAGGAGATAGGTATCACTTAATCAGGATGTGGGAATGGAATCTGTACCTATGGGTAAATGGCAATGCGTTCTGGGTTGGTTCAGCCCTTGGTTCTGAGTTCTGCGTCACTTCTGGCATCGCTCGCTCGTCATCTGTCCCGTTAATACTTTCCGGAGTTAAAGGAGACTGAATATCCCCTCCAGCTGACTCCTTAAGTGAAAGAAACAACACATTAAAATTACAAACTGACTTGCCCAGAAAGGCTATGTGCATAAAAGCTCTAACATTCATTCTTAAACAATACACAAATTTTAGGTAGTATTAATATGATGTTCAGATTTCCAGCATCCCTCATGGTCACATTTCATCATTTGTATTTCATACAGAAGTATATTACCAAAAGATTCACATAATCTTGTACAAAACACAAGTGGCCTACGAATTCTTTACAAGATCCAACCTTCCACTTATTACAGACCTCCTTCCTACCTGGAATTACATTCCACCCTCATTCTGATACACGGTGGGTGACTCTTAACACTCGAAATTCTTGTCTCATACTTTACATTCTAATGCAGTGAAACAAACAATTCTGATATATGTTTTGAAATCAAGCTTTTGTACTGTTTATTAACCAAAGTGAACAGTGCGAGGGCCATTGGTGGTGTGTTCACAGTTTCACCCATGAGCCATCTGTAAACAACACTTGCTCAGCAAAGTGCAGGCAAAAATTTTCATAGGCATGCTAGCCTGGCCTAGCTCTTGCTAGTCATGGTATTATCTGGGAAGGAGAATACTCCAGCTATACCCAGGTGTACACGTGGTTATGCAATTGGCCATCTAAAGAACTTAATAGCTGCCTCCCAGCAGAAGGCACTGCTGTGGTTTTCATTACCCTTCATCATACCAGCATGTACATTTGTGTGTACATTAAAGTGTGAAAGAGAAGAGAGTTGACAAAATAAAGAGGTAAACAAATTATTCTATACAAATGGCATGGTTTTGTCTTCTACTACTACTACTATTATCGTTATTATCATCATCCAATAGGATAGACAGATCCCATTGACAATAAATGAAAGAATTTCTGGATCTAAAAGTTTTTCTTCTATTTTCTCTTCTTCTCAAACTACATTATGTGTTCTAAAAAATTACATACCACACTCTAAAGAATTTGGATGGCTTGTATCTTTAAGATGAAATTCCTACACTATTACTAAATACATAAAATCAGAGCCTACTTATTAAAATGTTTCAAGCGTGAATGAACAAAAATTGTTTCAATAGAAGGAAAAAAATGTGCAAGTTCCATCTAGGCTTATTTTTCAGTAAAGTACTTCCACAGACTGCTAATATGAATGAAATTCAAGTAACAAAAATTAAGGCAGACAAACATCCCAGTCTATATAATATCTAAAGGATCATGGCCTGCAGATTCATGAACAAAAGAAATATCAGTTCCTAGTGTGTCTCTCTTCCACAAAAAGTACAGGTTAATCATCACAACTACGCCTGCCTGGTAAGTAATTTATTTGCAGATAATTCTAATGGAGCTGATTATGAACAAAGCACCAAATACAATGGAAAAAGCCACTTGCATAGAAAAGATTTTCCACAAATATTTACAAATAATATGTTCCCATTTTATATTAATTAGAGGAGTAAAAGTATTTTAGGAACATTTTGTGAGACCTGCATCTGTAATGAAGTTGTTATTCCACACCATTATAACTTCACATACCCAATCCAGATTTTACAAAGCTGGGGAAGACATTGTGGTATTCAGTATTTAAACTAAACATAATAGTGGGGTACTCATCAAAAGACATATTAAATGTCAATACCTAAAAAAAAAACCCACATGCACTTACAAAAGAGTCCTTTAAGTAAAACGAGTAGACATTACAGCACAGATCAAACCACCTTTTAGTGATAACTAAATAAGGAACAGAAAAAAAAGGAGTCAGTGGTTCTAAAATCATGAACAAACAAAAACAAGTCCAGCATGTTTAGTTATTGAGTATTATACTGTCTTCTTAGTAAGTATTCCATACACTCCCCAGCACAGTTATTCTTCATAGTGCTTCTCTGTGCTGGCTGGCAATGGCATAAGTCTGCTGGCTAGCACCACCCTAACACATACGAAACATCTGTCACAGTATAGAAATTCACATAACATCCCAGAAAGTGAACTTTTTCACAAGCTCTAAGTAAATTTTGAACTTCTACAGAGAAAAAGACAAAAAATTATAAACGCAGATCATTTTGCCAAAACCAACCCATTTCTCGCACAAAAAATTATGTGATTGTAAAACTTTTCAGGCAATAGCTATTCCTAATAGTTTGCATAGGAGGGGCTCAGAATCACGGACAAGACTATTTTGACTAAATTACCCACCCCACAATTTCAAAAACTAAAAAAAGTCTTAATCTGAAATTACCATGGTCAAAAACCTATCAGAGTACAGTCAGAATAAAAGAACTGAGGTTCAGATGCCAACGGATTGGGGTGAAACCTCTCAAGACTGATGGGGTGCAACTGCAAACAGTACGAACTGCTCTATTTGTTTCTGTACTTAAACCTAATTTAGGTTACTGTCAATAAAAAAAAAAGGGTGGAGGTACGTGGACACAATTGTCAGGCTATTGCTTCCTGCAGCTCAGTGAACTCCAGATCTAAGTGTAAGTGTATAGGGAAGCTTGTAACTGAGAATAGACCATGGGTGGCTTGCCACTGCAAGATCCATGAGTTTATGACACGAGCAAAATAATTCCCTGTATTACAAGATGGATCTGGGAAATAGGAAATTTCTCCCCTCCCAGAGCAGGGGAGCCAGTATTTTAGTTTTATATAAACATGGCAAGAGAATTGCAAGTTTTTATTACCTAAGGCTCAGTTAAATGGACACCAGATGGTATAGCTATGTGCCATATAGGTGGTCTTAGAAGTCCCAAAACAGCCAGCTTCTTTCTAGACCAAAGCCTCCAGGCATACCAGATATGGATAAACTGTGTACTATTGTATGAATCTGCCTTCATACAGATGGGTTTAAATTACAGGTTCTCTGACACAGAAACAATGCTTTACTCTTCATCCCAAGAAAGCCCAGTGCACTCAAAGGGACTTATATATAACAAATATATAAGCATCTCTCTACTAATTTGGTGGTCCAGGCAACTGCCTTTCTCTGAACAAGTTCATTTCTCTTTGCAGTCAAGGTAAATGGTGATTTTATCTATTATCTGGTATTCTGGAAACTTAAAGAAAACCCTGCTGGTAGAAAGGCAGAGAACAGGCAGTATTAAAGAAACAGGGAGAACGAAGAGTTTAAAATTAGCAGCAGCATTGCTTAAGGGAAAAGGAACTCCTGCTATTAAGTAACTGCAAATTAGGCTATGTATGGTTTTCTTTCTACTATGTGTTTCACACACTAAAAAAAATCCGAAGACCATATTTCATCAGATGAAACAAAATATCCAAAAAACCCACGCAACTTCTACTTCCTAACCATTGAGGCACTTTATAGGAGCAATGCTTTGCTAAAAGTTCCTAACACCTGACAGAAGCAGCCTAACTTCAGTGGACTTTAGGCAAAATCGCTCTGAAGTTTTAACATGGCTCGAGTCTGCTAAATATTTGAACTACAAATACATATCCAATTTCTGAGATATTTTTGCTGTTATCTCTTGCACTCTATTTCTCTGCAGTTTCCCAAGTTTTTGCAGGGCATTCCAAATTGAAACTAACATGTACCAGTCGTATTTGCAGGCTTGCATCAAACAATAGTGAACAGCAAATGTCTCGTGCAGTGTTTTGTTACATTAGTTTTAGAGATATCTCATAAAGATTCAATCTGTAAGAGCATATGTAGGCAGAAAAACGTACTCTTACTCTTTCAGAACTGTGTAGTAGAGAGGATGGGAAATGTACCATATCCAGTACTTCAATTAACTGGTAAATAATCAGGACATTTTCAAAAGCTGTACCAAGAGAAATAAAATATTCTATTTAAGCTTGAAGTCTGATGTGTGTATTTTCCAGTTTTGATGTGTCTTATTTTCCTACTTATAATTAATTTAATGACAAAAGATATCTGCAAGTCCAACACTGTAGAGGAACTGACCCTTTTAGTTAACTGAGTTACCACTACAGAGTTCACATACCTCCCAATGTCCTTCCTGTCAAAGCTCCATTAAAAAAGCCAGGTTCCTGCAAAGCCTTGACTGACCACTAAAAATATCTCCTTCCTCTTTTACTCTCCCCCTCTGCAATGGATCACTATGCAAAAGGGAAAAGAGAGCTATAAAATGATTGAAAAAGACAACAACTGAATTGTTTGCCTTGCAGCCACTTTTTGGTAGATGACAAAAATGAGAGCAGGTGCTCTTTCAAAGGTCTTTATGGTCCCACCTTCCCTCCCTAGTACCAAGCACCCATCCTGCTTCCAGTCATAAACCTATTTGAATGAGCCCAGTGCCACAGAAGTGCTGGAGTTTGCCATGATGCAATCGTTTCTTATCTGTTCTAAACTCTAAAGTTCTTGATTTGATTCCCTTCTCTCTAGGGAACTAGTAAGTGAAGACTACTATGCTTATGTGTCAGCATTTGCACTAACTGTATTAGTCAGAATAATACACCAGCTTATCAACACAGTGAAAAGCCAAGAGAAGAAAAGTAAGGCCTGAATAGGAAATTATTCTTAAGTGTGCCATAATGAAATTGCAGCCCTCAACAGGCATTATAGAATCACTCAGTAACATTTCTGTAACTGCCTACAGTACAAAATGTTAGGTTTCAACTGTAAAAAGAACTCTGTACAGGAAAATGAACAATATTAATAGCTCACACAGTTTAAGAGAAAGCTTTAACCCTGACGAGCTGCTAGACAAAAACATCTTGTCTCTGAGTGAACAGCTCAAATCTATGTCCAAACCAGGTAATAAGTCACTCCATTTGACAGTGTCAGATTTAACTTCTGAGTCCAAAATATTAATCAATGTGTCAAAATAGAAGCACAGCATTTTTTTTGCCTATAACATCAAGTAACTAGAGGCCTGGGTGAAGCATTTTACTGTTTCTAAAGTCAAGTGTATATAACTGACAGGTGCATAATATTGAAATACATACTTCCATTGTCTCTGTAGAATTTATCAGAAATTTAGAGACAGTCAAGTAAAGTCATAAAACCCCCTGCCTTATTTTTTTTTCCATTTCAGTGGAGCAAGCAATTTCCCATTAACAGCTAAAGCCAGCCTAACATTTGGGCAAAATGCCTACTGGGAAAACAACATGAGGCTTATTCATTGTGTATGTTCTGATTTCCATGGACTTCTCTTGGTAGGACACCAGATGTAGCTTTCTGGTAGCAATAAAACTATTTGTACAGCATGCTGCAAACTGCCTGCCATCCTTACTCCATCAAAGAGCAGGAGCCTATTACAGTGCAAGCACTGAAGAGATACACTGATTCAACGAAAAAAGACTCCCCAGAAAAAAGACACAGCTACATTAAGTCTACTCAGCTCAGGAATCCCTGCTATAGTTTTAAAGCTGTTGCATTCTCCAAGAGAAGGAATTACCTGTCTTCACTACTGCTTAAAACAAAGCAAATAGCTAACTGTGTCAAAAACCTTGGGCAGTGGGAATACAGGAGAGATAGGGCATAAAAGCCTCAAGGAATTTATTTTTTCAAAGCAACTTCAAACTATTTGTAAATAATTTTAGACATAATTAATGTAAATGTGAATATAGTAACTTATTCTCCAATTAGACCTTGATTAACCCAGTTCATGTTCTGAGATACCTTTCATAAAATCTTCCTGTACATCATGGCTAACTGTAATAAAACTCCAGAACCAGCCTGTGAATCTATCGTCTTACTTCAACACATTTCACAAGAGAAAATTACACAGTAGGAAATAAGTAAAAATAGTTTGCTGTTTCAACTTTTATTTTTGGTGCACTGATCGTTCTATAAAAGTTATTTACAGTGCACCACCAGAAGTCTTGTGGATACAATAGGAAAAAGTACAAAAAGTGTTTAGTATAGTTCACTTACATAACCATGTTTACTCATTTTCTTGGGAAAGCTGAAATAAAGGAAAAGGAATTTAAAAAGCACCCATTTATTTTAAAGCAAGTAATTTTGACTCCTTTGCAGTATATGTTAAATGTCTTTTTGAGATTTCTTGACACTTCTTGCTGACTGATGAGAGGATTCACAGTAAGTGAGAAATAACCTGTTAATTTTTAATACATATGTATGTAAGAAACAACACAGTAAGTAGCACAGATATGAAGTATGATGCTTGAATCAGGCAATAAGACTCACTTGAGAGGGTGTACTTGTTAGCTCCATCTTTTCATGGGATTTTTCCTTTGCTATTCGCGCAGCTTCTTTGAATTCCTGAAATTTTTCAGCAAACTGAAGGTACACATGTTTAAAGAATAAAAAAAAGAAAAGAGAGTAAGAGTAGGCGTGAAATAATACATTACATGCAGAACAGAATGCTGTACTTTGCATTTCACAAAGTCAAATTCTGTCAGTAATTTTTAAAAATTTTTCTCCTTATTAGACATTCATTTAAATGACTTACACAGTGACATACCTTTCAGGCATAATACACACTCTTTATATGTCAGGAAAATGACAATGCAATGAAGCATGATCTGCTGCTGGTAGTTTTAAAAAACTCACCTCAGAGATGGCTAATAATAGGGACAAACTGCCTTGCACACCTGCTTTCAGATTCAGGTTTTACCCTCCTCAAACAACAAATAATCTGCTTCTGAAGCCTAACGCGGTCACCATGAGCCTGGAGAGCTTTCAGGGTACTTTGTTCTTTCATGAGTGAAACTGAATACTGATTTCTTCCCAAATTTATAATTTCAATAGCTAATCAGAAAAGTAACAGTGGAAATACTGTGTTCATCTCTAGAATGGTCATTGACATCAATCAAGTTAAAGAACAAATTCATTGAACTAGAACTGCATATACTGAACACTAAATCATGAAATTGCACATGGAACTGCCATATGAGGCTTTACTTCAATACTACATGTACCTCTTCCAGAAAATAGCTAAACCAGCAATTTAGAAATATATGCCCCCTTAAACTTGAGAGATTAAATCAATTTGTTAAGAATAGGGCCTGGTTTCTCTGGCTAGAAAAAAAATTGACTTCACAGTTCTCTTCTTTCCACTACATTAATTGCTAGACTAGCCACACATTTGTTTTTGTGTCCTACTGCTTTTATACAGAACATTATCTTATTATGATCAGCTTAAGAGTGAAATGATTCTGCAAAAATATCAGAAGCTTCTCCAGCAGCTTCTACATCTCTTTGGCAGCAGCATATGAAGAAATTGTTTTGCACTCAATGTATTTAGATGGTACAAAGGCTACCTTTTGTGTGGCACAACCTCACCAATTATTTTCAATCAGAACTTCACTTACTATGCAAGCCCTAAAAAATCTTACTGTCTATAACTTCTCCCAGTAGGCTACTAGTATTTGAGGAAATTTAATTTCTCTCCATTTGTGTCCTGTATTTCACATTATTTGAAAGCTTATTTTTCCTGAAAGTTTAATCCAGCATCAAAAAAAAGTCTCAGAGTAGATGATGAAATTGGCAACAGATCACCAGAACCAGATGATACTTTTTTAAGACTTGTGCCTAAACATCAAAATCTCATGGGTAACCTTGTATTTAAATCAGCTTTAAGACTAGAGGATTGTTAAATGCCAATTATGATGCTGAGGTTTGGAATAAATGGCTGAAGACAAAGGCAGTAAATATGATCTTCTGTATCACAGCCACAGAAACGGTTAAAAAATATATAATAGATCAGCAGACAGCATTCTAAGAAAGAGCCAACAAGGCCAATTTAGTGGAGATTTTCACAAATTATCTAGAATTCCTTGAGATAGTCAGGTGATGGATAATAGCTATCTCTTGATAAAATTCCTGAATAAGAAAAGATGAGGTCTCATGTTATGGAAGAAGTTCACCAGAAGACCAATTTTTAAGGAAAAGATGAAAAATTGTGCATGGAGACTACAGAAGGCTGCTGCCAGCATCCATGGTGGCATTTCCCATTTAAGTTTTATGGAATGAATCAGGTCAACTAACTCAAGAGGGTAAGACAGCAAACTCTAAAAGGAGTACTTCTTCTCATACATCAGGATACTATTAAAAGCATAGACACATTTTGAATGAGAAAGTAGTCTCAGTTTTTCCTGAAAGCCAGGGGACATTCTGTTTCTCCAACTGTGGCAGCAAGAGGGACTCTGCTAACAAATCATGGTCCTGTGAATATTCTCCAACATAGCTATCTTTCAAGTATCACCAACATCTCATGGAGAAGTCTTGAAGTGAATTTGTGGTCTAACATACCAAGAAAAGGCCTAGAAGAGAAATAAATGTTTAATTAATATTCCTCTATGCTGGTCGTATGTGAAGTTGATTAGAGTGACATTACTTTTCCATCAGACAGTCTTGCTCCACTAATTCCTATTCACAATAATTGTACAGAAAAGAGGTTGTCATTGTTGCACTCTACCCTAGCAATTAGTTCAGAAGGACAAGGGCATGTGAACAAAAACTAAACAGTACAGAACTCAAACATGTACTATAAGATATGCATACAATGATGTGAGAATACAGTTTATCTGCTCTGATTATTTGTATCATTAAACTGCGGAAATCGGTCACAGACTAGATCAACTTTTTTAATGTGGTTGCAGGCTGCCTTTTGCTCCCTGGAACTTAAAACATTTAAAATCCTAAAGCTCTAGCTGTATCAGAGCGCTCTGGTAAACCTGGTTATGATGCACAGAAGCAAGAGTTAAGTTATCAGAGGGAGAGACAAAACAAGAAAGAGAATATAGACATGATTTCTGTAAAGTTACAGGGCAGATCTAATTCAGCTCTTCTGATTCCCAACCAAACATATCTATCAGCTCCAGTGGCTGAACAGCTTCTAATCTAAAGAAAAATTTTCTTTCCCCATCTATATGTTTATCATTTTCTTAAATAACACAAAAAGTTTTATCTTTAGGAATTTTAGTAGCAACAATTGGCAGTTGCAACTCACGTGAGTATCAGTTTAATAATTAAGATATAATACAACAGGAACAGTGTGCTGAAAAGGGCACATAGATTCACCATAATCTTCAGAAAAGGTCCGTGACTGTATTTTTCTTAATAAATTTGCTTATTCTGCAGAAAACAGCAATCTGAGTAACTGCTCAGCAAAAAAAAATTAAGAAAAAAATGTCTACTGTAGCCTTTCAGATTAATTTTTCAACAGCAATATAGAGCTTTATGTCAAAGGCATATTTAAAAGTCCTAGACATCTGCTTGAGGGCAGTGAAAAGAATGGGATTGAAAGAACTGTAATTAAGAAGATGACAGAGGGAGGGCAAGAGAAGAGTTGAGGACAAAGCAGATTAAAAAAAACCCAACATATTTTCAGTGGCAAGAATAATCTAGTGTTTAAAGTCAGGCAAAAAGAGTGTGCATGACTATAGCAGGATGCTTAGCCTTCAAAGATGCATCTGTGAATAAAAAAAACAAGCTAGTCTATGAGAGGAGTAAACTAGATTAGCATTTGTGCTAAAGCCATTGAAACATTAAGAAAAGTTATCACCATGTTGGTAAGCAAGTGCTTCTACGACATACACACCAAATTAACTGACGAGGTTTCCAAGTCCACTCAAGAAAGGATAGGTGTGCAACTGCACGCGCAATACCAGAATCATTCAGAATTTCCTGTGTTTGTGTTGCTTTGCGGAAAGGAAAACCAACTGATTATGAAAGGAAGAAATCTTACAAGTTTGACACTTGCCCAAATAAAGTAGCTGTACTGGATCTCATTTTAATGTTTCTTTGGCAGGCCATGCTTACCCTTGGACAGTGACAAGTACTTTCTCAAAAGAGCTCTTATGATTACTCTTCCTTCAAATACCTAGCCACCAATATTCCTTACTTAAACAAGTACTATGTATTCATCTTATTGCACTTGGGTGTCCAAATCTTTTCTTTATTTCAAATATGAAAATTTTCCGCTTAATACAAACACAAATTCTTAAACTGAACTGAAATTCCTCATCAGAGGAAAAATCACACTTGTCCAGGTTCCTGGACTCATCTACCTGGGCAGTAGCAAAAACAACAAGTAACATAGAAAGGATGCTCATAGGAACAATGCCATCAGTTTGAGAAACAGGGATTACTGCTTTCCTTGGAATGGGGTCTATTTCCTTCCTGCAGAAGTAGACTAGAAAAGAAACTTATGTATGGCACATACGGCTTTAGCAAACATTTCAACTTTTGCATTCCAAAAGAAAATGTATTTTTCTTTAACATTGAATCTATTTCCCACTAGCTTTACTTCAAGGCTGCAAACTTAGAAATAACAGTAATTTGATGCACTACATAGCAGAAAAGTGAATGTAGCTTAAAAGACAAAAATGCATCTGAAGACTACCAGCAGTTTTTTCCTAGGAGATCTAAATACACAAGAAATACCAAATCATTTAGTTCTTTAACTTCTATCATGAAAAACTGTAATGGAAGGACAATTTTTAAAAAAGAAAAAACTAACAAATCTATATTTAGAAAACATTAACAACATAAAGTGTAATAGGCTTTCATGTCTCTCCCTTTCTCCATCAGTTAAAAGAAAATTTGCAGATATCACACTTAGTCTTAATTTTTACATTATAAGGATACAGAACATTTTTTCATAAATTATTTTTAAATAACAACAGTAGTGGGTACTGAGTCAAGATATAGTGAGCAGGAATAAAATACACTTAAGTAGCTTCACCAGCTGAATAGCTGCCAGTGGTCATACTTACTTTTGAAAGGTGATGTTCAGATGAAAATCCCAAGCCATAGACTGTATTTGCCCTGCTGTCTGCCCACTGGCCAAACTTCTGAGATGTTTTAGTAAATGTCATGTTGGGAGTGATGGTGCTGTTTATTATTGCCTGAAAAAGGTAATAATTGTAAAAAATTCGTTTTGTGGTCTTGATTTTTCTTAAAGACAACTTATAATTGAAAATGCCAATATTGTAGGCAATTATCTGAATACACCAAATGAGACACACACTGGGAACTAGGAAACAGTTTTCTAATTCAATCCCAGCTAAAATTGCAAAGGCATATTTTTGCATACACTCTGTAAAAAGAGGAAATGTGGGGAGGGGAGTAGGCATCAATTTGCAATTGCAAGCAGTCTTCTAAGTTCTTTAAAGTATCTACACATAAGGACTATCAAAGTCCTTTTTTGTCTCACATATGTATTTCTTTGCCCCCTAAGGCAATGCCTCTCAAGTTGCCTGGTGATCTCCACTGCTGCTCTCCCCCCACCCCTGTTGCATATGAGATTCTCACTGAAAAACACTCAATTAAACAATGGAGCACATCTTTTTAAGTTTCTGTTCCACAAAAGTCTCTTTCCTTTACACACATACAAGCAAGGCTAACAATGGCAGGGTCATACACCAACTACAGACGTGGAGCTACTCTTGTTATAATTTTTCTTCTCTAGTTCTTGTTCTTGCATCTACAGGATGCAAGAACATCATCCTCCAGTATGTCATTTCTGATAATACAAAACACAAAATGCAATTATTACGTGATATGCTGGTTCTACCAAAAGCAACTGTAGTTTCACCATGAATTTCAACAGTATTTCCATCATGTTAAAGAGTACGTATGTGAAGCACTAACTGTACAGATGTGAAGAACATAACATTATTTCTCAGGATGATGACTGAGAAACTTTAACATCACAGAGACCAAGTACTGCTCTCCTAAGACCAAGATCCTCTAGAAGTCAAAACCAGTCTATACTACTTGAGTGATATGGACTTCTGGATGGGTATTAAAATAAGTAATTATTTAAAAGAGTTTACTTTGCACCCTTCGCTTTTGCTGACAGATTTGGGTACCACTGCAGCATAGCTACCACCAAATTAACATTTTCTATGAATTCTACAGGGGAAGCCTGAAAAAATTAAAGCTGAGGAGCCAGCTGAGCTCACAAACAGCACCTATGTTCAACTGGTGATTCTCAGATGGAGTGGTGGAGAGGAGAATTGCAAGAAAGTTCAGAAGAATACATTGTATTGCAACATGTAGAAAGACAAGCAAAGATACTGCAGCACAGATAAATTTAACAAAACTCTTTTTCGGTGACTTTGGCAGCTTCAATATACATTAATTAAGATGAGCAAACCTGGACATAGCCAATTCTCTCTTATAATCTTTGCCTCTAAATACAAATTTTGCCTAACACTGTGAGCAACTCCTTGAAAATTCTGGAATGCCTGAAAGCTTACATTTGAGCTAACAAGCCTCATCAGATCAAAGACAGGATTTGCTGTGTGACCAGAGAATGGAAAACCATCTCAAGCATTAATTGTCCAAAAAACATCCCTCAGATTTTCATATAGAAGCTGCTCAGTGAAGTCACTGGTAAATGAAACATTATTCTCCTTTCTTTAGGCATAAGGTTCGGAGCCCAGAAAAAGCTAGCAGACTTCTATTTGCAGTATCACCTCCAAGTGACCACCTAGAAAACAGCTGTCTATACTACAGAGGACAAAAGAGATAATGTGAGACAGGTCTTCTCAGAAAGAAGGTGCTCTGGAACTCTTTTTCACTTGTATGTTTCTTGTCTCCTTTTCCACTGTTAGTGCTCGGAAGCCCACTTTTGAAATAACCAGGTGGAAGCCCAGAACAGAGCTGTGCAAGTTCATTTAATGCTCAATCTCACTTCCTGTGGAAGCTGTCAACAGTAATATGTTTGAAATTAAATATCCTGAGGAGTGTGTAGAACAGATTCTTCCTCCCAACTTGAGATCTAGCTATGTTGTCTAGTCTGCTTAAGCCCAGGCCCATCCATTGCTTGATTAATCACAACTTGCATCACATATTTGAGAGCATGAGTATTACGTCATAAACGTAATTTCCTCAATTCAGAAGAAGACTCTGATGTCAGAGAGTTAAGACCTCAAAGAAAAATGCAGGTTTAAAGCCTTCAAAGCTGCCATTTCCTGCAGTGACAGCAACATAGCTAGTTGCAGCTTAACCCAGTGGAAAAACCTGGGAGTCCACTGTCCACATGACTGGATGCAGCATGGAGAACCTGGTGCCTGGTCCAGAATGGGGTAGCTCTTTTGACAGCAGTCTGCATTTGGGCTGGGTTATGGCAACTGTCAAATTGCTTTCTTGCAAGAGAGAAAGGTAGGAAGAAAACTTTTTAAAAATAATTGTGTTGAGAAAGAGTTGGCTGTGATTCTTCCCTTTTTTTTTCCAAGAGAGAAAAATAAAGAGGCTTCACTTCAATAGACAGCATTAGTGCAAACACTGGGAAGACTACATTCAGATCCCCGTGATTAAAAAAAAAAAAAAAGCTCTTTCATTAAATTTACCAATTTTACAAGGAAATCAAGGCTTTCCATCTTCTCTGTATTAAAAGCCTTGGTATTCTAGATCTCTCACATGCAAAACTGTGCCTTTAAAAGGGTAATGCTAGAGCATCCTACAAATACAGTCAGTGTCAGCTATCTCTGGAAAGAACTAAATACCAAACCTTTATATCTTTACCTTAAAAAAAACCCATTTATTTTTAAAATCAAAATTTATAATTAAGCCTGTCTTGTCCATTCAAACAGGTACTGCTTTAACTGCTCCCCTCTAGTCCAGATTTCGTTGCAGAGTTATCAGTATACCAAATGTCAAATATTTCATCAACTTTTAAGAATGTTGTTTCTAGAAATGAACAAGAAGATCTTAAAAACAGAACAGAGTCAATCTGACAGGCAGACATTTAGCTTTTGAAGAAAACTGATTTAGTTATCTTCAGGCTTTTTTGGAATTATAAAATAGCTTTCATGTTTTCCTTTCATATTAGTTTAGCTATGAGAAAATAGGGCATGTGTCTGAGCTGTTCATTTTACTGACTGCAAACCCAACAGCTGCAAGATATATAGTAGTGGTCAAATACAATTTTATCTTGTGCTAAAATTAATGGAAAAATAATTTAAGACACAGAATTTTTTAACTTCTTCAAAGGAAAATCACTGAACACTTGTGCTTACAGGTCTTACCTAAAACCTTCATCGAGCATTTAAAAGATCGTCACTTTAAAGTGAGACAGTGATTAAAATAAAAAGATCATCTACTGCAGTAACACCGATGGGAGACAAGACAGAGTAATAACATATACAAGGTTCATGGAACCTGCAGGCTGGAAAACTGCTCTTTCCCAGAGTCTTCTCTTGTTCTAGGTGAACATAAAATTTTAAGGTTTTTTTCCTACCTTGTGTCTGTGAAAAAAATCAGAGCGTTAACTAGTATGGCAAGAACCATGCTACACTTGATCTCCTTCCTTTTCTCAGAGATGGCCAGAGACTAAACGGAAAAGACAGTGGGACTCAGAATAATCCTAACATCTGTCCGCACTGTTCCTGGAGAAATAATGGAAACTTTGTTCCATCACCCAGGAGAAAGAAGTATTGAAACACATTTTTCCAAGGAACTCTGAAATGAGTATATAATTAATAAGAAGTGAAAGCCTTAGCAACAACTGCTCAATGTTGCCATGCCATACTACATAAGATATCTTATTTTTCAGGCTTTCTCTTTATTTTGGGACTGGTAGGAGAAAAAGGTCGCATAAAAGATATTTACTCAAGAGGTCAGAGAAACCAGATTCAAGTTCTATCAAATTACTTGCATCAAGATTTCTTTGCCATGGGCAACAGGGCTCCAAATATTGCACATGACTACAAAATATATAGCCTGTACACCGAACAACTTATGGTCCTAGAACATTTTTTGTAGTCAAGATAGAGGGACATGCATCATATCTGGTGCAAGAAATTTCAAGAGGAGATTGTAGCTTCAGACAACGAGACACAGAATGCATTAAAAGTAAGCAGAAGATGAGTCTATAGGACGTGTCTTGGCTAAATCTCAGCACCTGAGAACTGAGCTGTCACATGCACATCCTTCTCTCCACCATACAAATCCAAAGGGTGCTGTAAACCCTGCCAGCACCCAGGTATACAATAAAATCTGGCTGGATCTATTCCCTCTAAGGGAAGAGCATGACAGCTTCAAAACCAGTAGGGTTTGACAAGTGGTTTTGGCAACATGTATATTGTCAGTAGTGTTACTGACACCCAGCTATATGCCATACATCAGAGACACTCTCTGGGTGCACTCAAACTTAAAAACGCTTTATATTTACATTTAACTCTTTGCACATACCATATTGCATATGTACAGACATGCTAAAAAAAGATGGGGTTTTAAGTAAAAATAAAAGAACTGCCTGGGAACTATGGTGGAAACCCACTTAAAATTCTTCCATGTGTCCCTCTGCTATTCACCTGTGTATGTTTCAGAGCAGTGTTGTGAATCCTTGAAAGAATGAGACTGTCTTAACCATGACTAGAATTCTAGGTCTTCATCTAAGACTTGGATGAAAACATTACTAGGATTGCAGCACCCACAGAGTAAATAAAAGTGATAAACTGTATTATCAATATACCTTGCCAATAGTACTGAATGTAAAGGGAATGCTGCAGTAGACAAAAGAACAACTAAATAGATGAACAACTACTTGACAATTTAATTCAGCAGGCACTCAGCAGGAGTTGCAGCACCAGGATGAAGGCAGAGGAACCCCAGTGGATATCAGAAGAAGGATTTTGTATATTCTCCAGATCAGTTAAAGCATTACATTTTATAACTGGTAGTCTTGATTTCATACATCATCTAGTCCCAATCCCAGTATCTTTATTCATAAATACTGACTCAAAGGGTATTTTAATTATTTGACAGAACTAATGGGATCATTTGAAGGAAGGCTGAGAAGGAAAAAAACAAAGTAAGACTTAAAGTTGGAAAAATTCTGGTAGGCTCTGATACCAGTCTCAGCCACTTGAAGCAGAGATCTTTGACTATGAGATCAATTTCTATATACTTCTTTGTGATAGAAATTCACCTTTTACATTTAAAATAGCAGTACTCTAGAAATTTTTAAAAATGCAGGGTAATAATTTTCAGCTTTCAGCAAGTAGTCATAAAATACTCTCTGAATACTGCTATGCTTTTAACAGAGTATTTCAGTTCCAATCATTGTGAACTGATGCATTTCCAAAAGCTTCAAATGAAAGTCTCTGGAAAGGATCACAACTTTTGATTACAGTCTGTATATCTTTAATGCCCTTAGTGAAGAGTTTTCTGCTACACTGTTTGTAAAGTTACTGTTATTACAGCTACTTGGGTAAAAACAGTCAAAGATTTTCTGCACATAGAACTAATTTCTTAGACAACATGTTTTACAACAGCAGCAGCTCAGCACAATATTCTTTCTAGTTAAAAGAGAGAAAGAAAACAAACCAAACCAACCAACCACACAAAAAACCATAAAAAAACCCCACCAAAACAAAACCAACTGAGTCTTGATAAAAGCTTACCATTTATTAGGCAGGCTTTATTAGGAGGCAATCCTCGCATTCTCTACAGCAAAAATTGGAAGATTACATAACAAAGGATTTACTAAACGATTATGGCCACTGAACAGATGTCCTTCATAATGCTGAAGCTAATTATATTGATAAATGACTGAGTACAGAAATGAAAACGTTATTGTAACCCTATTTGTACTTTTTGTACAAATTTTGGTGTTTTTAGCCTTCTCACAGCATTAACCAAGGAACAGGTCATCACTTCAATTCAGCAATGGTTATTGACATCAATACAACTGCATGGAAAACAGAATTTCCAAATAAACACTTAAAACATATAATGAGGCAACGTTACCATTTTAACACATCAGTAATCTGTTGGTCAGATAATGATACAAATATCTGAGAAGAAACACAAAGAACATCAAACTAGAAAATAATAACAAAAATGTTTCACACAACCAGGTTTTCTGAAATAAAATTTACCTTTGAGCCATCCAAACTGATTATCCTGTAGACATTTCTTGTGCTGTCATAGAAGTAGGACACAGTAACAGCATGCTTGCTGGTGGGAACCCAGTTCTTCTTAGTGTTTGGGTCAATCTGGAAGACATGAGCTCGGGTGCTGAAGATGGGTTGTTCCCTGAACGATAGAGAGAAGAAGTCATGAATCTAATTTGTCCATACTATCATTGCAGACAAGCTATCTGCCAGTTATGCCCACTGGGATGTACACAAGTTACTCTGCACGATAAACCTTGCCTGATGACTTCTGCATGTGTTGCCGTGTAGAGCAGATAAGTTTGTTAATACATACATGCAAGCAAAATGCAAGCCTTCTAAGGCAAATATCAGCACCCAGTTGTGGAGTCAGATAAATAGAGACATCTCTAATATAGATTCAGCCCCATCCCATCATCTCCCCAGCTCTTCACTGCCCATCTATCCCTTTAAACTAAATGGCATTAATACATGTGTAACTTCATCTTATTACACCACACACTGCAGAAGTGCATAACTTCAAGCCCACTTCTTCTCCAAAATCTTCTAATATTCTGATTATTTTCATTAATTTTAGGCCATAAATTGGATCTGAACTGGCTGATTCAATGCAATTACTCTAAAACTAACATTAATTAAGGCCAGAAACATGTGTTGTGAATCCCTCATTCTTTGGAGCTTTACACCTGAATGTATTTATGCCAACATTAAATAATGTATAAAATACATTTTAAATTGTAAATTGCTTAGCAAATAAAATTATATGAGGCAAAAAAACCCTCTTATTATAACTTAGAATTTACAACTTTTTTTCCCCATGACCACTACCAGGACACACAGCATTGCACAGAAATCTAAAAACATTTTAATATCTCTACGATGGTGATAAGATGGCCTTCTACAATGGAGTGACTGTATCAGTGGACAAGGGATAGGCTGTGGATGTCAGTTATCTGCACTTCTGTAAAGCCTTTGACACAGTACCCTACAACATACTTCTCTCTAAATTGGAAGAGAGAGATTCAATGGATGGACAGTTTGGTGGATAAGGAACTGGTTGGACAGTTGCATCTAGAAGGCAGTGATCAATGGCTCAGAGTCCCAATGAACACCAGTTTTAATATGTTCATCAATGACATAGAAAATGGGACTGATTGCAGCCTCAGCAAGTTTGCACGTGACACCAAGCTGAGTAGTGCAGCTGACGCACCTGAGGGATGGGATGCCATCCAGAGGGACTGGGACAAACTTTAGAAGGGGGCCCATGGGAATCTCATGAGGTTTAACACTGTTAAGTGCAAGGTGTTGCATCTGAGTCAGAGCACCCCTGGTATCAGCACAGGCTGGGGATGGACAGATCAGAGCAGCCCTGCCAAGAAGGACTTGGGGTGCTGGTGGGTGAGAGGCTGGACATGACCCAGCCATGGGCACTCACAGCCCAGAGAGCCAAACGTGTCCTGGGCTGCATCCAAAGCAGCGCGAGCAGCGGGGCCAGGGAGGGGATTCTGCCCCTCTGCTCTGCTCTGCTAAGACCCCACCTGCAGTGCTGCATCCAGCTCTGGGGTCCCAGCACAGGAAGGACATGGACCTGTTGGAGCGAGTCCAGAGGAAGTCACCAAGATAATCAGATGGATGGAGAACCTCTCCTTTGAGGAAAGGCTGAGAAAGCTGGAATTGTTCAGCCTGGAAAAGAAAAGGCTCTGGGGAGACCTTAGAGCAGCCTCTCAGTACCTAAAGGGGACCTACAAGAGAGATAGTAGAGGGACTTTTTTACCAGGGCATGCAGTGATAGCACAAGGGGTGATGGCTTCAGACTGAAAGAGGGCAGGTTTAGATAAGACATTAGGAGGAAGTTCTTTACTGTGAGGATGGTGAGACACTGGAACATGTTGCCCAGAGAAGATATGGCTGTTCCACCTCTGGAAGTGTTCAGGGCCAGGCTGGACTGGGCATTGAGCAACCTGGTCTAGTGGAAGGTGTCCCCACCCATGTAGGGAGGTTGGAATTAGATTATCTCTAATGTCTCTTCCAATTCAAATTATTCTATGACACTGTAGCTGTCAGTTTCAATTTGGCTACATTTTAACGACATATTGATTGCTGTATTCTTTAAGGAATGTTACCACCAAATTTTAAAGACACAAAATACCGAGACTTTATGTTGAATTTAACTTTTTAGGTATTTTGACTCCCATTATCAGGGTGTAAAAAAATATACCTTTTGACCTGCCCTCATTTTCTTTGCAGAGGTATGTTTTAAATATATTTTTTCCTCAAATAAAAGGAAGTGTAAAAAAACCCACAGAATTTTGGGTACTTGTAGTCAACAGGGTTTAGCTTGGCTTCATTACAAAGGGTAACATGTGAACTGTCTGAAATATCTCTTTTGCTTGGTAGGAAGAGCAGCTTTCAGTAGTAGAATTGTATTACTCAGCTGGGAGTCAAGATTCCTTGAAGTTCACCAGACAACAGATGTGGTGTTCTCCTACGTTGGACGAAATGACAGAAAGTATGCAGAACAGATCAGAGACAGCAAAACAGAGTTTCAATGAAAGATAAAAAAGAAGGAAGGCAGGCCAAGGGGATCAATGCACATGCAAGTTCTCCACAGATATGTACCCTCAGCATCAATTCATCTTTTCCTTGTAAATCACCAAGCTTTAGGAGGTTGCACAGCTAATTTCCTGATCCAAATCTCTTGCACACAAATGTTATGCAAAGGTGACTGGCTTTTATAGAGCTTTTGTTTAACAGAACAAACTAATTATTTCTGCTCTTTTGAATATCTACAATTCTTTAGTCACACTTAAATTTTAGTTGTCTTCAATGTTAGATATATTTTTAAATGTACCTCCCAGTTAAGTATACGCCAATATAAAGGGATGCATATTAACATAATGCACCAGCTTTTTAACCCCTGGAAAATTAAAGAGCCCATCAAAAAAATATGGAAAAAATCTTAGAAGTCTGACAATTGTTTTGATGAATATTGACATTGAAAGGAAACTATAAAGGCTCTGACCATGTTAATTAAAGACCAAAGAAGAACTGAATCCAAGATGCAGATGCACGGTTAATGAATATACATTTGACCAGCACTGATGATCAGTTCACTCCCAGTACAGTATATCACACAACTGGGACTTTCAGCACACCACAGGTTAGGATTTTAATACGAAAAAGGTAGGTGAGTACTATACGACTAAAGCGAGTGTCAGTAAAAGTCAACTGTTCAGCCCTGAGACGCTGCTCTCCAGCACTGTCAGCACAAAAATCTTCCATAGCCCCACCTAAATATCCTCAATTTGTTTGATGAGGTGGCCTGCATGTTCCTGCTGATTTCTCAGCAGTGCTGCTCAAGACAAACCAGAGCACTTTGCAGGGCACATCATGGGTCTGGCGTAGACAGTGCAGTCAGGTATGGAACAGCGTAAATGAAGCTTACTTACACTTCTTTAATCACTTCTGATAAAACTAGAGTTACAGTCTTTTCTTTGCATGTTTTAAGTACAGCTTTACTGAATGACAAGCTGTCTTCACTCTGGGGAAAAAGCTTAGCTCCCTTTGTTAAACGAGTTGGATAAATCATGATTTTGCCAGATTTTGCCTAATTACTGAGGTAATTAGGATTTTTTTCTGACAAAGACACTAAACTTCAGATGACTGTAGAATTAGAGCACTGTTTTGACATTTGACAATGAACATTTACAAAGGTTATTTCTGCAAACTAATGGAAGTTATGCACCATATGTCTATAAGATTAAATGTGTTATAGAATGAGTTGCTGATGCACCACTGAAGTTCTTCAAAGGTGCTGTACAATTACATAATCTGTACTTTTCTTTAGCAACATACTATATAAAACTACTTAAATTTTAGATTTCCTAAAACATCTGTGAACAAGCAACAGGTAATGTATAAAACATATAAAAATATTTGTAACTTCAGCCAATTCATCTTTACATAAAAGTTTTGCTGTTCCATTAGCCACACAAGGACATGATGCCCTCCCAGTCTGGAAGTTTCAATCAATTCAGCTGAAATAATATTATTTCTAGGAATATTACTTAAATAGGAGGATAGCTTCCTCTTTGCCTTCCTAAGTGGCCAAAAAATTAACTTTTTTTTTAAAATTATAATATATATTTCTATATATAAAAATAAGTCCCCTATTTTTCACAGGATCACAGAATAAGCTGAGTCGGAAGGGATCCTCAAGGATCATTAAGTCCAACTGTTGGCCCTGCATAGCACCATCCCCCTATTTTTGCCCATATAGAATTGAGAAAGGAAGAACAGCTTTAAAGAATCCTGTAAAATCTTGTAAAAAAACCAGCTGTAAAGAATCCTGTAAAAAAACCAAACTACCCTACCACTTTCTTACTCTTCCCTCTCTTCTCTTCCCCTTTCAGCTTTCTCTTCTTGTTCTTTCATTACCAGAAGCTATTTAGTACTCATTAAAGACATTAACAGGAACTAAGAGAAGAACTCCTCACTAATTACAAAGAAAAGTAATTAATTTTTCCAGAAATATACTGATGCTGCACAAAAAGAAAACAAACAAGAATGCCATAGTAACACAGTTTGACTATTAGAAATGTCCGCTCAGGCATGGCGAAAACATTAAGGTCATATCGTGCTGTTCTTAATTGACTTAGGCTGCAAAATTACAGTGGTCAAACAAAGACTAACATGAAGTAAGTGCCAAGTCCTCCTGGACCTGAGAAGCAATGTGATGACTAAAGAAGCAAAAGAAGTATCACTTTAGCAGGCAGAATCATAACAGGCTTTTCCATAATCAATACAGAAATTCATTCATTGATATGTGATCAGTCCTAAGATAAGCTTAGGAGATAAACCTGTTTACTAACAGTTGAATGAATAGTTTCCAACCACTCTTTCCATTACGACATCTTAACACAACTTTAAAAAAAAAATGCAGACTGCTCAATATAGGAAACATGTTACACTAATTAAAGCTTGCATGAAAGAAGCTTAAGTTATTATAGAAGGTCAGAAAGAAGTTTGTTTGCTAATCCATAATTAAAACATGCTTATTTTTTTAAAAAAGTATCTCTAATGTGTCTGGTACTTCTACAGCACTAGTAGTGAAGACCTCTTTTTGCTTATTTCTTCCCTCACACTATTGCTTACCATGACTCCAAAAGGATCTTGAATGCCATAAAACCTACAATTTCTCAAGGCTGGGATTCCATTGTCTTAGTTACTCTGAAAACAATAAGGCCTCTGAAAAGAAAGTATGAACTTCTACAACATTACTTGATGTCCTACTTGCCTACCCTTATGGAGTGTTAATGATGCTAAAAACCGACTAAAAATTAGATACAACCCTCCCTTCCTCCTCCATACCAGGTTAAATTGACAATGTTTCAGCAGGGAAGTTGCTGCACTATGTAGGATGAGGTCAGGAACTTCCCTGTATGGACACAAGACCAGGCAAGGACTGCAGATGAAGAAAAAAGAGACACAGGCAATGACTCTTAAGCAAGGGCTGGAGCAAAGAGCTGCCCAAGCAGAAGCAGACAGCAGACACAGAAATAGCCTAACACTGAGTGCACTGTGGCCCATGGAGGAACGGAGTTTTTTAAAAAAAGGAACTGCTATGGGCACTGCCTCCCACCTGGCAGTTTAAAATTTCTCAGCAGAGGTATTTTCCCAACCAGTAAGATGAAAAGGGGATGAATAAGCACATGTGATGTGGTGTTCTTACTCCGCTCAGTTTTGATAGTGAAAATTCCATGAGATTCATGTCAATATCTATTTCTCCAATATGGATCTTCCAAGCTCCAGTGCATTTTCCAGACTTCCTGGCTTTCATGCACATGGAGTCCACATACAAGACTATTTTCAAAACAAGTCCAACAAAACGTGCCTTGGAGATATTTTCTTGTTGCAAACAGAGCACGATTTCATCCATCAGGTTTCATACCAAGAGTTTCAGAGAAAGATGATGCCACATGCATCCAAAACCAGGACATTATCGCTGTGCTCAAAATGGGAGTGCAACCACACTCCAAGTTGGTTGGAGTGGTGGAGACTGGAAAAAAGTGTGCTGTCCTCATGCCATTACAGCCCCGGGTACAGGAGACCCTGCCACATGCCTGCATGCTCAGCACAGAGTACCCAGCAGTCCTGAGGACTGCAAACCCTTGCAGTAGGCATCACACATGTTTTGCAGGTGGTCATTTTGCATGCAGTGAATTCTGAGCTTCTATCATAGCTGTCCTCCAAGGAAATTTCTCCCCAGGTCAGACAACATGAACACCGCACATTTCAGGCAGTATTTCAGGTATTTCAGGCATTTGCTGATTATCCTCAGATTTAGGATAGGACAAAGACCTTTTTGCTTTTTCCAAATGTCACCAAACGAATCCCACAGCTTTCTACCAGTGTCCCTATTCTCCCCTAGCTTGTTTCTGAAGCTGTAGCAAGTTTTGATACTCTAATCAGCCTGAGAAGAGATCCCTGAAAAGAAATGAGGAGAGAGATTACAAGTGCAGCTCTAGATAAAACTAATTCACAAATTACAGCATTCAAGCATCAGTGTTGTTTAAGGAGTCCAAGTCAACAAGCTCTGCACACAGTTCAAAGCAACAGAAAACCACAGATTTTTCCATATTCATAAAACTGCTCTGAGGTCTGATAAAAATGGTATACATTTGGGGGGAAGTATTGCATAACACTGGCTTCCATTGTATGGAAACTGTTTGAAATGTAACCTTTTTCTGGACAGGTAGTAACTGCCAATACCATCTTGAAGTTAAAATTATAAAGTTGAAAAAACATACTTAGCGGACTTGTGTAATGAGTATCACTTCAGATTTCGGTTTTTGTATTACGTACAACTTTCATATACAATATAGATATACAATAACAACTTTCAGATCTCAAAACAAGCTTTGAGATAGTAAAAAAGTGGAAGTTACAATCAAGTAACCAAATCAAAATCTCTCCTATACCAACAATGGTTTATCTAGTTCTACACCTACATTCTTAGACCTGTCTTTGCTGTTTCATTTTGGATTTGAATCAGATTTATTCAAAGTCAGCAAATGTTTAGGAAGCTGTTACTAAAAAGCTTGGTAAATTTTCTGTGTACAGTTATCAGTTAATACACATACCTGCCTATTTACCTACGAACTTCAAAATATAAGCTTCACTGACTGTGTTCTGCCTTCAAGCTTTTTTCTAAGCTGTTTTGTTTCCATTTAAGAATCAGCTTTTAGTATTAGATTTTTAAGCACTTAGGAATTAGCATACCATCTCAAGTAATACCTGCCATTTTTCAGGATTTGAGGGGAGAAAAATTGTCTATAAACTTACATTAAACCTGTAAGGTTAAGTAAAAAACACAATTACCTTAGCCAGAAACATAATTATATACTGTCCATTACATTTTCAAGGACCTGAAGTTTTAACCAATTTGTTTCAGCTTGAAGTAGGATACTGCACAGTACTTAAAGAGACACAAGTTACAGGAAGTCAGTAGAAAATAATTTAGTGATTACCAGAAATCTATTTTCCTTGAAATGTTAGTGTCTCTATAAGACTAGTGAAAATCTGTGAGCTATTTGGACAACAGAGGGAAAAATTGCTCTCTATTTGCATACCTTAACACCTCACACTTTTGAAAAGAAAAAAAACCACCTAATAAAAAAACCCAAACAACAACCTTGCAACATTTTACTGTGGGCTAAGAAGTAAAGGCAAAACATGTATGTATACAGCTATATGCAAAGAATATAGTTTTATACAAACCAGGCTAAATTTGATGCCTATGAGCAGACAGAACTCTATTTAAATCAGCAATTACGGACTTTCATTAGCAGAAAAACTGTTCACTTATGATTATTTTCATCGATTAATAGAAGTTTTATATTACATAGCAGGCAAGTCAGGAAAGAACATAACTTCAAACGCTTCTGAAATCAATTCCTTTTGGTAACATTTTGGCACATCCACTAAGATGGATGGCATCTTCAGAAGGGTAACAGAGCTGGTGAAGGGACTGGAGCACAAGTCGTATGAGGAGCGGCTGAGGAAGCTGGGGGGATACAGCCTGAAGAAAAAAAGAGGCTGAGAGGAGACCTTATCACTGTCTACAACTATCTCAAAGGAGGTTGTAGCCAGGTGGGGGTCGGTCTCTTCTCCTAGGCAAAAAGTGACGGGATAAGAGGAAATTGCCTCAATTTGCACCAAGGGAGAATTAGTATACATATTAAGACCAATTTATCTATGGTAAGGGTTATCAAGTAGGGTGCCAGAGAAGTGGTGGAGTCATCATCCCTGGAAGCGCTAAAAAACCATTTGGATATGGCACTTGAGGACATGTTTTAGTGGTGACCATCATGGTGGTTCTAGGCTGACTGTTGGACTTGGTGATCTTACAGGTCTTTTCCAACCTTAACAAGTCTACAATTCACAGGTATGTAATCCTATAAAATAGTCTGTTTGGGGAAAAAATGGATGATTCTATATGTGCCAATTTCAACCAAATACTCAGGAAACCCATACATGGTACCTTCCAGAGAAGGAAGGGAAAGAAAAGAGGTAGGGGAGTTTCATACACACAGACGCTGTAAGACAATCACTGACAGAACTTAAAATGTACTGTCATCATATGAAATCCCAAGAGTTAGGATTACCATACCTTGGGAAATAAAGCTCTTCCTATTGAACAAACATGAAGAGCAATGAGAAAGTTTACCTAAACTCATTCCTCTTCTGACTGAGCTTCCCATTCATAAGGGACTCATGAAGGATCTTAGTAAACTTTAGAAGAGTAAAGAGCTTTTTCCAAGGCACAGATTTAATTTAGCTGTAGGACCGCACAGACATTACAGTCTCACAAATTTAACAACATCAACAGCATGGAAGATGGCAGAGTTGCAAACTGAGGACAAATCAGTACCCAGTACTGAAAATTAAGGCTTATATAGTAGAGCAAAGAAAAATCTCAACAAAACTCTTAAATTTTTGGTATAATGACAGTGAACATGGAGCTTCCTATACTAAAGATTAATAAAGCTACCTGTAGGTTATGTACAGGGCAGTGTTAAACTGTTTTTTTTTAAAAAAAAAGGAAAAAAATAGACAGTGGATTTCCTTTCACTTCTGCAGTTCTCTGGGTTTGTTTTAAATGCCTGTTCTCCAATGCCTCCATATGCTGCTATTGTATGCTGCTCAAGTTCAGCAGGTAGGCAACCAGCTGAAGCACTGCAGGAAACATTCACAGCAATAACATATCACTGACTGTGAAAGTTACTCCAATAGCTGAATGATGGTCCATCTCTCCAAGGTTTTCCTTTTTTGTTCTTCCACACAACCTTGAAAAGCTCATTTTCATAGCAGGAATCAAGCAAGAGTTCTGGGAATCAAATGAGGTAACAAAAAGTGTATTATCAAATACTCAGCTTTATCTTCATGCCTTTCACTTCAGTTCAGTAACTTATTCCAGGGATATAGGTATCTTCATAATTTTTCTAGGTACCTAAGTGATCATTCCTCTAAATTGTGCAAGTAAGTGGACAAAGGTATCTCTGAATAAACATTTACCTTAAATTACAAGATTGGAGAGAGTTAACCATTAGCTTTTAATGACTTAAGAGCACCTAAATTATCTTAGGTTGAATTTTAGAATAGATATTTATCCATAGTGAAAATACTAAGAAATCATGGTAGTAAAAACTTGTATTTTTTTCCTGAATTTTGCTCTGTTGGAAAATTCTTGTCAGGAGGTCAAGAAATGAGTTCTTCTGTCTTTAGAACTAGACAATTAATTTTCAGATGTACAGCTATTTTCCACACCTAGTCACTAAAAGTATTTACCAGAAGCAAACAAAAAAACCTTAATGTCAGGTTCTAGTCTATGAACAAAGAACCCTGAAATGACAGTGTAATGAGACATTTCTGAAAGAAGTCTAGATATTAACATTCCTGCAACAGCCCTTACAGGCAGTAAATTAAGCTATGCTGCATCTGGAATAAGAAATAAGCAGGCAATGGTCTAAAAATATTAATTTCTCTCCATTCTACAGCAAGGAAATCCAACTTAGCCACACTTGTGATACAAGCAGAAAAGAGAGGAATGAAGCCTATACAGCACAATGTAACAAAGGAAGAAATACTGTTATGCATGCTTGTTAGTAAAATAAGTTTAGAAAGGCGCAAAACCAATCCACAACCAGGCTTTCTTGTTAGTTCCCCTAGTTCCTTGATACTCTCTGTATAGAGACAATTTTTCCTTTGCAATCTTTATCTAAAATCTCTCTGAAATGGAGTTCTGACAGTCAGACTACTCTTACAGAACTCATGCAAATATTTTAAGGGAGAATGTTAAGTAGTTTAACTGCTTAGCTTGAATTCCTACTGCTATTTCACACAGCACTTTAATACAAAGTCATGCGACAATTAAGTTATCGTTTCCTGTCTTCCTGCACCACCAGTTTTCTTGAGTTTAAATGAATAGATATTTTCTAGACATGGTCCCCAGGGACAATATCTATAGTCTTCAGAATGATTACAAGTGCTACAGTTTCAAGGAAAAAAAAAACAGAAGAGAAAAAAATAAAGAAACCCCTTACACCAGCAGAATAAGCACAGCTCTCCAAATACAGAAGCAGAGAGAGAGAGCAAGAGCACAGAGTTGCTTTGGGATCCAGAGACACTGCTAGTGAGGCAGAAGTTCGTGTACTGCTTTACAAGCAGACCCAGCAGCACTCTCCTTTCCCGGGGCATGGAGAAGGATGAGGGAAATAAGGAGGAAGGCTCCAGGCGGGACATAATTTTCAATCTCTGCAATCTCCAGAATGCAAGCCTATTCGTGATCTACCCGTTTTCCTTTTCACGTTTTACAAACACCCTAAAATTAATTTACGGATTCTTTAAAATCTAAAGTTCAGTCGTTTCCTTTGCAAAACAATTTTCAGCTCGTCATAAGGGCTGTTTATGTCACCCTCAAATAACTAATTAGTCCAATTGATGCTGACTAAACAAGGAGAGAATTAAGCCTCATTGCATGGGGCCACTTAGGTGCCCTTGCTGAGGCACAGATAGGTAGAAACAGCAAGCACATAATGGATTTTTGATGTTAATCATAGTGTTTGGTGGGATTTAAGGGTCATAAGACAACGGTGGTAGAAGTACCACCCAGAGCAGCAAATTCAGAAAATTGACAGACTGAAACTCCTCGCTTTGTCCTGACATGAAAGCATAAGACTGTAAGTGAACACCCTCTGTTCTAACGTTTGATTAGATCAATTTAGTGGCTGTAATAAAATCCTTCAGCAGCACTGACAAACATGAAGGAAGTGAGAATAGAGATTTGGCACTAGGACATGAAGCTATGTAGAACACTGAAATAATAAGCAGCAATCCCACATCACCTTCGATTCCATAAAACACAGGAGAGTTCAATAAACAATGCAAACAGTTTTTTCTAATTCAAGATTCAGTGTGATTTTGCATGCTCCATCAAGTCTCGTCATTGCCGAAGACAAGAATTTTGTTCTGATGGCTGTATTTCACAGCTATGAAGCAAAGTGGCAAAGCTGGGGCTTTTGACAATAGACTGATGAGAATTCTGGAACCTAGAAAGTAATAAAAGAAATCCAAAATCATAGAATCAAGTCATCATGTGTTTCCATTGATATAAATGGCAATTATATGGTAAGCAGTGATACTATTTAAAAATTAGTCTAACTGCTGTTTTTCCAATCATCTTTGACTTTGAGAGACAATGCTAAAATAATACTAGTCATAATTTTGTTATTATTAAGACTAGATGTCTTGGCAATTTGTTAACAACAAAAAACCAAGGAATATATATCTTCCTTGTTTATTACTCCACATTCAGAATTTGTCTCAAATATACGTCTGTAGTAAAATAAGGTTTCTTCATCTAGCACCACAGTCTTTAGCAACTCCTCTTTGCTTCTTAATAGCTTAAATTAATCTCCTTATTGGCTCTAAACTTCCATTTTGCTTCCCTGTAGAGCTTCATACAGAAACAGTCACACCTCCTTACCACTTCTCACCCAATCAACCACGTCCACTCCAGCTTTTTCCACATCTCCAAGTTATTAATTTTTACATGCCCTCTCCATGTGAAAAAGCTTTTTATTTTAGTGGGTCTGGCATTTGTCATGCCTTTCATTTCCAGCTTAAAACCACAAACCACATATTTGATATTTAGAATTTTTCAGTTAACAGTCAGTTTTAAGAGCTTTTGCAGTTTTAAGAGCTTTTGCACTTAACCCTCAAAAAGAAATACCCTGAAATAAACCACTAGCACAACCACATGCTGACTGCAGACACCTCAAAGCTGAACTCATGCTTCCACCAGCACCAGTGGAAGTATAAGAACTTACATAAAGGGAGGCTGAACAGACATGCATTTCACCACCAGCACCTGATCTTCGAGCAATTTGCAATCCCAACCAGAGTGCTACTCTGCATGCTAAGTTTCCAAGAAAAAAAAATCACTGGTCCACATCAAAATATGAGAATTGGATCATTTCATTTGTATCAAGGAACTGAATTAGACTCCTAGAAAGGTAAACAAATTATTTTATATTCATAAATAACAAATCAATTTGAATCACCCATTGAGCACTGCAGGAACTATAAAGACACTTTAATTCATTTTGAGCATATTATTACCATGCCAGCAAGTCCCTCCATTCTGACAACTTACAGCCTAGCAAACACTATCGAATTTTGGATGCAGTGGTTGTATCTATATTGACCTATAACTGGGAGCCCCAGGTCTGTTTCCCTGATTGTTCACAGCACGCTTACGCCAAACATTCTGAGACACCCAAATACCATTCCTGACAGGTTTCCAGTGCAGTTTGCTCATTGGATGACTTAAGGCATTCCTAAGATGGCTCCAAATCCTGTCTCTCCCAGTGACATGCCTTGCACTGTCAGGAAACTTCCCACTGTAGTAAGATGTAAAACAACGATAAAGGGCACAATCCATTTTTAAATATACTAGTATGAGCACACACTGTGCATGGAACAAAGAGTACTCTGCACAGCCCACTACAGCGGCTGACAAGGGAAAAGTTAGACAGGTCTGCATAATAAGCACCAGTCAAGGAATTGTCCCAAGTGCTGTGCCATGGGGACAAACCCCAACAGGTAGAGAAGAACAGCCACACCTGGACTAGGCTGTTCATTCTACTGATAAGCAGCTCATACGAGCGGAGAGCAGTCAATACAATATTGACTCATCTTCAGCAAGGCTTTTGACACGATCGCTCACAACATCCTCATACACAAATTCAGGAAGTGTGGACTAAATGAGTGGACAGTGAGGTTGATTGAGAACTGGCTGAATGGCAGATGCCAGAGGGTCAAAATCAGTGGCAAAGTTGGAAGCCTGTCCCTAGTGGTGTCCCCCAAGGTTCAATACTGGGCCCAGAACTGTTAAACTTGTTCATCCTTGACTTGTAAAAAGGGGAATGTGCCTCCTCAGCAAATTCACTGAGAACACAAAGCTGGGAGGAACAGCCAACACCTCGGAGAGCTGTCCAGCCCTTCAGAAGGACCTTGACAGGATGGAGAGATGGGCAGAGAGGAACCATCTGAAATTCAGCAGAGGCAAATGCCAGGTCCTGCACCTGGAGAAGAACAAGCCCAGGCACCAGCACAGGCTGGGGCTGACCTGCTGGGGGGCAGCTCTGCAGAGAAGGACCTGGGGGTCCTGGTGGACAACAAGCTGTCCATGAGCCAGCAGAGTGTCCTGGTGGCCAAGAAGGCCAATGGTATCCAGGGGGGCATTAGGAAGAGCATTACCAGCAGGCCATGGAAGGTGATCCTGCCCCTGTACTCCGCTCTGGTGAGGCCTCACCTGGAGTGCCGTGTCCAGTTCTGGGCTCCTCAGGACAAGAGAGACATGGAGCTCCTGGAGTTGGTCCAGCGGAGGCTACAAAGGTGATGAGGGGTCTGGAGCACCTCTTATGAAGAAAGGCTGAGGGAGCTGGGCCTGTTCAGCCTCGAGAAGAGACAACTGAGAGGGGACCTCATCAACATACACAAGTATTGGAAGAAAGGGTGTCAAGACAATGGACCAGTGGTGGACCATCTTCTCAGTGGTGCGAAGCAATGGAACAAGAGGCAGTGAGCAGAAACTGATGCACAGGAAGTTGCACCTGAACATGAGGGAGAACTTCTTTACTGTGCAAGTAACCACACACTGGAACAGCTTGACCAGAGAGGTTGTGGAGTCTCCCTCACTGGAGCTATTAAAGAACTGTCTGGATACAATCCTGTGAAATGTGCTCTGGGATGACCCTGCTTGAGCAGGGAGGCTGGACAACATGATCCACTGTGACCCCTTCCTATTTTACCTGCTCTGTGATTCTGTGAAGATGACAGTTCTGGAAACACAACTGCATCAGTACTACCCTCAGGTATTGCTATTGAAATAACGTAAAGAAACATTTCTTCATGACAGCTCATGCACTTACTTTGATTGTGCTGGTGGAGGCTGGTAAAGACGAAGTATTATGTGTTAGTTGTACTGGAACTAGATTAGCAACCACTTTGCAAACAACACTTCAAAATTTAGCTTATACTTCTGAAAGACACTTACAACGACCTTAGTTTTAACGCCAAGATAGCAGGTAGGTCTCAGGGCTTTACTCAGATGAAAATAATTTTAAAAAATCAGGTCTCAGAACACTGCTCAGCATTTTGATAAACTGAGCAAAAAAATGGATACCATACAGTTGGTGCAGAATTTTTGGCTCAAATTGCCTACTTTAGAGGCCTATATTTAACAGCTCAATAAAAACATTCAGCAATAAATGCTGGCTACTACAGTTAAGAAGCATGTAATCAAAGAGTAGGAACCAGTGTTCGTTAAAGCTAGTTATTTCAGCGTGACCTTTTTTTTATGAACAATTTTCCTTACATGGTACCTGAACGAACTGGTACGGTTCAATGCCTTCAAAACCTACGTGTGAAACAAGAACTAGAAAAGCCTTCCTCACCCACACCTTTGCATAAATATCAGAACAGATACTAAATGTAAGAAACCAAGACCCAGTGTTTCTGTATCCATGAAATAAACAGTGGCCAAAACTAAGCAGGTTCATTAGCTACTTACAGAATGGCTGCCTTGCAAAGTCAGTTTTAAAGAATGCTGCATTTAAAAATATTTTATAGCTGCATGCTAAACATGGTGTAGTCTTCCCAAACAGGAGCACTTAGGTTCTCACATGTTTATGTCCAAAAGAGGCTTAACTGAAGAACCAAATACTAGTCCATGTAGCAGAAACTGCTATTTCCCACTCACTGAAAGGTTTTGTGTTTACAAACAGACTGGTTAATCTAGTAAACAGAAAGCCATGAGCAGGAAGTACACATACCATACTTAACTGCAAAAATTTTTCCAGTGTTACGAGCAAATGAAGAGTACAGTTCTTCAGGAAGGTGAACAGCATAGATATAAGACAAAACGATTTAGGGTTCCCTGACTAAGCAAAGTCTTGGGTTCTACAAAAACATTAGCCAGTGGCAGAAGTACCAAGACAAAAGACAAACAAAATAGTGGAGCAGAAGATAACCTTTACAAGATCTACATGTGTATTCTATCTGTAAACGCTGACTTAGTGTAAGTGATTTGAGGAGTACCATGTCCATCTCTGAGCACTCAAGACCAGCAGTATCCATTAAATATTGGATTTACTGTTGTAACTAAGGAGGAGAAGAGAAGGACTCTTCAAATGTATTCTAATGCCAAGTAAAATTGTTCTTTTTAACAACTGGGGAAGAAACAGATTGTCTTTCTTTGTCTAACTTCACCCCAGAATAATATTAATTCTCCAATCCTGCTAACAATAAAAGTGGCATATAGAAAAGGCCCCTATAACACTCTTCATCATTCCCTCCCAGTAATAGAACTATTCTAGCTTTTGTTGCAGTCTGATTCTAAAAACTATAATTAATGTGGACAAAAGGGGAAGTTCTGTTGGTTTTTTTTCATTTAAGGTCACCAAATACATAACTCTCAGTAAAAACTACTTCAGATCTCAAGTGGCCCATCAAGATCCATTGTAAGAGACATGGGCAGCATTTACATTCAGATGTGAGGTTATCTTAGGGAATCTAGTGTTCAGTGCTCATTTCACAAAATTCAGCCAAAATAGACCATTATATAATCATGTACTTCAGCATCTGTGTCTTTTTTATGAAAACTTCTGAAAGATCCTGTGAATTTTACTATCATGCATAGCCAGACAATGCTATCTGAGCTGTGCAGTGCTTCTGAGAACGATGAGTACCTAGGATTCAAATCAGCAGGACACCACCTATTCCCAAGCACTGCTAATTGTTTCCTCATAGAAACCAGTTCCTCCACATGTCTAGATGTAGAAAAGGGACGTACATTTGAACGCCTAAAAAAGCACTTGGAAATCCGTATCTAGAAGCTGAACGTAAATTAATCCAACAGAAGTGTTCTTGTCTAATTGCAGGTTAACTTTTTAGTCACACACAGTCAGTGAAAAACCCAACTAGTGCAAAACCACAGATATTCTGATTAAAGCCAATCATCCAAATATCTGCTTAGGACCCCAGTTTACTGCATACAGTCATTTGACAACAGAGATACACAGCACATATTATTGCATGTGCTTATTTTTGTTAGCATGAAAAGTATCCTAAGACACCTCCCATGGCTGCGTACTCCACAGTAAGTCATATTGGAGAAAACACATTTTCACACAATACATTCTTTTAGAATTTCGTACAGGCAAGCCAGGGCTAGCAGCCTGTTGGAAATGAACAGGCCTAAGAAGAAGGAATTGTGAGAATACCTGTCAAAGATGATTTATTTCACCAATACTTCACTGTAAAGTGTTGACCATTTAAAGCTCATTCTTCAGTTTTCAAAACTCAAAGAAGATCTCATTATATGTCCTATTACAAGAAGAATTTCAAGATTAACTCTGGATCCAAGACTACAGCATACTATTTACAGAATAAGTAATTTAAAAGCATTTTACAAACCCAAATTCTATACTCAGCAATATTACCTAGTACAGTTTGGGCTTAGGGATTTTGTTTGTTTGGGCTTGGCTTTGGTGTTGTTTTGTTTTACTACAAAATACACTATTCAAAGGGGAAAAAAATAACATTTCTCAATAAGCTGAGATTCTAGCTAGTGGACAATCACAAAAAACCTTTCCAGACCTGAGCTTCAAGACTGAGGATCAAAGTTCAACAGGAGTAAGTCTGAGTTCAGATCTTTTTGAACATTTCCCACCAGAATAAACAGACACTGCTTTAGTAAAACGTAGCTCTATCCTACCTGTAGTGGCCCTTCCCTTGTGCACACCCCTGTATTTGCAGTCAGCTAGGTTACAGTACTGACATAGCTCACTGCACAAACATTGGTGCTGTAGCAGACAAGCGGAAGAAGTAGTGCTTGCCTTCTGTGGTTCCCACCATTTGGTGGCAGGATCTGTGAAAATTTAACAATCAGGATGTCGGCAAAGAGCACAGCCACAAACATCAATAAAACAGTGCCCGTGAATCATTTGCATGTATGTGGAGGAAGAAGAAAAACATGAGAGGAGCTATGTATTTCAAGTTCTCCCCTCCCATTACAGAAAATGAGTGATGCAGTCTGCTTAAGTTAGCTAACTTGATAACTGTAACTAAAAAAACCCAAAATCATGAGTAGTTACTGGAAATGCCAAAATATGCTTGTATCTGGCAATCCACCATCATCTATTGCATGTTTAAACAGTATCTTTCTAGACTAATTTTTTAACAATGACTGGCATTCATCACTACTTGCCACCAAAGAAGCATATCAGAGTGCATTCTGTTGCCAGAAGCATGATTGTGATGCAGTTCCAGAAAATCAATATAGCATTGAAACACAGTTCCATTACTTCACAGAATGGAGTAATGCCACTACCAGGACACTGTGTAGATAAAACAGAGCTCAACACTGCATAGTGCAAGGCCCAGGCAGAATAAACCCACAGCTCCCTCTAGCCTCTTCTCCCCTCTAATCTTTCTGTCCTGAACACAGTACTAATTTTGATGACTCTCACATGGCTGAGCCTTGGAAAACTAAAAAACTTTAAACAGAATGGGGAAAAGAAGCCTACCATCAAAACTGGATATAAAAGCAGATTTTTCATAATGCAATGCTTTCACACCCATTACACCTTACCTTTAAGACTGAATATATCTGAAAAAGCCTTGCAGGAAGAACAGCACAAAACACTGAACTAGAAAGCATGATCTTAGAATTTTTTTTACAGAAAGCTTTCACCTAAGTAGGGCTTTTAAATAGGGCATTTAAATATATGTTTCATGGTATCTTTAAAAAAGAAGAAAAAAAAGAAGAGGTGGACTCTGGGTCTTTTTCCACTTTAAAAATACAGAATACTTTGTTTCTTTGTTCACTGTCACAGTTACCTGTTATTAACACTATAACTACACACATGGGGAAGCCTGAGATTCTTCTCCAATGCAAGACTGTCTCAGATACAAAGTGCACATTGTTAAAACACAGGCATATAGATATATACTCATGCAAGGTCCTTTCCAGACCTAGTCTCAGCCTGGCTGGATATCAATACGCCACACTGATTTCCTTGCTAAGCACCTCTTAACTTGTAACTTTTGAAGTAGCAGAGACCTTGGTCCTTGGTAATTACTTTAGGCCTCAACAGCTTCAAAATTACATATATATCTAAAGGAGAAGAAAAACTAAGTTCTAATCTGGTTGAAGAATCTGCATTGTTTAGATGGTCAGTGATCTGGAATACATTGGAAAACCATAGCGTCAACTAAAATGATGTCCAAGGCACCTATACTAATGAGAAACTATCAGTAAATTAGTGTTACATCATAAGATAATGCTCTTCTCTGAAGTACACTAATGCCTAGACACAGATTTGAAAAGCAATGATTTAAAAAGTGACTAGATAAGAGCTTTAAATCAAATTACAGTTTTAAGAGACAATCATATTTAATAAATGTTTTGCAACAAAAATTCCCATAAAAGTGGTATCTAAATTCTACTTAAAACTTTTACTAACTAGCAGGCAGAAATACTCTGCTTAGCTCTAGTTAAGTGTCATTGCCTTCCCTGATCAGAAGTGCTGACCTGTTACAGTATTACAAGCCATTGCAATCTCAGTGGCTCCAAGACTGTGTATTTCCTTAGATATCAGCTCAACATCTAATTGAGCCCTGCAAAGATAATGGTAACTGTGGTAGGGCAAGCACTTTTTTGGAAAAAGAAATCACAAGAACACACACCGACAAAGAACACACACATATCTGATGTTCGCCCTGAAGCACTGAGAATAAAAATAATCTCAACATGATGAATGGGAAGGACTTAAATGTTTATTTTCAGCAGAGTTAGGATTTTTCCTAAAGGGCTGGCCTATAAAATCTTAATAATGCATGGAAGTACCAAACCAAATTAATTGCAACCATAAGTCATTACAAATACCTCCTCTAGATCAGCAATCATCCCCTCATGATGCTCAGGACACCCATTTATGCGTTGCCAGGCCAGAAGATCTGGTTCAGATTTCTCATGCTTGTTTTGCAGTCATAAAATGACTGTGACAGAATATAATTTAAGGATGGTAGAGGTCTACACATATTGTTGCCTGAAAAGTAGTTTATTAACCATTTCAGGTTGATTTACATACAGTCTGTCTTGGTATCTATACATTACTAATTCTTTACAGATAATCAAGTTTTGTTGGTGTTATCTGTAGAACTTGTTAAGACTCTCCATTCTGCTATAGAAGACAACATAAAGTATTTTGCTGCCATTGCTTTCACACAATAAGCATCTCGTTTTACCCCTGAGACAGCAAGATGGCCAGGACTTGGAGTAATGCTGAACTAGTGCCAAGATGCTACACCTTCTGCTCTACTATCTGCAGTATTTGTGTCAGAGGAGCACAGCTGATGGAAGTGTTGCTAAAACAAAGTTTTGGGAAAGCTACCATTAAGTCTTGTGGGAGGAAAACAGGTTAAAGAATTTGAGCGTGGACAAATTCAATGATCAATAATGCTTCTGGCTCTCAACAGCTTTATAGTGTTCATGTCCTGCAACCCAGATTCAGAAAGCAAATTGAAACATTTCAGAACAAGGTTGCAGTTTGTCCTATTTAAAGAAATGTGTTTGACTAACTCCACATACTTCAAACAGTGTAAGAGCTAGGAGTGGATCAACCAGCTGCAGACTACCAAAAATTAAAATACTTATTTCTAGGCAAGTACAGCACTATCAAGTATACCCTAAGATACTAATCTTTCTCAATATTCTCCAGCCAGCTTAAGAATCCTAGTATTCTAATTCTGCCATCTCAAACTGACACATTTCATAACCACCTTTATGAAGATAACATACTAAATATAGTCCAACAAAACTGAAGATGAAGCCTTTATAAAGACACCTTAATTAACATGACATGACAGAGATGAGCACATCTTACAGAAGCTTTTACCTTGTAATTCCTTATAATCCAGCATGAGTGATGGGAAAAGCAAGTAGCAAATTTAGATATTTGTCCACATACATCATGTAAAGGCCATCATGTGAAGAAGTTATGGAGAGACTACCCACTATTAATCAGGAATTAATACTAGAGATTATGTTTAACAGGACATCAATTTCTGCATCCCTACCAGAATTCACAGCTGTGCAGCTTCCCCACTGTGTCTGGCAAGAAGTGTATTCATTCCAGCCTAAACAACGACTGCATCACAGTTCACTAACAAAATCTCTACTTTTCCTGCTCATGGATTGAAGTACAAGCAGTACCAGTGACAAGAAAAATATGGCGATGGTTCCAACTTTAACAGTACTTACCTGGTCAATGCATACAACAGCCTAAGATGCCAATATAAATCCTGAGTATGCTTTAGAGCTGTTTCTTGAGGATTTTTGATGCAATCAGACTTCTGCTCAAAGAAGACTGATTGTGCAATACTGACAATGAACACACGAATGCATGTTATCAACTAGGATAGAATATAGTTTTTACACAAAATCCACGTTTCCCCATTAAAGAACACTGTATTGTAACTGGTCAGTACAACAAAAGGCTGTCCACAATGGTTATATCACTCAACAGTAACTATTGGTAGGAACATTTCTTCATGCAACAGGAATGAGGAACTGGGAGAAGTAAGACAGACTGGCAGATAGAGAAACAAGAACGGACATCCTATGTATCTGGCCTATACAATCCAAAGGGCTTGATTCACTTTCCTTCTCCTGTGAGATGAGAGACACGCATAGACATACAGAATACAGCAGTAAGAAAGTGTCCTGAACTACTCTACAGACCATTTCTCTAGTTCCAAGTTTCCCAAAAAAATGTTTAATACCAGCATGGCCCAGAGCCCAGTTACTCACCAGCTGGTTTCCACCACATATCCAGTGCATAATTACCTGACTTGCCTGATGGTATTCCACATGCCAAACAGTCTGAACTACACCAGCAGAACAGGGAATTCTTCATTATATGAAATGAGACTAAGAAAGCCAATGCTGGTTTGGCAAGCCAGCTTCCCTCCCCCAAATTTTCTGTATTCTAACCATTGAAATAGGTAAACTCTCCACCAGCCAGGTACTACAAGATCACTCTACAAGCTTACACAGCATAGGAGTACCTATTAAATACTGAATAAAATACACAGACCCTCATGTGACCCAGGTACACTGAATTATCAATGATTTTGCAACTTTCTTCTAGAACACTCAATTTTTAGACCGTAGTAGAGTATAGAGTATCAACTGCTGAATTAAAAGCTCGGTGCACCTTGGTGTAGAAATACTCTGAAATCCATGGGCCCTTGCATTTAGAAATTAATACAAAACAGCTACTGAATCAAGACCTGTACTCTGAACAGTAACAAATGTCTGATACTTAACCACAGATCCACTAAGTGGGTGCTGGCCCTGGCTTGGGTGTGCTCACTCAGATTTAGAGAGATGGGGGCTTACCAGTAACACATTCCTACATTTCAGGGTTTGTTATCCTTTTTAGAAGATGATCTGCAAATGAATTCTATATTGCAATACCCCAATGTATACTGTCTAAAATGTCTTTAAAAGATTTGCTAGCAAATTTCGTCTTCTTGACCTTAATGTGCCAAGATACTACTCAAGTCATGAACACCTGTGGTTCTCAAGATTATTTCAATTCTCTAGAGATAGGGGTTTGTACTGTTTATTAAGAAGCTATGACACTAAAACACCAGCAGAACTGGAGTTCTGGAGACAGAATGTTTGCTCCTCTTCAACAGTTCCCTGGATTTGTAATATGATACATTTAACTTAAATATCTACAAACACAGTATTGATTTTAAATAAATGAGAGGGTTACCATTATTTTAATTTTACATAATCCTATGTCTGACTAGCAGTTTTAAGTATATATCCAAAAAAATTATAATATCATTTAGCCTTTTGGCAGATTTTTGAAACATCACTTTCTTGGATATGTAGACAGCTGCAAGTCTGGGTTTATTTTGATAGAATTTTTTTAACGGAAGGGAAGACACCAGAAAAATAAAAACTACCCTAAGAAATAAGGAGTCATTCCTTCCTACATCTTGTACTGTGACCCACAGTGACAGGACAGAGACAAGGATGCAGCTGTTATCACCACACATGCAAGGAAGTTAACAAATTGAAGAATCCAAGTGTCCTAAACAGCTTGAGGAAAGAGACATCTGTAACTCCCATAGTGGTATGCCAGTATCACATCCGAATTCCTAAATGACCAAAATACAAAGGACATGATTTGTAACTTTTGTAGACTTTGAACTATTATCATAAAATCTTGCTAAAACAGCATTTTGTTAATGCTCTGAAAATCTGCCTCCACCTTGCAGCTTGCCAGATCATACCAGGTTTCTGTTGCTTTGGAACATGTATGAGTTTCCATTCCACTATCAGACAAGCTCGGTAGCATGGATTATTTTTTCATATCACTATACAAATTCCGAAGGATACGACTGTGGAAAGTTTTCATAGGTATCTATGTCACTTTTTAATCTACCAATTTAGATGAGATCTGACTAATTTTACAGATTTTATTCCTTCTCATTTCACTAAACCTTCAAGCGGATTCCCCAGTTTACTAGGGAACCTGCTGTGAAGCCGATTTCCTTAGAGCCTTCTTCAATTTATTGAGAAATTCACACGTTGTTCGATATTCTCGGAAGACTCCAGAAGAGTGAAAGCGACCCTTCGCTGTTCTGGAATTTCACCCTAGCGCACTGAGTTTAAAGCACTCGTTTTCAGGTCTGAACATCGCTTAACAACCCAGGAAAGGTCCTCACGGTGGGGAACTGGGAGCCGAGACGGCTCTTCCAGAATTCCGATGTGGCTACGGCGGAGACAAACCTCTGCAGATCGCGGTGCGCCCCTCACGGATCGCGCTGCTCTCCCCTCACCGGGCTGATGCACGGCACCGACTGCAGCAGGATTCCTGCTGCTGGCGCACCCCGCCAGTGAGACCCCTCGGCTCCGTGCGCATCCAGCAGCGCCCACAGCTCCACGGGCAGCCGCTCCCACCCCCAGCCCCGGCACCAGCCCGGCGGCCCCCGCGACATCCTTACCCCATGGCGGCCGGCAGCGCCTGGCACCGGTGGTGCCGCGTCCCCGGGGCGCTCCTCGCCGCGCCGGCAGCTCTGCAGCCCCGTGGCAGCGGGGGCCGCTGCTCTGGGCTCGCCGCAGCTGCCGGGGGCCGAACGGGGCCGCCCGCGCCCTACGGAGCGACCCCCGCGGGCCGGGCTCCCATGGCCACCGGCCCCGCCGGGCCCCCGCAGGCAGCGGCTCCGGCCCCCGGGCGGGCGGCAGCGGCGACTTCGGGGGCTGACGGGTCCCCTCCTGCAGGCGAATGGGGAGGCGCTCGCCTTCTCTGCGAGAGGCCGGCGGCTGCTGCGGCGCTTCTCGCCGGGACGTGAGCGGCCGCGGAGGGCTCTGTGTGCCTCAGAGGCGGAGCGGGATGGGGCAGGCGGTGCGCACAGAGCTCCACGCCGCCGCTCCCCCTAGCACCGCCGCCAGCAGCGTGGCGGGCACGGATGCATTTTCCCGAGAAGGCAGAGCGAGCCGTGGCACCGGCGCTGGCATCGGACTCCCGGCGAGAGGCCGCTACCGAGGAGCTGCGGCCGCGCGTCGCCCGCGGGGACCGGGGCGCCGCGTTCCCCCGCTCCGCCCGCCCGCCCACCCCCGGCTGCGGAGATGCGGGGCGCCGCTCCTCCTTCCCGCGGCGGCGGGCCCGCTCGTCGCCGTCACGCCTTCTTCTGCAGCGAGCGGGCGGGCATCGTCCTGGGGCGCGGCGGATCGGTCACTGACAGCGGGCGGCGGGAGGGGCTGCCGCCGCCAAGCCCGCGCTGTTGTGCGGCGGGGCCACGGGCTCAGCCCCGCCGGTGGGACGGAGGGAGGGAGCGACGGCCGCTTCAGGCGGTGCCCGGCTGCTCCGGCGCCACCGAGCCGCTGCCTGTGCTCGCTCGCATCCCCCGCCTCCGCCTCACACCTCCGCCACCGCCCGCTCGTCCCCTCGCGGCGGGCAGGCGCAGCCGCCGCGCGAAGCCCGCTCCTCCGTCCCGCTCCTCCTTCCCGGGGAAGGGGAAAGGAAAGGAAGAAGCGAGACGAGCGGAGTGGAGCCGCGCCCTGCCTTACAGCCCCGCGCCGCACGCAGCCAGCGCGCTCCTGCCCGCGGCGGCACCTGCTCGCTCTGCCTCCATCCTCCGCCCGGGGAGCTTTAAATAGAACACGTCACCGCGCTCCCCTACGCACCGACGTCACGCCCCGCTCCCGGTGCTGACGTCACCGGGGTGCGGAGGATGATGTCAGAGTGGTTCTCGCCGCCGGAAGCTCTTCTATAATAGGGAACGGCGGCGGGGGGGGAGCGGAGCGGGGAGGGCTCGGGGTGCTGGCGGCGCCCGGGCCGCCTCCTCCCGCCCCCGGTCCCTGCGGCGCCGTCTCCACGGCAACGCCGCGCCCGGCAGCTCGGCGGGGAGAGCCGGTGTCACGGAGTCACGGGCGAAGGCGGCGCGGAGCCCGCTCCGGAACGTGGCTGCTGCAACTTCCCAGCCCTCTGCCTTGCCAAAACACGGGCCCGCGTCCCTCTGCTCTGCAGACACTCTGCAGACACTGAACACACACAGCGTTACCGAAAAAAGGAGGAAGAAACACGGCAGCCATTCTAAAACTGTCCCCCCAAAAATGTAGATTCCAGCACATCTACGCTAGTACAATCGCAAAAAAAGAGCCGGCATTGTAAGCTGGATAGGACCTACAATATTTGGCTCAGCTCTTCAGTTGTGCCATGCAAACAGCATGCTTCTAATCCATTAGAGTTGCCCAAGCTCCAGCACCATATATTATGTTGCGGGGATATACCTCATCTTAGGTTCTGCAAATACTTCCATTAACTCCCTGAGATTCTCTAAATTTGTAAACATTAGGTTTAATTGCTCCAGTACACTGCCAGTGACATTGGGATGCCCAGGTGGAACACGCTCCTTGCAAGGGTGTCTTTCAGTATTTTCACAGTATTTTCTGCTTAAGTGAGGTTGTAGCTACCAGAGGCATATTAAACTACAATGAGCATAAGAGGAAGATACTGATACAATACTAAATGCCAATCTCCACATAAAAGTTAAAGAAGCACAGAGTATTACCAATGTGTGTTACAGAATTGTAAAGCATGACAAAACCAGCCATGTTACAGACGTTGCTTTAACAAAGGGTTGTTTGTCCTCTCATACAACCTCTGTTACTTGGGACCAAGTGTATCCCAGGAAGAGGCTGGAATAAAAGACAGCTAAAGTATTCACCTAACAATCTGATTTCCCAGAGTCAGGGGGCCTGTTTCCAGAAGTTAATTTACAGATGCATGTTTTACAGACTCTTGTTTCAACATTTTGACCTCTAAAAGTAATCAGCTATGGGAAAAGCAAGGATGACAAATTAAGGCAAACCTCCTCCAATCACAAACAATCATAGGAAACCCAGCATGAATCATTACTATGGGAGTAGCAGCAAGGCATACTGCCTCCCGAGGCAGAAAAGAACAGCTTCCTCAGTTGCCCATTTCTCATTTCCCACACACCACCTCATAAGCTAAAGTAAAGGCACTGAGCTAAAAAAACTTTAGTCTGAGTGGCAACAGTCTAAGGTTAGTTGTGTGCAATGCTCAGAACCTGCATAGTTATGATGAGGCTGCATTAGTTAGCTGGATGGCAACTGCTGTGGTTGGGCTTACCTGCTAGCTCTGAAACATGAAGTTCTATGTATTTTCCACTCAAAATCAAACTATGTGTGCAGGCTTCCATCATAAAACGAAAGGTACTCTCCAGGGGGATGGGGGGGGTGTGAAGATGAAGTTCCATAACAGTTCCTTCTTCTATATGATTAGAGTGAAAAGTATCAAAATTAATGCAGACTAGGCAAGCATAAACAACAAGTAGCTTATACGTACATATTCGTTGATGTCAAGTAGCTAGGAGTCTATATTCACTAGCTTCTAAAAGTCTGAAATAATACTCTGCATGCAGTAATGGCAGGTCAACAGCAAGGAAACTAAGGCTTTAATTTCACATATGAGTAACTGTTGCATCAGTTTTATTCTTTCAGCTCAAGCTCACATACTAATGCAAATGCTTTAGTTTTTCATTATGTTCACAGTATTTTGTTTAGATATCACAAAGATGATTCCATCTGCCTCTGCATTTCAACTTGTTCACATGTTTGTCTTGCATGAAGTATACTTTTCTACAGCATGGGTACAAACCCAGAAATCCCCAAGAACGAAGACAAAAGAGAAAAATATAAAAGAAGCCAAATACACACTGAACCCGGGGGTAAAGAACAGTGTGAGAGAATCAGAGGTGTGAACAGGATCATGGGCAAAGAAACATGTGGAATACCAAGACTGTCTTTATTGGCTTGTGAAATAAACGACCTGTATATTTCATGCTCTTCTATAAGTAATAAAATATGAGTACTGGGAAAGATAAGATCGTGAGTAGGGGAACAGAGCTCTAGGGACAAAGAAAGCTTCACTCCAAGTAAATCTGATGATTCATCTTTTTTTTTTCATTCTTAATTCTCCACTTAAACAGTGTTTATTTATTATTACATTTAAGTGTAGAAAGTCCACCTAATTGATTATTTCTCTTCCATATTTATTGTTACATTTCCTCCAGTTCTGACAGGTTTCTCTAAGATTTAAGATTTGTCTCAATTACACCCTTTTATAATTCTGATTAGTTTCCAGGTTGATTTTGTTGAGTTAACATTATTTGTCTTGTGGGAAAAGCCTCTGTTTATACGTGCCAAGCTTACTGAAATCCCTTTTCTGTCTTGCCATTCCCTAAATTAATATATGAAACAAAAACATGGTGATCTATGTCAGCTAAGGCAGAACTGTACATACAGATACAAAGTAAGCAAGGTGATTAATCATAGATATTAACAGGAGAAATACACAATCACCTCATCTTGAAGACTGAAGTGATAAAACATGGAGAATTTTAACAGTGATGATAAGACTTTCAGCTCTAAGTTAGTTGTTTTGGGGTTTTTTCCTGTGCTATTTTAGAACACTTCTTTGTCTAGAGCACTTTGATGGAGGCAGTCTTGAGCATGCTTGGAAACCATCAGCAGCTCAGTGCCTGTTTCTTTGCAAAAATACCAAGTAATGCCACAGTCAAATAAGAGATGGATGGCTTCAGGCAAGGCAAAGCACAGGGTGTTGCAGGAAAGTGTTATTTTGCAGCATTGAAGTAGCATATTCCTGGTGTGTATATTCATAGCCAGCTATAGAGCTGCCAAATCCCGTTCTGATACCCTTGCCCAGGATGGCCAACCAGCTGGGGCAACACCTGTAAACTTGGCAGGAGTTATCGGTATCTCTTAAAGGCATGCTACTTTGCGTCTCTTGGTGGGAGACCTGTAGTTGGAAAAAAACCCCAGATGGCTGTGCTGTCTGAATCTCAAGCCTGCTCTCTATCAACATGGCCACTATCCTCCTCAAAGTCCTGGAAGAGCAGCAGTACAGAGCTGGAACATCAGGAAGCACTACAGAGGTCTGCATTTTGCCTAACTTTGCATGGTACCTGTTTTTCTCCATGCAAAACCAGATCTGTACCACTTGATTGCACACTGGCTAGGAGCTACCATTCCCATGAAAAAGACAAGGGAATCCCACTTAACCATATTAAGCAGTGAAAAGATTTGAACTGCAATTGTTTGTTCAGGTCTAGTTGACACATTCAAAAAACAGGAATCCTAGCTGCACCAAAACCAGAAAGAAACTCTTAGAGGGTTGTTTAGGCAGCCTCGGAGCAATTAAGTGATAATAGAAAACTAAAAATTGGTTTGTTTGGTTTATGAAAGTAAAATCCAATATAACATATTATCATGGTCTCCAAATATTTTGGGTGAGGCTAATACAAGCAAGGGAGCAAAAAGTGCTATTAAAGGGCAAAAGAATTAATAAGTATAAAGCTTCTATAAATGTTTTTTCTGGTACTCTGAAGGTTGTTGCTCTTCAAGAAGCTCATAGCTTCAGGAGTAGCTTCCCTAAACAAGGACTGGGTGCAAAAGAAGCAATGACTGAAAAGTAATCACAGATGGCAGTAATCACTGACTCCATGTGGGAGAAGGTAGAGGTAACTAAGGACATAGGTATCTTTGCTACAGCAGCTCACAGCCTGCAGATATGACTTCCTCCACAGCTCTGGGCTGGGGTACTACTGCTCCCCCTTACATCAGCTATTTTGTCCTGTTTGTTGGTACTCTTTGTTCAGTACCAGGTGAGTTTGTTGAATCCGTAAGGAAACCAAGGATGTTTATTCTCATTGAAGGTGAGGGAGCCAGCACCTCACACTTGCCTCACTTCTCATCCATTGCTGCTATTTAGTGTCTCTTCCCTCCTCCTACTCCTTTATATCTTCTCCTTGCCCTCTTTTCTCCTGTCTAATCACAAATTTCCCTCCCCACACACAGGATTCTTTCAGTGAGTGGGATCACTTCTCCATCATTTTCCCTTGCAGGATCTGCATTTAATATATAAGTGGAGAAAAGAGGGGAGGAGAGTAAATGTCATCCTCTTCCCTGAGCCCAAGGTTTTTGTCTGCATTTTCATCAGTCTAGAATAAACTTCACTCTTACATCAGGTGGGCCTGGAGGGATTCTGGACCAATTTTACAACTGCTATTTTTTCTCCTGGAATAGATGAAGAAACATAACTGTTGCCTCATATTCAAGTAAATGTGGTACTCTCAAACTAAGACTAGATTTAATTTTGAAAGCAACTGTATGACATAATTCCCTGAGATGCCTTATGGTCCAATATTTCTAACTCTGTCCTGTTGCCAGTGAATGCTAATTTTCCAGCACCCACTTCCAACATTTCATTGTCTTGCCACCAGAAATGTATTGCACATCTCCTACACAGCTCTGTGGCAGTACACCCCTACCGGAATTTTTAAAAGATACTGATCCCTGACTAATGCTTTTATTTCTTACTTAGGTGTATCAGTGGCTGTTATTTCCTCCAGTGCTTTTTCTGACCATACAGAAAGCACAGTTTATGCCACTAGACAGATTATGTCAACTTGTCATTTCTGTTTTATTACACCAAGCTTACCTAGAGATATCACTCAGCTTTGTTTTTGCAGTTTCAGCTGAAGATTATAAAAATATTGTAAAACAAACTGTGTTTTTTACATGTGAGTACTGAGAGAGTATGTATGAGAAGGAGGAAGGAGTGGGGGGAAGGCGTTTTTAAGATTTAGTTTACTTCTCATTATCCTGCTCTGATTTTTTCAGTTAATATCTTCAAGTTGAGTCTATTTTGCCCACGATGGTATTTGGTGAGTGACTTCTCCCAGTTCTTATCTCAGCTTATGAACCTTTGTTATATTTTCTCTCCTCTGTCCAGATGAGAAATGGAGTGATAAAATGGCTTTGGTGGGTGCCTGGCATCCAGCCAGGGTCAGCCCTCTACAGATACTTGCTTTCACATTTGTAGCCTTTTTTTTTTGCGGCTATCTAGGAAATAATTCCCAATGAAAATTGTAGATATAAAAATCTATTTTATCTGAACATCCTGCTCACCTGTTTTAATGTTTATACATTCTAGAAATACATTGACTATTACACAAACAGTACTGACAAAAGTGCTACCAGCAGTTTGAGAAAGAAAAACTGATTATGCTTATTTTAACATTATTCTCATGGTGCATCCTTTTATTTATACTATTTTGATTGCAATCTTCCAAACTTTATTGAATGTACTAAAAACTTTATTTGGAAGTGTGCCCTCTCCTGAAACAGATCCTCCCAAACATTATATGAACTTCTGTGATGGACAGAGGACTGTTTTCTGAGCAGTTTCCACACCCTTCCAGATACCATACTCAAGCTGCTAGCTTGCTGTCAAGTCTCTCAGTTTCAAGTTCCTAATGTTCAACGTCTATGCATTCTTTGCATATCATTTGAGAATAGCCAATTAAAAGTAGACATAACCTCACATAAACCTGCCCCTTTATCTGGCAGATGCAGGAATTCTGAATTGGGAGAGAGAATATTCAGATTTGTAGCCTAATGCAAGTTTTGCAGAGGCTTGATACTGCTCACCAAGTTGTTGGGAAGGAAACTGGAGGAGAAGGAGAAAGAGCTATGTCCTCCGAAGTACAATATGAACTGCTGGAGGGAAGAAGATACATTTGCAAATCACAAATGTTTTATTTTCACACCTTGTTGAAGAAGTGTACCATTATACTCGTTAAATTGAAGTATACTGAAGTTACTGTTTTCAGTTTACCTCTTGTAGATTAATTGTGTTTTCTAAGATTTAGTTCTTCGTGTGAAATGTGATGGCCGTACTGTGAAAATCTAACTTAGAAGATGTGCATTTTAATTCCTTGGCCAGTAAGTTAGCTATAATGTTATTTTCTAGATACAACTCATACAGTCACTTTAATATGAGTGACAGATAGAGTCAGCCACTGCTAACATTGGATTTCTGATGTTTGCTGAGTAGCCAGTACCATTAATATATATCGTAAGTAGCACTCAGTATAATTAGAATTCACATAAAAAAAGGACACCTATAGAGAGTTGTATAAAGGGGAAGTAATTAAAACCGTAGTATACTACTTACCTAAAGGTGTAGAGTTAAGGCTTCCATGGCAACCTTAACTCTGCATTTCCTGCCTTTAGTGATTTCAAAAGCTCAGCTTCACCTCTTCCTTTAATATAGTATTTCACACTGAGTAGTTTCACGAAGGGTTATTCTGAAACCTGATGTTTCTAGAACTCCTAATACTAACCCAGTTTGCACAGCAACAATTACAAATTATTCAGAAAAACTGTACTAATACATAGTGCACAACAAAGCTTGAACTTGCCTCAAGCTGGTGTAATGTATTATGGATATGTGGTAGCCTCTTCATAGATAAGGTGCTGGCAGCTTCCCTTTGGATCTGTTTCACTTCCTCTGTGACACTGGCTGAAGAACTATCTGGCCTGAAAAACACCATATTAAAACTGAAGACAAGAAGGAATATGCCTGCAAATATAAAATTGGAAAAATTATTTTATTTGAATTACAACTCATGAAAAAACATTTGCAAGTGCACCTGGGAAAATGGTGGTAGTGAATATAAGCAACACTGTGAATTGCTGTTCAAAACTGTTCCGATTTGGAACTTCTAACTTTTGCTTAGATTTCTGTATCTTATTTCAGGAAGTTTGTATGGGCACAGATATATGTGTCCATCTCTTGGCTACCTGCATTTTCACATGAGCGTCAACTGTTATGGCTTACTAGTAACATAAATGCTATCAACTTGAGAGAGGCACCTGGTTTTCAGAGCCAAAGTACATAGGACCAGATCTTTATAGGATGCTTTTCTTAAATGGTTATTAAAAACTGTATCTTCAGTTATTCCTATTGTAAGTCTTCATAAAAAACTTTTGAAGAAAACATATATATACATATTGCAAAGCTTAAGGTAATCTTCGGCCTTGTTAACAAAAATGTTCTGATTTCTTGAGCAAAACTCCTAAACACTAGTACATTTTATTTCAAAGCTTTTATGGTACAGGAAAATGTTATTCATTCATCAATGTCTATAAGTATCTGACTGGCCAAGACAATGGAGCCAGGCTTTTCTCAGTGGTGCCAAGCAATAGAACAAGAGGCAATGGACAGAAACTGATACACAGGAAATTCCACCTGAACATGAAGAAGACCTTTACTGTGTGCGTGACTGAGCACTGGAACAGATTGACCAGAGAGGGTGTAGAATCTCCCTCACTGGAGACATTCAAGCACCATCTGGACATAGTCCTGTGAAACATGCTCTGGGATGACCCTGCTGGAGCAGGGAGGTTGGACCACATGACCCATTGTGGTCCCTCCCAGCCTGACCCGTTCTGTGATTCTGCCAAATGTATTTGAAATTTGGCAAATTTTAGAGTAGCTTTTGTGTAAGTAGACCTATAATACTCAGAATATTGATATCATTAACAATCTGCTCCATGGGGGTAAGATTAAGATTAAGGAATTTCTTAGTCAATAGGTACACTCTTTGAAAACAAAGCCACTATGTAAGGGTTTTTTCCCATAAAATACTGTCATCATTTACATCCAAGTGACGAAATTTAGTTCTTAAACATGAACAAGCTCATGAATCAAATAAAACTGAGCATTCAGATGCATTTTCCACAAACAAGTAAGTGACCAAAACTGGAGATAAAAACCTGAAAGACACAGTAAAGACATATAATACAAGAGAATTTATGTTGGTCCCCAACAGATAGCTCTTGAAGCCTACTCAGACTCTGGCAGTGCACACAGGAGATGTTCGGAAAGCAGAACATAGGTAGGAAGTTGTATTTTATTTACTGATTCACAGCAGGATCTTCCCAATTTGTTCAAGTCTCAGTATGCTCACTGAGAACCCATAAATTCTAAGTGCATGCTTAAATGTATCAATTTTAAATCAAATATAAAATAGAGATAATGCTGACTTTATTAAATGTTTAATTCAGGAGAGAAAAAAATTGTATCTGTCTGCCCTGCAGTTTGGGGACGTTACTATATGCATGAAGATAAGTTGATGGGTACGTATTGCCTCCAGATCCATTAACCTGAAATCAATTTCTTTCAACTACTTATAAAAACTGGGCAACAGTGGATTATCTACTAGACCTTTGTAAAAACAAGAAAATTCCTATTTAAATCTTAATCCTCAGAAACTGACATGTCAGGCATGTCCTTCAAAAACTTAACTGACTAGTTTAGGGCACAAAGAACATGAATATCCTTCTAAGGGTACAGTGGATTAATACAAAACTAAGTGGAAAAAACCCCAGTTTTGTAGAATTGTGCAGAATAAATTGGCATTATCCACTGTTTTCAATCAAAATTCATGACCCTGTATATTAATTTTAAGACGTAGCTTTCTTCACACAAGAGAGAAAAGATTAAAGTTTAGGAAAACTTAGACCTTCCTTTAAAACACTTGTATTTAAAGGAGTGTAATTACAAAATTTACAGAAACAAAGCACTGAAGTAATAAAATTACTACCAATTACTCATTAATCTAACCAGAGCAGAGCATTAACCATATATTGTAACAACTTAACTCTCATCAAATGCATGTAGTATATTTTCAACAGTAATCTAAATGGTGCATTACAAAATACTCATCTGAAAAAGATATAAGGATAATTCATATGTCGACATCCCAAATAAAGATAACCGTAAATACATATTTTGCTATAAGTCATTATTATAGATTTATTAAATCTGTATTTTATCTGGATTTTAAGATTTAAAGCTGGAATTCACAGATTTAACATACATGTTTGCAGAGTTCTCTCACACTTTCATTTTGATATTAATTATGCCTATGATATTATTACATTTCATAAATTCTGTAGAGTATATTATGAGATATCTATATGCATATAAAATTAGCATACTGTATGTAATAAATATATCAACTGATCTCTCACTTAAAAAGCATTGAAGAAAGCATATAAAGGCATACATGTGCATCACTGAATCTGGCTGTTGAACATCAGAACTAGAATGCTGCACAGTGGGGAAAAAATACTGCATTTGTGTAACTATTCATTAATTTTTCATTCGGTATTTACTTGCTAAAGTTTTGAATCTTGCTTTTAATGCCTTTGTGCCTTTTTAATATTGTTTTCTAATGTACATCTAACTTATGTTCTTTGTATTATTATTAAAATCTTGTATTGTTTTCCTGGGGAAAGCTGCTTTTTCTCTGGTACACAAAATTTGTTTTAGACCTAAGTCTCTGGTTTGGCTTCAATCCCAGAATATCCTGATTTCTAAATGAAATGCAAAGCCTTTCATATGGGTATCATGAATAAAAAGCTTCAGTCTTCACAGTAGATCCTGCACTGTTTTAATTCCTGTTATAGTGCCATTTATTTCATTGTAGTTAATTTTTTTATTTTAATATATGGGCATATATTTTTATTTAATATATGTGGTCTCAGTACCAAATATGAAAAAGGGACACTTAGAATGAAGCTTTGTATTGACACAAGTTTCATTATTTCAGAACTGGTCCCGGAGACTAACAACATTATAAATGATCATATATTACAGGTGGTTTTGAAACTTTAAAAATGTTTCAAGTAATTTAAATATTTTCCCAGTAGGGAAAGGGTATACAAATACACATTTTTCATCACTCTTAATGTGTGCAGTAGTATAGGTGCTCTTTTATAAGGCTGTTTGCTATGATAAAGCACATTCTAACCGTACACCTGTTGGAGTTCCCATAGGCGTTCTCAGGTACCAAGAGGCAAAGAAAAGAGTCTGTAGACTTTTTAAAGATTAAGCAAAGGTTGCCATAGAGGAATTGGGTTTTATTCTTCATTTTTTCCTCCTTGAACTACTGACAATTGAGATGCTTTGATCAAACGTTCCATCACTATTTACCTTCAGAGACTAACTAGCTGGAGCACTTCAGCTCCAAAAGTTTCAGAAAATTGCAAAAAGCACCAAATAGGGAGTTTAATGTCGCATAATGTTTTTCATTCTATGAGAGAGATTGCAGATGGCTCATCAGAGTTCTCTTTGTCAATTACTTCTGGAAACCACTCTCTTTCATATTATGGGGGAGCTGGGTTTGTTTAGTATCAGAACTAAGTATAGTTTGTAGTTTACAGAGGGTGGCTTTAGACTCTGCTTCTATTATAGATCATAAATTTCCTTCATTGATCATTCAGTTTCATTGCTGTTGTTCAAATAAATCAGTTTTACAACCAGTACCATTTTTATTCTAATGCAAGCATCTTTTGAGGCAGAAACACAACACTAGTCCTAATGCCTTTCTGTTTGGAGGAATATGTTGGAATTACTAGTGCAAGTTCTCAAATTCTTTGTTGTATAATTGTTCAGTTGAGTATCTCTTGACCAGCAGTCTGATTCCCAACTATAACCAGGAGTAAGGCTTTGTATGTCTTTTCTAACAGAAGAGTATCTGTAAACTGTCTGAGATCACAGTCAGGGTCAGGAAGAAAGACAGCACATATTGAAAAAATAGAACAGCTCTCAGCACATCAAAGCACAGAGATTTGTCTCAGAAGGCTGTTGGCAATTTGTAAAATGTCAGGTTATTTCAGGTGCCTCACTGAAATGTGTAGCTAGCTTGACAAGTGAATGCAGGTAAGACATGGGAAAAAAATCCTTAAGAGTGAACAGTCTGTGCCAAAAAAAAAAAAAAAAAAGGTTATTTAGTATCTAGATTGATGCAAACACAAAATCAGCGTGCCTTGTGCCAAAGAGCAGAGGAAAGGGAGACCAGGAAAAAACATAGCAAGACAAGTTACTTCAATCAGTAAAGGCATTCCTAAATATTTTTTTCTTTCTTTTATTTATTTTTTTTCATTTTTGCTGTATAAAAAGATGTTGATTTTTAATACCCTGCTATAAACACTGCCTGCTGCCAAGTATATTGATTGTGTTAGGTTAGATGTATTGTAGGTCCCATGGCAAATGCGAGAAACCTAGAAGCACGACATGCTTTTGGTTAATGGATAGATTATGGTGAGAAGAGTGGTCAAATGGTCTGGAGAACACCATCTGAATGGGGCATATAGGGAACTGCAACTATAAGGAGTTGTATCGCTCACTTCTAACAGTTACGACACAGATTTTCTACCTTGAGCAGAAGTAGAAAGTTAAGTCTTGATTCCAAACAAATAGCCCAGAAAGATTGTCATGGTTTAATCCCACCCGGCAACCAAGCACCACATAGCCACTTCCTCACTTCCCCACTAGCAGGATCTGTGAGAAAATCAGAAGGGTAGAAGTTAGAAAACATGGGTTGAGATACAGACAGTTTGATAGAGAAAGCAAAAGCTGTGCATGCAAGCAAAGCAAAATAAGGAATTTATTCACTGCTTCCCATGGACAGGCAGGTGTTCAGCCATCCCGAGAGAGCTGATTCCATCACAAGTCACGGTTGCTCAGGAAGACAAAGAGTATACTTACAAATGCCCCCTCTTCTTCCTTCTTCCTCCCAGTTTATATACTGAGCATGATGTCACATGGTCTGGAATATCCCTTTGGTCAGTTTGGGTCACTGTCCGGCTGTGTCTCATCCCAGCCTCCCAAGCAGCCCCAGTCCCCTCACCAGAATAAAAAGATCTTAAGGGAAATTTCTTTGTGGCTGAACTTTGCTTTGCATCTTCATTCCCAGTATGCCATTAGGATTTGTCTCTCATAAATGTAATGCTAACCATAGCCACAAACTGACCCTTATATGAAGATCCCATGTCATAGCCAAGATGATAAAAGTCCTTTCACAATCCAAACTTTCCCTTGTCAGTCCATTTGCAGTCCCAATCCACCAGGCCCCTGCGTTTTGTCTCCTTCTTATCTATTAAGTCTCTCTGTGAGTAGCCAGAGCCTTAAACCATAACAACTCCAGCTGTGGCCTGCTCTCAGCTGAGACAGCCCTCAAGTCAGAGTTTTGAAGTTGAGCACGCCTTCATCTTACCCCTTTCTTCTCAAATACGGGAATTTCAACAGTGTGTGTATGCACAAACTCACTGTTTCAGTACCTGCTCATGCCAAGAGCTCACTTATGGTAAGTGTCCTCCGCAAGAAGGAATCACATTAAAGAGGACATTTAGGTGCTGGAGTGTGTCCAGTGATGGACAACAAAGCTGGTTGAAAGGAGTAGAAAATGTGTCATATGAGGAACAGCTGGGAAAGCTGAGTTTGTTTAGTCTCAAGAAGAGGAGGCTCAGGGGGGACCTTATTGCTCTTACAGCTCCCTGAAAGGAAGGTGCCAGGTGGGAGCTGGTCTCTCCTACGGTGCCTGCAAGACTACAGGAAATGGCCTTAAACTGAGACAGGGAAGATTCAGATTACATATTATAATTTTTTTCCCCATTATTAAGGTGGTCAAGCATTGGAACAGATTGCCTAAAGAGGTAATTGAATCACCTCGATATGTTCTTCAGCTGTTTGGATCTGGTGCTGAGTGATAGTTTAGTAGTTTAGGGGTTAGAGTGGTAGTGCTGGATGGATGGTTGATGGACTACATGATCTTAACATCTCTTCCAAAACTGATGATTATATGATTCTACGATTTTGCTTCTGTCATCCTTCAGGGAGCAAGCATGTCAATCTGTTTGTGACCTCAGATTAACCCTAGCGTGCCTACAATGCATGTCGGCCAAATCCTAATGTATTTAGCCAAATACAATACTTCGGACACATTTCTGAACAGCAGCTCAATTACAGTCGGCTAGTAATCATAGAAAGCAAACCAGCCGCACTGTCATGTCTCTTTCGGCCCCCGCCAGGACCGGGTGCGGGCGGAGCGCGGTCACGGTCGCGGCCGCCTCTCGCCCGTCCCTCACGGAGACCGCGCGAGCGCCCTCCCTGCGCCCGGAGCCGCCCCGCGCACGCGTCCCGCCGCACCGCTAGGGGGCGTGCGCCCTGGAAGGCGGCGGCGAAGTGGCGCAGGAGCGGCTGGAGGGAGCCCTTCCTGCGGCGGTCCGGCCGCTTCCTGCCGCATCCCCGCCGCTTCCTGCGGCGTCTTTGCATCCGGGGGACGCGACGGCGCTCAGCTGCAGGAACTGGTCTCCGCTGCCCACCCCGCACGGTGCCTCCCGCAGGCCCGTCCCGCCTGCCTCCTCTCAGGCCCTGCGTGAGTGTCCTGTGGGGGTCTCGCGTGGACGTGACAGGGAGCAGCGTCAGGGGGTCGGGCGGTGGCCCCAGGGGTGGCGGTGGCCCCCGACGCTTCTCCCGGCACTGGGGCTGGGGGCTGGCGGGCCTCCGTGCGCGCGGGCTTACCTGCACGGTTCACTTGTGTGACTCTGTGGGAAGTACACGCTTGTTTGGAAACGGCGCCCACAGGGACAAAGGTACCTGAACTGTAAGTTACTAAACTGTTTAGGAGAGCCTGGCAATTCCTGGCGAGGTAAACAGTGCTGAAAGTCGCGGTAAAGGTCGTTGTCACTATTGTAAGGCAACTGTGTTGTTGCATTGTTTTGGGTTGGGGGAGGTAACTCCTCCATTCCTTCTCTTCCTGGTGTTTACAGCTTCCAAGGCTAAACCGAACGTGTGTTTCTTCTGCGCCTAGCTCTTGAATTCTCATTCATCGTTCTGTTACTAGCTAATTGTATCCATAAGCTGCTTATGTATACGGTGTGCTGTGGAGAGTGCCTGGTCTCCTCAGAGGGGGATGAGGCATGTTAACAGTTGTTCTGTTTATTAGAAATGGAAAAGTTTGGACAGCACATAAATACTCATTCAGACTACATGTCAAGTAACTTTCTTTTTATGCAACTCGCTGTCATTTCTTTGGCAGAACTGAAGGTGAACATCCATTAATGCATAATGGTTCCCCTCACCCACCCCATCAAACGGGAAAAAAAAAAAAGGAAGAACTGTAATAACTTTTTCTTAGAGCTAGTGCAGCAATGTCCATGTATTTACTATTCACTAGTGTGGGTTGTCATCGCAGGAGATAAGAGCAAAGCCAAACCCAACCACATAAACTCCTCATTATTCATTTTCCTATGCTCTATGCTAATGCTGCCTGCACTGATAGAGCTATCTGGCCAGTTGTGCCAGAATCAATTTTAAGTTTAACAGATAGTAAACCAACATTTTTCTATGACAGAATCTATTCAGTTAAATAATACTGCGAATGTATGATATTCTTAAAGCATGATTAGATTAGTTGCAATTGGTGTCATCATTTGGCTGCTTTTTTACGTGTCATGTCATGACAAAATACTAACTTCATGACATAACGTGTAGTTCATGATTAGCTGCATCTTCATGCTCTTATGATGTAGTCAAGCATTTCTTTCCATATATTGAGAACCTCATTGTGGAATGTTTGAACTAGGAAACAAATTCCACTGTTACATGGTGCTTTTCCCTGAGATGAAAACTTTTATATCTTGTGACATTTAATTTTTCTAAAATTAAACTTAAAATTGAGGGGACCAAATAAAAATTCACTTTTAAACATAAATAAAGTAAGCAGTAATTATGAGACTTCAGAGTATACAGTATTTTTATTTAGTGTCTTGTACTGAAAGGCAATAAAAGGTACCCTGTGATCACCATGGTCTTAAGCAATTCCTGGAAGTATATTCTAGATTACTTAAATTTTTAAACCAAGAGCTTAAAAGGTAACCAGTATTTCTTTCTGCCTGATTTCAATTTCTTTCTTTCTTTTTTTTTTAATGTAGATAAAAGAATACATGTTCACTTCAAGTAGAAAGGAGCATGTTCCCAAATTCTTCCAACTTGGGTCGTCCACCCTTCCCTCCAAAATATCAACAACAGAGTACTTTTTTCACTAAACTTCCTCTAAATATACCTCCTAGTCTTCTTTCTCACCAGCAAATTATCGTTCCTCCGATTCATTTTCGCACTGCAGTGTAAGTACAGCAAGATTTGATAGCAGGGGTTGGGTCTGAAAGAAATATTCCTGTTTATGGAGGATGGTTTTCACTGTTTTTAACACTGAACTGTATTGAACGTCACAAAACATGAAGATGTCACATGTATAAAAAAGAGCTGTGTCATTTCTCTTATGGACCTGCAAATCTTAATGCTCGCCTGCATTGGGCATAATGCATGAGATGCCATTGCACTGATTAGAGTTGTTAATCCACAGTTCATTTTTAAAGCTCTTCAATTGTATTTGTTTACTGGGGAGAACAGGAGATGAGAAGGGGGAGAAAAGTTTATTCTTGGGTCTATATTTCAAGACACCATTGTGTTCTTTAGGCTTTTGAATTTAACAGTTCTTTTCTTCTTACACATATGCTGTCAAGAATGACCATTTTCTGTTTTAATGAAATACATATTATAAACTGAAATATGTCTTCATTTTGAATAGAAAAGAAAGATGTATTCCTTCTAAGAAAAAAAAAAATGACAAGACTTGTAGAGTTTAATATTCAGTTAACAAAAACTACCGACCCATAAAAAGCGTCTTGGTTATCTTATGAATAATAGTTATGGACTGTAGTCTTTCTAGAGCTCTTTTGAGTGGAAACATTGAAGCTACTCCAGCTGTTACTCCGGTAGTTACACTGCAACCAATGACTTATGGAAGTGTCAGTCCTGTGTCTACATCGGATGCCCTGACGTCATTTCAAGGAAGAAAGTAAGTTATTTGTATACGTCTGACTACTACTTGTTGTAGTGTATCCATTGTGAAGCTTGTCTGTTATCAATTTCTTACACAATTTGAGTTGTGTTAGAAATTGCAATACTGAATACTTTTTTCTTTTTGATGGAAACAGGCCATATATTGGCTCTTTAAAGCATTGTACCTGTTTTTGAGAATCTTTGTACTCATAAGTGACTTCCTGTACCTAGTTTTCCTCCTCCAACAGCTGTAGCCTTGCAGAAGTGATTTAAGTGATTTATTGTAATACTGCAATGGATTGTAGTCTGTGTGGGATTGACTTTAAACAGGTTTGTGTCAATGAATGTTCTTTTCCTGTTAATTTGTCAAGTTAAGAATAAGAGTGCACCCTCAAGGTTTTATGGGAATTGCCATGTTTTCCTGATGACACGTGAGGTGTTTTTCCTTGTTTTCTTAATTATGTGATGTATTATTTTTCAAATACAAAGTGTGAAATTCAAGCATGTGTAAGTTCTCTTTTTTAAAGAGGATTTTATGGAAACCTAATTTTTGTTGTTTTTGTAAAAAAATTAGCTTGAATTTACTACCTTTGTTATTTTAGTTACCACAGAAAGATAAATTTTACATAAATGTGGGGTTTAATTTTCTTTTAATGCTTTAGAAAAAAACCCTGTTGTCTGTATCAGTTCAGATATACTAGTTGATAAGTGTTTCTGATAGTTCTGGGGATCAGCTGATTGGAAGGAGGTTCTATGTAGTCTGTCTTCAGTACTATCTCCTGTATATTATTTCTCTCCCAAATCTAACATGAAAAAATAAGCACAATCAAATATATGCTGTTACGTTATAGTTGGGTATGTAATTATTCCATGAACTAAGGAAGTTCCTGATTTCATGCTGCATGCATCTTTTCCTCTTGAGCAGTCTGTTCTATGGAAAGCTATGCTATGTTGGGAGATTTGAAGTCATTTTACCCAAACGTGTCATTTGGGTTTCAGTTGGTTAGTGCAGGCACTTGCCTTAAAGAATTGCATCAATCCAATTCTAGGCTAGCTTCATTTCTGCAATTTTATGTTCTCTTTTCCCATTCCAGGTTTGTTTCACGTAGTACCTGGGATGGGCATGTCGGTTCTGTAGCATACTTGGGCTTAGTGAAGTAGTTATGTCATTAAGTGTTAATATTTAAACTTTGTAGAAACAGTGTTTTGATCATAAGTTGGAGCTTGTAAACTAGAGAAATTACACAGTGTCTCTCTCTAGGAGACAAAGTCAACAAAGCGTTCCAGATGATGCCAAACGGCAGCGGATTCATTCACATTCTGACACAACTGTAGTTAACCAAGCAGTGCCTTTACCAGAAGAACGTAGGCGCTCCTTCCCAGCACCAATTTCGATTCAGTCTCCGGTGTTGCATGCACATGGCTCACCAGCTTTAATTGGATGTGTCCCTCCTTTGCAAGATAATTTGTTTCCAGACCCTACAGAATCCAGGCTCCCTGTTGCCAAGGACGAGGTAATTGCTTTCTGTGCCTGTGCTTTACTTCAGTCTTCTGAGTAGGCAAAATCCAGAGGTGCTGTGGGAGACCACAAAAATTTCTGCAAGGGTTTTTGACAGTGTCATGAGATATCTATTGCTAAGCTGCCATTAGAAGGAGTATTGATAACTGTCGATGCCACTGTGGTTCTATATCACCTCCTTGTCTGTGCTCGGGTTTGAAGTATTTTTGTGGGGGCAGGGGAAGTCAGGGTATTGTTTCCTTGCGTTGTTTGATTTCCATCCTGATGTCAGGAAACCTATGTGTCTCCGCTCTAGGAAGTAAAAATTGTAGAAAAAGTCCATTTCTCACATGAAATGAGGTGGGGAGAATCCTGACTGAAAAAACCTCACCATAGTGATATGAGAGAAGCCCATTCTGAATAAATGCAGTATTTGGCCTCTAAAGATGTTCTCTATGTCTTTTCAAGAAAGCATAAAAGTTACTGGCGTAGCTGTTCTGGAATATAGAAGAGAATGGAGTGTAGTTTAGAACTGTTTCTTGTTCTGCATGAACATGACAGAAGGGTTGGGGTTTTTTAGTATAAATGTGCCTGTTTGTTATAGAATATAAGTGTTGTGAAAGGAGAACAGTTAATACCTCCTTCCAACAAAGATCGGACTTCTTCTTTAACAGTTTGTGTGGGATAAAAAAGAAAGCTAATTTAAATCAGTTTTTATAATAAGTTTTTTCTTCCTATTACTGGTAGGCAAACTGTTGACATTAAAGTCAGCAGAAGATATCTCTGGTCATTCACTCCTTATTCCCTGAAAGGCTGCATGTGCTGATGATGCAGAAATTATTTTCTGTGGTTTGACATTTTATAACAAATGGAACAGATTTAAATTTAAAAACTTAGCAGAAATTTCTTCTAGGGAATTATTCATTGTGAATTTAAGTGTAGTAAAACTCTAGACAATAGAGTAGGTCATGTGAAATGGTGCTGGGTTTTGCATAAAAAAATCCAACTTTCTGTGTTTTATGTAATTGCATCTCTGACAGGAAAGAACATTCACTTTGCTATGTCTTTAATTTTTGTATGTGTGTGTCCAGTTAAGTCAACAGATTATGGAGTTGTTTCAAGTGTGTCGGCAACAGGCCTCTGATTTGGACAGAAAAGAGCTCTGCAGAACTGAACTCCAGAGAGAAATTCAGCTAATTTTTCCACGTATGTTTAGAATTTGGTTACTTAATATCAGTTTGAATGTTCTTCAAGTTCGCAATTCTTCCTTCCTCTCAAACTGTAATATGTCACATTTTCTGTTACTCTTCTTTTACAGAGAGCAGACTTTTTTTGGTTGGGTCCTCGCTGAATGGGTTTGGCACTCGTACTAGTGATGGTGATTTGTGCTTGGTGGTTAAAGAAGAACCAGTAAGTAATTTAAAACATACATAGTTAAACATAGGTTTTATGTGTGGGCTATTAAAAGGCTGGATCCTGAAATGATAAAAAAATACTCAAATCTTTTTGATTTAATAACATAGTTTTGCACTCATAATAGCTACAAACTATGGGCCCAGTACTGTGCAGATATGAATTCAATCCTATAAACCTAACAAAACTTATTTTATAAAGCTTTACCTTTAATTCATAAGTGAAAAAATACAGCAAAAGGAAAGCAATGCCTAGAATGTGGAAGAAAATTGTTTAGAGAACTCCTTTAGATGCAGAAACAACTTCTAATAAGTAAAATTTCTTATACTGTTGTTTAGTTTCATAGCTACTAATTTTAGTGATCAAGCATAAAAAATATATGAAATATTTTTAGTGAGAAGAAAGTGTTATGAGTAGAAATTAAGTTAACAGAAGGGACATCTAAAGGAAATTTAAGTAGACCATAATCTTGAAAGAATTGCAGTGTCATTTAAAGGGAAAAAGAGGACATTTTTGTGTAAGTGGGACTAGGTTTTCATCTAGGTCTATGATTTTTAAATGTCTAATAATCACTTCGCATATTGAGTGTGGATTGTTCTGCCTGGCATTTGCTGTGATAACTGTATATGTAGGCTGTAGAATGTGTTGGTGTACATGTTCATGTCTTATTCTGAGAACTAATTTCATTTTGAAAGGAAAGCATGCTTACTTTGAACATTTAAGTGAGAGATACGAATTCTTTTCATTAATTTTAATACCACATTTCAGGTGAATCAGAAGACTGAAGCGAGACGTATACTGAGCTTAGTCCAAAAACTCTTCAGTACTAAACTTTGTAAGTTATCGTCTAAAGTGAGGTGGTAAGATTATTGGCATTTCTGGAAGAAGTATTGATGCACAATTGCAACTAATGTATGTAATTGCATCTTGTCTAGGTTCTAATCACAGTACTCTTTGAAGAAAAGCTATAAATATTTAGTGATGTTACTCCATGCTGATGAATGGTAATTAGAAAAACAACAGTTTTTCTTGAAAACTAGTGGACTTCAATAGTGGGTAATATCTCGGATGACTTTTGAATTGTGGAACACAATGAGAAGGGAGTAGATTTCTGTTTGGGAAACCTCTGTTAGTGTGCTCTTGCTAATATCTTAGATTGCAGTGTCTTCCTGTGAAAAATACTCTTAAGAATTTGTAAAATAAGATGTCACTCACAGTATACTGTATAGAATTGATTTTTTTCTTTTGAGAAGTAATTAACTTAGGTGCCTAGTGAAGAAAGTAATAAATGTTGGCAGTACCAGCACACACAGATAAAATACATCAATTCATAGTTTTTATAGGTTGTTGTTTAGATTCCCTTCAGATTAAGAATTCACATGGGCAGTTAAATGTGAAAACCTTCTACTTCAAAGAGGCTTTTGTATCATCCTTTGAATTATAAAATACCCTGACATTTACTGATATCAATGACTTTATCACCCTTCTTCCCAGACTTGTGATAGATTCTTTGATGCTACTCCTTACAGTGATGTTCTGAACAGTCCTGCAGTGCTAAAAGGAACAAACTGTAAATTTAAATGCAGACTTCAAAATTTCTTCATTGGCAAGCATGCATGCACAGATTTTAACAGCTCTCATTGAAGAAAGACTTGATAGATCTATTGCTGAATAGGCATCTGATATTTAATGCTTATTATACTGTATATTGACATTTGCATAAGTCTGAAAATTAATCTGGGTTTGTCTGTAGTGCAGCTCTCTCCAGTGCTTTCTGATAGCACAGTGATAAAATAGGTGTATTTTCAGGGATCAGAAAGGGAGCTTCTAAATAAGCAATCTTTTTCAAGAGCTCTTGTTCTGTGACAGGGTGTTAGACAAAATCAAGTCTGTTTACCAGTATCAGAAAGGTATGATGGTCATGTGCAAGTGATTCCCAAAGGTCTTTGTGCCTTTGCCTGTTTTTTTATGCTTTCATAATTCTCTGTTACCTTTCAAGTGCATTTGGTCAGCTTGATTTAATCAAAATGTTCTGTGGAAGGTAAGGCAGGACAAAGCACTGCTGAGATTACCACTCCTGTCAGGCGCTCTTAGTTGTGGTATGTAGAGCATCTCTTCAGAATCTTAACGTCACTGTGGTATTAATTCCTATACCTAGCAATCTGTCCTGTGTCTGTGTATGGATGTTTTGTGCATAGAACTAATAGGCAAAAATTGTTTGAAAATGTTCAAAACAAAAAGGCTTTGACACATGGGTCTTTCCATTTAGATTTAGCTAATTTGAAAGCTGTAGCTCAACTATGCCAAGGTTTACTACTTCTGAAACAAGAGATGTCCTGGTTTCAGCTGAGATAGTTAATTTTCTTCTTAGTAGCTGGCACAGTGCTGTAATTTGAATTTAATATGAGAATAATGTTGGTAACACATTGAAGTTTCAGTTATTGCTCAGTAGTGCTTACTATAAATCAAGGACAGCCTGTCTACCTAAAATTTATGAAGCTGCTTCTGATAAATATTGTCAAGTTTTGTGCTGCCCTGTTAGCATGTATGATGCTATCCTAAAATTTTAAGGTAATACCTCTTTGACAATATTAGTTAAGTATTTCTTTCTTCTGTAGAAGAGAGACTGCAGCATATTCTCAACAAGTGTGTGAGCAGTCATAAAACTTATTGTTGCTTCACATGAGAGAGCGGAAATAAACATAGTTTGGGCCAAGCATGAAAGCTAGGCAAAGTGTGTGCCAAGATGTAAGAGAAACAACAGAAGGGAGAAAATATAAGATGCCGTCTGAAATTAAGTTCTTGCTCTGGTTTTGTAAAAGAGTTAAAGGACAAAAAGAAATAAGGAGGATACTTGTGGCATAGGTTAAGTTTTAGAGCTTTTTTAACCTCTTTCCAGGTCACTTCAGTTCAGAAACTTGGGAGAAGTTTTTTCTGTCTGTGCCTCTCATAACGTCTCCTTCTTTGTTCTTGCACTCTGAAGTGTTCCTGTGCATTCCAATATAAGGACAGTAAGAGTGTGATTCTGTGCTTATTTCACCTTAATTTTATGATTGATAAATGAAGAAGCATTGCAAGTGCAAATTAGACCAGTCTCTTTCACAATTTGTTTTGTCTTCAGAACTTTTAAGTGCTATCTCTTTTATCCTTTTTATAGAGTTGAATGTGATTGCTAGATTAGCAGTTTTGGGAAGTGGATTCAGAATCGGTATAAGCTCTAGCTTATTTCAGTTTCGGGTCTGTAAAAGGTAACAAGTGTGAGCAAGAATTTTAGTCCATCAGATTCGAAATCTTTTAGCAGAGGCTCTTCCGTGTTGTCATTCTGCATCTAGAATACCAACTGAAGTGAAAATGTGTTCTCTTCTCAATAGTCTAATCACAGAGAAAAGTGGGGAAAAGCTTCTGGTATTTTATTCACTGTTTTTGTGGGGCGTGTTAGTGTTAAAGGTATGTATTGTGTTTCTCCTAGAGAAGAGAGATGTAGGGATAGCAAATACGTGATCCGTATCAAAGACTAGCTGATCACGTGTAACTTCTTGGCTTATTTGTTCAGATACCTGCACATGTATTTTTTTACAAGATTGGTTGACATTCCCAGAACTGTATGCTGAAGTCAATGTCTTTAGAAATGTGAAGCATTAATTTGGGGTGATAACTGAAGAGGTTACATCTAAACCGCTGAGAGTAAATGTCAGACTGATTCCTCACTTCAGATTCATCTGTGTGGGATTCATTTGAAAAACACCTTGGTAATATTAGATTGACAGGTGTTTACTGTCTGCATAAATAACAAAGAGGTGCAGTAGCGTTGAGACTAGGGTATCAGAGTGGAATCTGCCTAATGGTGGTCTAGTGGGAAATGTGTAACAGCTGGGACAAGCAAAGGAATTTGAATTCAGTTGAATGACTTTGAAGGAGTGTGCAGGTCGTTGAGTGAATTCCAAAAAATCAGCAGTTATTTCATCCTGTGGTGGGTTGTACCTTCCTAGATTCTTCATGAATGTGGATTCAGACTCCTGTGTTGCCCAGTTTTTCCTTCTATAGTATAACCCAATCAATGAACCAGGTTACATGCCCAGGATGCCAACGATGTTTTTGGCATATACCATGTTCGGGATTAATATTCTGTACAATTTCTTAATCTTTCATTCTGTAAAAAGAGAGAATTAAGCTGTTCAGTCTGAAATTCTGCCTGAATAAGTTATATATGAACCAGTGCTTAGTCTTCTTTGAAGTCATTTTATTCCTCTTTGCTAAGCTGAAGTGGTGTTCATGACCCAAAACGGGGAAGCAACTGTATAGATTTCTTTTCATGTATTTTGGTGTAGCCCCTCTGGTTGTAGCTTTCATGATCACATAGTCAGTTTACTAAGGCACTTATTCAACATGTATGTATTTCAGAATTCCACATCCTGTATTTGTGACTGTTTCTTCCCAGTATGTATGTATAAGCTACAATATAGATTCTGCTAACAGCATCATTGGTCTGAGCCAAGGAAGAGGATACCAGCAGGAATTTACTGCCTTCTAACTTCCTCTTTTCTCTTCTAACTTCCTCCTTGCTTTTTACCACCCTGTGAAACAGATTGGGATTATGTTTTGGGCTGTATCTTTTTTTCTTAGCCAACTAATTTGACACAAGCATCCATCAAGTGTAGGGAGGCATTTGCAGACAAGGATATGTTTGGAAGTGGATTGTCGCTAGAATGAATTCAGTTAATTTCTGAAGAGCATTGGTAAGGGTCATAGTGAGGAAAGTGGAATTGCTATGGCATACAGATAGACATCCACTGTTGTCTACCATGTGCTAGTGTATTGGGAATCTTTATCATAAATTTGGTAGTGAAAGGAAAGGAGTCAGAGAGGCAGACTCTCACTTTAAAAATGTTCTGGGATGCTGGAGGAGAGATGCCTGGATGTGTCTGAAGGTGCAGCTAGAGGCAATGCTTCTGTAAATTTTGCAGTCAGTGAACATGAATTGAAGTTACTTATTTAAGATTCTCCCATTAACATCAGTAAATTAGTAAGATTATCTTTTATTGAGTGCCAGTCTGTGTGTTGCTTAGGGTTGTACAGTGCATTAAAATCCAGATAAAAGATTGCCTCAGGTCAAATCTGTCTGAACGTGCATATCCATAAAATGGTTTCAGAAAGTCTTAAAAAAAAAAGAAGTTTGTTTTAATTGAGTATTGCTCAGCAGTGTTCCACAAAATATGAATTTGTCATCCAAAAGCAATGGAGGTGATGCTGTTTAATCAAGGTGGCTATTCAGCTGATAGAAGTACCTTGTTGCTTTCTCTGGGGGGAAAGAAAAAATCAGATTTTATTCAAGGTTATTTTTAGTCTGTATTACTTGTACTGTGCATGCTTATTTATGCTAATCTGAGGTTAATTTATAGAAACAATGGGAAAATGTATGATGTTGGATATGGACAAATACATCTGGTCCTAGATTTGGCAACAGAAGTTACTAAAATCATATTTTTTGCCCAAATTCATGTCATGTAACCTACAGGCTATACTTTTCTTTCTTTTCCATTACTTTCTTGGGCACAGTATTAATTCAGGATTATGGGAAACTGCTGAATATAGGCTGAGGTATCATGAAGTATAGGGAAATCACAACAATATGGCTGATGCAACAGTTTTGGGGAGCCAAGTGTGGAGGGTGCTTGGCTTTTTGTGAGTGGCTGAGCTTAGTACGTGTGAGTTTGGATGCTCTGGCATTGAGCCTATGTGTCTGTACTGTGTAGATAATCATCTGATAATCATCATCAATGTGGATTTATTGGATGTCCTATTACTATTAAAGCAAAAGGCAGATAAAGCTTTTCCCGTCTTTGATAGGAAGCATTGCCCTGTTTCCAGTAGCATTTCCTGGTATGTACTTTATCATTCAAATGAACAGTTTTCAAAACAAGTTTTAAGCCTATCACTAGCCCATCCTGGTTGGATATGTTCTTGCTCCTTTATTTTTGTACCTTAATTATAACTATTCAGGATTTCTATTACAAGTACTGTTCCATGAAAGCATTGTAGTACTGCATTCCTAACATTCAAATTTCTGGAATGTATTTCCCACAGAAAACTCTATGTTCTACTTTCTCCTCTAATGTTTAGTGTGGAGGGTGTTTCACATGCTTTCCTAGGTTGTTTTTTTTGCTACAGTTGCTAAAGGTTACTTAGTTTAGCACAACCCTGCTAAATATTATAAGCTGCTATTTGCTATAAATCAGTTGATAAGATTGTATTACAGGATATTTTATTAAGATCTGCATCTTGCATGAAACTTAATTGCATGGTTTTTTCCATTTCAGCAAGCTACATTGAGCGACCTCAGCTGATCAGAGCAAAAGTGCCAATAGTGAAATTCAGGGATAAAGTCAGGCAAGTATTCTGTTCAGCATAATCTTTTAGACTTTGACATGGGAAAGTGTTCTACAGATGTACTGTCCTTACGACTAGTCCTGCTGTTATGTGTGTTTATGTGTGTGGTGCCATAGTTGTATTGCAGATTTATAGATCTAACATGCAGTGGCAGTCAGCTTATTGCCTTGATGGTCTGAAGCACCTCTTGTGGTTGAGATGCTTTTTGGTTCCTGTGATGTGAATTAGAAGCAGTACATCACATATTTCTGTGGGGTTTTTGTACGTAGTGGACTCCAAGTTGACAAATGGTTTGACAGAAAAACAGTGGTAGGAAGAAAACTGTTGTGAAATATAACTTTGCTTGCTGTGCAGACGTAACTATTGAGCTATACAAACAACACTGAAACAAACTAGTTTGTGATGATGTTTTCTTGTATTCATTGTCTATTCATTATGAAGACATGAGAATAATTTAGAGGGATGTGCTAGGACAGAGAATGATGTATTTCATATTGTGTGTGAGGAAAATACCTGACAGAGGAAAAAGTCTTGCAAAGCACTGAAATGTGTTGACTGAGTAATGTTCATATCTTCCTGTGTTCATTGGCTTAGTTTTGTAACACTGATATGTATTAGCTTCCTATGGTAACACAGTTTCATTCTTCTCTGTACATTCGACTTTGAACAACTTTAATGTAGCTGTCTTAACCTGTATATGTGGTTCTAAAATTTTACAACCCTGTATCTGTATTTTAAAAACAAATAAGCCTACTTTTCTGGCCTCTCCCTATGAAAGCATATCACAACGTGTTTTTATCACGATGTACCTTTATCATCGTAAGGCTCCTGCCCTGATAAAACTAAATCTATCTTTTTTACAATTTCAACCGGTCTGTATCATCAATTTAACCTTTTGTTTCATCTGAGATTATATACACTTGTTGGTTTTTTTGCTTTATACTTTTTTTCTTCATTTACACCCAGTGCCATATTTACATGAGTATACTTGCCTGCCTTTTAAAAATTTGAATGTTTTTTACTTTCTCTTCTAACAGTGCAGAAGGTTGTTTCTTGTGTGCTTTCTGAAAGTATGATACTTGTCAAGCTCAGATTTGGGTTATATGGATTAGCTACATATAGCAATGCTAGTCATTTTGTATATAAATGAAATGATGAATTCCTGGCACAAATATTGAATGAGTTATGGGATTATAACAAGAATATTTTTTTCCCAATTTAAAATGAGAAAATAAACTTTAAAAAGAAACCTTAAGTATTGAACTGGATGGAAGTGATTGCGTGAGAAGATTTAAGTTGTTTTGTAAGCTCTTACAGTCCATAGTACAGTCACTTTTTCAAAAAATAATAAGTCATGATAGTTATATACCTTACAGATAGGATTTAAAGAACTCCTCATTTCCCACTAATCAAAGTATGATCTTCTGAGACTAGAAGCAGCACATTATATTTTTGCAGAGTGAAAACCAGTATTTTTCACCATCTGTTTTTCTGTATTGCTTTTGTGGAAGAGAGGTGTGGCAGGGAATGTCATGATTTTGGGTTGGTATTTTTTTTTAATTGTAGTTTGTTTTTGTTTTGTTTTCTGTCTTTACAGTTATCTTTGTCTTACATAAGCTGTCATCTCCATCCATGTTTTGTCTTTTTATTTAAGCATTTGTCTCTTTCTAGTCTCTTACTGGCCTCTTGACTTTTGTAGGCTTAGATGTACAAAGAATGCATACTCATGCATTTTTTCACAGAGGTCTTGAAAAATGGATTGTATATTCTGTACCCAGGGCACTAAGCCTGACTTTGCCAAAATTGAAAATTAAACATTACAAGCTTCCTGTGAAAGCTAGTTTTTTGATGCCCAGCTGCTGAGAGAAGGTGGTTGAATTCAGTGGGTGTTATCTCTATATCTGGAGATGCACATTCTAATGTGTTACCAATGGTCCATATATACCTGCAAATGGCTGTTCCCCTTACCTTGGTTCGGTGAATGAGGAAGCATTCAGTTTGTATTTGTTCTCTTTTATCATACTAAAACTTGGGGGTTTATAGTGCTGTAAAAGTAAGGGAAGATCATTGCACTTAAAGACTTACCATCTGTTTTTTTGGTAGTCTTTCCCAGGAAATTATTCTAATGCTGGCTCTGCTTCCTAACAAGCCTTTGATCAAATATCAAGATCTTTATACTACAGAAGATACAAATCCTTCCTCTTCTGCTGTGCAGTTGAATCTTTCCCTCTCCTTTAGTGCTTTTTAGTAGAACTTGAGTCCCAGCAGTACTAAACCTTTTTCACTTGCCACCACTGCAACAGCTATTAAACATGCATAGTAAAGTACAAAATAACTGCACTAGAACTTGCTTTGGTGTTCTGGTAAATAGTCTTCTTGTTAATTTGGATTAATTGGAATGACACATGCAAGCTGACTTTTTATTATATTTGCACATGCAGTTAATATGGGTGTTCATGCTTATATTTACAACTGTGAAGTGGTAGCTGAAGCTTGTTTATTTCCTGTACTTTTATGTACTATATTCTTAAAACATATAAAAGGCCCTGCTTGATACTAACTCAGGTTTAAAATTATGCAGTGGTTTTGATGCAAAGAGTGTTTTAATGTAAAAAACGTTTAAAAGATGTAAAAAATGTTAAATCTTCAAAATATGCAAAAAATTTCTTATAGACCTCAAATTATTGTCTCTTACCAAATTTAATGAACTTCAGGTCCATGTTCCCCTTATATAGTCAAGAAAATCCTAGGAACTATTTGGGCGAACAAGTGCTATGTGAATGCAACTTGTGCATGTAAAATGGAAATAGCTGTATATCACAGACAACTACTTCTTTGTCTAATAATAAGCTCTTCTTGTTGCAAGTTAGTGTTGCTGTGGCTTATTGACCATGAATGCAATATCATTTCTTGAGTTCTGTGAGTAGTTAGGCTCTATATGCAGTCGGAAATTCAAACTTGGGGGCAGGTTGTGTTGTAAATAAAGCAATTAGTGCTTGTTTGCCTTATTTAACCTTAACAGAATGAAAATTATCAAACCTGTTTTATTGCAAAACATGCAATGTTTGCTCAGAATTGATTTTATTCCAAAGTACTGATTCTCTCGTATCGTCATTGCAGAAATGGCTCTTACTTTCTAACCTCTTCCAGTTCTCTTTTTGGTTCATTGGCATAATTTCCTAAACTAATACCTCAGAGAATCCTTCCTGGTATCAAAACTTATCTGTAGTAAATCATGTAGTGCATGTCTAGTTGGGAGAAAGGTTTGGTAAAAATTTAAAAAGTTATCTTAAGTTGTCCTAAAGTCTAAATTTGTATCTACATGTATTCTTCATGTAAAACAACAATTTCATTTTTATAACAAAGGAGTTCAAGTCTGTAAGTGGCTCAGGTGCTACAAACAAAATCATGGGAATCATGGCATTTAAAGCTCTGAAGAACGTTTCTAGGGCTTTATATTAAAATTATATTTCTCCATATCTGTCACAAAGTAGGTAGTAAACATTGAGAAATTGAATACCATGATGCTTAATTTTTTTTTTCCTCCCTAATAGCAATGTGGATTTCGACTTGAATGTAAACAATGTTATAGGTATAAGAAATACATTCCTTCTGAGAACCTATGCATTCAGTAAGTTTTTATTTTATTTTCTTATTTCTTTAAACTTTGCTTTTTGGGTTTGTATTTTGGTATTGATGTGCTATGAACATTTAATTTAATACATTGTATTACTATATATATATTTACCTATTTAGCTACATTAAGTAGGTTTAACATAAGTTCTTGTTGCTCATTCTAAATATATGGAGAAAACAGCTATCTATATTTTTAATTTAATATTATAATATTCAGAAGATAGCAAAGATTCTTCGTATTAAGGTTCACATATCTACTATAAGGGCTACTTCAGGTATTCTGCAGATAAGAAGATCATGATAATAATGGTCATCTAGTGGTATAATCTCCAGTTTAGTTTATTTCCTTACGGCCAGTGGCAGCCAATTATTCATGGCTGATAGCCAGCTGTGTCTGTATGCTGTTGCAGAGTCTTTCCTTGGAAAATCCGAAGTACTGCTTCAGTATTTGTACTAATCAGATCAAAATTGAATTGTGTCTACTCAGGAGTTTGCATTTTAGGGAGAGATTGTGAAACAGCTTTGTGAAAGGAAAATAATAAGAACAGCACACTTAGTGGCAAACTAAGGTTTTCTTTCTTAGCATTGCAATGTCATTTGGCAGTTAAATACATAAAGGAGCGTGCCTCAGGCTATTTCTTTAGGGCTTTTGCATTTGTTCCTTTACCACCTTCTTCAGTTCTTGCATAAAGGAATTTCTTTCTATTTAGGGTAGGCAGTTACCAATAGAAGCTATCTTCACTAGTTAATTTTTACTACTATTTCTGTCAGATTAGTTTGTGTTCCATATTCGTGTTACTAGGAGAGTCTACGACTTGTCCTGGGTTAGTTGGTTAACTGTGACTTCTTCATACATTCAGGAAGGTGCATGACTGGAAAAGGATTTGCTTCCAAGTTTAAAAATATTAGGAAGTAATCATTGTCATTTACGACTGCGGATGAGCAGTCACTTCACCAGGTCTAATGTTGATATATTTGTTTGTAGCTTCTATCACAGATTGTTTTTACTCTTCTCAGAAAATCACTGTAGGGCAGACAAGTCCAGATGTGAAAAGAGCAGTGGAAGCAGTCCTAGTATCCCGCCTTTTCTTCTGTTCTGTTGTGGTGCTCCCTTTTATAAGACCAGCAAAATTAACTTCAATCTTCCTGATGAAGGCTAAATAATATTTTCTTGAGGTCAAGGAGTGAGTTAGTAGTGAAGGGAGACTTGTGATTGAAAATATTATCTTCTCAATGTTCTGGACGTTCCTAAATAGTAAAACTGTATCAGGCATGCAGCTTGTCTGTCATGTCTTCCTTGGATCAGAAAACTCAGGTGACATAAGGCAAACAAAACTAAATGAAAGCTTTCATCAGACTGTCTCTTTCCATATCTTTATAAGTAATATCAGCAAGGGTGGATAGCCTTGTATGTATTAGTCTCCTCACTTAAATGTGTGATTGAAGGGCTTCAACCTGCAGGGGGAAAAAAAATTATCACATTACCTCTAATGTGGAAGATGTATTGGTCTATTTTCCATTAGAACAAATTAGATGCTCAGGCAAAGAAGGGACTAATTGTCTTAGTGAACATGATAAAAAAGCTGAAACTCCAAATATTTCTGTGGATGCTCTTTGGTCTGTTTTGAAGTTAACTCTTCTGTGTTGGTGCATGGGTGCTCTAGAAAACATTGAGGAGGATGAGGCATGGTGAAACAAAATGTCCACAGAAAATGTGGGTAGATTAGGCAGAGCTAGAAGGTGTAGTCTGTGCTGTTATGTTACCAGTGGTTTGTTGAAGGAGGCATGTCTGTGATTAATCAGCAATTTTTGCTAGGTATTTTTCAGTTAGTGGAAGCTGGACTTTTTAGCTTTGTGCAAATAACATTACTGAGCATTTTATTGAGGGGTAGCTTGGATCAGAGTATCAGACAAAGTTTACTGGCCATACTGGACACTAACTTTATTGTATACAGATTACAGGCACTAGCAGACAGAATTTAGTATCTCAAAATGAGGTCAACTGAAAAAAGATCTTTTCTACTGTGACACACAAAGTAGTTGTGTTTGAAACTGGAGCCTATTTACATTTTTCTCTCATGAAAAAATCCTATTTCAATTAATGCATCTTCATATCGTGTCTGTACAGTACTTTTTTGGCATCTCACAATTAGTGTACTAAATTTTATTTTTTTGGTACAACCACTGGTGAACAATGTCATGAATAAGGTGATTAGTGATAAGGAGTTTGATTGTTTCCAAAAGGTCTTCCAGATCTAGTAGGACATTGATTGTGAGAAGAGTACCAGTCAACATGGGCATGTGTGCTGAACCACTCTGAGCATGTTGTGAAAAAATCGTGCTTGCTAGTTTTACAGAATAACAGAGACCACCCCAACTGGTGCAGTTGTAGGATGTCTTTTGTCCTCATGTCCTGATGAGCAGAATACAAAGCTTTGTATAATGATGTCAGGTTAGAAAGATACTCCAGAATGTATAAGCTTTTAAGGCCATTATAAGGCACTTGACTGAACTGATGATCTGCATACCTGCAAATAATACATTAAGTATGCTGCAGAGTCCCAGGAGTTTGTGGTGAGTGATGTCTACCTACAATAGATTAATACCTTAATTAGAAGGCTATCTGTATTCACCAGAATTTCAGAAGATGATACCTGGAATACCTTTCCTCATGAAATGCATTTGTGTTGATTTAAAGAGATACTGTATCTAACATGTCACCTACATAACAAGCTATTGAGGACAAGGCAAATTTAAAATTTATGTTTGTATGCAGGGGTTACTGCTCTCATGTATCCTGATGTAAACTTAAGAATCAGCTATGTCCTTCAACCACGAGAATACTTTTCCTGTTTGTATAGCCTAAATAAAAAAATTACATAGGGTCTGTCCTGGCAGCAAGTTAATTCAGGGGAAATTAGTACAATGAATTGGAGAGACCTTAGAAGTAGAAAGTGACTTTGCAAATTTCCTGGTATACATCTTGTAATGTGTCTGTGGATCTTACCACTCAAAAGACTCTTTTCAAATGCAAATATTTTGTTTTGATTTTTATAGGATGGATAGTAATTCTACAATAACTAAGTAAATTCTATAAAATATCTGCAAAAGGTAACCTTAGAATACAAAACGACTATGTTGATCAAGTAGGAGCAAATGTTGATTAATTGCTGTCTAGTTAAGTGTATTTTTTTTGAGATGTGTTTATTTTACTTGCAGTTGAGAATCGAGTTCGTCCATTAGTACTTGTTGTTAAGAAGTGGGCAAGTTTTCGTGAGATAAATGATGCCAGTCGTGGTACTTTAAACAGCTATAGTCTTGTGTTGATGGTTTTGCACTATTTACAGAGTAAGTATTTTTTTACATGTTGAAACTGTCCCTTTGAAGTTCATACTTGTGTAGTTTTCCTCTTTAATAAAATAAAACAAGCAGTAGTCATCTTCTACACAGAAATATTTAAAAGTAAAATAAGTTTACTCCATTTCCTTAGTGTTGCATTTATCTTCAACAAGTGGACCTCTTCTTTGGAGGCAGAGTTACCAGCTTTAAAAAGGTTTGAAAAAAAAAAAGTAGCTGCTGGACACTGGGTAGCTATAAAATAAACTCAAGTACTAGTTCACAAAAATGTGTAAGGATATTTGCTGTAGTCATCTGTGGCAGCTGCCACAGCTGTCTTGGGAATGGGAAGAAAAGATTCAAATAATCCTTTTAATACAAAACTGTGATCAGTCAGCTGTCTGGGGAAGATCAGCAGTCCACAAACCAAAGAGGAGCCTTCTACCTGTGCTTCCTCAGCCTTTTCTGTGGGGGGAAAAAAAAAGGGGGCCAAAAAAAATCTCCTGAGATGTGGCCCTGTACACTGTGCATGCATCTAAGCACCAGATTTTGAGGTTCTGATGTTTCATTCATACAGATTTTAAGCTTTTTGTTCCCTGCTATATGCATGTGATGATCCTGAAAGCCTGTGTCCTAGAACTTCTAACAGTGTTTTTGTTGATGATGCTGTAGAGGGAAAAAAAGGACACCTTTCTTTTGCACTAGTGTCCCTGCCTTCACTAGGCAAATTTCTTTTCTATACTACTTAAATAATTTCCATATTCTTATACTTGTGTGGATGTCTTTGGACCCAAGTTTAGTGTGGCTCGAGTTTATTTTGTAGATACATCAGTATCTTGTACATTAACTTTCTTCCAGATAATATGTCTAACTAACTTGTGCAGTAAGGAAAGGAAACTCATAGGGCAAATGCTAGTGGGAAGTGGTAATTTTTCCCCTCCCATCCATCCTCTTAGTAAAGCTTAGCAAAGTATACACACCTAGATACAATACCTTGATTGTTTCTATTGCTCAGATTTTGTTGCCTTTTAATTGACTGTGGTAGAGATCTGGAAATGATCCAAGATGTTGCAGAAATATGACCTCTTTCATATTTCTCAGCACCCACAAAAAAAAATGTTTTCGAAGCAGCTGTGATATTTTTCTTAGCAGTCCTGACAGTGTAATCTACTCTTTGAAGACACCCAAGCACATTCTGAGAACTCTGCTTTCTGATTCTTAGTCCCTCTGGAAACAGGATTCTGTAACATCTTTTCTCCTGAAAGACCCTGTTGAAGGGTGAACTGAGTCCCAAGTCCAAGAAATATGTACTGAATTTATTTGTTATTTTCCCCAGTGAATGATGTAGACCTATTTCTTAAACCATGCAGAAGACATGATGATAAAGCTTTAGTTTGAGGAGTGCTCTGACAGTTCTGTAGCTGCTTGAGTACAATGTGAATACCTTTGGATTTTGGTCTACCTATGGGACCACCTAATCTGGGTGACTTTTTTTGTCTCTAATTTATGTTGCTCAATAGATGTACTCCCAATCCATGATTTTAATAAAAGTGACAAATATTTAGATAATTTTGTGTTTGTTAGTATCGTTAATGACTGCATGATCTTCATAACATGTATGCTGTTTAGCAGACCAGCTAACGTTATTAGACCGTACTTATGTATTTTATGGGGATTTTGCTAGCAATGCCTGTAAGTGTGTTGGGCATTTTTTTTAATAGGTTACATTTGGAGACTCAGTATGTAATACTTGGCAGCTGAAAAACATATGCTCTTGCAGTAACTGTAGACTTGTTCATAGAATCGTATTAGATGTAAGGAAAAAAAGATGAGTGAAGCTCTGATTTTTCATTTAGGGAATCCAGATGATTTTCCTATAACCATGAATTAACATGAATTTCAGAAATGAAGCTGTACCCAGCTGCTGTAGAATTTCATGCCTTTTACATATAGTAGTATCTTGGTAAGACCTTTCATTAGCTGAATAAAGTTCCTGTAGTACTGTATAGTACAAAATATAGTAATAGAAATGTTTGCTGAGTAACTTGTTTTACAAAATGCATGAAAGTGAAGTTCTTGATAAATGTTTTTAAGATAGAATTTCAATGCAACTCTTTGATGTAGTTTATATGATATTGCTTCCTGTGAATTACATGAATCACAGCAACTTTAAACTTTTTTTTTATAGCCTTACCTGAACCCATCCTTCCATCCCTCCAAAAAAATTACCCAGTAAGTGTTTCTTATGGATTTACTACATCGTGTATGTGTGTGAGTCTGCTTATCTAAATACATGAATTCTTAACTATCTCTAACGGATTAAGTTGAATACAGTCTGTAGGTCATGTCATTGGTATGCTAAACCTAAGTGTGAAAGATTATTTGCTGCTTTTGATAATTTCTTTAATGAAAATTCTGTTATGTATGAGAAGATTTCACACACAGTTAGAAGAAAGTTCTAATGAAAACCACTGACCTAATTCTCTTTATGCTGGCCTGGAAATATCCCTGTGTCAGCTGTAACTTTCTGTTTCCTATTTCTCAATGTGTTGAGTAGGGCTTTTCCATCCAGCTCTGGTCCTTCAGAATTCCCTACACTCCCACAGCTGTTGAGTTGCCTGATATTTCTGTGTGCAGAAAGTAAGTGGTACATGTTTACTAAGGAAACTTGAGCCATCACAAAATTTTACTTCAGTCCAACAAGAAAACACCTTTTTGGGTCTTTGCTATTATAGTCAGATCATATTCTGTTCATTTCTGGAGAACAATGAATCAGTATGCTTTGGTCCCTCCAGAATTAGGGAGAATTGTAAGTGAGATTTAATCTAAGAAAAATTATCTAGAAGTAAGAACTGCCCTCCTAAATATTTGTCTGTGCACAAATGTGCTATTTGCTGAATAGTTCTATGCTGTAATTTATTTACAGAAATTCCTTGATTCCTTCCTCCTTACCTGTCTTCATATGTGTCACTTAAAATTTTTCTTTGTTCATAGTTGACATAGGTTGGTGTTCCTGTCTACTTACGGGGGGTTTTTCATTGGTTGCTGACAATTGTGCCAAGCTAGTGTCAGAAAGCTTGTCTGTCTTTCACATGTATTTCCCATAATGCTGAAATGGGAATATTTAATGACACTGAATGTCAGGGAGAAAGTACTGTGGTGTCAGCCATTTTGGGTAATTAAGATAATCAAGATGCAGAAGAAAGCATTGAGCAATAATTCGCTGCAGTTTTATTTCTGTGTTGTAAATCTGCTTAGGGATACCTGTGCTAATTTTTATGGTCTTTATTTTTTCCTCTAATTTTCTTATGGTACTCTGTACCTTCTAGTTTCTTCATTGGGAGTGCTGAAAAGCATTTGAAACTATCGTTCATTTCTTGTACACTTAGGTTTATCTGATAGGTTTTTGACTTCCTAAATTTGCTACATTTCCTTAAAGCTTGTGTGCTGTAGTGTTCCAAGTTTTGTGTAGCATGTTATTTAGAGAAAAGTGTTCAGAACTGGCAACTTTTGGCTCCTGTGTATTTATAATGCAGACATTTATATTTGTAGTGTTTGAACTGTGTAAAGGCCTTCAGAACACTTTACAAATATTAATGCCTTAAATCATTAAAGCAAACATATACAATACCATTAGCTGAAAAATCTAATGAATCTACATGCAAAATTTTATCTTGTGTTGTGTGAAAATGGTAAATCACTTGTAGGTCAGCACTGCTGTAAGAATTGCATTTTTGCTGTTCTGATATAGATTTTATTTGATTGTTTTGTTCTTGTTAGTTATCTTTTATTTGGAGAATGGACTAAATATTCTAGGATTGCTAACAAAATTAAAATATTTTATACGTGCTTTCTGCAAAACCAAATTGTGAGTATATTTTTGGTCTACTGTCTCCATTAGGAATATAATTTAATGTTTAAAATCTGTGAAACTTAAAATTTCTGAATACTGATATTTCAAAGGAATTTAAAATTAAAAATACAGCAAAACAATTTTGGTCTTGTGGCTTGGAGTAATAATTAAAAAGCACAGGCGAATTTCAGTATCAAAAGAAACCATATGTTTTTCTTGTGGTTGTAGCTGGTCAGAGTTGTGTCTCCACACTGAAACTAACACAAAACATACTCCATCTCCCCTACATACACCTACCCACAGTTTTTCAAAATCAAATCTGCAGCCTGAAAATACTTCTGTGATCTGGAGGAAACTGCTTGTCTTAAAATGTTGGTACCATATAGGAGAGACATGCTTACATTGAGGAGGAAACAAAAGACAGGTTCTGTGTCTCAGTATATCCCTACTGCAAATGTGAAGAGTGAGAAGTCATGGAAAGCTACCAGATTTTCCCACTTTTGCATTCTCTTGCCGTGGGGGAATTTCCAGCTGGCACCAAGCTGATGTGTTTTGCAACCACTAGTTCAGAGGGAGTATCAGACTGCATCAGATGTGGGGTTGTATTCTGGGGCTTCCCTTGCCCCCTAGCCAGATGAGGTAGATGACAATAGCCCACAAAGTGTGTTCATCAGTTTTGAAGTCTATATAGTACGTGCCTCCAAGTCAGGACTTCATGGATAAGCTCTAGAGAGCCTGTGATGGCTTAAGCCATTATGGCTGCTGAACATTGCTGTCACTGGTACTCAGAAGGAAACTTGTGCCTGATTCCAGTGTTCAAGAAGTCTGGTGTATTAGCTTAAATCAAGATGGAATTGGATTTCCATGAGTGCTCTGGATAGTGAACTTGAAGGACTCTAGCATAAGCACGTTTTTGTTTCTGCTGCCTCAGCTTTGTATCATGTCTCGCAAAGGGTGGGGCAGAAGGTGGGATGGTGCTTAACATGGGAGTCAGTCCTTGGAAAGACACAGTTTGCTTCACACTAAGTTGCACCTTTAAAAATGTAAACATGAGTTAAATATTTATTTGTAGGACTGGGGAAAAGGGTATTTTATGTGTGTGAATATACAAAAATGTCAAGACACTATGCTGACTCTACCACCAGATTTTTTGAATGAAGAATTGTGTACATTCAGAGTTAAACTCACTGTACATCAAGATATTCAAATATAAATTTTATTTTGATGTACAGTCATGTTCCTTTCCAGTGGGTAAGGTGGAGTGAGCATACTTAAAAGCATTATGTAGCTTGAACATGAAGCATGTTGCTGAATATTGGTGTTTCTTGAGAAATCAGCCAATCAAGGTAAAGATTAGAGATTCAGCAAAAAAGGAAAAAGACTTTGGGGTCCCTTTTTCTGGGATATCTTAAAATAATGGAGAGCTCATTTATATTTGTTGCTCAATCAGATCCTGAATCTAATTTCTGTCTCTTAAGATGGCTTGACGCAAAGACACAGCGAGCAAAACAGGGGCTAGTTTTAATAGAAGCTAAATTTTTTGCCTTCTAGAGCAATTTAAGAAAAGAAAACATACTTTGAAGGATGTTTTGTAATTCCATTTTTTTAGCAACCTGACCTATCTGCAGAGTCTGTAAGTCGTACCTTGTTTTGTTTATCTAGTTATTGCCTGAGTCCCTCTAACAGGAAGAAAAACACTGTTATCCTTGTTTTAAAAAAGGTAAGTGGAGATAAGTTGAAGATAGAGGATTATCATGAGTTGTCTGTGGCAAAGCTGAAAAAAGAGTCTAGGTATCCCATAGCTGGTGTGACCTCTTGTTCACTAACTGAGTTGTTGCTTTGTTAAGAAATGACCTTAAATTACATTGTTGGTTATTGAATTATTGAAGAATGGTATATCTTGACAGAAGTCTTCACTAAATCTTGCCAATTTTAAGTAGAATTTGGTTTTACATGTAAAACTTTCTAATATGGTAATAGGAACTTCTTACGTAACAAATTTTCTGTATTTCAGAAAGATGAAACACGGGGTTTTGCCTTCTCTGTGGGGTGATCAGCAACCGACAGTGCTTAAAAAATAAATCTACTAAGAGTATCACAAACATGTGATTAATACATTGTTTTAGTTACCTTTAATAATCTTATTTTCTTCCAGAAAAGTAATATCAGTTATGCCTTCTGTTTTGCAATACTTAGTTGTCTTTTTAAGAGCAATTTTCTTAGTGACATAACCACTAAAGTAAGTGGAAATGAGAATTATTTATATATGTCTCTTAAACTAGGAGGTTGGGGGTTGTTTTAATGGTTAGTTGCTGTAGACTGTAACTTGTGTTGTTACTACGGCACATGTCTAGAATTATATGTGTGTATTTTCTTATAAGCAAAAGCCTTTCTGAGTAAGGAAACCTTTGATTTGTCTGATATCTTATTACCTACCAGTAAAAAAATAGCTTGTTTTTATGAAAAATAATAAAATGAAGTCTTAACTTTTTAGCTGCTGTGGATATCAACCTCAGTGTGATGGCAGAATTTTCTTGCAATTGAGAAGTTCTCAGGCATTCAAATATTCAAATTCAAAAAAATTAATCTTGTTCTCCTTTACTACTGCCTCCAAACATTTACTTACTAGTCTGTCTTGGGGTGACTCTATCATGTGTATCCCCTATCATGCTCTATGCCCAAAAAGTAATTTTGTGCCTTTTCTGTGCCTTTAAACTGAGCTTGGAAAAAAACCCCATGTCACCCCAAGACATAGTCTTAGTAGACATCTGTTGTAGTAATTTCATTGCACTTCTGCTTTGTATTTTTTGTAGGTCAATGGCCCATTTTCTTCTTCCTTTCCCCTCCTCCCTTGTATGTTTCTTCATCAGCTGGTATACTGCTAATTCTAAATTCAATTGTTCTGACTCCTCCTTAGCTTTCTGTGGGCATGGGCAAGGAGTGACTTCCACTGTAGTACCTTTCTGATTAACTTTAGGATTAAATCTGTGTATACTGTGTGGCATAGGAACAACTGTTCTCTTTTTAGATCTTTGTATACTGCATATCTGCTTTTTATGTCTGTGCTCCATTGTTTTGGTGTCTTCTGATGAACTGTAGGCTGTTGAATTCTGAGCTCTTCTAATTAAAATAATGTTTAATATATAGCATTATATCATATGAGATCAACCATTGAAATTTTTATCTCTAGAAGAATGGCTTTTTTTCCTCAAAAGATGTTGCACAAGGTTCCAGGAAGTTTTGCTGGAGCTGGCAGAAGAGGATGGGAGTCTCAAACTTTCCAGTCCTACTGGTTTTATCACTAACAGTACTTTTCTCAGAGGAAGCAGTGCCAGCTGTGGACATGGAAATAATACTGCACTGTGTAGTGCTTCTAGTGCTATTCTAGTACTATAAAATTTGAGTCATGCCTGATACTACTTTTAAAAGTAACAAACAAAGGGGTGGAGAGGGGCAGGGAGATACAGTAATGAGTGAACAGGTTCGTGAATTTACATAAATGTGTTTCTTTATGTGAACGTAAAGTTTGTTCCTGTGTATCTTGAGTTCATTTTCAGTAAAATACACAACATTGCTGTAAAATGGTGTTAAAACCAGGTATTAGCAAGTTATAAAAATTGTTTCTGTAGCAAGAGGAGCTATGTTTTCTTCTGTGTACCTCAGTCTATCATACCTAAAGTATGCAATGGACACTGAAACAGCAGGGCAGTTCTAAAACCATGTTTATTTAGTCATGTATAGATTCCTTTTTAAGCTGGCAGTAGTAGTTTGCTTCTTTTCATAGCAAACCTAGTTTTTTCTTACCCCATCATATCCACCCTCTTCCCCCACAGAAAAACATACTTCAGCTGAAGTGTAGTGTTCTGTGTATTGTATAACTTCACAGCTGGGGTTTTTTTTCATTCTTGGCTAGAGGAAGTGCTACCTGCAGTCTTTATGCTTATTATGTGGGAGGATGCAGGTTCATTTTATAGCCAGTTGGTTTCCTGTGCAGTTTTTAACTCTATACTGTGGGAGCAGTGTCAGGCCTTCCCTCTGGATTATTTCTATACTTCAGTTCAGGTATGGGAAATTGACAATAGGTGTGTTAACTTCACCTTCATTTTTCTCAGCTGAACTGCAGTCAGCTCAGTGCAGGCTACCTTACTCAGCTTTTGCTCTTGTGGTTTTACATGCAAGTCCAGTTCAAAGATTCTCAAATGTTAAAGTTCTTTAGTAAACAGAGGTCAAGGAATAATCCTGTATGATCCTGTGTAAGATGATTCTACCTGAGTTCAGGGGGAGTAAGTAGTATTTAGTGGGGCAGAAGAGAAATAGTCCTTGGCTTGTAAGTTGTCCTTGAACTTCTAATATGCAAACAATAGGCAGCTTTCTTATTGTGAAAAATACATGCATCTGGGTTAAGGCTGTCTCTGTGTATATATATATATATATATATATATATATATATATATATATATATATATATATATGTATATATATATATACACACACACTCTGATTTTATTTTGACAGGAATGTTTTGATCCTACTATGCAGTTGCATCTTGTTCATCAAGCTCCATGTACCATTCCTCCTTACATCTCAAAAAATGGATCAAGCCTTGGAGATTTGCTAATAGGCTTCTTCAAATATTATGCCACAGAATTTGAGTAAGTAATAAGCTCATCTTAGTGGTTTAGAAGATGTGAAACTTTGATTCCTTCTATTCAGTATAGCAACACTTTATAACCCTCGAAGAGAAAGAAAAGCAGCAATGCAGGAGTGGTAACTGAGAGAGAGGAAATGAGTGGAAAGGCTAAATGACAACAAGAATGCTGGTAAAGTGTCTGATATCTTCTGCTTAGCTAGGCATTCTTTCCTGTAATGCTAAAAGTTAGCGAGCTTTGTCCTTTAAAAATTGCTGGGTTTTGTTATACAGTTACACTATTCTATAACTGCCTATCCATGTGTGAGAAAGATCTGTTCTTAGTTGTCATTTAAGGTATCAGTTGTGATATGAATTATTTGAACCTTAAGGGCTGTGCTTGTCTTTTGTCACCCTGAGTCAATGGAGCCAGGTAGCTCCTTACTTCAACCAGAATGTACATCTGTACAGGCCTCACCTAGTGAAGAGTTCTCCCATGTGTAGTTGTTGCACTCACATTATTGGTTTGCTAGAACCTGAGTTTAATTTTGGCATCTGGACTTCCTTATATAAGAGGAGAAGCTAAAGTTGTGAGGGCCTCTGAGAAGGTCTTAAGTTAAAACTGTTTTGCCAAATTGTTACTCATGTATTTCTGAATTTCTTAGAAAAAATGCTTGTTCATATAAAATATCAAATGGTTGTATCTCAATCAGCCTAAAGATTTTCTAAATAACTTCTGAGGCAGTTGGTTCATGTATGTTGCTGTCTTGTGTATGTGCATCATCTCCATTTCTTGGAAGGAGAACGAAACATACAATTGGATACTCATAATTTTGGAAGTGTTCATATTTTACTTTAATATAAGAAGTGAAAGACCACAAAATCATTAAAATATTTCTGGGGTGTGCATCACATGTGAAATGTGTAGTCTAAATCCCTATGGCCTTTAGTAATGCATGAACCAACTGCATTTTGTGCATGCTTAAGGCTGACTGAGAGATTTTCACATAGGAGATTTTGTTTCACTGATCTGTGCAGATAAGAGAATGGTCTTTTGTCTTAAATGTTTCTCCTGAGTACCTGTCTTTTCAGCTGACAAGGTGATGTTTGCTAAAGAGGAAAATGATAAGACACTGCTGGAGGATAACCTCAGGTTCTTAATTTATGTGGGACACTACTTGAATCTTTTACTACTTGACTGTACCACAAACTGTTAATCTTCTCATATATGAAAGTAAATATCTTTTCCACTAAGGAATTTGCTGGTTTGCCTGTGCAAAGAACAGAGATGATCTTGTCTAATTGCAGGAAAAATATCTAGTTTGACTTCTCTGGGTTTGGGTGCTTGAGAACATAGTCAAGATGAGATTTCTGCCTAAGTTGGTGGCTAGTCCAGAATGACCTCATTTTTGTCTGCTGTTAGACAAAATATGTATGCTAAGACATATGCAGACCAAAAATTCTGCAATATCAGTGTTTGAACTGATGGCAATCCCTAAATACTATTTTTGTGATGATTATAAATCAGGAAAAAATACTACCTAAATTTATTCATAGGTGCACAGAGGAGCTTCTGGGTAAAACAAAGCTTGAAAAATTAGACAGTGAAGATAGACTAGTTCCTGATGTCAAGGGAAGAAAACATTTCAAAAAACAACTGAATAAAAAGAATACCTGTCTTGTTCTTCCAGTATTCAGTATCTATTATGTATTTAAACATTTCACTGGTGATATTCTGTTAAAAAAAAAAGAAAAAAAATGCCAGTAAAAATAGCTATTAGAATTCCTATGTTGAAAATGCTGTTACTTAGCTGAGAAGTCATTTGAGGAAATGGTGCACTTAATGCAGTGGTCTATATTATTTTTAACTCTTTCTGCTACAGAAATTAAATTTAGTCAGGGGTACTGTTTGTCTGTGTATCCCTGACGACTGTAAATCCTGTTTGAAAGGAATAGGGTTGGTAGTAACATTCCATATAGTTTCATTGACTGGAGAAGACAAATTCATGCACCATAGGAAGGAACATGAATGTGGTGCTTAAAAGCTTTTGTGTGTGTGACAGTCAGCCAGTGCAAGCAAAAGTAGTGTCATGCTAGCCACAGGATCTGTTATCTTTGCTTTGAAGTTGCTGATGGAAACAACGGTACAAATGAGGGTAAGAATTAAATACATAGAATCACAGAGCCATAGAATATGCTGAGTTGGAAGGGACCCATCAGGATCATTTGAAGTCCAGCTCCTGGCCCTGCATGGGATCATCCCTGAGAATCACACCATGTGCCTGAGAGCATTGTCCAAACACTTCTTGAGCTGTCGGGCTGGTGCCATGACCACTTCCCTGGGGAGCCTCTTCCAGTGCCCAGTCACTCGCTGGGTGAAAAATATTTTCTTGATATCCAACCTAAACCTCTCCTGACTCAGCTTCATGCTGTTACCTTGGGTCCTGTCACTGGTCGTGAGAGTGAAGAGATCAGTGTCTGCTCCTACTCTTCCCCTCATGAGGAAGTTGCAGACTGCAATGAGGTCTCCCCTCAGTCTCCTCTTCTCCAGGCTGAACAGACCAAGTGACCTCAGCTGCTCTTCATATGGCTTCACCTCAAGGCCCTTCATGATCCTTGTCGCCCTGCTTTATATCTCTCTTACACTGTGGCACCCAAAACTGCCCCCAGCACTCGCGGTGAGGCCGCCCCAGTGCAGAGCAGAGATGGACAATCCCCTCCCTTGCCCAGGTGGCGATGCTGTGCATGATGCCCCCCAGGACACTGCTGACTCATGTTCACTTGCAAATACACACAACACAGGGCTCTCGTAGTTCTGCCTTTCATGGAAGAACTAGTGTTTTACTCCAGAGTGTGTTGAATATTTTCTTTGCTGTAATAAATAGTTTTTTCAGTGTTTGTTTTCCCTGTGAAACATTTACTAGTGTCTTTATGCACTGAAATTTTGAGATTCTGTTTCAGACACTGTGACTGTTAAATTAGGCTGTATTTATATGATCTGTACTGGGCCACTGAACTTTCCCTATTGGACTGTCACGTGTTTGATGAAAAGATTACTACAGTGTGTGACTTCAGTTTTTGTAAAAGTGATTTTTGTAGGCTCCTATCTGTGGAGTAAGATCCACTACCAGATTTGATATACAGGCACTGTTTTGCTGAATGAATAGCATGCAATCAAGAATGATCAGATCATATGTGAAGATCATAATTTTGAACAGAATAAGTAATTGAAGCCACCTGCCTAGAGTATTTAACTACTGATGTATTTTACATGTAATGGTCAGGAAGATAAGAGAAGATGGAGACATATTGTTTTAAACTTCTCCCTCACTCTAGCAAAAGCCATTAGGTATTTCAGTTAAAATCTGTGGTTTATTTTACTTGGTGTAGGACAGGATGGGCTAAAAGAGTACAGCAGAGGAAGAAGCATGAGCTTTGTATTGTGTGCAGTCATGTTTAAGTCCTTGTACTGTGTTGATTTTCCCTTACAATTTTAAACGGTTTTGTTTATTTAGACTATAAGATGTGTCAGAAAATTGTTTATTGCCATGTATTTATACAGCACCCTTTCCACAGTCGTATTCTAGGGTTTTCAGTCTGTCCATGAGAAGTAATTGTTATATTCCTTCATCCCTGTCCCCAAAGAAATGGGGTTTGGAAATTGCAGCATGCATTGGAATAACACACCATATATGGCAAAGCTTGTTTCGTCTTTATGGTTGTATAATTATCTTGCTATAAGAGTTCAAGTCTTTGTAATGCTTCTATGATACATCTGGCTATGGTTATGACTTAATTTTGACTTTTAACTATTTAAAATTGTCCGCTGATTAAGTAGTGAATGTGATCAGGTGAAAAATTGTAGGTGTTCTCCAAAGCAAGTATTTGGAAACATGTTTACCAGCCCATCTGAAGGAGGTGTCTGATTTCATTTCTGCATCTGTGAGTGAAGGCAGCAGGTTTTCACTTGGCTGTCTCCTTACAAAGTGAGACCTTGAAGCAAGGCATTGCTCCCCTGAATTTATTGCTTTGTGATTACTTCCCTTAAATTTACTGTTGCAAGTTAAGTAGCAGTTGTTTAAGATCATTCACTGATTTGTATTTGGTGGACATGGTAAAAGCTTTGGTTACATTTTGATGACAAAATATAAAATTGCAGCGAGAAGTTGCTTGCAGCTCTTTTCACAATAGAATTGGTCAGGTAATAAAGGGATCATTTTTAATACTGTGTTGAATTAAATGTGTTTGCAACTTGTACCCATCTTATTGTGTTTATACAAGTGGCTTTGATTTGTAAGAATGCTCTGGAAAAGATAAGCTTTTTATTCTGTTCGTACTGTAGTCATGCACACACCTGAAAATGCCTAGTCTCTTTCTTTCGAATACTTGCCTTTGCCATGAAGCTCACGTACCTAGTGCAGTCAGTGACAACAGAAATAACTGATAATTGAAATAGCTGTTTAAATGGCATTGTTAACCTACAGATTGAAAATGTGTTCAGGGAGAATACCTGCTTTATGTAGGCAGCAATGAAGTTATTATATGCAAGCCAAAGTGGTTAAAATTGACACACAAATAATTTAGTATTCATAATTAATTTCTAATTCAGTATGATCTTGGTACCAAGACAGTTTTGTAAGACTTAGATAAAAGAGTTGTTTTCAATTTTAAATATCAATTTTAAATAAAAGGCTTTTAAATTTCAATTTTAAATAAAAGGCTTTTTAAACAGGAAGAAATGCCACTTTTTTGTTGCTCTTTACTTAACCAGTGTGTTATAAATGCGTTTATTTTTTGCTGAGGGTTCAAGTATAGCCTAGGAAAAAAAGAATTCAAGAGAAGAATTACTGTTTCAAGTGAAACAGTACTGCCTGGTTAAACCAGATACAGATCAAATACTTCTTTGCGTGACTTTTTTTCTTTTTTTCTTTTTTTTTCCCCCACTAGCCTGGATCTCTGATTTTTAAATAAGCTTTTAAAAAACCAAACTGTAAGCTTTTGCTTGCAACCAGTGTTCTTGAGCTGCAGTTTAAGCTTGTTTGAAGCTCTAAGCAGAGGGGTTTTGTCTTTTGTCTTTTTTTGTGTGTTCTTGGGTTTTTTTAAGCAATTTTTGAGTTGGGTTGATTATTAAAAGACGTGATAGGAAAGTGTTTGATACTTCACATTATCTCTAATTATTGCAAAAGTAATCTACTGTGGGAATTAAGGAGAGGAGGGATGATGGGTTAGAATGGAGGCTTTAGTTTACATTGAATGCTAGAAATTATCATCTTTACTAATTCTAAAAAATATATCAAGAGAAATCTAAACATGCACACTGAGGTATCCTGTATCTCTTCATATGCTGTGTCCTGCATTTTTAAAAAATAAGCCCTATTCATATCTTTTAATTTACGTGTTCTGTGGAAGTACAGTTATTCAAACAACTAACTTCCATGGGTGGCTGTGATTATGAGTTGTATTCAAGATAATTTGTAGAATTACAGTCACAGATTTTTAGCTGTCTTGTCATCACTGACTTAATGGAGTTACAGCAGTGGATCTGTGGTCTAGGGAGGACAGAGTTCTTCCAAATTTAACTGATGAATTATAGACAGTATTTTAATTTACAGTTGATATTGACAGATTTACTGCAGGTGGTTGATGTACCCAGCCCAGCCCCTCTGTCAGTTGTGCATAAGACCAGTACAGCTGGCAGCACATTGCCCAGCTGTTTCTAAGACCCATTTAGTCATAACAAATAGTGATGTATTGGTGATCCAGGTGTTTCACTGATGTCGTAGCTCCGTGGTTTACAGAATCATCAAGATTAGAAGAGACCTTTAAGATCATCTAATCCAACTGCCAATGCAGCACCACTGTAACCACCCCTACAACATTATTCCCAAGTGCCACATCCAGACATCTCTTGCACATTTCCAAAGATGGTGATTCCATCACTTCCCTAGGCTACTTATTCCAATGCCTGTTCCCTCTTTCAGTGAAAAATCTTTTTCTAATATCTAATCTGAACCTCCCCTAGTGCCATTTAAGGCCATTTCTTCTTTTCCTTGAGACATTGCAGAAGAGATTTACCCCCACCTGGCAACCACCTTCTTGTAGTTGTAAAGAGGCATGAGGGCCCCCTTGAGCTTCCTTCTCTCAAGAATAAAAAACCCCATTTCTTTCAGCTGCTCCTCAAAGGACATGTTTTCTAGACTCTCCCCTAGCTCCATTGGCCTTCTTTGGAGAAACCTCAGGACCTCAATGTGTTTCTTGTAATAAGGGGCCAAAAACTGAACACAGGATTCAAGGTGTGGCCCCACTGGTGCCCACAAGGGGGACAATCACTGCCTGGTCCTGCTGGCCACTCTGTTGTTTATCCAGGCCAGGATGCCATTGTCCTTCTTGGCCACCTGGGCACACCCTGGCTCATGTTCAGCTGCTGTCACCAGCACCCCCAGGTCCTTTTCCTGTGGGCAGCTTTGCAGCCACTCTGCCCCAGCCTGTGGAGCTGCCTGGGGTTGTTGTGACCCAAGGGCAGGAGCCGGCACTGGGCCTTGTTGAGCCTCACACCATCGGCCTCAGCCCGTGGTCCATCCTGTCCAGATCCCTCTGCAGAGCCCTCCTGCCCTCCAGCAGATCAGCACTCCCACCCAGCTTGGTGTCACCTGCAAACTGACTGAGGGTGCACTTGATCCCCTTGCTCAGATCGCTGATAAAGATACTGAACAGAACTGGCCCCAGTACTGAGCCCTGGGGAACAGCACTGGGGACTGAGCACCAGCTGGATGTAACTCCACAAATCATCACTCTCTGGGCCTGGCCATCCAGACGGTTTTTTATCCAGTGAACAGTGCACTTGTTCAAGCCATCAGCTGCCAGTTTCTCCAGGTTAATGCTGTGGGAGATGGTGTCAAAGGCTTTAAAAAAGTCCATGTAGACTACATCCACAGTCCTTCCCTTACCCACGTTGTCACAGAAGGAAATCAGGTTGGTCAGTCAGGATGTGCCTTTCACAAACCCCTGCTGGCTGGGTCCAGTCTCCTGAGTGTCCTGCATGTGGCACATGATGGCACGCAGGATGAGCTGCTCTCTTAAGTTAAGAGCAGCTGAAAGGTGGCTGGGTAGATAAGAACATAAAACTGGAAGTGTTTTTTTTGGCTTCCATTACGTTTGGCATATTGTTGTGCCAAGCATCATAAAGATGGTGGCACATCATAAAGACTGCCCTGTAGTCTGCCTGCTGTTCCTGTTTAAATGTGATAATTTCCTGGTTTTGATATTGTATTCTGCCTGCAGAAGATGGTAGAGAGTTGGACTTGCAGATCTAAAATTCAGTGTATATGAAGTGTTGAAACTTTCTAGTAATAGGTTCCTTGCACCAGGAAGGCCTATGAGAAAGTTATTTCTACATACCTTTATACTATTGAGTATTTTTTTATGGAATGCAGTATGTGACTTGTCTGCGCTTACTCCTTACATTCCTTTTCTTCCCACAGAAAATTCTGAAAGATGTGAATCTGTAATTTCTTTTGAACTTAGAAATAAATGTAGGTGACAATGAAAATTTAGTTTGACATTGTTAGTTGAAAAAATTATTCCATTGTGAATATATGTTACTCATGGATACCTGTGATGCTCTGTTTTGGAGATGTTTTTTGTACTTGAACTTCTGTTAGTGGAAAAATTTGCTTGTTTCCTACCCATGATGTTAAACTAAATTACTCATTATTATAAAATACTGTGCTATCCAGGCTTATGACATTGCAATTTGGCAATTTTTTAATGTAAACTGATACTTTGAATTTAGAACTAAGAGTTAAAATTTCTTGCAAATTGTTTTCCTTTTCTCTAGTTGGAGCCATCAAATGATTTCAGTTCGTGAGGCCAAGGCTGTTGCAAGACCTGATGGTATTGAATGGAGAAACAAATTTATTTGTGTAGAAGGTAAAATGTGAAGCTGCATTATGTTTTTTAACTGTTAAGGCATTAAATACATAAATCTATCAATTAGACTTTACCTTGGTTGTGTTTTGAGAAATATATTGCCTGTGTGCATTATGTAGAGAAGGAATTTTAACCAATGTAAATAGTTTGTAAACAGTCCCGTCAAAAACATTTGAGAAGGGAGCTTTGAGTTCTATAGGGTTTAAAAATAGTACTCCTGACCTTTTCTTCAAGAGCACTCATTGCCCTGTTACTTTTGGAATAGGGATTAGGACTTTGATAAGGAATAGCCTTTATGCCAGTAGTGTGTGTTTTTCTGCTCCACAAAAACAGTTGTCAGTTTTGCCAAGTTTGAACTTCTGAAAAAATACAGCAGGCACATACTCAGATTACTCTCAAAGAATATTCCTTGTTCTAGAACTGCTCTGGCATTGCAAGGCCTAACAGTGACCAGGTTATATGTATGTTGATGCCCTTATGGGTACTACTTTTGGCTGGCTAGTGAACGTAGACTTTGTGCAGACACTGCATGATGCCTTCTAGAACTGGAGGGTAAATCCAGGCTACCTGTTGGAGTTGCAGGTCTCAGCTGTCTCAGTGCAGAACTGAGCAGGAGCACTATACAGAAGGGGAGCAGGTAAGCATACATAGGAGATGAAGCTTGCACTAAGGAAAGAGAAGATGATAAACCAAGAGAAGGATCGAGATGTTAAGAGAACGAGAAGAGAAGCAAGGGAGGACTGAGAATTGCTGTGTAACTGTAAACAGTTGTCATAAAGGGAGAGGTGGCCTGGGCCCTGACTGCAAATTAATGGAGGCTATTAGGGTAAGGATATCAAGGGTTGAAGTCTCAGGATGAAATAGGAATATAACTTGAACAGGAGACAAATGGTATGGGGAAAGATCTCAGACACTGGGAAGATTTTGCTGGGGGAGGAGGAGAATAAGGCAGAAGTCCTGTGGCTGAACAGACATTCTTCAAGATTGTTGAGGTTTAGGGTTGGGATATGTATGTACTTTCCTGCATTTGTGCTGCTCTGTGCAGAGAATCACCTTCAATCAACTTCACCTGCTGGTGAACTTGGTTATTCTGTGGCCCAGAACTCACCAACTTGGCCATAGTCCTATGAATGTCAGTTTGAAGCCGTATGATGGGATTCTTGTTCTTTATTTGACCCTTTGGGGAAAAATCAACAGTTATAGGAGAAGAAGAACGCACTGAAATATGGTTGCACTGGACTCTGTAGTCTTAGAGTTGAGAAATTTGAGAATTAGAGCATCTGCACAGCTCAAATGATTCAGGATAGTGTAGTGAGGCATTGCCAAGGCTCTGGTCTGAATGTGGGAGGTGGGAATGCTGGGCAGCTATGTTTGCTGCTGTCACGTGATGCTGATCCGCTGTGTTACTGGGGGCTGTGTGTTTCAAGCTCTCAAGTATTTTATGACATTACAAAGTGGTTGAATAATTAGGTTATCGTTCTGCCAGGCTGGAAAATAGAAAAAACATGAACATGCAAAATAGACACTCTAGATTTTGCATTTAATGGTCTTGATTACATATAGCTTTTCCTTAATGCATTTTTGTTTGAGCTATTAAAAAAGGCAAAATTATCTGTAGGTGACATATCTGATTACTTCCTTGGTTCAAGACGTAGTGGGTTTAGCCTCACATATCAAGTTTTTACTTCTAATTTGGGAGGGAAAAATAAGATTTCCCACTTTAACTCAAAGTAGACTTCATGTTTATAACAGCTGTTAAGCTCAACTAGGTTAACAAAGTATGCAGATAAATTTCTGTGTACTTGAGAAGATTTCAGAAGTTAGCTAAACATGCCAATAGATTCTGTTTTCCAAGTCTTGTCAAATTTTCCTGTTCGCAGAATAGAATTTCAGTAATTGGTACTATTGCATATATTTTAAAATATCTAAAATATATTTGTTGATAGATTACACAAGTCTGTGTCTGCAAGTTTCTACAAATTCTGCATGTAGTACTGTATTTTGACTAGCTCAAGAAAAACTATTTTGTTTTAAATATTAGGGCCTTAAGGCTGATTCTCGCATGTATTTCCGCTGTTAGAGAAACTAATATAGTAGAGATGCTCTTTGTAGACACTTTAAAATACGATAGGCTTTTATCATGATGGGTGTACAGAGATACAGAGAACCCTGCTTTTAGATAATGTTTTGAACATTCCTTGTCAGAAGCTCTAAATGGCTAGCGACTATTCTAGTTTCAGTTTAAATCTTGTCTGTATCAAGTAAAATCATATACTCTCCTGTTGAAAAAGGAAAAGCTGGAAATGTGGCTGTTTTATGAGATAATTACATTGATAATCATTTAGGGAAATCAAATCAGAAGCCATCTAAGCTGCACCTGATTCATGCTTGTAGTTTCAAGTCTTTCAGATCCACATGTTTAAAATAATTCAAAAAAGAATTCCTCAGGGCTTGGTTAGCAGCAGTTCTGAAGTTGTATGATTTCTTGTATTTTTATTTGGAAAAATTATCCCCTTTAGCCTTTCCCTCAAGCATCAGTGTTAAAGCTGTGTTATTTTTTTTTTAATATTCTCATCTCTCTGTGTGAACAAAATAACTTATAATAAACTCTAACTATCTTGATGGTTAGAAAATGTAGTACTGTAAAGAGCAGCTGATTGTAAAATTATTCTTGCTGTGCTTCAGGGAATCAGTTTGTCTTTTGACAGTCAGTAAATATGCAGAAAGGTTAAAGGGAAGATGTGAGTTAGCTTTTGTGACCTGCATGCCTTTTTTCCACTGATGGTTTCAGAAGATTGCACTGTTCAGCCCTTGTTGCTTTAAAGTATAGATATATCCCGATTCAACATAAAGGTCCTTGCATTAAAAAAGCAGTTACCATCACATTTATGATACACAAATGAAACACTTAACTTCTTCACATTGTAAGGGACATGGAGTTCTTAATTATACTAGATCACTCTCTCAAATAATGGGACTGACGTTAGAGGACTGTGTATGTTTTTATTTGATTGCCAGTTTTTGTTCTAAACTGAAAGTATGATGCATTCTAAAGGAAATCTGCCTGTAACTGTCCACTGAAAACTAGGTAGTTTGAAGAGAATCCTTTCAGAAAACTTCTAAATACAACATTTATTGTATGAAAAAATTTCTTTGTGAATTTAAATAGCTAGCAGAAATAAAAACCTAATGCCATGGAGCATGTTCCAAATTTGAAATTCCAGTCTCCATAAAGGCACAAGCCTTTCTGGTGTCTGTGTAATGTTTTATTTTACTATACATCCCTATCTGAATAGAAGTAATTCATAACCAACTAGACAAAAAAAAATCTGCCTGATCTAACAAATACATCTGTGGTTTTGTGGCCCTTAAGGACTTGCATACATTCTACCAGTGTGAAATATAGAATGTTGCTCATTCTCTACTAAGTTCTCTACTAAGGAAGAAAAGACTATAAAATCTGTTTTGTAGCACACTAATGCATAGTCCCTGCGTCATAATTTCTTAGTATCAATTTCTTTAATGTTGGCATCCTTATCAGTAGCAACAAGTACTTTTTTAATCTTGCAATTAAAAAAGTTCCAAACTATTAATTATGTTAGGATGAGAAGGGGGGGAAATATCACATTAATTAGTAGTCAGTTAGAAAGTAGAACGCCCAAATGGTCATCTTCTGAACAAACATTGCAGAATAGGTATGAAGTGATAAAATATATTTTACAGCAGTTAATATGTCTTGTATAAAAAGTTATAGTAAGTATTTTGCTATATTCTCAGTATTTCACTGAGAAACTGTTGAATGAGGTGACTCTAAACTGAATAGTTCCAAGATTCTCATGTGTAATAAGATTCAAAATATTTTAATATGCAAAATCATAGTCTGATATGTTATCACAGACTGTTGAGCTGTAGCAGATAATTACTGCTGCATAAATTCAGCACAATCATAGAGTGCTTCAATAGATAATAACCTGAGGTTATTATGAATTACATATCATTAGAGCATTCATAGAATCATAGAATGGTTTAGGTTGGAAGGGACTTTAAGTATCATCTTTCACTAGACCAGTTTGCTCAGAGTCCCATCCAACCAGGCCTTGAGCACTCCAGGGATAGGGCATCCACAACTTCTCTGAGCAACCTCTTCCAGTGCCTCACCACCTTCACAGTAAAGAATTTCTTCCTAATGTCTAGTCTAATCTTGCCCTTTCTAGTTTAAAGCCTTTCCACTTGGTCGTAGCACTACATGCTCTCGTGAAAAGTCCCTCTCCAGCTCTCTGGTAGGCCTCTTTTACTGGAAGGTGCTATGAGATCTTCCCTAAGCCTTCTCTCCAGATAGAGCACCCCCAACTCTCTCAGTCTGTCCTCCTCATAGGAGAGGTGCCCCAGCCCTCTGACCATTTTTGTGGCCTCCTCTGGACTCCAACAGGTCCATGTCCTTCCTGTGCTGGGACCCCAGAGCTGGATGCTGCACTGCAGGTGGGGTCTCAGCAGAGCAGAGCAGAGGGGCAGAATCCCCTCCCTGGCCCTGCTGCCCGCGCTGCTTTGGATGCAGCCCAGGACACGTTTGGCTCTCTGGGCTGTGAGTGCCCACGGCTGGGTCATGTCCAGCCTCTCACCCACCAGCACCCACAAGTCCTTCTGGGCAGGGCTGCTCTCAGTGACTTCTCCCAGCCTGTAATCTGTGTGGAATTGTCCTGACCCAGATGCATCACCTTGCACTTAGACTTGCTGAACTTTCAGAGATCCTCATGGGCCCACTTCTGAAGTTTGTCCAGGTCCCTCTGAATGGCATCCTCTGTCCTGTTATGTCAACTGCACTGCTCAGCTTTGTGTCATCTGCAAACTCCCTGAGGATGTGCTCCATTGAGGGATTGAAGGCATTCAGAGAATTCAGGGTTTGAGGCTTTTTTTTTTTTGGCTTTTTTTTTTTGGCTTTTTTCCTCTTATTTCTTTTCTTTTTTTTTCCCTTTTTTCATTTTATTGGTTTGTTTGTTTTGTGTTGGTTTTTTGGGGGGTGTTGTTTATTTTTTTGTTGTTGTGGGGGGATTGTTTTGTTTTGTTGGTTGGTTGGTTTAGTTGGGTTTTGGTTTTGGTTTGGGGTTTTTCTGATAAATGTTGTGTAGAAAGTAAGCTTGAGAACCAAAGAGGAACTGGCTACTTAAAACACTTTTGGGAAGCAATGATATGCTTGACCCTCCTTGGTTAGTGGAGACAACCTAACTCTAGATTTTTTTAACAGTTTTCATGTTTGCGTTTGATCTTGCAGAGCCCTTTGATGGGACAAATACTGCTAGAGCTGTACATGAGAAACAGAAGTTTGATATGATCAGAGTTGAATTTGCACAGGTAAAAAGTACATCTCATGTAATTTTTCTGGTCACTTTGTTTTTCAAGATAGTTATACAAATGCTAGTCATTAAACGTGCCTGTTTTATGCTTTTTACTATAGGTAATAAAAATGTGTGTTTTTAAAAAAATGTGGGAAATCATTTCATAAGACTATTCATTAATGTCTGCCATTAAACTTCAGGATTACACTGAAATGGGTACTCGAAATAATAAAAACCCTTTTTCTTAGATTTTCTTGTGTGTGTAAAATTCTAACAGTGGTTAATAGCTTTAAAATTACAACTTTGTCTTCATTCATTATTTATTCCTACATGAATTTGACTGGTAATAGATAATGTTTTATACTTCTTACTATCCCTTTTTTAAAAAAATACCACCACCAAAATAATGGGGGGGTTCTGATTTTTGATAACTTGTTTAAATAGGTACTTTTCTTTAGGGAGACCACACTCATAATTTTAGAATATGAGTAGTTCAAACAGGAACTTTCACTGTCCAAGTCAGGGGAGGAAAAGATACTTTGAAACAAGGAAAAATTTAGACCTTAGTTAAACATCCTTTTTTTGAAAATATTTGCTACCAACTCTCTTTTATGCTTGTCTCCTATCATAGGCATTGCACTGGAATTGCAACTCAAATTCTCCTTTTCTGAGATCTCTGACTATTTGTTACGTAGTTATGACTAGGGATTAGTGCATAGAACTGGCTTCCAGCTTTAACCAGTTAAGACTGCCCTGTTAAGCTGTCCTTCAAAGTTCATGTTTACTCCAGTTATTCCAGTCTTCAGGTATCTTGAAGGCTTCTCCTCCAAAAAGTAATTCAATGTCAGATACTTGTAATAGAGCAAATGCTGTAAGAGATACTTTAGTCAAAAAATGATAACATTTTCTTCGTAATTCTGCTCAGAAATGTTCATTAGTTTTTCTTTTATTTAACCATGTGAGCATACAAAATACTGAATGTTTCACTTACTTTTACATAAAATAGTTGATTTTGTGAATCTGCTAAAGTCATGTTTACAGAGTGGTGTAGGCTCTCACTGTACTGTGAAATCAGAGTGAAATTCTCTTTTCAGAGTTTTCAGTTAACAAAATTTGTTTCAAACCTCTGTGGATTTCTGAAAAATGTAAAAGCAGATGTTTGATCCTAGCTGTCTGGAAGCAATATACTAAAGTGATACAGTCCTGAAAAAATGTCCCTTTTACCAGGTACTGTAAGAATGACAGTTGCTCTAAAAGTGCAAGTACTTTTTAATATCTTGCATTTTGTGTACCTTTTGGATTTTGCTTCCCTTAAAAAAATCCCAAAAACAAATGAACCAAAAAAAATGTTAACCCACAAACTTTCTTTTCAAGAAGGAGAAAAATATCAACCTTAATTTTGTGGAGCTGTGATGCTTATTGCTTATAATGGTATTTAAGTTTTAATGGCAAACATTGTATAGCCTTTTTTTAAAAAACCTTCTGTTTTTTTTCCTCAGGCTTGGCGGTTATTACGAGACAAGAAAGACCTGAACTGTATATTACCTTTGAAAGCAGCCAAACAGAAAAGATAACCAGGTTCTTTCATTTTCCCTTTTGTTTGGATCCTGCTGAAATAAAGAACAGTGTCAAAATCAGGAGGCACTTACCCCATGGTTTTTACAACCTGTTTTTCTCTGTAAACTTTTGTTAAGGAAATGTTTATAAGGATGTGGCATATTTTATTATCAGTATTTGTTAATACAGCTGTTCATTCAAAGATATGTTTTCTGAAAATGCTTGCATTGTTGACTTCTAGAAGAAACTCAGAGCAAACAAGAATACATCTATTTTAAGGAAAGTATGGGGATATACTGACTTGTTTCTTGCGTGATCTGTGTAACCATTAATTTAGTCAGATTTAACCATGAAACAGACATTCAAAGTTAAACCATGTGCAAATCTGACTACATCCTTAAGGCACTGTGCACTACCAACTTCTTGATAACAGGGAGCCTGTGCTTTACATCTGCTTAATTGCAGTGAGCACTTCTGTTCAACTTAGCACTTTCCAGTTTTATTTCACTTTTACTTGGAAAAACAAGCAACTGTTTATGAAAATCAAGCTAGATTATGGTTGATAGTATTCTGAATGTCAAGAACTATAATCTAAACTGGAATTTTCAAGCAACAGTTGTACTACGAAGAAGTTGAAATCAAAAAACTCAATTCAATGCACATAAATGCTTCACATGCGCACAGAGTAGGCAGGAACATTTTTAGTGCTTCCTTTTACATATCTGAAGTAGTAGTAATGTCTGTTTTGGAGAAAAAGACCAAATCAAAATCAAAACACCTCACATCATGGCTAAAATAAGCTGGGCTTCTCATTTGATTTTGTGTAAATGTTTGTAAATTGGTCAGCCACTGTAAATTGAATCTAAATAAGTAATCTTGAAAATTATAGCTCTTCCAAAAAAATTGCAAACCTTCTCTTAGACCTCCAGTAGCACAATTTGTGTCTCTCATATATTTGTTATTGAAGACCAATCAATTTTTAAGACTGTATTTACCACTGATGTCAAATTCGTACTTCCATTTTTTTAAGTTTAGTATTTTATATGGTGTCCAATGAAATAAAGTTTATATATGGAAGATACGGGTTATTTTTCCAATTTTTGTTATTTTGTACTGAGTATTTAAAATATTTCCTATAATTAAGTAGAATAGGAAATGCCCCATAAGGGAAGACCCATGTTGCAATTCATCAAGTTCTGTCATGGCTATTCTACAGTACATCTGTGAATAGGCAAAAGTTTAATTTATTACATTCTTTAACAAGATTGTGAAAACCCTTATAACTGTAAAATAACAAGCATTGTTGCTTTTTGTGCAAAGATTCAAGTTCTAATTTATTTAGAAATTCTAGGTACTGTAAACTATATGCCTGATGTGAGAGTACTTCCTACACACTTCATCATGATCTAGTCTATGTAGAATTTTGACTTGTTTCTGCAATTGACTTTTCTTCTGCAATTTAAACAGTCTTTCAGTTTTAATATGACTCTAGCAGTCCACAGAAATGTTCTTCCTCCATGCATATGTTCACCTTCACTGCCCTTCCTCTATAGGATGGTACACTTGGGTGTCAGTGAAATATCCACTTTGATTCACTTTATGTAAAACTGAAGCACAAGATTTTAGGACAGGATGATATCTGGATTCAGAGATGCTCTACAAGCTCTATGGTGATTCTGGGGAGAGGGGGTGTTGGCTATATCTTCTTTAAAAATGTATTGGTTATGTCTGTGTCTAGAAAGTTTAAAACTTTCCCGACCTCGGATAAGTAAGAAGGGACATAAATGTATAAAGCTGGTAAAAATATGTTTTAAGTGAGCTGAATGTGAGGAACAAAATTTAATAAAAGGCATAAAACTTTCTTATGAGTTTGCATTGTATCACCTAATGTGTTAACATTTCTTACACCTTAAATTAATGCTTCACGTTTGAAACCATTTCTTCCTAACTGATTTTAAAAAGTTAGTTTGAAAAAGAGTGGTATCTCTGAGCTACTGTGTAAAAATTGCCCTACCAGTTCAGTGCTATTTTTAATACAAGTTAAGGTCTGTAACCACAACTGTCTATGTCTTTCAAAAGGATCCTTTTGTGGTTTTTTTCTCAAGTTTATGTCCCTCTGATAAGCCATGTCTATAATCAGAAATTCTAGATGGTAGTTTTCCTCAATTTTTTTGGAACAAGCCTGTTTGTAGCATATTTATTAAATAGTGGGCTGCAACTTTTGTCAGAAAACTTCAGCTGTAATACCACAAAATAAGTGGCTTGGGTAGAATGGGTAGGAGCTGGACTTTAACTTTGGATTCAGTTCTGCGTAGTCTGAAGTTGTTAGAGGTTTAATGACCTGGGTTTTCATCTACTCTGGGCAAGTATCCAGAGGGAAAAATTCACTAATGGCTATCATAAATTTTAGTGTTAGGGTGAAGTTATCACCTTTCCTCAGCTTCAAAATAAAAACCTTTACCTACTTATCCCTTGGCATACACCCTAGTAGGAATAGTTTTTTCTGAGAGCTCTTTGGTAGAAGGTATTTTTCACAACTGACCAAGTTTTCAGTGTGTGTGCAAGATGCTCTCTTCTCTGGGATTTGTTACTGCCTTGAAATAAAACTGCTTTAGTTCACCTCTTTTATTTATTTTTAAATTATTATTCTCGACTACTCTTTTTGGCATTGGGTTTGCTTGTCTTTTCTCACCTCATGTGTCAGAAACCACTAATGTCTTCTCTAGGATTTTAAGAACTCTCTTTAGTCCTTCAGGAGTGCTTTTAATTAACAGGCTCAGAGGTGCACAGTACGACCAAACATTGGCAAGAGCTTCACATTTGGTGACAGTAATGCAGAACTGGCATAGGCTATACACTGTGAAACTTAAAGTTTCTCTTCTAGCTCTTGCTCTCACTTGTCCTGAAATGTGAATGTGTAAGTGAACTTTCAGTACCTTAGGTATGTTGACAGTATGAGGCATTATATTTTTAAAAATCCCTTAAAAAGAAATCAATATAAATAAATCTTAAAACTCACAGGGTGACATGGTTATTTGGGAGAAATGGGCAGCGATGATAAAAGGATGCAGAATGATTTGTAGAAAACTTGAAGTTAGCATTTGTGAATAAATTACATTTGTGAATCCCAAACATTATTTGGAACTAGTGCTTTACTTGAACTTGGGTTACTGGACTCAATTCACAGTATATATGATGTTAAATTTAAGTCCATCATAGAATGTCATTCTTGATTTATTGTACTGTACTTGCTACGGCTTGTCTTGTATTTTGTTGTTTATTTTTGTTTGCCTTGTTCTCTGTAATCTTTGCGTGTTCAGATATAAATATTTCCCTTGATTTTACTGAGTATGATTCTTGTAGGAAGAGCATGAAAGAATATGTGATTTTGGTCCATTTACAGGTCAAATGCGCTTGTAAGAAGTACAGATGGGAGAGTATTAGATCTGGAAATAAGTCGAAGGGTTTCTGTTAAAAGAGTACTTGCCTTTCTCTTGCTGTGCTGAAGACTGAATCAAAACTTGTGCAATATATGTATGTTTCATATATAAGCATTTCTAGAAGACTTGTAATGCTCTTGCCTTCCACATGAAATGTAAGGAAGAGTACTTCATATTCTTTACGTTTTGCTGTGTACACTGTCTATGCTCATGATGGGAAATACAGTTTTCAAAAAAAAATTACATTGTCACCTTGTAAATTGTGTATGGCACTGCGTCGGTCAAGAGAGCAGAAAGGTTTTACCTGTACATGCTGTTTTGAAATGTCAGGAGAATTTTAATTTAGAATGCAGAGGCAGTTTGTAGTCAGAAGTACGTGGCTGGGTGCTTCTATACTTACAGCACAAGGAAGAGTTTGCTGATTGATTTATAACCAGCTATTTATTTGAAGAACAATAAAAAAAAAGCTGGAGGCATTACAGTTATACTGTGTATACAGTCATTTATGCTTGAGATATCTTCAAAGTTCTTTATTTAGAATTGTGGGTTTAGTGCTTTTCCTCCTCTTCTAGAAATATTTTTTTTTAAATAAAGTAATTAATTTGACTACTACAGATTGGAAGTATTTCTGTTTTGTCTGGGAAAAGCACTGCATTTCTGTAAAATGCAGAATAATAAAGGGTAAATGTGGCTTAACCTAAACTCTGCATGGTAGTATAGTTTGTCTTTGCTTTAAACTATAATTGGTTCAAATCCGCTCAAATAGGAAGTTTAAAATGCCCTGTGATTTAACACATTGACAAATTCAGGGTTTAAATACATTCCTTGTGCATGGTTAAATACCACAGTGCATCTGATACCTCTTACAGCACAATATTAATAATTAAATGTGTTTGTCGGAGGCTCATCCACTAGTTATTGTATTTGACCTTTCCAGCTCGAGCTTGAGGCACTCTGGGTGTGCTCAAGGGCAGAACTTGTGAAATGCACCTTCTCCTGGGGCCACAGGAAAACTCTCCTTCTACTTCATCTGTACCACCCACCCCAAATTTGCTAGAGGTGACTGGGGGAAGGTCTGCTCGGCCCCCTTCCTCCCTGCTGCTGCCTGACTGTCCTGTCTGCTGTACAAGCAGCTCTGGCAGCGGCGGCAGGCGAAGGGGGCGAGCAGCTGGAGAGATGGCCATGGGGCCACGTGTCCTGGCACCGGGTTGGTGCTAGGAGCCAGGGTAGGAACAGCAGCGACTTTGCGCTGTAACTTCGCTGCCTTCTATTTAAAGACTGCCCTGAGTCAGGAGAAGTGAGTGCTACTGGGGATGACAGTTGCTTCAGGCAGCCCTGGAGAGGACAGGGTTGGGGGTAAACATCACCGGCGAGGGCCTGAGCAGGGAAGGGAATGGAGGGCTCCCACGGCACCGAGTGCGACAGGGCGTCCGAGACCTCGTCCTTCATAGGAGATGAAGAAGAAGAGGAAGAAGAGGAGGAGGAGGAGGAAGAAGAGGAGGAGGCTGTGGACCCAGAGGAAGCAGAGGAGCTGACTAACAGGTATGTGTCCCCAGGGACTCATACCCCCAGGGGGAGCTGGCAGCTCCACCCCAAAGCATCATCCCCCAGGAGATGACAGGATTGGAGTCCCATGCTGGTTTAGTAGCTTTTCCCCCTTCCCTTACCCAGTTGCTGCAGATAAAAAAAAAGGGGGGAGTAGAGGGCTGTAATATTTTTTTCAGATGAGTATGGCTGTAATTAAGTTTTGTGTGGTAAGCGCCTACCCCGAGTTCCCTGAAAGCTTTTCTATTTAAAGATCCTCTGATGTGCCAGCTCAAGTGGCATCTCCTTCCACTCCTCCCTCTCTGGCTGACTCTTTGTCACATATGGATCTTAAATGCTCTGCAGATTTGCTTGTCAGGGAGAAAATGCTCAAAGATTATAATGGTGCATTAAAATTTGTTCCTTTTTACAGCCCTTTATTCTTTCCCACTTGTCCCTCCCTCTTCAGCTTCTTCTTTCCTAAAAAAGGAAAAACTTGTTGTATGTGCCTGTTATTGCTGATCATGATTTGTATGGCTGATTTTTGTGGTGGAATGGGAAATATTCTATCCCTCTGATCTTTAATTTTTTTCTTATTTTTTAGTATTTTTGTTTTCTTAATAACTCTTCCACAGAAACAGTTTATTGTCCTACTGTTGCTCTCCTACCACTAGGAACGTAACGAGCAAGGCTGTGGCCCAGTGCCCTGGCCAGTGGTCCTGCGCAGGATGTGGAGGCGTCTGCAACCTGATCCATGCAGACAGACTCTGGCTGTGCCAGCGCCGTTGGTTTCATAAAGACACCCCAAGGCCTTGAGAGTCCCCTGGCACATACCAAGTCTCAAGATTTCTTCCTTGTCTTGAGTAGACCCCCATAAGTTTTAAGTGGATACTGTAGGAAGAACCAAAGATGTTAATGTTGTTAGCTTAGGGTTTTTCCAGAAACCCATTTTTTAAGAAATGTGTCATACAGTTCCTAATACCTCAGTGCTGTGAAGCCATCCGTGTTTACCCTCACTCTGTGTGTATCACAGTTCAGTGTGCTTTCTGACATTGCTGATGGTCACTGGAGAAAAAAGATGGGAGAAGAGGGGTGGGAGGATCTGTGCAGTCTAACCCACCCAGAGTGCTACAAGAACAAAAGCCAAATGGGTAAATGCATCCTAGGACTGTAGGAAAGCCTTCCTGCATGGGAAGTAGAGAGCTAGTTTTCCACAGTGGGGGGATGTCCTGGTGCGTAATGCTGCTTTATGCCCGAGGGAGGTGTTGGCTTTTCAGACCTATGCTGGCAGAGAGAGGGATTGCATGCCAATAAATACTGCTTGCACATGGCTGTTACCCTGCAAGAAAACCAGCTGAAGTCCATGGAGTGGAGCTGCTCACTGCAGACAGCTAAAACACAATTGACTAGATAATTTTTAATGGAATCTGCAATTAAATGGCTAATAATAAAACTCAAATTGCAAAACACAAGTGGGAATTGCTAAAAAGGGAGGGAAATCTACATAGCCTCGCAGTTATTTACTACTTGTGCTGAGAGGATGACTTCTCCATGGGTGCCTGTTAGCAGCTCCTCACAGCTGGGTGGGTCTTGCTTCTGGCTGGCAGCCTCCGCAATGCAAACTTGGGCATTGCATCTCAGCACTTATTTAAATCACAGCAAACATTCCATTTAGCTCCCAGTTATATTAACACAGCAGGGTTTATCTCTATCCTTAACTGTCTTACATTATAATAAACAGGTCAGAGTCTACCAGACAGGTTTTTAACAGGTATGCTAAGTGGTAACTGAGCATATTTAAATTGATTAGTTTAATTACATTAAAGGAGACGTAAAATTTTGGGTTTGGCACAGATGTGGTGACTGCACCAAGCACTCAGCAACAGCTTAGAAAAGTTAAACAAAACTGACTCTTTAATTGCTTAGATGTTGTCGCAAATATCAGCAGAGTTGTTGAGCTTCAGGCCTCCTCCTGTGATGAGTGCCTGGGCAGAGCTCCTGGCAAGAACAGACAGGTTGAGCCCCTGGGACATACTTACTCATGCTGTGAGCTAATTATTTGTTAACAAACAGGTTTTCAAGCCCCCATTGCAGAACAGATTTTTTTGAGTGCATGGGCTTTGAAAACGTATCTTAAAGGAGGTGTAACTAATATGCAAACTTGGCTGAAGGTAGCTTGTCCTGGACCCTGCTGTCATCAATTTATTTTTAACAACCCCAAGTTCTCTGTTGCTTCTGCTTTCCTCCTTTGAATGCAGTTGAGCAGCACCTGGTTGTGCAAGTCAGTGGGAAAGTCCCCACTGGCTCCAATTTCCGCCTTTCAGGCACATTAAATAGCCTCCTACCTACTTTATATGAGAGTCATGCAGCAAGATGACTACCCCAAGGTCAGGAAGCACCTCTGTGTAACAAGAAGAAGAGCCCTGGTGTTCCTCTGAGACACTGGCCCCTGAGCTCTGACCAAACCGCTCTGCTTCCACACTGTGCAGCAGCTGCAACAAATAAAATCCCAAAATCTGCAGCAGAATTTATGTTATGACTTGTCCCAAAATTACAAGGCATGCATGTAAAAGGCAGAAGAGTTTGGGTTTCATGTCTTTATTACCCTTGTTAATGCAATGTTTAAATAATTTGGTTTCCTAGAATTGTTTTTTATATAAATAATGAGACTAGCATGCAGCATCAGAACCTATTAAAAAGGTGGGATAAAGGCTTCATATCCTCGTCAGCATAAAAACCCCACTGATCTGTATAGGACCCGTACAATATTTTCTTGCCTTTGGGCATTTTGCTATCTGGTATAGATGATCATGGCAGATGACTTCTGTTTCTAGCTCCATGTATCCAATTAATTACCTAAAAAGAGAAAATATTTTCAAAGTGCATACTGTGTTCTTCAAAGCAAACATGAGTTTAAAGCTAAAAGGGTTTAATTTTTGTGCTGGAAATGGTGAAAATTAAGTCTAACAATAGTAAAATTGTTCACCATTGAACTGGTTTACATACCCACTGGAATATCTGTGTGTCTAACAAATGTATGATGGGTGAGCTGTTCTGACACAGTTCTACCTTTCAGACCATTCTCAGCTGATTTCCTTCTACAGTGGCAAGGTCTCTAGATGTGTCTTTGTGCAGAGTTTACATAAAAATGGCTCTGCATCTAAGTGTTTCCAGACAGCTTGTTTGCCTGGAATAGATAAGAGTTCATTTTATCTGCTCATTTAGTGGTTACCTATAACCAGTAGGTGTGGAGAAAAACGGGTTCTGGAAGTTGGTTTTTGTTTTTTCTTTAATGAAGCAGTCATGCCACAAGATCAGAGGTGTGTAAGCTTTAGAGATAAGTCTACTTTAGAATGATTGATGAAAATGGGTATAAAGGGAAGCACAGTGGAGAAGGTGTCTTCCTGCTATGTGGGGGATGCTGCAGCGTATAGGAGAGCAAAAGACTGGAATGATAGCAAATGGATGGTGAGAAGGAAGGGGTGGGGAGTACTGAGGATTTGTCATCCGAAAAAAGTTACCATACCCTACCCAAAGCAGAGAAAGACATGGGGAAATGGTGTGTGACTTTAGATACCTAGGTGAGGCAGTGCCTGACTTGGGCCAGGGTGGAAGGGGCTGGCAGGGCTGTTTTCTGCCACCTGCAGCAGGAGCATGAGCTGGGAAGGGAAGAGAGGTGGGAAGCAGAGCTGTGCAGGCCCTTTCAAGCATGTCAGGGCAGAGGCTTGAGCAAAAGGTAACTGAGAGCAGGTGAATGGGGCAGAATGCTGAGGTGGGGGCATTGCAGAGGGGAGGCGTGCAGCCAGCCCCCACTTGCTCCTGCAGTTGGGCACTCCATGTTGTGTTTCTCTTCACCCTTTTGGATAAAACTGAGTCCTTAATAAAGACCTATATTGCAGTAGGGCTCTAAAATAACACTCAGACTTCAAGAAGTTCCCCATTGGGTCTCACCAGTGATTAAATAACTGTGTAAAGGAACTGTCCCATCCACACTGAAGTGTTTGGTACCTGTGCTCCCTCTACAACATGGTGGAGAATCCAGAATGCAGGAGCATGGCAGACCTCTGGGGCATGGAGGTGCTGTGGTTTCTCAAGCAGCATCTGAGCCTGCAAATGGCAATGCCACTAGGACATGCCATGACCTGGTGTCTGGAAAACAGACTAGCACTGCAGCAGGTTGTGTCCCTTCATATGAGATGGAACAAATCATGTGAGACTGGCCCAGGTCCTGGCTCCCAGCTACTCATTGTAAAAACCAGCTTTGTAGATGGACAAGCAGCTGTCTTACTGCATTTAGATAATAATTCCTTTGAATTTGGACAGATGCATAAGCCACTCTGTTGCCAGAAGAGGCACGATTGACACTGAGAGAAGTCAATAGTAGCTTATCAAGTGGAAGGCTGGGTTTGGAATAGTGTCTTTCTGTAGCTCCCCATTCTCTTAGCCTGATGAGCTATAGCCCTGGGAAATGCAGAACAATAGGCAGAGACCTTGCTGAGCATACTGATTGCCGTAGGGGAAAAGGGGCACCATGGTAAAGGCAGAAACTACAGATATATGCAGAATAAAAACAAGCACAGAAAAGTGTTTTCTTCAATTGGGAAGACAAGCTGGCCAATACCAATTTCCACCACTCCTGCACTGTGCCTGAAGTAGGAGCTTTCAGAAAATGAGATCTTGTCAGTGCAGACTACAGATGTAGGTTGACGTCTTGGTCATTGCAGCTTGTGAGGAATTATGCAGCAAACAGCTACAAATTTTTATGATACCAGCAGTGGCAAGATCTGACATGAAGAGGATAAAGAGAGGCTGGGGAGAATTTTAGAAAGCTGATAGGCTGGCTACATCTATCTGTCACAGTAGTGGTGTGGACAGGTGAATAGACCCCACTCACTGTGTGAACACAACCACTCCAGCAGCTGGAGAGGTGAAAACTCTTCCCTCATATGATACATAAAAGAACATCTGTCCAGCCTGCCAGGCTGGACTAGAAACCTGAAATCCCAGTGGACACAGCACAGAGGTCATAGTGAGAAGCAGAGGGCTGTGAGAAGCAGGAGGAGGCAGTAAGAAAAATCTGGGTTTGAGCTATTATGGCAGGAGGCATAAAACTGGTTGTCAGTGTCTCCAAGAATAATAAAAGGTTTAAGTCAATGTCCTAGCAGTGAAATAACAAGCTGACAATATACATGCCAACAGGAATGGGTGTGAAATGTCTACATGGAAAAAAGACAGCATTGGCTTTTGCCCTGGATGTCAGTGGCTTCATATCTACATTTAACAGCTGAAAGATTGCAAACATCTTTTTGCAATAGGAGACACTTCCTCTGACTAGAGAGGGATCTTTCAGCTACTACTGTGCAGCTTGTAAACAGTTCACAAAAGGGCAGCATTTGGAAGTGTGTTGGAAGTAAATGTTTGAGTTCCATGTCTCTCATTCTGGTCATAAAAGTATAAAGCACTGTCTCATCACACTGTAGAGGAATATGAACTGTGACAAGTTTGTGACCATGAAAATGAGATAATGATGCAAATAATTCAAGCTTTTTGCATAGGCAGGGCTAGGGCAACCCGTTCTTATTCATTAATATCAGCTCAAGTGGGAGTGCTGCTTGTTCTGCATGAAGATTTATTTAATAGCACCAAGTAGTGCAGAAAAAATAGGTTTAAATATATGAGAGTTATTTAGAAGTTGAAAAATGTAAAAAAAAAATAAATTAGTCATCTGTTATTGTGGACTTAAATAACTGAAATCTTCCTTAGTACTATTGTTATTGATTTTCTTTTTTTTTAAATTTAATTTTATTTTGCTATGTCCAAGTCAACTTAATGCCAACTGGCAAAGGAAAAGGTAAGAGAAAAATTCGTATAGATGTGTTTTGCTGTACCTCTTTCTCCAACCTGTAAGTTTTCACCTATGGAGCTAGCCTTGCTAGAGAGTACTACGCCAAGGCAGATAATCAGCTGTACATCCTGGGGCTTGTATCTGTTTGAGGGCTGGGTTTGGCGGGGACAGGAAGGGATTGGCTAACATGCAATTATTTAGTATTGCACTGTCAGACATGCTTTGGATTGTGGGCCTTCAAGCTGTCCTGCTAGTCACCCCCTCCAGGCCAGCCCCATCACCACAAGTGGGTTTAAGCCCCATCACTGGAGTTTGATACTGTGTTGTCCCACCACGGGCTGGTCAGGCTATTGTCCCACAGGGTGACTTCAGTCTTCACTTAGCACTGAGGACATCAGAGATGATTTGTGCCTCAGATGTGTGCCTCAGAGATGATCTGTACCCAAGCATGGACCAGCCCAGCACAGCCCTTCTTTTTCTGGGCTCCGGGAAGCAAATTCATGGAAAGGTAAGGGCAGCACTGCCAGTAGCAGGATTATGTTTCTGTTTCCATTAGGTACTGAGCAGTTTCACCAAGTGTCCTTTACAAAAAACTTACAGTCCAGAGAGTTTGCTTGATGAAGTGGTAATGACTTTCCACAGGATTTCTTCCCCTTCTTCGAAGACATCTGCCTTCTGACTGGTGCTTGGCACCCTCTGGCACTGTGCCACCTGCTCCTCAGGGGTGTACCCCTGCCTCCGCAGCCTGCAGGTATCTCTGGCACCTGTGTGGTGCTGGGCCACAGCCTCTGGCAGTTGGTCAGATGGATTCTGCTTCTCTGGTCCCTGGTCAGTAGCTAGATTTCTTCACTTTAGCTGAAATGCTATGTCCTAATCAAGGGGAAAGTGACCCTTCCCTCTGTTCAGTGGAAGTAGCATGTTTTATGTCCATAGGTGTGTGTTCTTCCACGGGAGTGACAGAGACTTTACTGATTCTGCTATACTGAAGGCTATGTCTTGTCCAGCAAACACTCTGCCTTTCTTTCCAACAGCTACAAATGTGATTTCCATAAAAGAACTACTGTCTACTCAGGAAATATTGGGGTTGAGTTTAGATTACCTTTTCTGTGCTTTTTTTTTTTAATAAATATTGCAACCCTAAAAATACTAAACGCTCCACACATTGTCTTTTAATTGCTTTTGCTAATCTTTACACTCTTAATTTGAAGACTTTAAAGAATTTGACGTTTTCTTTTCTAAAACTTCTCAGAAGAGCTTTTCTCCAGTCTTTTTACTTTTTTAGCTGAGAGATTTGGTTGCAGCATATGATAGTGTATTGATTACACATCAAAAGGTTTAAAACTAGCTTTATGAAACATTGCAGTTTCATTAGGGGAGGTGTCAGTATATTTTAGTGTTGAATGCATTCTAAATTACTTTGTTAAATATCTAGAGTGCTTAGAGGATGAAACATATGAGAAGACAGTAACAAACTAGTGGATAGACTCTCTGCTGCTTTGAGCATTGTATAATCATTCACACTTGCGCAAAGCAAGTGTGGGTGCTATTAAAACACTGACAGTATCTTTGAAGTGTTTAATGAAAGGTTTAATTTATACTGTGAGATAAACACACGCTGGAGAATAGCCCCAGAATCAGCTCAATCTCACACTGGCAAAACAAGGTCAGATCAAAGACTGTTCTTCCTGCATTGTCAAGATCATTTAAACACCTCCCCTTCATTGAACTAACCTTGCAACATGCAGTTTTACACAAATTCATCTAAAATATAGTTGTGAGATGAAATACGATTTTTCTTATGCTTGTACTTCAAAATTTATGCTTATGCAGTATTTTTACAACTTTGAAAACTATTTTTGCTTTAATGAAAAAGTTCACCTTTTCCTGCAATAATTTAATTTTTTGTGTGTTTTTACAGTTTTTTTTGTTATTTGTTCTTTTGTTTACAGTTTAAAAGATCTTATCCAAAGTGAAGATGTGAAACCCAAGCTGCAGTACATCATGACTAACCCTTCCTTTTCTATGGTAACATGCCAAAGTGAAGACAGTGGAATAACCTGGGAAACCAGCTCGAGCAGATGTTCTACTCCCTGGACCTCAGAAACTAGTACAGCTTCTGATCTTTACAGTATGGAAAGTTCACCAGTAGGTTCTCCTCCAGGAAAAGTTATCTTTATAATGGATGAAGGCAAGATTGTTCGGAAAAGGACACGCAAATCTTCGAACAGGGTGCCGATGGCTACAAGACCAAAGGGAGGCCAGAGCAATAAAAAACGTGACTCTTTTGGAATGCAGAGGCAAGAAACAAGAACTGTTCTAGGAGATGTGCAGGCCTCCATGTTGAATGTAGAGCAGGTGGAAGCACAAGACACAGATGAGGAAATGTTGGACAACAAAGAAGATGTAGAGAATATCACAGAAGAGCCCGTAAAACGTGCTCCAATAAGATCAATATTTAGGGAGAGCAGACTGAGGAAAGTTGGTCCAATTCTTGGAGGACCAGTACAAGCCAGAATCGAGCTGTTCAACTCAATTTTTGGAGGGACTGGGCCAGCTCCTGAAACATTGGAGAAAAACAGAAGCCGGAGAAGTAGCTCAGCTTCAGGAGATTCCGAAAAGTTCCTTGAAACATCAGTAAAAGAAAGATTGCAGAAGTTCGGTTCACTCTCAGAAGCAACACGTCCAAGACATTTTCAGGGAGCAAGAAGTAAAATTCTTGAAACACCTTCAGAGAGAAGAAGGAAGCAAAGACAACAACTCACAGAAGAAGCAAATCAAAGCTTTTCTTCACCAATACCACCTCCTGAAAAACAGCTTCCTAAGAAAAATTATGGTTCGTCTGAAAATATTGAACCTTATAAAATTAAAGAAACAACTCTTCATCATGAAGAAAGAAAAGACAGACAACCTCTTTTGGAGACTCCAAATCAGGTTCCAGGACACTTGCTGAAGAATGAAGAAGAAGCCAGGAAGCAGCAAAGTCATTTACCTGCGGCCAAAACATCAATAACAGAGTCAACAACCTCCACGTCACTCAAGTCTGATGAGAAACAAGTGCTGCTTCCCTCAGCTGAAAACGCAAACAAGAAGCCAGACCAACCCCTGCTGACAGCATCATATCCTCTGGATGAAGTGAAGAAGCAGGAAGTTCAGCCCATTTCTGCATCACAGTCTGTTTCAGCAGATTTTGTTAATGAATTAGATAGACCACGCTCCCAGCATATTTTGCCTACAGAATCCACATCAGAACATCCTGAGAGGGAAACAGAGGAGCCTTACTTACCTGATGATCCATCAGCTAAATCCAAATATTCCACTCTAACTGAAATAAGACAGGAAGATATTATTCCTCAGTCATCAGAAACTGCACAATCTGAGTCTGAACATGAGCTTTTACGATATTCTGGGAATGAAACAGAGAAGCAAGAAACCGAGTATCCATCATCAACAACTGCACTGTCAGAGTCAGAGAGTTCAAGTCTAATGTATTCAGCTGAAAGAGAAGCAGGTCAAAAGACCCCACCCTCAAAAACACAAATTGTTCCTTTGGAGAACCAAACAAAGTCTGAACAAGACTTTTCCCTTCAGGAAACAGATAAGCAAGGAATTAAATTTAAACCACCAATTCCTGAGAATATAGATTCCAAATATTTCAGCGTTTCATATCCTACTCATACAGAAACAGAAGAAACACAGAAAAATTCAGATACAAATAAAGAAGTAGATTTGGATCACTCTGATTTTTCCATTGAAGTAAACAAACAAGCAGAAGGTGGGCAAATGAAGATGGAACATCCAGACCTCTCATATTCCACCGAAGAAACTGGAGAATCAGAGACAACACAGATGGAGACAGAGCATCTGCAATTCTCTTCTCCCAAAGAAGAAACAGAGGAATTGAAGGGTGAACAGATGGAGATGGAGCATCCAGACTTCTCCTTTTCCAGGGAAGAAATAGAGGAACCAGGAAGTGCACAGCTAGAGACAGAACTCCCAGATTTCTCATATTCCAAGGAAGAAACAGAGGTATCAGAGAGTGCAATACCAGATACAGACTATCCAGAATTGCTTTTTTCCACAAAAGAAATGGAGAAATCAGGGACATCACAACTGGAGACAGAACATCCAGAATTTTCTTCCAAGGAAGAAACAAAAGAACGAGAGAGTGCACAGTGGGAGATGGAGCATCCAGACTTTTCTTTTTCCAGGGGAGAAATGGAAGAATCAGACAGTGCACAGATGGAGACAGAGCACTCAGATCTATCATATTCCAGAGAAAAACCAGTGGAATCAGAGAGTGCACAGCTGGAGATGGGTCAACCAGATTCTTCTTTTTCTAGGGAAGAAGTGGGGGAATTGCAAAGTGCAGAGCTGGAGACAGAGCACTCAGATCTATCATATTCCAAAGAAGAAACGGTGGAATCAGGGACATCACAACTGGAGACAGAACATCCAGAATTTTCTTCCAAGGAAGAAACAAAAGAACGAGAGAGTGCACAGTGGGAGATGGAGCATCCAGACTTTTCTTTTTCCAGGGAAGAAATGGAAGAATCAGACAGTGCACAGCTGGAGACAGAGCACTCAGATCTATCATATTCCAGAGAAGAAAGAGTGGAATCAGAGAGTGCACAGTTGGAGATGGGTCAACCAGATTCTTCTTTTTCCAGGGAAGAAGTGGAGGAATTGCAAAGTGCACAGCTGGAGACAGAGCACTCAGATCTATCATATTCCAGAGAAGAAACTGTAGAATCAGGGACATCACAACTGGAGACAGAACATCCAGAATTTTCTTCCAAGGAAGAAACAAAAGAACGAGAGAGTGCACAGTGGGAGATGGAGCATCCAGACTTTTCTTTTTCCAGGGGAGAAATGGAAGAATCAGACAGTGCACAGCTGGAGACAGAGCACTCAGATCTATCATATTCCAGAGAAGAAATGGTGGAATCACAGGGTGCACAGCTGGAGATGGGTCAACCAGATTCTTCTTTTTCCAGGGAAGAAGTGGAGGAATTGCAAAGTGCAGAGCTGGAAATGGAACATCAGGTTTTGCTTGCCAGGGAAGAAACAGAAAACCGATCATTCAGTCCTTTTGAACTGGAACAGTCTTATTCCCCCAAAGAAGAAAAACAAGAAGAAAAAGAAGAGCTTGCACCGGTACATTCAGATTCATCATCTTTGATGGAGGATGCAGAGAAAGAAAACAGTACAGAACTCCAGTTGGTACATTCAGATATATTTGATTCCACCGGAAGGGCTGAGACACAACAAACAGGGTATCTGGAAACAGCATTTCCAGATTTACCGTTTCCTATGAATAAAACAAAAGAACAAGAACTGTCACAAAGTGACAAAGGAGAACAGCCACAGCCTGTACAGCAGGATTCACAGTCTGGAGGTAAGCTGGATTCCTCTGCCACGGCAATGCAAGGAGAAGCTACTCGGCTGCAGTCAGAGCATCCAGTTTGGCCACATTCTACCAGAAAAGAACAGGAACATAAAACTTCACAACTGAAGGTGGAACAGCCAGAGACAACATCTTCCACTGGCAAAACAGAACATCAAAAATTGCAACCAAAGCTGGAACAAACTGATTCACTGTATTCCCAGGGAGAAACGGTACAAGAAGCTGTACAAAGAAACGTAGAAGGTCCAGAGCCATCATGTTTCACTAGTGAAGCAGAGCAACATGAAAATGTACAAGTAGTTTCAGAAAAGAAGGATTTATCATTTACCACTGGAGAAGTCATGCAAAAGGGAGTGGAGTCAGAAACTCTGGGGTCACAATTGACTGACAGAGCAAAGCCCTGGGAAATGCCACAAATGGAGCAGGAGCAGTCTTTTCCTTCCTGTTCCACTGCTGGTACTCAGCAACAGGAAACACCACCACTGACCGTGCCCCAGCCAGATGTTTCATGGTCCTTTGGCAGAATGGAACAAGATACAGTACAAAGAGAGGTGAAACAGGATACAGTACAAAGAGAGGTGAAACAGCAGGAAACAGACCGACAAGAAGCTGTGCAAATGGAAACAGAGTATTCAGATATTTCAGAAAGCCTGGGTAAAGAGGAACCACAGGTTATAGACCAAATTAATTTGGCACAGCAAGAAATAGCTCGACCAGGGTTAGTGCAGCCATCTTTGCCATATTCCTTCAGTAAACAAATGGAAGAAGAAATGCAAACAGAGCCAGCATATCCAGAAAAAACATTTTATGTAAGTACAGAAACAGAGAAGGAAATCACACAACACAAATCACAGCAACAAGAAATAGTACATCCAGAGCTGGAGCAAGCATTTTTGCCTTCTTCCAGTGAAAAAGAAGCTCCACTGGAAATGGAAATAACTTCAGAACATTCAGATTTGACATGTTCCTCTCATAATCAAGAAAAAATGTTGAAAACCCCAACCTTACCATTCCATTTGAAGCAACGAGACACTGAACAAGTAATGGTGGAACATCCAGCTTTTTCACATGACAGTGGTGAATCAAAACAAGGTAACATTGTAGAACAGGAGTCAGGACATCCAGAGCTCCCATACTTCATGGGAGAAACCCAGCAAAAATCAGAACATTTGGATTCACAAGGAAGCCTGGGTGAAGCAGCACAAGATGAAAGTATGGAAGTAGAATCTCAATACCCAAATCTGTCGTGTTCTGATGTCCAAGGAAACCTACAAGAAACTCCACAAATGGATTCAAAATATTCAGATTTATCATTTTCCTTTGGTGAAGGCAATGAACAATCAACTGAAAAGTTTGAGTCTAAACATCAAGAATTGCCTAAAGTAGCTAGAAAAAGAGCTTCTCCAGCAACTGCACAAACAGAGTCAAAACATCCAGAAATTGCACTGTGGGAAATGAAGCATCCTGATTTGTCACATTCCACTGGTGAGACAAGCCAGGAAGAAGTAGTGCCATTGGATCAAAAACATAGAAAACTTTCTTTTGGCAGAGAAAAGCAGTGGAAAGCCACAAAGCAGCAGTTAAAGCAAGAAAAGTTACCACATTCTCCTGATAAAAGGGACACTTTAGAACATACCCAGGAGGGCTTGGAACAACCAGATTTATCATTTTCCATTGATAGGCCAGACGATGAAATGACACCACCAGAGGCAGAGCACACTGATGTGGTATCTCCTCCGGACAACACAGAGGTACAACGAAGAGTACAAGAAACAGAGCAAACTTATCCCTTTGGACAAATGGAAGAGAAAACAGTTCAGCCAGAAGTGGAATTTTCACATTTCTCAGCTTCTGTGGGTACAGCAGAGGAAACGGAAATGGCAGAACGGGGGCAGGGACATCCTGATCTGCCTTACTCTGTTTTCAAAGTAGGAGGGCTGCAAACATCACAGCTGAAACCTGAACACCCTGGTCTAGCACGTTCCCTCAACAAAGTGCAGGAAACAATCCAGATGGGATTGGAAGAGCCAGGTGCATTGTATGGTCATGACAAAATGGAGGAACTCCCACCTGCACAGCTGGAGCCAGGCCATGCAAGTTTGGCACCCCTGGCCATGGAAGTGGGGAAACGAGGGATGGAGCACACAGCTGTGGAATGCTGTAAAGAGGAACAGTCTGTCAGCAGAGCAGAGCATCCACATGCTGCAAAGGAGGAACAGAGAGCTCTGGATGCACCATCCCAGAGTGGAAAAATGGAGCAAAGAGAAATGCTAAAAGCAGAGGCAAAGCATCCTGATTCATTGCATTCCATTGACAAAGCAAAGCCACAAGGAACTGCACAACCAGTGTTAGAAAAACCAGATTTGTCATCTTGGCCTGGCACAACAGAGAAAGGACAAACTGCTGAAGAGGAGAAGCCAGGCTTCTTGCATTCTTTCAAAAAAGCTGCACAAGGCGAGAAAGCACGGACAGAACTGGGACGTTCAGAATTATGTCATTCTCTTAGTGAGGCAGAACAAGAAACTTTAAATGCAAAACCACACCATTCAGATTTATCTGCTGGCAGATTAGAACACCATGAAATCATACAGCCAGAGGCAGAAATAATGGATTTATCATGTTCAACTGGTGAAACACAGCAAACTCAAATTGCTGATGAGGATTTGGAGTGCCTGGATTTATTTCATTCCACTGGCACAATACAGCAAGAAAAGATTCAACCAGAGAAAGAACAGACAGATGAGTTTTCATCCTCTCTCAGTAAAGCAGAACAATGGAAAGATGCACGAATGCAAGCAGAACACTCTGAGCTGCAGTGCTCTACGGAGAAAACAGAAGGACTGCAAAATTCCCAAGCAAAATCAGAATATGCAGATTTGTCCTTCTCTGTTGGCACAGCAGAACCTCATAAAACAACACAGCCAGAGTTGAAAGAGCAGAGTTTGTTGCATTTGTTTGTCAAAACAAAGCCATCATGGGCTGCCCTACCAGAGACTGAACATTCAAATGTCATGGAGGCCATGGGCAAAGTACTGCACACGGATTTGTCCTCTTCTGTTAGTGAAGAAAAACAAAGTGCACAGCTGGAGGTCAAACAGGAGAGGGGAAGCTATACAGTACACCCAGAGGAAATAGTACGACTAAAATTGGAACAACCAGTGTTTTCAAGTCCTCATGGCATGGAACAGCAACGAAATACATCCCCAGTGGAAGGGGAATTCCCAGACTTCTTATCTTCCTCTGGCAAAGCAGAAAAACAGGACACTGCACAAGCAGAGTTCATGCCTTCTGATTTTTTGTATTCCACAGGAAAATCAGAGCAGTTGCAACCAGAACAAATGAATTCAAAACATCCAGATTTGTCATACTCTCTTGTCAAAGCAGAGACTCACAGAATAAAGCCACTAGATTTATCACACTCCTATGGCAAGGCAGAGCAACCACAGACTGCCCAGCTGGAGCATCCAGAGATACCATATTTCACTGGTGAAACGGCGTGGAGGGATGGGTTCCAACCTGAACAGCCATGTGTTAGTTTGCAGTCCTCTGATGTTGAAACAGAGCAGCCAGAAACACCTTCTGTATCACATACCTTTTTCAGGACCGAGGAGCAGGGAACTGCACAACCAGCCTTCAAGCAATCAGATTTATTAAGTCCTACTGACAAAGCAGAAAAGCATGAAATGCCCCCACTGAGAGCAGGACATTCACAGAAGCAAGACACTGGTGCTCCTTCATCTCTAAGTGCTCAGCTGGAAACTGAACAACAAAATTTATCATTTTCCACTGAGGAAGCAAACAGCCACAAAATTCAACCATATTCATCTCTCACTGAACAAACAATGTCTGTACCTTTGGGTTCTTCACACACTGTCTCTGAAACAAGCCCTGAAGGAAGTCCAAAGTCTTCACCTGTAACTGGAGGCTCATACCCCAAACATTTAGATACATCTTACTCCCGCTGTAAAACAGAGCACTCAGAAACTGCCCAGCCTGAGCCAGGATCCTTTTTTGCAAGAAAAGCAGAGAATACAGAAAGTCTTCTACGTTTGCCTGTAGCTGCAAAGTCAGAGGCTGAATGTGAAATTCTGGCTGAAGGTGAGAGAGAACACACTCCACATTACTTTCACACAGCTACACAACTAGAATCTGAACAACTACACTTACCATATTCTACAGATAAAATAGAAACTTTAGAAAGTCAGGATTACTTGACCGTACCTTCAAAACCACAGTCCGAACCTTCAGTTCCATTTTATTCAGCTGATGAAACGTGTCAGCAAGAAGTTCCACCTTATTCAAAACCAGTCTCTGAATATTTGGTTCCCACACGGTCCCTTGCTGAACAAGAAAAGCAAAGTATGCAGCCACTTATTACCCAGCCCATACAATCAGAGTGTGAAGCTGTAATTCCACCACACAATGAAAAACAACTGCAAAAAATTCAACTCCTTTCACCTGAAACAGCAAGCTTGAAGACAGTGCACTTAGAAAGTATGTCTCAAGTGCAAGACCAAGACAAGCCAGAATCTCATTTGTTGGACACAATGTATTTGTCTCCAGACCAGCTAAGAAGTTCCCCCAAATTCTGTACTGAGCAATATGAACAAGAAATGCAACCCGATATACAGACAGTGCCAAGGTCAGTGACCACAGAGTCAAAGGTGACCAGTGTAGCAGACCAGCAAGCAGTGTCATCAGAGTCATCTATAGCTTTTCATAAATTACCTGGAAAGCCAGAACTTGAAAAGTCAGTATCAGTGGCTTTCACTGATGATGAAGAGAAACAAAATATCCCATCATCTTTATCTGATGTAGCAGACATGCTTGGAAAGCAATTTAACAAAGTTTCAGGCATTTATACTGAAAGAGAGCATAAACTTGAAATGCAACAATGTTTTGAAGACCAAAAGCATATAACCTTGGAGCATCTGGGAGCTGTTTCATCAGACCTTGATCATGAAACTGTGACACACAAAACTCAGCATCATTCTGGCGAATGGGGCAGCCCTTCTTCAGCAGAGATGAAGTCCCTTAGCTCTAGCTCTGAAGAAAAGCAGAATCCAGATATTCCATCTTTTGGGCTGGCTAGCTGGCTGGTAGAAGAGGTGAAAGCTCGCTCGGTTCGTCCAATAGGGGCTGCAGATACAGACACACAAGGAATTCAGCTTTCTCCAAATGAAGCTTCTGATTTTGGATCAAAACAATTCCCAGCTGGAAGTGGCACAGAACTTACAGTTCATGGGACTAGAGAGACTAAGGGACATACATTTAGAGTTTCTGAATCAGTGTCAAATAAATTTCCTCCCAGGAAGTCCTCAGGCACTAGTCCCAGAACACAAAGGTATGATTTACCATCTCTGGTAGGAGATAATCAAGGTCCAGATAAACTTCTGGAGCATGAAACTAGTACTTCAGCCCTGACAAAAATTGAAGCAATGCAACACCTGGAGGTAGGAAAAATGTCTGAAGTGCCTGAACATTACCTGAGAGGAGAAGAGGAAAAAATGCAACATGCAAGTGCTGTAGAAGACAGTCAGCATGCTCCAGAGACTACTGAACAAAAAGACCTATTTAATATCATTTCAGAAGGTTATGAAATACTCAATATTCATGCACCTACACATATTTCTTCTGTTGATCAAGAAGAAAGTAAACACATGCCTGATAAATTAGAATACTTGGAAACAAATCCTTCATTTAGAAGAAAATTAGGTGATGATGGCCAGAGAGCCCTAACTTCTGGAAGAACCACAGAAATTTCAGAAAGCTCAGTATTGGGAAAGACTGAAAGCCATGAACTAATAGAATCAGCCAAAAAGGATGATGTTGAGGAAACTGGAGAAACGCAACAAGAAAACCTCCTGTTGCCAGAAGACAATAATTATGCAATGCTGGATCCTAATAATGGTACTGCTGACATGGATTATTTTGAAAAATACACATTGATTGATGATAAATCCCCAATTCAGCCACAATTTGAAAGACGAATTTCATTGTCTCCTGTGACAGAAGATCCCAACGAATCAATGGAAGAAGCCAAATCTTTTAAAGAAAGTACTGAGGTAGATACTTTGGAAGAGTTTTCCTTACTTGAGGACCTGGATGAAGTCTTTTATGGTACCAAAAAAGGAGAAAGCAAAATGCAGTTCTGTGCAGAGGCTTCAAGACCTTTACCACTGCAGAAATCAATTGATTCTAGCAGTAAAAGCTTTACAAATGTAGAAGAAGAACAGAAGTCACCAGGGACCCCACTCTTTGATTCAGAAGAAGGAGTGCTAGAACGATCTCTCTTGTTCCCTACCACTGTTGCTGCAGTCAACCCAGAGCTTCTAGAGGAGCCACCTGCTCTGTCATTTTTATACAAGGACCTCTATGCAGAAGCAGTAGGAGAAAAGACAAAGGAAGAGACTCCCTCTGATGAAGAAAGTGGTAATTCTAATGCTTCTTTCCCTAGTAGAAATTCAGACACAGATGATGGAACTGGAATATATTTTGAAAAATATATTCTTAAAGATGAAATTCCAAGTAAGGCCATAGGGCCTCAAAAAGATCAGATACCAGAAGATGAGTCCTTTAGTGGAGGAATTTTGGTTTGGAGTTCAGAGAACAAGCAGGAGCAGGGATCTGGTGATTTTCAATATGTCAGAACTGAGGTTCTGTCAGAAAGAGGTGTTATGGAGAGAGACAACATCCAGGTTGACAGCAACATTCAAGCAACAGTTTGTAAGCCAATGCATGCCATTCCTTTTGGAAGCAAAACAGTTCTTTCAGGTGCAAGAACTGATACCACTGAACAAAGAGACGAAGAAAACGTAGCAGTAGAAACAACTGAAGAGTTGCCAGAGCAGTCAAGCCAACAAGCGTACAGTCAACGAGTGGATTATCAGGGAGCTGCGCATCCAGAAGCTGGCACTAAGCAGGAAGAAAGGCAAGATATAACAGCAATTCCTCAAATGGAAAAGTACGTTCCATATGCCAGGGCTCCCACTGAAGACAGTGTTGATGATCAGTATACTCAGGAACATCTGTCCTGTGTCCCTACCATTCAGCAAACAGAGAATCCAGACTTGCAAATAGAGGAGCAGCACCGCGATGTTTATGAGGACCTTGCTGAGTCAATGGACTATGATGTGATTACACAAGAAGAGCTTTTGCAAGATGAAATATCGTCTCAATTTACACATGAGGAGCTATTATTTGAAGACAGGGACTCCTTTGATCATGCTGCTGATAGTTATGAATTTGTTAATGAGCCAGAACAAAGAACACCTGTTGAGCTTGAAGATTCAGGCTTTGTGGTGATGTATCCTGAAAAATCAGCAACAAACATTCCTCAAGTTGAGAGCCCACAAAGAGAACTGAAGAAAGCTCAAGTAGACACTTACTGTTACCACTGCAAATGCCCAATATCTGCTATTGAGAAGCTTTTTGGAGAGCATAGAGACCATGAAGTCACAACACTAGATGATGCTGCAACCAAGATGAAGGTAAGAATTAATTTGGGTAAGAAAGGAGCTACTAAGGCTAATTTCTTCAGTCCTCTTGCATTGTGAAGGGGAGAGGCTTCAAACAGCAGTCCAGAAGCCAAGTTGCAGTATCTATAAAATACAAACTATTCCTAAACACCTGTTAGAGATCTTGAAGGGAGACTATCTTATTGACGTATTCTCTGGAGTTCCAGGCTTGCTAAGCTGGTATTTTAATTTATTCAGAAGTTTGAATGGCCTTGTTTATACGTAGTTGTTACCAGATTTTCATCTTTCAGTCTTCTTATCTGTGTAAGTTTGTTCTGGTTTTGATATGTAGGGGGAGAAATAGGAAGAACGTTGTTTCTATGAAAATAAAACTTGAGTAACAGCAGCTCACTTCACTTGACAAGGTACAGAAACCTCCATGTATGGAGACCAGTATCACCATAAAGTGTTCCCTGTCCCACCTACATGTGTTGGTTGCTTTGAGGTGCTAGACAAATAACACTGCACAGTTTTGTTGAAGTGCCAACCTGTTTTATGTTCCATTCATTTTCATCTGCAAGATGGCCTTAAACTGGAAAGGGATGTTTAACAAGAGCATGTAGTGACAGGACAAGAGGGAATGTCTTTAAACTGAAAGGGGGAAGGTTTATGTTAGACATAAGGAAAAAAATTCTTCACTGTGAGGGTGGTGTGGCAGTGGAACAGGTTGCCCAGAGAAGTTGTGGATGCCCCGCCACTGGAAGTGTTCAAAGCCAGGCTGGATGGGGCTCTGAGCAACCTGGTATAATGGAGTGTGTCCCTGCCCATGGCAAGGAAATTGGAACTAGATGGTCTTTAAGGCTCCTTCCAACCCAAATCACTGTGATCTGTGCCAACAGCATTGTAGTGTCAGCACAGGTAGGAGTTTATGAAGTCCTACTTCTTGCCACTATCTCTAAGCTGTTCCCCTTTAAAAAGACAGATAAAATGCCCTCCATTTCAGTAGGCTAGTCCATTGCTACCAATACCAGCGAACATGCTTTTTCTATGGAAGCTATTGTTCATTAAAGTGCAGTTCCGCTTGTGAAAACAACACGAATGTGATACCTCACTTGTCCCATATCAGATCTGTTCCTGTACAAGTGAACATATCATTCAGGTGTTCCTTTCTTGGTTACCAGCTATTGACTCTTAGTCACAGCTATTCACCAGTAAATGTGAGGTGAAAGGTGAGAGTCTTGGTGACAAATGAAAGGTGAGGTCTCTTTCTTGGCACATGTTCATCTGAAAGAAATACAGATTTTGTGTCTTCACTGAAATTCCAGAAGGGCTTGTATTGGTAGTATTTATATTATCTTTATGTTACCTCATATGCAGAAGAGAGAAACCAAAAGTAGGAGGAGTCAATGTGACAGTTTCAAATATCAATACTTGCAAACTATCTCCATGGTGTGCAGATGTAGAGCTGCTTTTTATACATGGCCATTCATGCTTGACTTAGCAGTGATAACAAGTCACAACTAAGTCAGTAATAAAGTCACAGACCCCAGCCACCCCTCAAATGTACCTGCATTACAGCGAGTCAAGTTAAGCTGCAAATAAACATCCCATGATATCATTCTCTGGCTGTGGAGCACAGATATGAAGCCAATATTAAATTTGGCTGCAACACAGGCCTGGCTTCACATGATTTCTAACACTCAGGGCTCAGGTTACTTTGAGACTGCATTTGTATGTCTCTTGTTACTTCTGTATAATTACTGAAAAAACATTAAGATAGCAAAATGCTTGTTGCATGATTTTTAAAATGATTTTAATTATTTTTTATTATTGTTGCTTGAAAAATGTAAGAACAAAGCTTCATAGCAAATTAAATGAGCTATGGATGGCATCTGTCAGGTTTTATAGTTCATCTTGACAAACAGAAATTTGTTTCCAAGTCTTGATGATTTGCCCAAAGTATTTTTAAAGTGAGCTTTCAATTCTATTGTCCAATGTGACATTTGTAATTAATGTAAAGTCATGTGCTTTTTCCTACAGATCTAGCTGTAAAATTCTGCCATAATAAGAAGCTGTTACAAAGGAAGACAACGTTCCTTTTAGATTTATGCCATCAAATTAAAACGAAGCATTTTTATAAATTATGAATTGCTCCAGAGTGGCTGAACAACTTGTTTTCATAAAAGGTCAAGAAGGACTAAGAAAAAGTTCTGAGTTGTCTCGGATGCCTGTTGTGCCTTGGGCTGCTTTTGTTTCCACATAACTCAATCAGTGATTTTGATGATTTCTTGCTTATAGGAATTTTTTATATATATATACACACACACACACAGGGATATCTATTTACATATACATATATAAAGGGATACCTATTTATCTATATATCGATCTATATAGAGACAGATATCTATCTTTAAAATTCTAATTTAAAAAGCCATGACACCGTACAATCTATTACCCTCACAACTACCTTTGTTATCTTCCTTTTTATGGGCTTGTTCCTGTGATCTCTCAAGGACACTCATGAGGCTCTGAGTACCCTTACTCTCTGGCAAAGCTGCATGGGAATTCATACCATTCAACAGCTTGTATGGACACAGCACCTTATCAAACTGAGCTCACTTTTTTGGTTTGGAAACTGTTCTGTGACTGTTCCAGTTGCTATTTCTGTGCTTGTCTTTGTAGCCAGGGCGATACTTGAACTTACTTAGCAATTGTTCCAATGGTGGCTCATGGCAAAAGGAAAATACTCACCTAAAATAAATCCCCTGTAAAAAGTTTATAAAACAACCTGCCTAAGTTACTGAAATATTTTAAATTTCAGGATCAGTTAAGCAAATTGCTAACAGCACTGGAAGAAAAGTCGATGAAGATTGAAGAGTTTGTGAGTGATATTGAATTGCGATTTAACTCAGTTGAGGTAAGTCCTGTGTTTTATCACACTAATTTTCTTTCCCTCTACAACATTACTTTTAAGATATGCTTGCCTTGTTGAGCAACATCATTCCTTCCACTAAAATGGGCTGTTTCTCCAGTCCTCAAACTGACTTCTCTGGAAGTTCACTGAAAGGTGTTAACTTTGGAGGAAGAAAAAGATTGGGGTTTTGCGCATTACTGCAAAGTGGAATATGTAACTGTCAAACACTGAAGGAAAAAGGTCCCTTAATTTTGTTCATGCCTATAAAAAGCTCACACTATGGCTTTACTTAGAATTCCATGTGAAGCATGTAAATTAGCTGGCCAGTATCTTAAGTTCTGATAGCCCAAGTTCTTAAGCCTTGTTGTTGTAAGCATAAATTTTTAGCTATTTTGTAATCAGACTTCCTATCTCAGTGCTCAAATACTAAAGTTTAATTTTAAACTCTAACACTAAAAAAAAAAAAAAGGTGTTGTTTTTGATGTATTTCTCTAGAGATATCTCTCCCAGAGGAGTTTGCTTGCAGAAATAAAATTGTCTTTTTGTCAATGTGCCAGAATGAATCTGGTGGATGGCTTGTGTACGGGTAATTGAGAATTTCTGTATATTCATTAATGTTGTCATTTTATTCTGCAGGAAAACTGTAAGAAAAATGCAGACTTATTGGAAAAGCAGAATGAAGAGATGCTCAAGAAAGTGGTGGCACAATATGATGAGAAATCAGAGAACTTTGAGGAAGTGAAGAAGATGAAAATGGAGTACCTGTATGAGCAGATGGTAAATTTCCAGCAAACTGTTGATTCAGCAAAGGAAACTTTGGAGACAACAGTAAAAGAAACAGGTGAAGTGGATGGATTTGTTTTCCTAAATGTAAGTAAAATTGGCTTTCATGCTGTAGCTTTTATGATATTAGTTAGGAAAGGACTTCTGTATCTAGGGTCTCAATGAGTTATTTACTTTTTTTTTTAAAGATAGCTAAATCCTGCTAGCTCAGCTATTCCACTCTGAAGCTGCTGGATCATTTCCTCTTGATGTGGGAATTCTCAGAGAGAGCTGTAGAGATGATGCACAGGACAAAAATGTGTCTTATGCTACTAAGATGGTTCTGTTCATTTTATAAGAAGGTGAAAAGACAGTTTGATAATATACCTAGAATGAATCACTGAGAAGTAAGAGACATTAGAGTATTTAGGTATTTTACTGTATGAAAAATAAAATACATATTATGTATAATAATAAACAACAAGAAAGTGATTTTTGAAACAAGAAAATGTAATTGTTTCTGGGTTTTGGGGTTTTTTACTGTGTGCTGTTGTTGTTTGGGGGTTTTGTTGTTGTTATTTTGGTGTGTTTTTTAATGAGCAGATGGACAGTATTTGTGCACTCAAATTACTGAGGCTGTGATAAATATTTACTATTGAAAAACAGAGAGGGGCTGTGTTGGTTGCTGTCTGGGGTAAAACCACGACAGCGGGATAGGCTGAAGGCGCTGCATGTGAGGTGCATGTCTCTAATGGTCCTTTCTGGATGTTAAAAACATCTCCAGTGAATCTACAGGACTGGGCCTGCCTACCTCATACAGTCATTAAGTCTGTATTAAACTTTGTTCAGGGGTGTTGCAGGTCCTGGGTCCTCCAATACTGCTCTTGTGCGGCAAGACTTGTCCTTAAGTGAGCCATGGTACTTTGTTCTCTCCACAAGTGTATTACTAGTCTCAAAGAGGATGGAGTTTCTGGGATAATAACCTTCCCCCATTATGGAATTAGCATGTGGCCTGGAAGTTGCAGAGAAATTATCCAGAATGCCAGAAATAAAAAGGTCAAATTACTGTCTAAAGACTGATCACTCATGCAAAATAAACCAGCTTCTGAAATACAAGTGCCCAGCTCATCTATGCCCCAGCAGCTACAGAAATGATGGACCAACATTTCGCTTTCTTCCCTGCTCCGTGCCACACAACGTCATAGTATCCTGTAACCACGGGAATGTTGTGGTAGATTGGCTATTTTGCGATGGACGAAAAATCTAGATTATTTTCCTGATTTTGTGAGGGTCAGTGCTTTGGCAAAATGATAACTTTGTAATCTGTAATTCTTTTGTGGGGCTATGAAAATTACTAGATTCCCTGCTCCCTTCTGTTAGTGACAAAGGACAGGAACTTCTTTGTTCACAGGCCAGGAAACATTAGCTGAAGATTCCTGGGGCATGGGACAAACTCTCACTCCATAAGTACAAATCTCACACAGCTTCTAGTAATAAGAAGTTATGAAGGACATTTTAGCCAAAATTTGGATTTAACTATTCTTAATGTGCAAGTGATTTCTTTCTCTAAAAGTCCTCGTTTAAGAAAGCACTTGACTATGCTCCATCTTTAAGCCTAGATATTGAATACTGAACCCTCAGGCACTTAAAACAAGATTTATACTCTAATACCCTGCTGAGCCAGAGCTTTGAAATGAAATATTCCTAAGGAAACAAATTCTCTGCTGGTGTGAATGCGCAGCATTCCACACAACCCCAAGTCAATAAAGCTGTGTGTTTTATGTCTGTGGAGAGCAGAAGGACTGTTAGATGAGCATGACTGGCTTTTCAGCACTCTGGGGGTTTTTGAAAACTATTAACATTTTTTTTCCTTCTCTTCCTAGTCATCTAAAGAATTGAATAAAAGGTACATGAAGTATGGGTTAAGTGCACTGTAGTCAGTACTAGGCCTAGCATGCTAGATGCTTCATTTAGTATTTGCAAGCTTTGAAAACACACTGCTAGTAATCAGAGCTACTTTTATAAACCTTGCAAATAAAGAAATTTAGAAAACTGGCTTTATACTTGTTGCTGTAACTGACTGGTTTTGAAGTGTTTTGCACATGTTCTGTAATGCATTAATTAAACAAATAGCATGTTAAAACATCAGCTCAATTTTAAATCTCTACACAGACATTTTTAAACAGATGCTCCTTTTAGTTATTACTATACATACATATACAATAACCATTTTGACCATGTGTCCATCTTTCAGACTGATCAGACATAACACTGATACGTTTCTTTTTTCACTAGTCTGGTTCTGTATCACTTGGTCTCTGAAAGGTTATAACACAAAGCAATATAGGTAGTTGGACTATGTTTCTGAACACAACTCCAGAAAAATGAGATTAAGTAGATTTCCAAACCTGACTAGGAGACTATGAGCTGATGTTTTCCTGTGGCTCTCCACTGGCACTGCCTGATTCAGGGTGTGTCAGAGGGCTGGTGCCTCATCACAACTGTATCACAGTCTGCCTGTACAAAGCAGTAAATGCATACAATCACAAACAGTTTTCTGCCATGTGGGATTTTCTCAAGGAGTTATTTTGGTGAGTCCCATCCTTTATGAGAGAAGTGTTCAATCACAAGCCCGTATTCCCCAAATAAATTCCCTAGGGTAAAAGAAAAAACATTCAGACTGGTTGGCTCCAGGCTTCTCTCATGCAAGCCCCCCCAAACTGCACTGCCCACCCCACCACCCCTGACTCTCCCCAGAGGGCTTGGGCAGTGTGCAGTGCAAATCAAACATACCCTTGTCAGTGCTGCCTCAGCCATCACAGGGATATGCATGCTGACATGGACTGGGGCATAACAGTAACACCAGGGTTTCAGTTTGCAGTCAAATTACAGCCCCAGGAGAGCGATCTGAAGAGAATGTGACAAACACCCCTTCAAGGTTTCTATTAATCTCCAGAATTGGAACTACAAATCTGGACTCACCTGTTGCAAGTCAAACTGTCTGGCCATGTATCTGCATTTAGTTTATTGCATACGATTAGAGCAGGTAAAATGGGACAAAACGATTTTCCAAGGCTTTCTGTCCACTTGATCTTCTTTACTTACACAATAAAATTTATTCTGTTTGTGCATGGCTTTGGTTATTACTTTAGTTTGATAATACCTGTCTACCTAAAATACGTTAAGAACAAGTCTATTTACAATGCATGTTTTTCTAAAGAAAGTGTATTTTATATTTGTTGTGCTTTGTTAATATTATGCATAATTAACTACTTTAGTGACTGCAAAAAATGAAGGGGAGAAAGATAAAATTCAGATGCCTTGAAAAAAAAATTCCTTCCATTTTCTTGAGGCTGCTTCTGTCCCAGAGTTAAAAATGTTTTGGGTTTTTTTTAATATAATGAACCCAGCAAGTATGGGCTAAGTAAGTGGAATCTGTCTTCCCTCTCATGTTTTTCGGCTTGCCACAAGCAGCTGCTTTACGTTATATCTCTGGAGTCAGCTGCTGTAGCTAGCTCTAAGGTTTGTAACCTTTCAAGGCACTGCATTAGCAAGCCCAAGCCCCTGTGTTCTTGAGAGTCTTGCTGTGAACTTCCACATCTTCACATTCTCATGGGTTAAGTGTAAACAGACCATGTGCACTCTCACTGTGCTCCTGACTCGAAACTGCAGTATGGTCTAAATGTTCAAAATCAGGGAGACAGCTTCTCCTTGCATGCTGTCCTCAAGTTCACAGGAAATATTTAGAGAAGCATAAGTCACGTGGTCTTTGCTTCTGGCTGTTGGAGAACTATGCAAAACCACAAAGGATTTATATGGACAGATATGTGTTTCTTCCAATTAGGTTACTTTCTGCAATGGATACCACTCTCTCTTTAGAGAAGGTGCCCAGTGCTTTTTCACTGTTCGAGCACTATGCAGACAGTCCAGGACAAAGCAACCAACACTCCTTACAACACGTGGCTGGTAAGAATCTCTGGATATCGTCTTCACAAAAGCTAACATTTTGGCAATGCTTTGGAAATTTTAGGAATCTAAAAATAGAATCTATTTGAGAAGTGTAGATTTCCAAACCATGTAATTAGCAATCAGAGTTGAATGTAAAATGAAGTTTAATTGTGCACAAGTGTTTGGCTTATAGTAGGTACAGTAAGATGAGCAACAGAGGGAGGACTGCTAAATTGGGGGATTCTTGCATCATTTCAGACATCTGTACCTCAGACAAGCTGAAGGTCTCGATCTGTAAATCTCCCGGGGCTAAAAAAGTTGCTTTTTCTTGCACACAGAGACAGAAGAGGCAATCAAAGGGTCTCCTGAGCTCTCTTCCTCTGAGGGTGGCAGCCTCAGAATGCCTGGTGTGGGAATGAGAGCAGGGGGCTGGTTGATGGCTGAGGTCCCTGGACTTGTCACAAGTGAATGGAGGCACCTGAAACTCCCAAGGGATGTGAAGGGAAAGTGGTTAACTATAGCTGGAAACAGCCTCTGCCTGGGAGGGTAGTAATGAAAATTGCACATGATAAAGGGGTTTACTTATCTCCGTCTGATATTTCACGCCCTTTAAAAAGCCTGACTGGGCTTTCTGCTCTGCCGGTATATGTAGGTGTATCACCTCGATCTGGACAGCTGTCAACAAAGACCTTGTCAGCACCATTTTGTGGTTCATTTTCTTCACAATGGGACCTCACTCCAGGGTTTCTTTTTCAAGGGAACATTGGTTTAGGGATGTCACATCTCACTGTCATGCTTTGTGGCCCCCCATTTGTCATCACATGCACCACTGCCAGCATAGTCACTCCCTGGCTTTTGAAGTGTAGCCCCTTTCTCACGTGTTTGGTCCCAGATCACTGAAACTAGAGCATTAGATTCCATAAGGTGCTTTGTTCACTGGCTGGATTTTCAAGTGACTAACGGGACCTTGGAGAAGTGCCCACCTTGTGCAGACTCTCTGGTGTCTAATAAGGGCTGAATGGACTTAGCACTGTCAGTATGGGGAGACTGTCTCTCTCCTCCACACCACTACTTTTATTAGACCTGGAGGATCTCAAATATATCTGAGATGTTAATATCCTTGTCAGATGTGTATGAATTTGCCTGTGGCATTTGAAGCTTCTCAGGTGAAGCTGGACAGGCATTTGTGCATGCCGCATTATCGCCGTGTCATTTTTTGAGGAAGTCAGATAAAAAGACCACTTTTGTAACTCACTCTGTCAGCTAACTTGCTGGTGTAAATGTGCTATGTGCCTTGGCACAGTTCCTAAACTTCCTCTTGCAGTCCCATGGGTGCAACCGTTCATTCCTCCTAGGCTGCTGCCTACTGGCAAGGTCATATAGGAGGACAGATCCCTGTATTTCTTTTTCCCACAAGCCACTCCAACATGTATTTCCCTAAACTGCTGAAGCCTGCTTTCTGAGTTAGTTTGCATTAGCTACTGTGTTTGCTGGCTCCAGACCAGTTTGCTTTGACAAACTGCAGATGAACAATTGTCCACTGGTAAGAGATCTTCAAAGCTCCTTATCCTTTATGCTTACTTAATCTCTAACATAACTTGTTTTCTGTCTTCATCTTTACTGCAAAGTATTTCAAGTGCTATTGTGATTTTTACTTTCTGTGTACTTTACTGGCAAGCAGTAGACAAAAAAAATTTGATGAGTTTTTTCTTATTTATTTGAAAGTTTATTTTTTCAAGGTTATACCCTCCCTGAAGGAAAATAGTTACATGTATACATGAAACTTGATTTGGAATTGAATGGCTTGAATACATTAATTTTTCACATACCGGAGACCATTTTCAGACACTCAGAATTTTATTTGACTTAAGTCATATGACAAAATGCATCTGAACGTGCCAGGTTTCTTCAATCCATGTATTTTCCTTCAGAAAGTATGGTGTTTTACTGAACAATTTCATAAAACATTATTTTCACCACTTCAGAAACATCTTTCCTTCAAAACGCCCTCCATTTCCAAATTTTCCATATCCACTAATGAAACGCCCTTTTCCCTCAAATTCTTCCTTCTTTCGTGTAATCTATTTCCATTCAGAAATGCATTAGCATAAAAAACCCTTGCAGCATGCCATTGAGCATAATGGAACCCAGGTTCTGCCTGGGAATAGAAGAGTGGGAATAATTTAAAAATTTAAATATAGTTATTTCCAAAGCCCACTGCAAGTCCTGGCCTTCTATACTGGAAGGCGAGGACCTTTGCTGATTGCAAAAAAGTTTCCCGTAGAGTCACAGAGGAATGTATCTTCTCTCCTTCTTCAACTACACAAAACCAAGGAAATATTGTTTCTCATTACATCGGAAAACATATGGATTATTATTTTTCTCCCAGGGGCTGTGGAGATTACGTAGCATGATGGAAAGCTTCCTTACACCACAGCACTTCAATGAAAACTGAATTGATGAGAACATATCCCACTTTTCTGCTGAAAAATATAATTTAGTCAAACTCATATTGCAAATACCTCATTTTTTGATTAAAATTCACATTTGAAGGGACCACTTAAAAAAGTACAATACATAAATGTTCTGTTTCTGAACAGAATAGTTCAGCTTCTTGTTTTGAAATTGCTTCTTTTCAAATTGTTTCATAGTAAGCAAAAGGAAATTAGAAATCAAATGTTTCTCAACGTTGCTGAACTGAATTTCGATCTACAAATTTTTTTCAGAAGTTTCATTCAGTAAACTAGCTTCTGTTCAGATTCGGCATAATAATAAATCTTGCAACTGTGGGGTTTCTGTGATCAAAAATAGTGGTTTCTAGGCAACTTCATGGGGGAAAAAAATGGTTTACCCACCACGTCCACTGAAAGGAAGTATTTTCCTAAAGATGATAAATTTTTTAATTGCCAACTCTAGATGCAGTCAAAAGACAAAATGAGGATTGTTTTTAGCAATAAGAAGGATAATTTTTTTTCAATGGGAAGCAGATGTAATGCTACTGTACTGGTAGCTCTCTGTATAAATCAGAAGGAAACAGCCAGCATCTGCATTTGCCTTGTTCGTGCCACAGGGGATCATCATCATTACTGTGGAGATAACTGAAAGAAAGCAAAAGCTTTCTGCTGAGATTCTAAGAGAATTCATGAAATATGGAAATTTACTGGGTGAAGAAATAGAACCATGTATTTTTGTTCCCTGCAATCACTTTAACAATTATCATCTTTTGGGGCTTTTTGCTTCTTTCTTTCTCCTCCCTCTCTTTTATGACATAATCACAGAGGGGAACAATACCTCATCTGGGGTTGGATCTGTGTCGATCAGGAGACAAGTTTGTGTGAAATCTGGGGAGCCTTTGAAATCTTTGAAGCACTTTGTGAGGAATGATCCTGGTAGCCCCATAGGGTTCAGGAGCTTTGGCAGAATTCAGGTCCTTTCCCCTGCCCACATTTCCAGGATCAGTACACACATCTGGTGGACGGTGTAGGCACACGCTCTGCACCGGGTTCGGGTGGACTCAGCACTAGGACTGCATGTTATTTTTTGTTCAGATTGTGAGGGAAATGGGGGGCTTCCAATGCGGAGCAGATACTTTCTTCTGTTCCTGGTTTATGAGGACCTGTTGCTCTAAAACTGCACCAGTATTCTGTATTTCCTGCTGTACTTGCTATGTGGAAATAAGCAACCTGAGTGAAAATAAGCAACTGGGTTGACTCACGAATTAGTAGGTAATTTGGCTGAAAACACAGGACTGTGTATAACAATGGGAGACTTTCCTCTCAGTCCCACAGACACCGACTGTCATACCTCAGGAGCCAAACTCAGCCACCAGCACTTCCATTGCCGTCTACTGGGCTGTGAATGACGGGGATACCATCGACTGCTTTCAGGTCTACTGTATGGAGGAGCTGCAAGCCAGCAAAGATGCAGGGGGTGCGTAAGGTCTTGCCTTTGCAATTGCAGGAGCCCTTTCTGCCCTGGCCTGGGGTAAGCAGATGAGGGAGGATGAGCTGCAGGGGAGTGCCCAGGACAAGGAAAGAAGAATGGCTGTGAAGACATCATGTATAGAACTAAAGACGGGCAACGGTGGAGGAGATCATGAGGAAGATGCCGTTTCTTCTCCTCCCCTTTGTCCCTCCAAATGCAAGATAATATCACTGTCTGTAAAGTCAAGGGCAGTTGTTTTCACCTGTTGAAGTGCCTTTTCATTAAGAGGTCTGACCATCAGAGAGGATGTGTCCATGCTGCCCCATTGGTACTCCTGGGGACTCCAGACAGAGCTCCCAAGGGGACAGGTTTCATTGGGTTTTTAGGACCCTGCATGTGCTTCAGAAATATGTCCTCATTGAAAAAGCATTGGGGAAAAAGCAGTCAGTATTTCCACATGCAGACAAAGATTTTTTCCAAAATACTTCAAATGTTAAAAATTTAAATTTAATAAAGGGAATTGGAATGCTAATTCGTTAAAAAGCTCAAAATAGAACATGAAGTCACTTTCAGTGACCAGGCTCTGCACAAATCCATGTGTGCATATATTTGCAGGCTAAAGGATATTAAGGGCTTTTTGTAATACGTCGCTGATAGCTAAGTTCTATATGGTTCATGATGAGAAATTATTGTTATAGAGTGGTGACAGCAGGGTTGGTAACTGCTAGTTGCATGTCCCAAACCTGCAGTCCAGTGGGACTGAGGGCAATAATCTCCCCTTGCCATGAATGGCATTTGTGTACACTCAACTCAAGGGCACGTCAAAACCTTTCTGTCAAAAACGAGTCAGAGCGAAATATGGAGATCTTAGCTAGTGATAATTTCTGGATTTTTAAAATTGACTGTTTTTAATATGTCATTTGAGAGGCTCAGTTGTAAGCCCTGCCAGTGCAACCATGAGCGTGATGTCCTGTGTATGTGTGTGTTCTCCTAGCCTTAGTGGAAGAGTACAGAGTGACAGTGAAAGAGAGCCACTGCATTCTGGAGGACCTGGAGCCAGATCGCTGCTACAGTGTGTGGGTCATGGCTGTCAATGGCACAGGCTGCAGCTTACCCAGTGAAAAAGCCATTTTTAAAACAGGTAGGTACATATTTTGTCACTTGATTATTACAAGTTTCAGGTCCTTAGACCAATTTAGTCCACAGTGTTACTGACACAGAAGGAACTGCTTCATTTAGCCCACCTGGCAGACAGCAGGCAGTTCATGGTCATTTCCCTATTTGCTAAGAGACAGTGGCATAATTGCTTCTGAGAGGAAACTTGAAGGCATTCAAATTTGAGTATGTTTCCAGTGTTGGGCCACATGGCTGTGGCATCGGGGCAGCACATCGTGTATTTATCTTCTGAGTGCGTTGCAGTGCTCCAGGAAAGCTCTGGCAAAGCCACCTGGCTGCTCCCTGCTGCTGCTCCCTCTCCTGCCCACTGGGGAGGAGATGGCTGCATGTTTTGCCTCTCTCCCATCCACCTGATACATCTATGTTGCATTGATTTAAGCTATTAATTTTTGAAGGGAAGGACTGCTTTACTGACTTCACATGCTGTGTCTTGCTCAGTGGGACACAAATCTCAGGTGTGGCTGAGAGGCTCTTCTGTTGTTTAAGTAGTATAAATTGAGATGTGTAACTAGATGAGTATTGCTTATGAGCTTCACTTGACTGATTAATTTTTCTGGGCATTAATTTCTTTAATAATTTGTATTGACAAAACTATTGCTTCTTGAATTACAAGCAAGGAGAAGCATCCTTGTGTTTGAGGCCCTCCTGCCAGACAATTTTTTCACTGCTACAAGATAAAAACAATTATTCCATTCCTGCAGTCACAAATACAGGCAAGAATATTTAACAATTCATAGTAAAAAATTCTGTACCACACTGAGCTTCTTGTTGAAATCACTTGGCAGCAGCCACAGCTTCAAGCCTTTTGCTTAATCTACTAGACTTCAAATCTGTTGATAATTCTCCCCGATACTTAATTTGCGATTCGTATTTTAACAAAGGTTATTTTCCAGAGAACTTGAAGCGGAAATTCAAATTTTTGGCCTCAGCAATGCAACTGTGAACATGGTGCAGACTTTCTGCCAAATGCACAAATAAAGATGAGTTATTACTAGCTAATATATCATAATTTCAAAAGAGAGTTTCACCTTTCTGAGACCATTATTTTTAAGAAATCTCTTTGTCTTTTGGTGTCATGCTCATCGTACTTTTCTCCTAAAAACTGAAGCCTTCAATAAAAAGTTAATTTACATGACTCTTTAATGGCTTCCTTCAGCCTGATTCTTTAAGAAAACAAATAAACTAGGTCAAATATGGGCTTATTAAGCACCTTCCCTCAAAGCTCAACTGAACTCCCTCTGGAGTGCATGAGCCCCAGATGGACTGCTGGGGACACTGCTGAGCACTGACTGATGCAAAATTGCTGCATTTCTTCAACAGTAAAGGCAGGAGAAAGAGCACCAGTAATGGAAGCCAGTTCTTCAGCGGCAGTCCAGCTGCTTTGATATAAAGATAAAATATTTCAATTCTTTAAGCAGCCCAATGAACTCAGAAGCAAGAACGTAGAGTTTACTTTTAGTAATTCAGATTAAAAATTGGCACATCCAAGAAAATAATTTGCTGTTATATGCAATTACAGGAACATACACATTAATAGCTGAACAAAGCTGTGACTCTTCCAGTTGTTGAGAACCCCCATAAAATTTCTCTGTTGGCAGTGCACCCATGGAGGTTTCACTGCAGCCTGGACAGTTGTAGGGAATGCAGGTGGATGCCGCTCTGGCATCTCCCCAGAACCCCCTGACTCATGCTCCTCCACCTCCCGGAGTCACAGCGTGTCCTTCCCTCTGCTGAGGAACATTCTGTTTCCAAACAGTATTTTCTGTGAGGGAATGATGCTGAAGGCAGGAAGTATCCCTGTACCCCCCCTGGCCCCTCCCCCACAACTGATCTCCTGGTGATCTCTCCTTGCAATCCTAAAGACACAGAAGTGAATGCACCTTCTGCTGTTGCTCAAAATCTGTGTGATTCTCACCCTGTTGGCTCTTTGCCTCTTACACAATCACTTATATGAGCTTCC